>CM023358.1:38530182-38730964 GCA_013282895.1 Eriosoma lanigerum
TAATAATAATAATAATAATAATAATAATAATAATAATAATAATAATAACAAATAAAACAAGTGACTTAAAATTTAAATAAAATACAGAGCGAAAATGGGGTGAGCACATTATTGAGGCATTGCCCATATAGATTTATCGTTATAAATACCAAAATTTCATTTTTTAAAATTAATAAAATATACACAGGTAACCAACATTTTACTTAAAATGTATCTTTTATTTATAGTTTTTAACAAGACTGACTAGAACCACCTTTACACATTTTTAAGGTTTTAAATTATTAAAATTGCACAATTAAAACCTCCACCTCACAATGTTAATAAAATAAAATAAAATAATAATTTATGAAAAACAATTTTTATTTGTATTAAAACTTTCTTTTTTAACAGTTTCATTATTACGTACACTTAAACATTTATATTCTGATATTAATATTCCTTTCTCATTTAGGTTTATGTACATGTATTTAATATTGACAATTTGTTTAAAATTTAAATATTATATAGTTTGTATAATTATTATAACATAAGGGTTAAATGCATGAACATATAGGAGATTAAACATATATTTAAAAAAAAATTAAATTAAATTAAAAAATGCGCTCTTATAAAAAGTATTAATCATAATTTTTTCAATTAATTTTTACACGAGTAAAAAAACTTGTATTAAAAAAAATTTAAGTTACCCTTTATATGTTATGTTATCAAAATCATGACGGATTTACGCCGACTCACACATGACACCAACATTTACAAACTGACACTCATGGAGATAAAAATGTGAGAGAAAACGTACTTGGTTAAAAATATTGTACAAAAAATGTAGGATACAATTTCTCGTTTCGTTGTTGTTTGTTTATATATATATATATATATATATATAATTAGGATTTATACTAATCGTATTGTTACTTTAACATTATAATAGTAAAAAATATTAACATATTGGTTATTTCAACATTACACTAGGTTGTATTCTTTGAGATTGGATTGTAATATGGTGTCTTTCACTGCAGCAAACACAAACCTTATGTTTTCGGTATCTGAAAATAATTAAAAAATTATATTTTACATATGTTTAACAAATTTAATCAAATTGCATTCAAATCATACTTAAGAATAATTTAATATTATTATTAAACAAAAAAAACATGCAAACTTTAAATACCTTATGTGTTAGTAAATTTAAAATGTTTTAACATTACCTTAAAAATAAAATCATATGTATAAGAAATTATGTCAACCATCAGCATGCAAAAATGATGGTTCATCATTTTAAGTAGATGACCTAATAAATAATTTGGACATCCACAAGAAAATACCAATATTGATGAGTAATAGCTTTTAGGTTATTAATGTAGTGTGTGTAATAATATCATTAAAGCAATTTTATTATATTAATTATAAAATAAACAACATACTATATAAAATAATATAATATATAATATACATATTTCATATTTTTTTTGAATTATTTTTAATAATAACAATAATTATAGTAAAAGTAATAATAATATAATCAATAAGAGTTAAGCTAGGTTGAATTCTTTCAAAGCACTTTGCATAATTGTATCTTTAACTGCACAAAACACCAATTTAATATTTTCCGTATCTGATTAGTTGTAAAATCAAGCAGCATGTAAAGAAGAAATAAGCACATAATTAAGATGTTGTAAACTGTATTGCACATAAAATAATGAAAATAATTTAAATATTAATTGTATAATTAAATAATTAGTTTTTATAAGAGGTCAGATTATTTTTGGATTTTAAAATAAAAAATGTATAGGTGTTAACTAATATTTGCAAGATGAGTCTCAGGTTTACTAAGTATATATATATACCTATATATTTATAATTTTTAACAAATATTGATTCTGTATAAAGTACCTTAAACATAGAAATTATTATATTCATCAAATTATTATCCTGATTAAAATGTAATAAAACTGATTGGTAAATATTTTACTTTAAAAATATTAGGCAATATGTATTTTTTTTCTTATTACATGGCACATGCATTGCCAAATTCAGCATATTAAATAAATAATAAAAAACACAAATCCCATAAAGCTCATGCACAATGATTATCAATTATGTCAAATACCTGTGGCACATGTGAAATGTGAATAAATTATTTTCTCACTATCAGGATTCAAATCCACAAACATCCTTAGAATAAACTCCCGTGCACTTAGGGCGTCCCTTTGAGGACCTAAGATAATTTATATTGGTTAAAAATATGAAATAAAATGTAATATTTGAGAATTAAAACATTCAAATTCCACAACAATATCACATTGTCTTCTTACTTTATACTCTCAAACCAAATATAATATACAATATTTTAATTAAAATATATCCTAATATAGGTATCCTTTATACAGTTTGTAAGAATCAGAGTGTTAATAATAGTAAACTTTGATTTATCACATATTAGTTTTGTTTTACCAATAATTAATTTACCACATACCCTAAACTTTAATATATATTATAGTTCAATACGAAAAGTTTAATTTACAAAAATAAACTTAAAGGTGTTCAACTAATATTTTGTATCTTTTGAAATATTTAGGTACAATATGACTATTAGAAGGGTAAATATTGATGGATAAAAAAAAGAGATTAGACTAAATAGTAAATATTAGAAACTAAATGTATAACTTTAAATTAGAGATTTCTAAAGGCATAATACAGGTTGAAGGGTTTTATAAGTTTGTCTAATATATAACCTGTAGCAACTGTAAAATGAGAATAACACATGCGATCAGGGTCTGGATTTTGTTTAAGATACATTTTCAAAATATATTGCTGAGCAGCATCATTGTCTTGTTTACTACCTATTTATTAAAACAAAATGTTTTGTCATAAAAAACAAAAATGAATCAGTTAAACATTTAAAAATTAAAATTTTGTTTAAGAGGATGTGGAACTCACAGTAGTTATTTCTGTCCGACAGGTATTATAGTAAAATCACAAACGTAACGTATCGTGTTCTTTTATTAAAATTAAAGTTAATATAATTATTACTAAATTTAAATTTAGAAACTATTTTGGTTAGCTTCAAAATGAAATTTAAACAACTTAAATTTTAAAATATAAAAAACTAAAAACACTGTTTTTGTATTATCACTAGTCAAAGAACTACTTTACAAAGTGCAAATGAAGATACAAAGAATATGTCCTTATTTTTAATTTTGGTTAGAGCTTACATTTCAAATAGTATGATTATGTTATAATACCCATTAAGACAAACAGAGACAACTAATGCAGGTATAAAGTCCTCTTAACAACAATGATTTAAGTCATGTTCCTTGCGTTGAAAGTATTTTTATATTAGTTATTTATTAATACTATAGTAAATTAAATATTATAAAATACCTATATATTGGACAGAATTATGGAGAACCAAAATAAACATTGATTGTTATTAAGTTTATATGTATGCGTATAAAAAAAAAATATATTATTTAAAAATTTACTATTTCATCTAAGATTTTCATGGAATACTTTTTTAAAATGTATAACAAAAATGTATTTATTGTTTTTTAAACCATTCATTGTTGTTAAAATGTGCAATGAGTAAATGCTATCATGTATCAAAATAATGTTATCTAACAAGTCTTTTAGTAGAATTTTGATTATTATTATTATTCTAACAAATATTTTATTATTATTTTCCCAAAACCTCTGAATTATTATTTTAAGTATATTAGGAATAAAAAAAAATAATAACACTGTGGTATGAACAATTTCAATGGTATAATAATGTAACTATTAATATAACCATTTCACAATTTTAGTTAAGTTAATATAATAAATATATCAAGTTGTTCATATTTAAATTTTTATAATATTGTATTGATTTTAAGTAGCATCTTTTATTTGTAGCATTTTTAAGATATTCCTATTAATAATATTGAAATTACTAATTTATAATAAAAATATTACTGTAGTATGGCTGTAAAAATGGTCATTTGGACTCTGCCTGTTTTGTTATAAAATAAATAAAAAAGATTACTTTGACATATGTCTTTTATCAGTTTTTTTTATAATATTACAATTTTAATTTGGCTTAGTTTACTGCCTTCATTTACTATTTAATATAATAATTATTTCAAATGTGTAATTTTTACTAAAACCAAATACAATATTAAATTTTAAGAAGAATTCTATTATTAGGAAATTACCATAATTAAGATTTAATTATACCAGGTATATACTAAACAGTACATACAATATATTGAAAGTCCAACTTATCCAAGTAACCTCTAAAATTAAAATTATATTATTGCAATTATGATGTATTAATGTTTTTTTGGGGGGCGAAATATCAATAATTTTCAACGTATTTCAACTAAAACATATAATCAATAAAAAATAAAGATTGATCAGAAACTGAAAAAGTTACATTTTCCCCATAATTATAAATACCAATACATAATACATTTGAAAAAAATAATATTAAAGCTAAAATAACATAATATTAATATTATTATTCTTTCTAAATTTAATTCATATATAAGCATAATTTAATTATAAACAAATAGATTTACCTTCAAAGTCTGGAAAGTAGTCTACCAGATGAGAGTACATGATTTTCTCTTCGAGAAGATCCTTTTTGTTCAAAAAAAGTATTACTGATGAGTGTTGGAACCAAGGATATGTTATGATAGTTTTGAATAATGCTTTAGATTCTTCCATCCGATTCTGAAAATGAATAAATACAAAATAAATAAAATCAATACGATATAATGATACAATTATATAAAGAATAAAAAACATACTTCGTTTTCGGACTCAAAAAGAATCTGATCGTATTCACTAAGTGCTACCAAGAATATGATGGACGTTACATTCTCAAAACAGTGTATCCATTTTCGTCTTTCTGATCTTTGGCCTCCAACATCGACCATCCTTTAATAATTTACCATGTTTATTATTGAAATAAAAAGCAAATATTAATATTACAAACGATACTCAATTTACTTATACACAAACAAGTTAAGAGCATATTTATAAATTAAAGAATTAATTTTTATTTTAGTAAAGCAATATAAAATGCCATAACTATCATTAAATACTAAAATAAATCAGAAGATAAAAAAAGCAAAATTAATTATTTTTAAATAAAAATAATAACATTTATATTAGTTAATGTTAAAATTTAAAAACAATGTGCTAACATTTCAAAGTAAAAGTGTCATCATCAGAGTTAATGTTTACAGTCTCAATATCGTGAAAATAACACTAAAGAAAGGATTAGAAACATCAGCACATAACAGAAGACATAATTAATCACAAGTTAAAACAATAATAATAAAAAAGCAATTATTAGATGCAGTAAAGAAATAATATTAATAACTAAATTACGTTTCATGAAAGCAACTTAAATTTAATGAAAAAAGTGCAACCTTGAAAGTTATAGATATGTGAACAAAATACTTAATAATTTTATCTAATCTCTATTGGTAAGTCATTGCCTTAGGAATATTAATTTGTTAAATATTAATAAGCAAATAATTTTAATTATTACATTGAAATTTTGTACATTTTTTTATTTTGAAATGACTTATGAGTTAACTACATCAGGATTAGGTTTTGGTAATGTACATGTTTTACAATGATACCTGAAGACAATACCATCAAGATCGAAAGGGTACTCGATAATGCCTGTTGTTGGAGCCCTAGCACGTAGAATGTCCTGTTCGGTAGGTAAATAATCAGGGGCTTCGATTCTTGGTAAGTCGCTTATATAACTGTGTGACATATTATTATGTGTATTTTTTTAAATCAAATACATTTTATGATTTGGTATTAGTAAATAATAATATCCAATAATAATTGTTCATTAATCTTAACTTGTACTATACATTCATTGATGTATATGAAACAATATTGTTAATTTTTAAACCTTATTACTGTCACCTTATCACGAATTCCAAGTTAATATTTTAGTTTTATTATGTACATTAAAATATCATGTTTATGTTACTGTTACTATTTCGCAGAATTTGCCAAAGAAATAGATGATATATAGTGTTTGATTAGTATTATTAGTCATAAACAATAACATCCATGCATTATAAAAAGAAATTGGCAATAATATGTATAGAAATAGATATATTTTATAAACACATGCGCATGCAAAAAACTGATATATTTAATTTGTATATCATGTTTTTGTTTTACCTAAACCGAATTTCTTCTAGATCGAATGGGTATTCAATAATCCCCGTCGTGGGTACCCTTACTCTAAGTATGTCTTGTTCTGTGGGCAGATAATTTGGACTGGCCACTCTGTCTATTTCCATTAAATAACTGTAAACGAGTAACAAGTTATTGAACAATTATTTTAACATCATAAAGGAAATATAACACTCAAACCCAGAAGACAAAATTATCATGTTATTATATTAATATATTTTATTTAACTGCATATTTATTAATAAAATACATAACTTAAATAAAATTAAATAATTTAAATAAGTATTTATCTATATTTATATTATCTATTCATCTTTTTCTTTTAAATGGCTATTATTATAATTACTAAGCCTCGATGAACATATTATAACCAAACAAGATAATACTGTTTAGAGTTTAAAATTCATAAATTGTGTTATAGGTAAACCTATATTTTGATTAGGAATTCCATTACTCATTGTCTACTAAATAATATATAATAAATTTTTATATAATATAAGAAATATCATAGCATAATAAATCAAAGCTTAAATCACAGCATTGTACTTACTATTTAGCAGAATCTGTGAGCTGGTATTCGCGTCTGCGATCATAACATTCTTGAATACCTGAGTCACTCCAGAGTGCTTTGATCGCTTCGACATATGGACTTTCGAAAGTTGTAACAGTTTCAAAATCTACACTTTTAATGAGCTCTGCCCGTTCCTTTAAAATATAATTATATGTTATAATAACAAATATATATATTAAATTTATTTATTAACATTATAGGATTTATAATATTTGGATTATAAATAATAAAAGAAAAAGTACTGACAATTGACAAGATATTCAAATTAAGTGTCAGATCCATTTCTAATTTACTAATCTTGGCATAAATTAGTGTTATATTATTGTAAATTTTAAAATAATTATAATTAATTTTATTTGAGAAATTACATTGAGTAGAACTTAATTATAAGTGTGTAGATAAAAAGTATTTAAAAAATTGTAGTACATTACAAAAAAAAAAAAAAAAAAATGCTAAATAGATCAGATATTTTGATTTTAAGGTTTGTAGAATGTAGTAATTTCAATATGTTTAATTTTATAGTAATATTATATTATTATTTTTAAGGAAATATATCAACATAATCACAACAATGAGCAAAAATAATCTTTAGTAACAAGTTTATAGAAATAAAATGTAATTAAATTTTTTTTTAAAATATGTATTTCAAAAATTATATGTAATTATAGATATATAATACAATACAAATTTAACAATAATTTTTGAATAGCAATAATATTATCTTTTTATTTTTAAGACCATAATTGTAAATTATAATGTTAATATATTATGGCTGTGAAAAATTTTCTATCTGAAGATGAATATTGAATAAATATCTATAAATTAGATGAATTCATATGTTTATCAAAATACATAGGTAATAAAAAATTAATAACATACGTTATTAATAAGGATTAGGCTAAATAACTAATATTTTTCTTGCTTGGCTCAAGATTATTTATTAATACAGTCATAAAGTATATTGTAAATTGTATTTTTTTAGTAATATTTTCATAATCAATATTTTATTTTACATACTAAATGTGTTCGAATTTATCTAAGACTAATTTTATTTTAGATAATTTAGTAGGTTATCATAGTTTAGGCATAAAAATGGATAATTTTAATAAGTTCAATCAAAGCTAACTTTTTAAAACTTAAAGTTTAGTTTATTATTTGTAATGTATAAGTAAAATAAATAAATGCATAATTAACATTAATATACTACTCACAGAACATGTTGTATCAGCGTAATGTATTTTGAGCATGTCCATGGCCCTGATCATACTCTGCATGGCCATGAATATATTTTGGTATACTAGTTTGATGAACCCTCTTTTGTCTTCGTCTGAGTAACCAGAACCATGGATAATCCGCATTTGTTTGATGAATGTGGATTTACCCGATTCACCAGTACCTAAAATTAAAAATATTGTTGTATTGGTTAACTATAAGTATCAATGGGTAAAAGAAATAATAAATAATAAATTTTTTTTAACTATATGCATATCAAATAATTTAAATGTACAAAAATGCATTTAAATTAAAGTAAGACAATTGATTACCATTTTGTTAAAAAATTAATAACCATTTAACAAACTAAGTATTAAAAATATTTATAACAAATTGTGTCAATTAAAGTTCAATAGATATATTAAATTGAATACGAATCAGCAAAGTGTGACCCATCATTTTTGCAAAATAATGTTAATTAAAATTAAAAATATAATATAATGGTAATTTATGTTTTGTGATATATTTTTTAATAAAGTATGCATATTTATTTTTATCATTATTAGATAAATTCTTATATATGGTAATAAGTTAAATACAAAACTATTTATCTGATTTAAAGAAGACAGTAATAAAATATAAAATAAATCACATTCAAATGTAGCGAATAAATAATTTTTATTAAGATTTTTGATATTTATCTGAACTTAATGTTTGATCAGTAGTATGCACAAATAATATACAAATGTTGTTTGAGAATTCCGTTAAATATCTAAGAGTCCAGCTAGACAGATGACTTGCATTGGACAATCCTATATCAAAACCATACAAAAATTACTATATTGTTAACTCCATAAACTGTGACATTCATTAGAATCCAGGCTACAATTATGTAATAAAATATTAAAATACAAAATACTTCTTATCTCTATAGGCCATACTACTATAACCCCACCTAACTATTAAATTCAGAATAGTATCTAAAAATTCAGATGAAAAAATATCTACAATTAATCTTGGCTTGTTAATAATCTAACAACACACTAATTATATTATAATCTAAAAATGTTTTAATCATGTCTCTAAAATTATATAAAATCTTTTATATCCAATTCATATTCTATAAAATATTCTAAATACCTACTTCACTGACAAAGAAAATGGCACAGAGATGTATTAAACTAACTTTTTTTATTTTCCCCTCAAATAATTAAACAATTAATTATCGCATAGTAATAATTGATACTATTAATGGAAAATGTATTTCACAAAATTAAATTACTATATAAAATTAATTTACTAAGAATAAGATATTTTATTATTTATAAGAGTAATTAAAAAAGAAAAATGTGTCACTTATACAGGGAAGTGACACACATGATGATTATTGTCATTGTGTTCAATCAGTAAAAAAAAAAAAAAAGTTTGTCATATTATGTAAAACTAATAGTGTTACAGGTCATTTATAAGATAACAATTGCAATTTATATAGGTAGCATAAAATAAATTATTATTTATAAATATAATATGATATCATATTCATACATGTCCGAAGCAAAAATTTTAATATACTTGGTTAATTTTTATTTAATTAAGGCTTATTCGTTAATCGTTTAATTAGAGCAAGCCAGGATAAAAAAATATTCAGGCTTTGGGACAAATATTGATATTGTTAGACCACACATTTTTTTTATGGTGAATGAGTATATACAAGAATATACAAGTGTTCTTACCAATTTTTTTTTAACAGTCACTTTTACCCTTCCCATAAATTTAGATTAGAATTCTAAAGTGGAAAACAAAAAAAGAAAAGAAAATACTATAGATAGAAGACAATTTTTAATAACGTAATTTGTGCTACTAAAAATTTCAACCAAGAATCTGATTTAATAAATTATTTATTACTTTATTAGGTATTTACAATTAATGCAAGTGATTAAAACCATTTAATAAGAAAAAATTTAAATAATTAAAATATACAAGCAAAATCTAATTACATTACATGGTAATTTACTAATATTATTTAAACGATTAGATTTTAATTATTAACATGTATTCAAATAAAACAGATAAAATGACCATTAAGTAGATAATAATAATTAATATAGGTAGTTTAATCTAATATTATATAGATTAACAACTATAATAAATAATAATCTTTTAAAAAATGACCAAGAATTATCACAAAAATAATTGGAATGTAATAGAAAATGTTTTTATAAAACTTTAGAATCACTAATCAAATTAAACATACTATTCAAAATATTAAGTTCCATATGTTGACTCATACTCTGATTTTTAAAACTTTACATAAATATTAAAATGTTAAAGAATCATTTTTTGAACAGTAAAAGCGAAAATCTTGTTAATTTTTTTTTATGGAGGGGGTTATTAATCAAGTTTATAATGATATTTTAAATACATTCTTTAAGCTTGAAAATTGTTTGGAAGGTTAAGCTTTTTTAAGCCCAATTAGAAAAAGTTATACTAATTGTTAGTTATACAAATTTTATACGAATTTGTCGATACCAACAACGATGGTCAATGGACGAACACAAACACATGATATTTTTTTAAGGGAGGATCAAAGTCAGGTTTTTTTAATTCATCCATTTACATATTTTAGTACAAGAGGAAAATAATTACCGAATTGAGGTGAAAAATAGTGTAATAAATACAATATAAATTTAAAAATTTTATATTCTTTTTGTAATTCCCCCCCCCCACCCATAGTCGTGACGAATACCAGGACACACGATATAATAAGAGTGGTTGGTAGTTAACTCTTGATGACACATTATACAATTTGTAAATTTATAATAGTGTATGATATTTTGATGTATTATTTCATTTATACATTTATTTAATTCAGTAAACTTTAAATTTTGTACAACTTTGGTCTTAACGTAAATATTGAAATATGGAACGTAAATTAAAAATAAGTGTACGGTGTGACAGAATATAATTTTTCAATAAAGCTGATCCACATGGCCGTCGAACCGCCTACTTTCCCTGTCAGACATACACACACGCGGTTCAACAACAGTTTCCTAAAATTTTACCTTAATATTATAGGGAGGCAATTATTTTTTCAAGACTCCAATTGATATTAAATGGTGAGGTGATCTAGATAGATTTTAATTTTGAAAAATATGTGGAATTTTACGTGTAACAGAAGCTTTTGGCGAATTAACATCACAACAGCCACGAAAAAGACAATGGTTGCAAAAATGCCTATAAGTAATC
Source organism: Eriosoma lanigerum (assembly GCA_013282895.1). Taxonomy (NCBI): domain Eukaryota; kingdom Metazoa; phylum Arthropoda; class Insecta; order Hemiptera; family Aphididae; genus Eriosoma; species Eriosoma lanigerum. The sequence goes on from CM023358.1 coordinate 38,541,419, forward strand.
CACCAATCCAGTTAATGTTTTATACGATTTCAAGAAAACATAAGACTATATCTAAATATGTTATATATATATATATATGTACATTATCGAATGTTAATGAAGAAATTTGATGAATAAAGTAAATAAAATAAAAATTCTATAAGTAATCTAAATAAATTTACGATAACTATAGGGTACGTTTAAACTATATAAAACAATACAACATGTTTTGACTTTCTACATAATATTTTAATATATGAATAATTATAACCTCATGTGTGGCCCAGTAACATTTAAAATAATGTATATTCGATATTACAGGTGGTTCGACCACAACATGTTTTCGAACCGCATACAGTTAGAGTTCCATACAGTTCCATTTCCATTTATGTGTGACCACGTTATATAATTTATATGATGGATATTTCAATTCGGCGGTCGTACTAATGCGATACTATAAGGTTACAGATAAAATACAAATATAATTATCCTGCGATTTACAAAAAAAAATGTGTTCCAGCTAAGAAATTGCAAACGGATCGAAATTTTGAAATTTGTACATAGCACAGCATGTCAAAATATATCACATATTTGTATTGAGTATTCCTATTGATACGATCTACACAGTATAGGCCGACATTCTTTCAAAGAAAATTTTACCGGTTCCGCGGTGCTGTCTGTGTCGGTCTAATGTGAATATACAACCGTCAGGTAAAATAAACCGGTTTTCCTTAATCGGGACTTTAGACAAAACTGTAGTTTTTTTTAAACAAATTTTAAAACTCAATCTACGCTAAAGGTTTATTATTCCTAATTTATTTATGTCTGTAGTGAATCTGTAGCATAATAATTAATTACAGGATTGATAATTAAATAATTTGAATAAGAAGATTTAATAATTTTTTTCATTTATCCAAATTGCTGTCACGAACAAATCATTAATAGATAAACATATTAAATTTGTCTCGATGAACACAAAACCACACATAAGAAAGATGTACACGGGAACGGGGAATTTAACGTTTATTTGTTTGGTCAGTGAAAATTTGAATTGGTGCTAGTGGACGATCTTGGTTGCCGGACGATGTTGGTCTAATGTGAAGTAACAGTGCCGTGACGTGCCGTACCGGAACAGTGTTAATCGGGCTTTAATTATTGTCGTAGCTGTCGACTTGGTCGGCGGAGGAGTGAAGTAAACAGCGAGAACCGACTGGCCGAGGGGAATGTCTCAAGTCGACGGAATTGAAAATGGCTTGATATTAAGTGGCCCCCGAGTGTCATCCCTCCCAACCGCCGCCAATCATACACACCCGTCCCACAAACCGCCCGTCACGGGGCAAATAGTGCTTGGGCAGCGCCGCGGGTAAAGTGGTATACTCTGTCGGAAATTTTCGAACAGTGGCAAACTCGCGTGTGTTCGTGCACGCGCAATCCGGCAACGTTGTGCACAAGTCGTGTGCATGCCGCGATCGATTGGTACCGGTAACGGCATTTATACTATTTCTCCTCTACACAATCTGCGACCGCGGTGGTACATGCATACGCGGTGGCGGGGCAAGTCACATGGCGGCCGCCTCCGTTGCATTTCTATTTTATAAAATGGAAATACGGTTGCATTATAATAATAAAATAAATATATAACATTATTATTGTAGTACGTGGAGTTACAAGAAAAAAAAAAAATAAAATTATCATAATTCTAATTCTCCAGTAATTTTCAAACGAACAATATGCATTATAAGAGAGATAGAAGAGGGATCTATAAGGACCCGCAGCAGCAACTAGTTGTCTCCGATCGATAATAAGTATATTTTATTGATACAGGTGTAATCTTAAAAACAAAACAAAAATAAAGTATTTCCCGGTTTCCAATTGTGTAGATTAACACAAATTTTACCGACATTATGGGATAAAAAAATACTCAGTATTTATATGAAATTAGTAGAATAAGCCAGTCAGAGTGTGTGAGTACCACAAGTTTCAAATTATGACGGTCAGGATTGTGTATGGAATAGTGTATAGTGACATAATGCGTATAGATACAAATCAGATAGATCATCGGCTGATATTTGATTTTCAGTGTATTTGGTAGTATGTTTTTTAGTATATATTTTTTAAATTTGGTGTTATGTTCAAATAAAGAATTCGAATGTTATTGTAATAATAATTACGAAACTATACCAAAAACTCTAGAAAAATATTTGTTTGTGATCAATTCTGAGATTTAATTTAATACTTACCTAATTACTAAAAACCTAAATACGTTTTATTTAAAATGTTGATCTTACTCATTATGAATTAATTTAAATATTATCTATCGTTAAGTATACAAGTATAAGAATAAAGTATAACTAATAATTAAATATATCATAAAAAATATGATACAAAAGTAGAAATAGTTTGCACATGATCTAGGTCATTACATTAACATTTTTACAAATATTAAGCTAACTTCAAACTTATAGAATATATATAAATTATATGATTCATTACATTACAAAATTTTATCCACGGTATGTTGTGAAAAGTTGAGTTAACTTTCTTTCTATAAGGATATTAAAACCATTTGAAAAAAAAAAAATTATACAATAGTAGGTTTTAATTGTTTTAAATAATAGTGTAGGATTTAAAGTAAACATGTAAAAAAGTATATTTCGTAAATACAAATTAAAGAACAATTGTAACAGTAACATAAAAAACTATATTTTTGAAATTTTTTATTTAAAAATTATAATAATATGCATACCTAAGCTTTTTTATTTGTATGTATCAATAAGCATCAGTACTCAGTAATAAGTACACCTATAAACTATTAATTTTTCAAATTAATATAAAATAAATAATAATAATACATTCATAGAAATGGGAAAATAATTATATTTTTCTAATTAAATTTAAGTATTAATCTACTATAATTTATAAATTATGTGAAATAATAATAATAAAAATTAATAGAATAACTGAATAAAAATATAATAGTATTTAATATTTTATTTCTAATATGATTAGATAATGCAAATTATTAATCATAGACTCGGAGTAATTAACGTAATTTTAAAAATTATAATTTGCATAAAAAAATGTATATGTATTTAATACGTGTAACTTTGTTTTAAAATTTTAACACTATAAAAACTACGTGAATAAATTAAGGAACTTTGCAAATCCATCTTTAGTAGGTAGAAACTTGCTTCTATAAATTTAATGTACTCGTACAATAATAGGGATATTTATATTGCCTTTATAAGTTTTGTTGCATAATTATTATATTTTTGATAACAGACGCCAATTATATAAATAATAATTAAGTATAGGTATCTAAAAACTATAACTAGATAATTAATTTATAATAAAGTACCGCTAAGGAGATATTTAATTAATTACATTTGTAAATCGTATTTATTATAATTTTATTAAATATAAAATTAGTTAACGTAAATCAATTATTTATCTTTTAAATTAATGTAATCAATATCAAAACGTATGGCTAGTTCAATATTGTAACACGCTATTCATATTATAATAAATATAATATAATTTTCTTCACATTCGGTCTTTAAAATTATTAGAATTTCCGAAGAGTAGAAAATGTTTTATAAATAAATACAACCATACTACTTAAATATATTTTTAATATAAGTCAATATCTATTTATTAAATTTAAAATTAATTAATAATAGTGTAACATAGTCATATTAACTATTAGGTACCTACAGTTTACGAATATTTTTACTGTAGGTAACCCAATCATGTTATATTTTGTAATTAAATAAAAATTGTCTATGAGTTTATAAAAGTCATTTAATTGAAAAATAACAAAATAATATAAACTATAAGATGGTTATATTAAAATCAGTATAATCAATAAAATTAATATATAATGGCATCTTATAATGGTAATAATAAATGTTCGAAAAAATGTAATACCAACGAACAACGCAAGACAGGATTTGAATGTCGATACTTTATCGATATATTTTTCTATAGCCAAATACTATTAACTTTTCGAAGAAAAAATTCTATATACTAAATTCACATCTGGTAACTATTGGATAATTTAAAACGATAAACTTCGTTTCTTTATGAAGACCAGATCTATGAGAATTCATGAAATAAAAATTATTTTACAACACATGTTTAAACTGAAATGTTCTTTGTTATATATTTTTATATAATAATGTGGAATTTGTATAAGCAAAAATGTTCAACAAATGTATTCATCTTTATATATAATCTACATACCTATTAGCTATTATAATATAATAGTATTATTATATTTATAGTTGTATAAAATACGATTAGAATATTTTACAAAAATAATGCAGATAACATTGAATATACTATTATGTATAATTCTTACCATTTTTGTAAGACGAAAATCAGATCATCCTGTATATAAAAAAACTATATACACACCAGAATCGTAATTACAACGTAATAATTGAGTAGAAATACACATTATATCTTATTTAGTAGTTAAAATTCAATTCTAAAAATATAATTTATTTTATATTTCTATAACAATTCCCAAGCCATAATCTCTCATTATAAAAAATAAACAATCACTGGTAACTTAAATTTTTAATTATAATTTTATTGTAAGTCTCAAGAAACAATATCAATTATAATTGTTAATTTAAGTACCTAACTATTCAATTTGTGAGGCCTGAGAAAATAGGAACTATGAAAGTTTAGGTACCTATTATATTATCCATGTAATAGGCAACGTTGAAATTTGCTATATATATAGGTTAATACTTTTATAGTCAAAATTTATATCTAGCAAACGTAGGTAGCTATGTTTTGACAATTTTGCCACGTATTGACCACGTGTTTAATGTATAGATACGAGCAGGGAACGCTTATGTAATAATTTCCAGTTAAATCTATTCAATTGATACTTGAGCAGTGAGCACGTACTTAAGCAATTAATTGTTACGATGTAATATTAACAGTTTTACATCCTCTTTTATTCACTTCTAACAACATGTCACGCTACCTGGGTGATAACAATCTTCATATATCTAAGGGTCGAAGATGGTTCTTTGTTTATATTACGATGTAAATTTTTAAATTACAAAAAACATATTGTAAAAAATGGCACAATTCGAATTTTAAAAACGTCATGCAATTTGATATATATATATATATGTATATATATATAGAAATAATATTTACTATTGAAATCCAATAATTTATTAATATAATAATATTATAATGTAAAATACATAGTAGTTTAAATTGTATTCAGTTTTCTAAATAAACATTTATATATTCATAAGTCATCGTGGTTAGTAAGTGGCATCCTATACAAAATAATAGTAGAAGTATAGAACTAATAATATGAAACTTGTCCTTAACAGAAATTACGTAAACCGAATAGCGATTTTTTTTATGGCTTATATATATATATATACACACACACACAATAAAATCCCATGTGGATATGAAAATCATGGCCTTGCAACTTCATAAAACACGTATCCAAACGTGATGCGTTTGCTTTAGCTATAAATGAAATCCAATTAGGAATACTTAGTAAAGAGGAAAAAACTTAACTAGCGAGGCTATACTTTTAAGCCCTGCATAATGAAAAAAATGTCAAGGACCTTAATAAAGGCTTCAATAAAAAATATTCCCATTAGGTTCAGAAAATACTTAGGTAATTTTTTTACTAGGTTTCATTCCCTAGGGTTCTAGTTTGATTAGTGGCATTAATAGTATCATAATCCTTTGAACCAACTGACTTTTAATCAGAATTATTTAATAATTAATAGTTTATACGTTTTCGGAAAAAAAAAAAAAAAAATAGAGCAATTGATTGAAATACGTTAAACAGGAAAATATGTTGAAGCATTATTTTAAAATTAATATTATAAACTATATAGAATAATAATAATTGATCAAATTTAAAACGATTGAAAATAAAAGGATATTTATTAAGTGAATAAAAGTAATTTTTCCTAAGATTGAAAATAATATTAATGTACAATACCGGATTGAAACAAAAATATTATTACAGAGAGAAAAAACCCATACAAACAAGGTCGAATGATCTCGGTTTTAATAATAGCCTAGTTACATATCATTAAATATAATATATTCAATACATGGTCTATTATATAATCAATGATATTATACATTATGATACTTTGATATGATAGTGAGACTTTGGCACGTATTTAAAACATTAAAAATGATAGAGTGGACAGAGAAAAACTCACGAGCTATTAGTCATTAACCTTTGAACTACTCCTCCACAAAATTACAGTGATAATGACAGTTAAATTATTTCTATGTTGTATTTATCAAGTTTAAATGTTTCGAAGGATTGGTGTTGGATTACGCCCTCCGGTTAGCACTATAATAATATAATCTAATAAGTATATTAATAATACAAAATGCGTCATATACTAACCTAACCTATTTATTTAAATTTAAACCAAACAAGCAATGCACTAATGTATAGATAACAAATAATAAATATACCTAACTATTGTTATACAATTTAGGATTAATAATAAGATAAACATTAGAAGAATGCCAGCGCACGATTTTCTGCCAGTCTCTCTAAAGCAAAATAATCTAAAACACAACAGAACATGAGGGGTTTAAGTTATATGTAGAGTTTAAGTCACCAAAAATGAATTGTCTGGTAAAGTTATTTAAAAAAAACGTGAAAAAAGTTTAACCGCCGTTAAGTCTTTTTTTAATAAATATTTTTCAAAATGGAAATGTATCTCTTAAAATGTTCATTTTTTTTTATTATGACAATAAATATATAAGTAACAAATTCTACATTTACTATAACTGGCTGTAATTGTTCTGCGTATGGATGCTTTGCAACACTGCTAGTTATAGATAAACAGAGCAAGGAATCGGTTACTGACATTCTCTTAATGCCTATGTAAATTAATTAATTTTTAAATAATATAAATATAAAATTAAATTAAGACAGACTCTTTCTTAAATCCAGTACTGGATAGTGGATAGTATACAACTTAAAGATGTGGCGGTCGAATGGAATCTGTAGGAATTAGAATCTAATTTTAGGGTTATGTTTCGATACTTTTGTGTCTTGTTCACGTTATGCAGTGTAACATTCATTGCTATTGCTTCGGATACAATACAAAATTCTACTTCCAATGTACCTAATAAATTAAAATCCTAATCAGATTGATCTAATGATCAAAACATAGGAATTTGAAAACAGATTTGAATTTGTCGTGAAGTTTACTTTTTAAAATTATTTTTATAATTTAACTCTAATACAGTAGTTCTCCACTACTCTAAGTAAAAGGTAATGTTTCTCCTCCCATTCCTTCCTACTCGAAATCTATAGTGAAACAAATTAACATTTTTGGCAAAATTTAGTTATTGGTGGTTAATTAATAGGAAATATATACTAACATTCATACTTTTTGGAATAATTTATTAATATAAATTAATCTATAATAATTAAAACATAAGCATGTAGTAGACACTCTGTCATTAGTAAAACTTAAAAGGAAAATATTACTATAGAAATTAATCAACTTAAATTAGTTACCTACATACCTAATTCAAATTCTAGCAAAAATTTCTATGAACGGAATACCTATCATATATAGCTCATTCAAACATTTATACTCATTTTATGGCTTCTTTATAGCAGAATTGGGGAAAATATAAGATACATAAAAGTAAAATGGGTCCCTTAAAAATATTTTTAAAAAATAGTAAATGTGCTTCAAGTTTTATATTAAACCGGGTTATTATATTGTAGGTAACTAAAAATTGTAATTTAAAATACATTTGTAAAAAAGGATAAAATTTAGAAGTTTGTTCATATAAAATATATTTAGATAACTGAGTAATTTGTATCAATATAATCAAATATAATATTGAATAATTTATTATAATTAGTGATTCTTTTGAAAATATGAAATTATACTTCTGAAGTACCTATTAAAAGCAATTATTAATGAAATAAGTTAATGTATAATATTTAAAAGTAATACAACTTGAACATGATCCTAACTATACTAATAAAATTTAAGTCCTCAATAATCCAATCTTTATGGAAGGGATGCCTAATGATATCCAAATTCCATTATTATACAATGCACATGATTAAATTAGATATTTAATTGCCAAACTATTCACATACATATATTTAATAAGGGATTAATTTTCATATCAAAATAACCAAATGTTATAAATAATTTATTTATATAATAAATAAAGTTGAAATATTAACTCATAAAGACAAAAATCACATTATCAGTATGCTTTCTTATGCTCATATCAGTATGTATAAACTAAATACTATTAGGTATTAAAACCTAGACTAGCTAAACATGAAATTTTTTATGGTTATTTATACAATTTAAATATATGTAGTCTGTCCATTTATAATAAAGTTGTTTAGTAATTTAGTATATTGATATATGATAAATAACTTGATAATACATTTTTTACTAAGTAGAATTATTCCACACATACCGTATGGTAGGTACTCATTTTATTAATTAAGTAGGAAACAAATAGGAAATTTACATTTAGTTGAAAAATTACAATGAATTAAGACTCTGAGGATTCTTAATAATACAAAACCATGTTATCAATGAAAAATTTGTTTTATCTAGATTACCAATTGATTATATAATGGGAATACTGATTTGTTAATAATAATATTAATAAAATGAAAACTTGCTTTGAAAGTGAGTTTTGTGATTATTTTGAGATCCTGAAGATAGTGTAATGAAAAAATTAAAGAAAAAAGAACAAATTTCAATATTTTTGCAATATTATTTATCATAATAATATACCGTAGTATACAAAATACTATAATATAATATAACTAAAGAGTAGGTAACTACTAAAATATGATTTTACATGAATTAAGAAAAAAATTTGAGTTCTCATTAGGTAATTGTTTACATATTAAATTAAATTTTTCATGAGAAAGATACTATTTAGCATATATCAACTGGGAAAACGGATGATAGTGGTTATACTTTTTGGTGAACTGCGACATAAGGATGCACTAGAGCTTACCAGTTTTGGTCATAATTTAGTACAATTCTCTCATGGAAAATAGTAGGTATAATAAATGAAATAAGTATACTTAAGAAATGATACTTGATACTTAATTCCTTATTATTATGAACAAATTATTTATACTTATGTGTAGGTAATTATTATTATTCTCAAATATAAAGATTCATTTTAATATTTTCATAGTGCATTTAGTATTTTAAAGTTTTAAATATTCATTAAAACAACAGAAATAATAAATATAAAATAAGGTGTTCACAATTTAAATTAATATGTATCTATTATTTAAAAAATAATAAAAAAAAAGTTTCTATGTTAGGTAAATAATGATTTTAATAAATTAAAAATTTGTATTAAAAGTGAATTTAAGATTATTTTGAGATCCTGTAGATATGAAAAATTAGTACACCTACATTATTACTATATAATTATCTTAAATTCTTTAATTATATTAATAGCATCAAATAGTGCCTAATAAATAATATTAATAAAATTAGGTTTAAGAGGTATTTTATTATTTAGTTATGTACCTAATATTAGATTACCGTTATTATAAGATGTGCAGTACAAAATTTATAATCAAAATTTGTCTTTAATAGTTTATACCATTTTCACAGTACATAATCAAATTCAATATACTATATTTCTGTGCACTAGATAATCAAACTATTAGACTTCCAAATGAGTTTTTAAAGTGTTGGTACCTGTTACCTAAGCTATCTAAATAAGTTATAAACAAGTTAGCTGAGTATGTAAATTATGTACACGATCAAAAATCACAGAACAGTAACTAAGAAATATTATATTCACTTTTACAGTTTATCATTTAGTAGGTATTATTTGTTTGAATTTTTATAATATGATAGAACTGTATGAACTAGCACCTAGTTTTCTAATTTGTTTTATTATATCAATCATATAAAATAATTTAGTAGATAAGCAGTAAAAGCTAAACAATGAAATTACATTTGCAAAAAATAGACCCTTTAACACCTTAAAACTTACTGTGCAAAAATGGCATTTATAATCTAATAAGTAATAAGTTACAACAAATTAAATGATTGTAGTACCTATATTGTATTATCGTTATTATTTAGGTATATAAAAATATAACTTGTAAAAATCCATAAGAAGAAATTTTGTTTTAAGTAGGTTCCTAAAAGTCTAAAGTATTAATGTTCACAAGTTTTACTCGACATTTTTAATGTTTAATCATAATTAGTAATTTTAGCATATTATATGTTTTAACATAATTACAAAGTTCACAATAAACATTAAACTAATAATTCTTATATCCTACCAATAACTCTTTCATGTGCTTTAATTGGAAAAATAGAAGAATGGGACTACGAGACTTAAAAGTAGCATCTCTTGCAATAAATGAATTCAAAACTGATTTTAAAAGTTAAAAAAGGTACTTACACTAGCAATTTTTTTTAAAAAAAAAGAAGTATTCTGTCCCCCCATGATTGGGATATGATTGAATGGCTTTATGTGAGTATTTATATTCAATTTGGATCCCACATTTCTGAATTTACAGACTACTTTTTGTGTTTCTTAATGAAATAGATACCTATTATTTTTGACAGTTCTTGGATTGTTTAACTATTGAGGTACCTATCTTACTTATTTGAAATAGGTACCTATTTTTTTACGCCAAAATCTAATGAATTTTTATGATTATATAAGAAACAAATAATTACAAATGAATATTAATTTAAACATAAACAACACTAATTAAATTGATTTTATAGTCTTGTGGCATTTGGTATATTTAGAAATTATTTTTATACATTTAACAGTCCATTAAATTTTAATGGAGCAATCAAGAATTACTATTTGATGTTTTGTTTAAATATCTGTTAAACTTTAACAGACGTTTATACAACCCGGTAAGTTTTAAAATAATTAATTTAATTAGGTCAAGTTGTTAACTTGAAATATGAAGGTGCCTACAGATATAAATTATTTAATAATTTTTAAACAGTACAGTTACCTAGAAAAATAATAAATACTTAATATTTAAGTACTAAACTACCAATGTGGCTATGTTGAATTTATAAAAAATTGAATTATAAAAAAATGTGTTTGATTTAGGTACTAAAAGATAGTACGAATAAAAATATATTACCTAAGGTAAACATAACCAAACAAAGTACCTATCTAATATTTAAAATTGTTTGTATTTCGGTTTATATATAAGACAAAATTCTGTCTGAACTTATTAGAATTAATAAGAAAATGTCTAATGATCTAACGCAAAATTGTTTTGTTAGAAAATTTCAGTTTGTAACATAATATTACACATTATTAATATTGGAATCATATCATTGACATAGTTGTGACATACCTATTAGATTTATATGAATATTATAGAACCTAACAGGTAGATTAGAGTTAGGTATACACACCTTGGACTTGCCAAGTGGTCAACGGTACTTACCGAGTAACAAGAGTTTAAGCTCTCGCCGGGCGTCCCTCTTGTCACGCCGCAGCTGTCTCTCGATCTCCTGGTTAATACGTTTCTGTTCCTTGGCCTCCTCGGACAAGCAACACGCCATTGCAACGGCAATAATAGCAGCACCTTGCGGCCCGGTCCACCACGACGACGGAGGACGGTGGGCTGCTCCGGCGCGCCTGTTATTACCTGCGGTGCTGTCCACCCGCCGTTCTCACCACCACCACCACCACCACCAACGCGGCCAGCAGCAGCAGACGCCTCGTACCACTCCACAGTGACTCACTATAATCGCACTGTGTGTCGCGTCTACGTCCACCACCACCACGTCCACTGGCCGCACGTCACCCTAGGACGACGGTGGCGATAACCGGCGGCACGCCATCGTTCACATAAACACCTATGACGGTGCTGTCAAGAGCGCAGCACTTCGTGTCCCAGGTCGCGGACACCGGCGAGTACGTTATCTTGTCTCGAATATCACTACCTCGGCAGCAATGGCGATATGGAGCACACAATAAAACGGCACGGACGCACACGCGAATCACGTACACACGAATACACAAATACACACTGGCTGGTGTTGTTGGCGTCGACCGTACACGAAAAACCACACACGCACGCACGCACGCACTAACACACTAACGGTGCAAAAACGAAATACACGAAATACCTGATAATAATAATAACAAATTACACGGTCGACGAATACGACTTTTCGATTATTCTGTTGGTGATTTTTTTTAAATTTTTTTTTTTTTATCACATACACACACACGCGAGTATATACATTATGTATTATATATTTTTATAATTTTATGCATGTATATGATGTTTAAACGTGTGTGCGTGTGTGTGCGAGCACGGCGATATCGCGCATTCGGCTGGGGCGGTTGTCTCGCCGGCGCGCGGCTGGGTGTGGTGACGACGACGTCGGCGGCGTGCGCGCGCTAGAGCGAGCGAGAGAGCGGGCGAGCGAGTGAAGACGCGGCGGCTAATACATATACATACATACGGTACGTATATATGTATGTACACGATCCGGCGGCCCGTGTGCAGCAGCTGATGTGTGAAACGGTCGACCGGAAATTTTAATCTGCGCCGCCGACCGTCGTACGGACCAAACCACTCGTACCGCACGCGTTGCGAGCCAACACCGTCGTCGTTGCACCACTGCTGGCGTTCGTCGCTCGTTCGGTTCAACTGCCGTTGCCCGTTTTCACGTTCACGTTTCCGTCCGAATGTGTCGTCTGCTCGTGGTTCTTCGGCGGCAGCGACCACGACGAAACAGAAAAATAAACGCAGACGCGTGTCGCGTATGCCCACCCGATCGTGTGGTGTTGCAGACTAGCTGTGCGGTGTACTACTATATAATATTTTATAGTCGCCTCGCACCGAGTACTGTTTCGACGGCGACACTCCGACCACTCCGTTCCGTTATTGTGGTTTTACGCGCACGCAAAAAACACATACACACACACACATGCACACGCGTCATAAACCCACGCGCGCGATGGCCTGCTGCCTGGTCGTCCGCGGCCCCTTTTATCCTGTTAGACTTAATTCGATTTTAAAGAAGCCAATCATTTTTGACAACAGCGCACTGGGTTTTTATTATTAACGAGATTATACATGCACACACACACACACACACACAGACGCGCACGCACACGGCTGTCACCGACGCACACGCACGCTCGTCCACGCGTGATGGTGGCGACCTCTGTCGGATTAATAATCACCGCGCGCCATTTGAACGCGTAGGAGAGAAATTTCCCTCGACAGTTAGGGTTTTTTGAAACATATTTTTCAATCGTCCAAAAGAATTCTACGATCTCGTTTTTCGTCGAGCACGAACCGTTCGTGACTGTATTCTGTGTACAAATTCGAAACGAAACATTCGAATATAGTATAACGTTATAATATCATATTTTAACGGTCGTTCGGATCTTCTCCGTCATCGTAACCGTCATGTACTCGTGTGCTGAGCGGTCCCATCGATTTTCTGCCCCGCCCGCCGGCCCGACAACGACAGTCACCGGTGCCCGCGAACGAAGTCAACCGGTGAAAAAAGATTTTTCGAACGTTCTCTACCGGTCACACTGTCATAGCTCGCGCCGCGGCCCCCTGAGGTCGGATGGTAGATCGTTGTTCGCGCGCCCAACGAACGATCGCAACGTTTCGTCAGGCGGCAATGCCCGAACTTTTTAAGCGGGAAATTTAAACGCACTGAAATCTGTCATTTTTCTTCAGTGTCAATATTTCGTTTTTCTATGTTAGTACAGGATTTCATATCTATCTATAATCATATGCATATCGAAAATTGTGACGTTTATAACTTATTATTATTTATAAGTTCAATGTACCGTATACAAGAAATTTAAGTTAACAACTTGGTGTAAATAACGTAAATATGCTGTATTTATGATAATATTACACCTATATGTGTTTTGTGTTTGGACAATATATGCAAAATCACATTAAAATATGTAGAATTCAACAATACAAGGTAGATTTTTAAGAAATGTAATAACTACGAATTATACAAATCGAAATTTTAACTCACTCTCAATTAGTTCATACAAAAAACTTTAATAGTCATGATCGATTAAAAAATTATTTAATTCAGATCCAAAATCAAAAATAGAGATTGCAATTAAAAACAATTATGTTTCGCTACGCATAGGCGGACAAATAGGATTAACATTTTGAATTTGTCATAAAACGGTGTACCAGGTACCTAATAGACAATAGTTTTTCTATTATGTAGTATTTATTTAAATTAAAGATCACTTGTTCAAAATATTTCATGTTACACCTTTAATGTTGAATTTATTATATAGCTAAATAGCTTACCAAGGAATAGGTACACTTAATAATTAATATTTACATTTTTTAGTAATAATTAGAATAATTTAAAAGATTTAAGAAGAGTTCATCTTTCTCCATAATAAATTCCGGATTCACGCATTTTAATATCATTAATGGGGTTTTGGCCGAATTTTCGGTAAAATAAACAGTAATTATTTATAAGTACGGCTGATAGCTAAATAAGTCAATATTATTATTATATGCATGATTGAGCTAGGTACTTTTGATATAGCAAATTTTAATCAAATTTAGGTTTCAAACGTAAAATGTTGAATCATAAAAAGCGGGAAAATCGATTCCGGACGTTCCTCTTTGTTCCTTCGGTCCCCAGAGAAATTAGTGTTTTATTATAATCAAGATTTGAATGCAATGATATTGCATTCGAAAATACGATTCTGAGTGAAACTCAGTCAGATATATAATATATTATACTGATAATCCGTTTTAAAATTTTACCACGTGTGTAAAATACATATGAGAATACTAAAAAATGTTTACAAGTCCCTACGTTAAAAATTACATTAGTTATCCCAAAAAATCAAATGTACGGCAACCGCAATTTTGCCGGTTTTTCGTCATTTTTTGGTAGTTTATCTTCCAAGGTATAATTCAGGTAAAATTTTTTATGAAATTTGAAAAATGAGCTAAATAAAGTATCAAATAGATGCAATTTTCTACCGAAAACATATTTTAATCTGACCGTTATTTCTACCCAAAAAAATGTTTTCAGACACAAAAATAAAATAAAAAATTTCTTTGTAAAGCCAATACATTTTTCGTTTCACTCAGAATTTAAAATACAATTTCGTAGTACTTATCTCAGGTGTTCATACTCAAAATGTTGAAAAATAACGTATGCGGAGCAGTGTAAAATGGTTAAATTATGGGACAACTAAGGAGCTAATCGTCGAATTTTTTAACTAAACTAAACTTTAAGTGCATGGCGCAGAATTAATTGTTATTTTGGCGATAAAGCAAGGCAAAGATGTTTTAAGCGAATTTTGATAACTTTCAGTTTAGACTGATAAAAAAATGCAACGACTTAACAGAAATGTTATAAAATTAAATGTATATTTTTATTAATAATTAAGATTTAAAAATGGTATAAAAAGGTGAATTTTAAAATTTAAAAAAAAACATTTGCTTTTATCTATACTAAAACAAATTTTTGTACGGAGTAATGAGGTCATATGCATCAATAAATAAGTATATATAGTTAATTATTCCTTCGTTATTTTTAAAAAATATATTTACCAATTACACTGTATAATATGTAGATAGTAAATAATAAATATGTCCACTATAGTATCAATATTATTGCACTTGAATAATGAAGTTATTAAATATTTTAATATTTAAATCTAATATAAGAGTCGTCACTCATCATAGCAGTTTGACATTGATTAATGGCATACCTACTTAAGCCATTAATTTTTAAGATTTGAAAAAAAAATAGTTAAAAATTAAGAAATGTTATGATCAATTTAAGTAATAGCATTGATTATAGAATAATAATTTAATAATCAATGGTAATAGGTATATAAATATGGCAATAAAATATAATACTTTTTAGTTTATAATGTTTATCTTTATACCTATAGGTATTATATAGTTTAATAATCAGTTCCTAAGTATTTTGTTGTAATTATCAACATATTTTATTGTTTTAATTGTTTTATATAGATAATGACATAATCACATAATTACATACCTAATAATGTTATACCTACCTATAAATTACGATCCAATTCAAAAATTATCCGATCACTTCAACTTTATCATATTATAATTTTACAAATATTATCGTGTACAAGTGAAAATTTATATACTATATATCAGTAGTAGTGGTAAAGTCTCTGATAACGGGGGCGAGGGCTGTGATTTATAATTTTTTTCTATTGTGGGAGTTAAAGGTATGAAGCAGAATATCAATATATAAATATCGAATACAATTTTTTTTATGGAACAGTGGAGGGGCGATTATGTTGATTAGAATTATATAGAGCCAAAACAAAAATTAGGTACTAAATAGAATAATTTTAAGTAAATATAATATGAAATCTTCCTTGGGTAAATTGAGTTATTGTAAATTAAATATACTTGAAACGAAACGATACTATAAACAAAATAATTATTACATCAAACATGACACATACCTAATATACGTATGTATATACTTGTATAGTCAAATAAAGTATTGTAATTGGTAGTTCCTATTTGAAAATAAATTATTTGTTATAGTCACTTAACGTTAAGTGGAAAATTATTTTGTTATACTTGAACACTATTAAATTTTACATGCCGACAAAAACAATAAAAAATAACCCACATTCTTTATTACTTAATTTTAGCTTATAATGGCTTATTATATTAGATTTGGATGATTAATGAAATTGAACAGTTTAAGAATATATAGGTATTATTGTATTAAATACGATATTGAATTTATATTAGTTTTTTAACACAAAGACCAAAAATGTATATCCCGGACGGCGGGCACCTATATAATAATATATACCTAATAATATTATTAAAAATATTCAGAAAAACAAATATTGTTATATAACGTTAATGATAAATATTCAATAATATTATGTTATGTTATCATCATGTTATTATTCAATATTATTTATAATATAATAATTAACTAATGTGACAATGTTTGTAATTGAAATTATTGGATTTATCGATTGTACCTATGAGTAAAACTTACTATAAACAGTAAACACTAAACACTAAGTAGATAGGTCTAGGAAATAGTAGTATACAGGTACCAATATATCTAATACCTATAATAAATAACCAGTGTTATTTGAATTTAAAATTATAAAGGAGGTGTGCAAACAAATATATTTAAATTTGAGTTCTTAAAAACTTTAAATTCTCCTTCAATTAAAAGAGGTAGGTACTAGCATTGATTATAGAATAGTCTATTCTATAATCAATGGTACTAGGCACACTGAAATAATTTTAAGAAAGAATGCGTCCCCTTGTGGCATTGTATACTCATCTAAGTCAAACATTGTTTATAAATTATAATATAAACAATAACGGTAGTAATCACTAATCAGTATTTCAGTAATGTACGATATGTAATAGCAGGTATACATTATTGTATTATACCTACTTGTTTTTATCTAAAATAATATAATGTACATGTAAAATATTGAACGTGTTTCTATACTGAAAACAAATGATCAGCAATTTATATTAACTGGTCAGTGGTCATATTCACTTAAAATATTTTTTATTACCTATTATAATTATTAATTATAAATGATTAGGGTACTATAGTATAAATTACAATAAGAGCCTCGACGCGTTTTTAGTTAACCTCACGAGATTAACTCCGCGTGTAATTGTCAGATATTGATTATTATTATTTTTTATTTGAAAGAGGAAGGAGACTTCTTATAATTTGCATTAGATTCCAAAACTCAAACTTTAAACTACTGAAGCAATAAACAACAAGTATACAAAATTTTGGTATCTTTAATTATATTTCAAATACAATCAATGTGATGCGTAAAAAGAACGATGTAAATTCTACTATTTCACGAAGCGTGATCGTTTTTGTTCTTCAAAACGGTGTTATTACAATAGCATTTTAACATTGTTATGATGGTAATGGGGCATTAGTCATATATTTTTTTAAAGTTAATTTATGTTTTTGCTATAATTATAACCAAAGAAAGGTTTAATTTACTTTTAAAATTTAAAACTCTATGAAACTATTAAAAAAAAAAATCGTTTTCTTTATTGTTTATTTGATATAGAATTTAATTTGTGTATGATAAACGAAAATTATATTAATTATAATTACAATTTATATCAATATAACATAAAGAAGATTTTCAATTAGGCATTTATCAAATAGATAAAATAATAATATGTGCATTATGTTGCCTATATTTTATATAAATAATAAAATAAATGTAATATATAATATTATAAAAATAAGTAACTACATAAAAGTGGCGTATTTAGGATTTTATCATAGGGGGGGGATATGCGTTGGCTAAAATTTTATTTTTCTAAATGAGAAGGGGGAGGGGTTGTGTTATTCGCTTACCTAACCATCACCAATACTACAATTTATCAAAAATTGCAAGGATTAATATTACTATGAAATTAAAACGTACATACTTATAATCATTAAAATTATTTTTCTGACAAAATATAGTAACAAATTTAAGTATGTGATTGTAATTATATATTTGTATTATTAATCAAAAATTATTAAACAGAATACACTATGCCTATAATGTAAAATCTAATTTCCTGTTATTCAAACATAGTTCATCAATGACTTCTTCTGATGAAATTTCAACGTTTCGATGGCATGGCAATAGTGCTATTCCATTAAGTCTACTCTAATAACAAAATTAACGTATCTATAGTATAATATTATAGTTATAATATAATTCAATGAATATATTATATTAAATAATCATAACATATTTACTTCTGTCACACTATTTCTAAGATATTTCTTAAATCTTAATCGTTTGATTATTCGTTCAGGCGTAGCAGTTGAGACTGAAAGTATGTAGAATATTTTTAATTTTTGAAGGATTTTAATATTTATAACATTACTATATTGGTCGTTATCATTTACCACAAATCTACAATACACGAGCTATTGCCTTAAAATAGCAACCAAACGTGGTAAACGTTATTATTATAAGAAATATGTTGAGCCGGATGGTTATTGACAATAATAGTCATTATAACAATATATTTTATTATATTCAAGCATTGCCGCCTGGTGCCCGTATTTTAAAATACTTATTATAACAATGCTATAATAAATATAAATTGTGGTAACGTCATTAATTTTATTTTTGATTTCTGTAAAATTTAAAATTACCACAAATATTTAAAACAGTTATATAAATCAGTATGGACTAAAAAAGAGGCCAAGGTGGGATTTATCCCTCCCCCGTAAATACACCACTGATACCTAATAATATTACGTAATTAGAGTAGAATATTTTAAATTTTAGGTCTATATTAAAATTTAAAATATAATTAAAGCCAATCATTTAATATTTTCAGAGCCTGGACCATTACATATAGTTAAGTAAATACAGCTAATATTTAATATAGTCAATTGGATATATATAATAAATCAAATTAATTGATTTAGTTGTTTAAAACTGTTTTAAACATTAGAGTTCACTATGCAGAAATTGTAATTTAACATTTTTTTAATTTGAATCAATTAAAAGTTAAATTTTTTAAAATTTAATTCTTCATAGTTTAAACATATTGATATTATTATCATTTATAATAATTAATAATCATAATAAACTTTTAGTCATAAATAATAATATAATATTTTAAAATTTGTATGCAAACCAACCGAAATGATAACACACCAATATTTTTTTTAGCATTTGCATTAATAAATATTCTTATAACTATGAATAGAGATTTAAATACTGAATGATCTACAAATTACAAAATTAAATAACTAGGAAATATGCAGAAGAAAATGTATAAACATATTTTATAACCGACTAATTATTTATAAGATGTTACCACGGAAAAATATAAATTCAATCATTTTCGTATCATAAAACTTATAATATATATAAGTATACTACGTATGTAGTATTACAATATAAAGCTTTGATTGTATTTATTTCTAAATTATTTTTTACATTAAAATATATTGATTTTGGTAAAAAAATTAAACCATAAATATATTTAAAATATGTTATAAAAAAACAAAAACAAAATAGGTACCTTAAAATATGCAAGATAAAATATTGGTTTTAGAATAGTACTTATTGACACAAATAAAATGTTTGTTTTAAACTGCTATATTTTAAGTTATTCAAAAATAATATGAAAATTTTAAATTCTACAAGTCTTTAATAGCCTACTTAAAACGCTACTGCTGATTGAGTGTATTTATATTATTTGTGTTGTATTTGAAATGAAAGACTTGTAGGTATCTATGTTAGACATTAGAATAATTATATCTTACCTGAGAGTAACGACTTACAATACAATAATGGCTTAGTTAAGTAACGTGTTATCTGAAACCTTAAAAATTGTTGTTTGTAACTACTTTTTCAACTACATACTCATATAAAGATTGTCATTATAATATATACAGGTACTAATAATTAAGGAGGTATAATATGTATGTATATATATATATATTGAGTATATATTGAGTATTCTTAAACATAACAAATTTGTCGATAACATATTAATTGTAAATGTAAATAATGAAATAATAAATATAATATAATAACATAATATTGAATAATAACTGATTCGTTCAAACTAGTAGGTAAATAGTATTTAAATAATACATTTTCTGGATATACAATTCAAATCCAATTCCGTTTTGTAAATATAATGTTCCTCTTAAAACAAAATAACACTTTTATTGGTAGTTTTTAAATATAAGTAGTACATAGTAAGACTTATTTATTAACTTGTTGTAAACTATCTTAAAACAATTATACGTGGGAAATGTACATTTTAAGTTTTTTAATAATGTAAATATATATATAATTATAATATAAATATAATTTTTCTTATATTTATTAACGTGCATTTTTTAGATGTAGTTATTTCGACAGTACTTGTATAGTACCAAATATTCAAATAATATATTATTAAATTATTACAGTAAATTCATGTATATTTAAATTGACTTTAAAAACATGTCTTAAATTATAAAATATAATATATTCTAGTGTAAAATACTTTGTGCTCACACATCCTTTCTAATGCATAATATTAAATGAATAATAAATCAATCATTTATATTATGATATTGAAATGAACAAACTATCAAACTGATATAAAATAACTTTACTTAAAATAGTCTTTCATTAGGTACATAGTACTAAATAATATTATTTAAAATATTTACTAGGTACTAAAAAAAATATTTTATTTGTTTTCATAACCAATGTTTATTATAAATATTATAAAACTGTTGTGCACGTAGACATAATTTATAGAAGTATGTACATCGTTAATGCGACTTGAAGTTTTATTCTAATTATAATATAAATTATATAAAAAATATAAACACGTACGTAATAATGGTATCACATGGGCATATAATATATGGTAAATAGATACTAACGAATAGTATTGTTATTGTAGTTAATTGCTCCACAGTTGTGTTTCACTAACGATATATTATTTAATTTCTTATTGTTAGTTGTTACTGTTGTATGTTACCGAAGATTAAAAACATGAAAATATTACCAAATAGAGATTTATGTTTTCTAATCAGTATACACAAGTTTTGTTAATTTGTTAAAATTTATTTTTTTTATACTATATATAGTCTAAAACTGCAATGGAATACTTATTGTATTACACAATAAAACTAATTATTTTACAACTATACGAGTATATTATTAATATTTGAATTTCAATTTGTATTTTATTTTTCATATTTTTTTTTTAAAATACTATTACAAATTAAATATATTATAATAATTTCATACTGCATAATAATTACTTTTCAATTTTTTATGTTTAACAAATTACTATGAATCATATAGGTAAGCGGTATCAACAATTTATTTATTTTTTTAAATAAAAATAAAAATTAATAGTTACCTATTTTAGTTGAAATATCTAGTTGGCTTATCTATAGTAAGTAATATTAGTAACATATTATTGCATTATTGCGTGCTATTATGAATAATTAAGATATGAGCAAATAAATAATTAATTGAATTTTAAAATTATTGCACATAACCAAGTTTTAGCGAATGTTTATTTGAATTGCGAATCAAAACTGTACTTATTTAGAGTTGGATGATTTTTATTTGTAATTTTGAAAAATCAAAATAAATTATTAATTTTATTACATAAAATACAAAGCAAAATATACAATAATCAACCATGTAATTGTATATGTAGATTACTTTAAATATATAATATATATAATGTATAATGTATAAATATATAAATATATATATATATATATATATATATATATATATATATTTATAGGTATTATTAGTAGTTTTAAAGGAGGTATGATATATTTTATTCTTTATAATTGGAATTCCTATATTATTAATTTAGTATTAAAAATAATCTTTTTGAATTTGTATTTAACCTAACCTAACCTAACTTAACAAATAGGTATGTAACTAATAATATAAAACTGCTTAAATATTAATACAACATAATTACTACTTTAAGAGATTCTAGACTAATTATTTTTATATCTTTAGCCCTCGTACCTATGTATGTTTTATAGTATAAAATTTATACAATACAAAATTAACATTGTTTTTTATTGAAATTAAATAGTATAATTATATTTATTTATAAAAAAATTTGGATAACAAAATGTTAAACATTAAAATTTCTAAAAATGTGTCTGTCATTGTTTATTTTACCTTTATATCTATTATATTTTGTTTTTCATTATATTTTATTTTTCATACAATCATTCATTTATCCATTACATATTAACGATTTAATATTTTAAATAAAATAAATATTTTGTTTAATCTATATTAAAACCTTTATTACATTATAAGCATTTTTGAGGGTACACTCTAAATATGCATTATATATACCAATGTAATATGTACCAGGTCAAGAACAGGATAAATAAACACGAAACCTATAAAGTATGTTTTAAGTGGATTTAAATAATTTTTAAGTAGTTAATAAGTCTAATGTTTTGTAATAACAAGCTTATTTTATAAATTCATACAAGTAAATAGGTAGGTATATAGTAAATTTGTAATAATTAAGGAAAATATATACAATAATAATTAATGGAAATAACAAATGCTAAATTATTTATATGATATTAACAATTTAATGTATTACCTACCTACCTATATATATATATAAATAGATACTCAATATGTTATAGCTAGGTTTAGACATGATATTAAAAAATAAGTATTTTTATATAAGTTACATGATACATTTAATTTGTATAGAAGATACAAGATATATAAAATATACAAAAAATACTTTTAAAAATATAATTTTTATTCTATAATAAAATTATTGTTACACTTTTTACAATTTTACATAAAAAAAAAGATAATTTAATTTAAATATTTATCATACTAATTTAATAAACAAATACAAATATATTATAAAATGTTACAATGTAAATAATTGTACAAAATAGCAAAGTAAAATTATTATTATTTTATATATTTAAATTTATAAATAATAATTATTAAAAAAAAAAATTATTTATCCAATTTAAATTCGATGTATAATTATGATATTACTTTATTTTATATTTAATTTGAATTTAAAATTTTTTATATAATATTATGAATATTTATCAAATTGATTTTACTTTTTATATGAAAGATTAGATCTACTTAAGACATGTACCTATCTATTTATTTTTATTTAAAATCGTAATTCCATTCGTATTATTTATATAACTATATAATTTGTTATTTATGTACCTTGTATATATATATATACATAAAAAGATACATAATATAGAAGTAAATTGTATTTTGATACAAGATACTTTAAAATATATATCATAACACAAGATACAAGATAGTTGTATTAAATATTTTACATATCTTTTATATATATATATAGAATGATACTTCCAAACCTTGGGTATAGCCTTATAAGTATGATGGTTCTTATGACTTCATACATTTTACTGGTAGATTACCTAGTTATAATACTAAGTTATTTATATTCAAACTAAATTATAAACACTATTTTAATCTATTTATAATATACGATTATACATACATATATAATATTTTATAAGATTGAAATGTTCTATCAAGTATAATTATATTATCAATATTGATAGATAAACCCAATATTATTTGTTTAACCTATGTAATTTTTAACAAATTCAGTCATGTACCTGTTTATTAAGTTGAAGTAATAAAAAAACAAATTTAAAATATAGAGTTTTTCCTATTTACAAGTACATATTGCCTAGTAACTTACATATAGAAATATAATTTAAATTGAGCAAATGTCTTAATTAAAACTAATTCAAAATAAATATTTACTATACACCTACCAAGGTACATTTATATTACATTAATATCTAATTTATTAGATGTAGGTAACTATTTTGGTAAATAATCTATTATTATTCAACTAAAAATTCTGTGTAGTGTTTGTCTTATCTATTTAATTATATATTTTAATAATTTTTAATTAAAATAATGTTAGTTATTATAATATAGTACGGATTAAGTACCAATTACCTAATATCATTGATTATTTTAATTACAATTGAGGAACTTATTAGTATTGAAAGTAAATACAAATATTTCTTCTATTTGTTCAGGGAAAATATATTTGTACTTAAGTCATTGTAGATTTGATTAAGAATAAAAATTGAATGAAAATAAAAATTACATTTTAAAATCTAATGATATATTTTGTGGCGTTGTGTCACCTCCAAATTAGATTAATTTTGGTGTATTAAAATTAATATGAGTTGTGTTGTAAAATGGTCAAACATTTAGCTAATACTTCTGATCTTTCCATTTCAATCACTATTAAAAGTATTGGCAATAATATAATATTATATATAATTATACTAAATTAGTTTCAATTACTAACTAAGAGTTGTTAAAATATTTGTTTACAATGCTTTACATTAATTTATTTTAATTATTATGATTATATATTTAAAACGCAGTTTTTTTATAAATTAATTTTTGTATAATTAGTTGATTATAAACTATATATTATAGTTTCTGTGTATGATCTTATTAATTTTGAATTATATAGTGTTAGAATTTTTACATAGATATGTAGGTAGATATATGGCTCTATGTGTGATTTTAACGTTAACAAATGAAATATTTATATTGTAATAATGTCGTCCTAGTAAACACTATAGTAGATATACCTAATATATATATTGCTATTTATAATAGTGAGTTATGTAAATAGAATAACACATAATAAGTACCTACTTATTATTAAATCATAATAATAATTAGAATAACTAATTTCACGTTAATATTTGATTATTTTTTAAAATTATTCTGTTATTCATAGTAAAAATTAATTAAGAAGGATTATATTCAACTTCGATTTTTGTACATTTTATAGTTTTATTTTTACTTATTATGGTAAACCATTTGGTTAGGTTATAATAATATAACATTAGTTACTTTTTATAATGAATATATATGTTTAATGTTTAGGTATTAATTAAATTATAAATATTCAATATTTTAATAAGATATTATAAATCAGTAAATATAATATTATTCTAAATTTATATGTTTTATACTTAATATACGTTATACATATATATAATTTATACGTTATAAAGGAAAATTGACAATAGTACAATATAAACAATAAATAATGTTAATATATAGTTATATATAAAAATTGGCTGTTAGATATGTATCATATCATATTTAAATAATAGTAAATAACAAAATAGTGAATAGTGTATACATTTTATTAAAATAATAGTATAATATTTAGATTAACTTTAATTATACTTCTTAAATTATAATTAAAAATAAAAATAATTATCTTACAGACTATTGATCAATATATTTTGTTTGGAAAAATTGAAGTGTTTTTATTATGTAGTTTATGAATTATATTGTAGTGAATACAATTTTAATATATATGTAATTATGCAAAAATGTGTTTAAAGTTAAGTTAATAGGTTACGTAATTTATATTCGGTAGAAATAATTTTACCCGTCTTTTTAACCCGCTCATTTATGACATTATGTAATATAAATATACAACTACAAATATTATACAATAATTGTAATGAAAATTTCGATAAATCATATATTCACGTTAAAAAAAGTATTAGTTTATGACATCTTATAATCATTTTATAAGGTTTTTATTGTTTTAAGTTTTAATCAAAGTTAAAAAATAATTAATTTATTATACGAGTATTATATATGATGTGTTTTATAATCAAATATTTTATTCTTGCATTTGAATAATCTATTTCGCATTAATTAAGGTTAAACAATATAGATATAATAAAAATATAATATTAGTATATTGCTACAGTGCCATTTTGATTTTGTAATCTAAATTATTGTATTCATAATATTAATTTAGAATATAATTTAATTGTTAATTAAATTGATCATTTCTTGTATGATTTCTTCTATCGTCGCATATTGAAGTTGTTATTCCTTGTGAATGTATCGTCGACGTATTGTTCATGTGGGTTGTGTAGGTACTTAATAATCTTCGTTTAATTGACATGAATCATAGAAAATAAAACAATTATCTGTAAACATATGGAAAATATTAAACTCATCAGTATATAAGTCACAAAAAAGTTTACTAATTCTGACGTATATGTTTGTATAATATTGAATTAAATATAATATTTTAGCCTCGAGGAAGAGTTGGATATGTACCTACTCTCTTTTAAATATTTATATTATTAATTACAAGACAATAGTATTGTCTTATTTATATAAATTATATGTTAATTTACTTATGTCTTATATGCTTACTCTTATGCTATAAATTTGATAAAATTATTATAAATTGTAATATTATTATTATTCTTACGATTATTGAAATATTGAATCATATTAGCTTAAAAGTAATAGTTTTAATGGCAGCCTATATTTGGGCCGATGAAAATTCTAAAACTCGGTGGATTGTTTCATCTCTATCCGGCCCTGAGTAACAGTAGCGTACTTGTGAAGGAGGGGCGATGGGCATATTTCGCTCACCCCCCATAACCCGTATATTTGTTTTTTTTGGGAAGTAATTGAAATCGATTACGTTTTATTATAATAAACATTGAAATGTTTTATTTTCACATATCGTACTTTATCATTAACCAATAACTGTTGGTAGATAATGTTTTACCTACATTTCAGTGTCGTTGTTATTTGTAATAAAATTATATAATGTTTATATATTAATATAATGGTTCGGTTGTGGCCGAGTGGTTTAATCATACATTTCATCACATGAGGTCCAGATTTGATTACCGAAAAAGCGAGTGGCGTCCAGATGCCACCAGATATCTATGGAGTAAACCAGAAAAAGTCTAATAATTTGGTTAACTAAAACGTCATGTTATAGTTATAATTCGATTCCCCTTAATATGTGATTGTTGCCAGACAGCATAGTATGTCATTAAAAGGGATAAAGAGTATATAAATTGCTAGTTTATTTATATACTTGTATTCGTATATATACATTAATAGAAGATAATTACAATATGAATATTATATTAAATTAAATTAATACTATTCTGATTAAACTATCGGTTAATTTAACATATATATTTTATAACACAACTATAATTTACCATAAACAACAAATTGAATTCTTTTTATAAAATTGATTTATATACACGTGTACTTATACGTAATGTAGAAAATTATAAAAAAAATATATATCTGATAATAAAATTAGAACTGAATTTATTATATTGTGATATACCTGTTCTTGCTATTTCTGAAGTTATTCAATGTTACTAATTGTATTCTGTACTCTCTAATCTCTCGATAAATAAAGCATATAATATTCAATTAGCATTTACCTAAAATTTACAAAAAATTAAACATTTGTAATTATTTCAATTCAAAATAAAATATTATAATAGTTATCCTATAATTAATATTCTTAAAAAAAACTACGATTTTTTAATATTTAAAAACAATATTTTTAAAGTGCCTACTGATGATAGAAAAATAATAATAACTTACGTCAATCTAAATGTTTTAGTTCTAAAAACTAATAGTTTTACTAGGTATAGAATTTATATATTTTTTACATTATATTATAAAGAAATAAGTACAATAAGATATTATATAGTGTTACAACAGTGCCAGTCATACATAGTTCATATTAATTATGTTATATAATTGTTTAGTAGTGTATCTATATATAGGACAAAAATGTTTTAAGAAGCCGTATTAAATAAATAAAAGGGCAAAAAAGAAACTGACTATAAATATTAAATTTCATTTTTATTCTATACGGTTATCGTTATATAATCAGTGTTCACTTGTTTCGTTCCAATTATAATAATAAAATATACGTAGATACGAAGAGTTAACCGTGGATTTTGCACATTTCAGAGGCAGATGTTCAACGGCCATCTCCGGATGATCATTACAGATGAAAGATGATTTTGGAAGTCAAGAATTTAACCACTAGAGTGGTCTTACCGTGGGACATGTTTTATCTGGGTAATCCCTATCGACATATGTACAAGGACATCGAAAACGTGCCACACATTTACACGCAGGTAAATAATTGGATCGATTTATTTAATATTAGAATCCGAAATATAAATAATAAATAAATGTCTGTATAAAAATGCTAGGGTTGAGGATAAAAGGATATTCTATAATACGATTACAAATAAGTACTTAAGTTTAGTGCAAAATCGATGGGTAAATTATTATTAAAATATATAAAATCACAGATTCAAAAACAAAAATCCCAACAACTTTTCAACATTCTATAAATAATTTTGATACCCAATTTGACCATACATAATGTTTTTTTCAATCTGATATCTACATTAATAATTTAAAGTTTAAAATTGTCTACACATCGAGTTTTCGCGAAAGGAATGCAAAGATTTTGGGTTACTTAAATCGATTGACGCAATTGATTTGAACTATAGTTTTCGAATGATTTATTTAATATCAACAATTTATGTTTAGGCTTGGCCATATTTCTTGATTTTAATGGCTTTGGAGAATGGATTGCGACTATGGCAAAGAAGGGAAATTCTTAGACTCAATGACAGCATCACTTCGATGAGTCTTGCTATTTTTCAAGAGTGTGCTAAGTATAAATTGACAATTATATACATACTAATAAGGGTTCGAGACTTTTAGAAAAATACTTTATAGAATTAAAAAAATATGTTAAATTAAAATAAATCATTAAGGTTTAAATATATTCAATTTGTTATAATTATGAGAATACATTAATAAGCACCAATCAGGAAAGTAACTATAAAATACATAAAATAACGAAATTGTGAAATAATGAAATTAAAATATGCATTTCAATTTATTTTTATTGAATTAATTTTAGTATGAAATGGATTTGTTCATTCAATTATAAAATATCGAGCATCTAATAAAATTATAAAAACGCTAAAGCATTAAGTCTCGAGTCATGATAAAAATAAAAATATACTTGATTTACAGAAAGAGAAATATATTGTGTTTGTAGAGTCATGTACAGAGGATCAGAAAATTATTTATACTTTTGGATCCATAACAATTACAAAATTTGTCAATTACCTTGGAGTTCAGCGGTCTACTGGTATTTTGCTGCGATTACGGTTGATTTCTGTTATTATTGGATGCACAGAGCGAGTCACGGTAATTGTTTCCACATTTCATAAGTACTCCTGTAAAATACAATATTGTACATACGATTCGTATTTAATTTGTCAGAAATTCATATTTTTTGGGCTCAACACCAGGTGCATCACAGTTCTGAGGAATTTAATATTACTGTCGGTGTAAGGCAGTCAGTATTTCAAAGCGCAATAGCGACCGTACGCAGAACAAAATAATATACAATTAGTCCAATTGAATATATATATATACATAGTTACTGTTTTTTTTTTAAAATGTTTTTAATTAGATATGCTACGCACCTTTGGCTCTATTCGTTCCTCCAGTTTTGCTGTTGGCACATCAACAATTGAATCTTGTATACCAGATTTGGATCCACACCGAAACAATATCCACTCTCGGCCCGTTGGATTATATTTTGAATACACCAACGCATCACAGGGTGCATCACGGTAAACATATTTGCAGTACGGTGAATTAATAATAACCATAGCGAACAGTACCTATTTAGACCTAACATAATATTGTCGGAACAAATATATATATATATTTATATTTTTAAATAATAAGATGCACGCGTTTAGGGAGCGATTTGTACTGTTTGGATAAAAATTACGGAGGCGTTTTAATTGTTTGGGATAGGATATTTGGAACGTTTCAAGATTTTGCTTCGGAGAGACCAATTACGTACGGTCTGGTGTATCAAAAAAACACTTTCAATCCTCTATACTTGCAAGTAAATAAAATGTGTACGAATATCAGTGATTCAATATTGTGTTTCACATCTATTATAATATTAACAATAATGAATTATTATTATTATTTTTTTTAAATTAAATATTAACTGCACACGCTTTAAAAATTTAATCAGTTCTTTTACAATTTGAATGTATACTACAAATGGAATGCCACTGGGGGTTGGATGAACAAATTAAAGTCAGTCGTTAAAGGGCCGAGCTGGATGCCAGGTCTGTCGTGGACGGGTCACGAAGGAAGGCGGTCCATTGTAATGTTTACTTAATCATATAGCTATTGTTTTGTTTTAAAAGAAATATTTATTATTATTTGATTCAGGTAGCTGCAGGGTGCAGAAAAAAATATGACGTCGTCATATCGTTTAAGTTTAAGTTATATTTACTATTTCATTTCATCGCAGTCGCTTATTATACTTACTTGACTCTGGTGATCATACCCCAGGCAGTAAGTATACGATATATTGTAATACTGTGAATATCTAGTTAATAATATGTTATTTATAATGTTGGGCGATAGCTAAAAAAAATTGTTCTACAAAACATATTTGTCACTAAAAGATACAATTAAACTTATACAGATAGTTTAACAATAAATAATTTACTATAAATATACAAAATAAATGACGAATAAAGTAATACGTGTCAATAATATTCACTCAACAATTTTATTTTATGATAATAATAGTAATTTCATAACCATTTGAAATTAATAAGACATCAAAAACATGCATGAATATTTTATGATTTTAACATTGTTTTATGGTTTAATACAATTAATAACAACAAATATTATCAAAATCACATATAGGTAAATTATTGTAGTCCAGTTCTAAAACGAACCTATACCTAATATAATGCAATAGGTACTAAAAAGTATAATTATAGTATTAAAATATTTATTACATATTGAAATAAAAATTCGCGATAACGACTAAAAAAAAAAAGTAATTAGGATAACAATCACAAATGTTTGATTAACAATGATAAAAAAAACATACACATTTTTTGGATGGCTCACACATTTTTGGTATTATTAAACTTGAAAAAATAAGATAGATATTTGGAACATATATCTACTGTTTAAGTGATCAACTATAAAATTACTTAAAATATTTACTCATTTCATAGTTTTAATAAAGTTTGAAAATAAAACAAATTTTGGTTCACTTTTAAATACAGGTACATATTAATTAATAATTAATATAATTTCTATTGTGTGATAACGTAATAATAATGTTGAAACTATTTTCATAAACATAACAATGTAATACAAAACGTACAAAAATTAACTTGCGTAAAATACAATATTATGTAACTATCTCATGTAATCTGCATATTATAATACTTTTTTAAATTTAAATCTACAACAGTTGCAAGCACAAACTGATATAATGTCAAATATTTCTTTATACGTTATTAATATTTTTTTGTAAGGGCGACTTTGATAGATTATTCATTATTGTGTTGTAATTATTATGTTTGTACATGCATATTTTCATCACATTATTGGGTTATATAAATTATATTAGTTAGAATAAAAATGAGCGGAATACTTTATGCCAAGGCTTATAAATTAAATTCGATATTTTATAGATCGTCGTTTTGTCATTTTATGTATTTACAATATTTAAAAACAAATCAATATAAGAAACTATATTAATATTATTAATATTAACATTAAATAATAATTACATTTTTAATTTAGTTTATTTTAGATTTAATTTGAAAATAACACCATATGGATAATATTTATTTATGCGATCTATTTACCTATTTTAATAAACTGTTCGATTTTTTTTTCAAAGGTAACATATATTGGGTAAATTATAATACAAATAGGCAATTTTGGTTGTAAATAACATTCCAATCAAATTGAAACTCTTGCTAATACATTCCAATATGTACATACTGATACGCTATTATTGTATGATACTATATGATGGTATGTATGTACTATGATGTACCTAATATTTAAGCAAGATTATTATCATAATTTCAAGAAAAAATAACAAAAATAAATACATTAAATACATTTTAAATTAATGGTTTTAAAGTTAAAATTAAGAGGACGTAATAGTAAATGAATTGATGTACATGGGATCTCAATATTTTACTAGATGTATACATTATTATGTTTTGCTTTATAATACGAAAGTTAAAGTTTTTTGTATTTTAATTACAAAATTTTCAGTAATTCATGTCTTTCATAAAACTATTTGTAACATACGTCTAATATTTGTATTCATATCTAAGTTTAACATTTGAAATAAGAAAATATGAAAACTGGTTAATGCTTAAAAATTATTGCAGTATAGTCAATACTGTCGGGGTTTTTTAACGTTTG
Organism: Eriosoma lanigerum; assembly: GCA_013282895.1. Taxonomy (NCBI): domain Eukaryota; kingdom Metazoa; phylum Arthropoda; class Insecta; order Hemiptera; family Aphididae; genus Eriosoma; species Eriosoma lanigerum. Next base: position 38,574,179 of record CM023358.1, read on the forward strand.
ATATTATTTCGAACAGAAAATAACATTAAATATTGTATACAAATTATTGCAACATTTTTGACTTATTTTTTAATACGTGAGTTTGACTAGTGAAATTAATTATATTTGTTCAACATAAAATATATATTGCACATATTGGTAAAAAAAACATAGATAAAAATGTAATCATTAACATAAAATACTATTTCATATTATTGCTTAATATAAAAAATAAACTTAAGACAGTAATTCGGTGTTGTCAGACTGTATTCGAAAAATGTAGGTATTTAAAATTTTAAATAATAATAAAAAATGCAGTTCAATAACAAATTAAAGTTAATAGAAATATCGAAACAAATGTCAAACATACATAACAGTTAACAATTATTTTATTAAATGACTATCGTTTGTGTATACATCGGTTAGATTAGATTAGATTATATATTTTTTTATGTGTATTTCTACTTCACGGATTATATCGTAATATTTTATTAATTTTTTTAACTAAAAATTTTGCATTTTAAAATAGCAATAAAGTACTAAATAGAGATTCTCAAACAATTAATGATTAGAATATAACATATTAAACATATATTTCTAGAATTTACACGCTGTGTATTTTTATGTTACGGATTGCGTGATATTATTGTAATACGCCTAGTTGTTAAATGATAAAAAATTAACATCAATAACAATATTTATGTCTGTTTTAGGAGATTACTTTAGCATGTACGTTGATTTCGACGTTTTATATTGTCTGGTCATTGACAAACATCGGTTTGATGTTTGATAAATCCTCGAGTGCGAATTACTATGAATTTTCAAGATGTTTAATCGTATCAATTTATTTAATGTATTTGGAACCACACGGACTGTTGAATACGGTTACAATCAACGCATATCAATTGTTAATGGGTACTTCCACGGTTTTTTGGGCTATAATATTGTGTTTTATTCGTTAACTATACGACTTGAACAGAATATAATATAGTCGACTTGTTTTTTTTTTGAACAAATCTCACGCAGAGAAACATAAATTATATGAATTACAAATTAAATAGTAAGCATAAAAAAACTGAACTACAAAAACGGTTTTTGACTCCTAGCGCACGTCAATGTTGTTATATGTTTTATTATTGTGGCGCATAATACACATATATAAATACATAATATTCCCATTTCCTCTAATCAATAACAGAAAAATAAACGATTAAATATATAATTAAATATTTTGATAATCGAGTTAATATTGTTCAAAAATAAAACTTGAATTTATGTAAATATATGACGGTTAGTTTGACCGTGTAGGTCACAAATAAATACAAAACGATTATAGCTCGTTGTATATGTATTATATATATATATATATACATGGTACCTACAACTGTACGAGACATCAAGACCGTAGCCAGCAAATTTTTTTATGGGGGTTTTGATTATTTATTTTAACTAATAGAAATAAAAACATAAAAAGCTAAACAAAAAGTGTTTGATATAATTTATAATTTTGATATATTTTATTTTTAAAAATAATTTCAGGGAAGGGGGTTTGAACCTTGAACCCCCCTGTCTATGGCCTGGTGAAAAATTATAAATATGTAATACATTTTTATTTTTTTAAATTTAAATCTTTGAAATATTATTTACTTGAATATGTTTTAACACTGAAGTGTACGATTATTTCGAGTTTGATTTAAAATATTATAACTATATAAATATATAATTGGTATAATATATAAAAAAACAATAATATGAATTGATCTCTTAAACAATTAATATTACACATTGAGAATTACGTTAAAAAAAAAAACCTAAATATCTATGATTGCCATTAATTGTTAGAAATTTACTTAGAAATGAACATTTTTCGCCTCTCAATAATATTTCAAGTTTATTTTTACTGCAATATTGCTGGACATCTAATAAATTCTATTAAATGTGTTTTAAAATTATTTTACACTTTATATTTTGAATAAATGTTAATTTATAGAAATGTGTTACGTGTTACCTATACATAATTTCTTCTGTGCTGTTTTCCGACGGTCCAAATTCTTCTCGATCTAACGAATTTATTAACTCTTCATTTTGATTCCGAACTGAAAATTAGCATTTATTATGGTTATAATTATATTATTATACGTAAAAGCCAATAAAAATAATAATAAAACAAAATATTATATATATATATATATATATATAACATATTGAGAAATATAAATAACACACGATTATTATTTTAAAATTCTGAGACTTATAATATTAAAAGTATGTGGGGACGTACTATGGAAGAGTTAATATATCTAAAGTCTATGATATGTTACTAGATTCTATATATAATATTGTATTGAAACATACGAATACTCATAAAATCTATAAATATTTAATTTATCATATGTTTATTATTATATTACGAATTATTCACACTTCCATGGATATATATCAAAATAAATTGATTTCCTTAATAGTGGACGCAATATTTTATAAATTATCTTCTTTATGACCGATAACAGAGATTTCATTATAATATTTAACTATTTTTTTATTAAATCGATGTTTAATATCAGTAGTAATATAAGAACATTTCATATTGTGTTGTAAAATTTAATATTATATACATTTGAACATAACGTATGAAGTTTCATAATTAATTTGATACATTCATGTTTTTCATTAACGAAGTTTATAAAACCAATAACTTGATCGTAAATCGCTTTCTATGCGGTTCCGGTTCTTTTAGTGTTAACATTTTATTTATTTTAATTTTAATTATAATAATTATAATCATTTAGTTAATTGTATTTTTAATTTTTCATATACGATATTTTGTGATTATTATATTTTATTGTATTATTGTTCTAGAACTCTTATCTATAATTTTATCGAAAATATAATTTTTTAACGATATTATTGGTGTTTTAAAAAAATAACAACTTACCGATTTCATCGATAACGGGTGCCATTCTCAACGTGACACCAACCAACAACATGCAAGTGATGAGCAACAAACCAGCGGTGATGATAATTGTCCATTTTGCCCTCTGAGGTAAGTCGTCTGGATGTATCGTTGGTACTGGTTGAGGTCCCATCATATTTTGTTTATCTTCTCCGAACCGTGTCCTTCGGCTTTTCTTTTTCGATCGGATCTTCGGATTTTGGGCATCTATATTATAATGTCGATTTTCTTCTGACATGCCAGCAGTAGACCTTAATTCAAGTAAATAATTCTTATCATAAATTTTATATATAATCTGATTGTAATATTGTATATTTTATTCCTAAATATTTTTTTTTAATAGACAAAAAATTACTATATTGCAAAATATACATCAGGAAAAAGGTATAGATAAGGAATTTTCTCAAACACACTGAGGGTAATTAAAATTAATCTTGGAAGAGATGGTATTAAAATCTATTGAGGTAGATCACAATACACAATACAAATTTCGAAACATCATGAATGAAATCCATATCAAGAAACGAAGAGAAAGAACAATAGTATAAAAGCATGAGAATTTGTTGTAAACCAATCATTGAATTGATGTTTGCTAATGAAGAGTGTTATATTATGTTAATTTTTGATTTAATACATTTATTATTTTTAATAATAATTCATTAAATTTCGGTCGAACGAAATGTCACTGTGAAAACTTGTTATTTTATATTTGTATTGTATTTGCTATCTAATTATTATGCCTCAACAGTTATAATTATTCGTAAAAACTTTAAAATTAACATATATAATTGCAGTAAAATTGTACTCTATACTATATAATATTTTTCTCGGACCATAAGTTAATTTTTTTTATATTCATTGTTAACACATAAATATTGATAAGGTAATAAATACATTTTTTAAGTAAAACAAATGTGGGAATATACATTACTTAATCATAATTTAAATTTCACATATGTATTTTTATTTTATTAAACTACATTAAAATTGTCGTATTATTTTGGACGTTTGTTGTATATACTCCAACACGATAATAATAAAAATTTCATAAGGTCTTTAATAATACCTGTTTTGTATTACCAAGAAAGTTTTAATTATATACATTTTTAAGTTTGATGATTATCAAATTTTGATTGATTCCAGTTTCACCTGTAAAGTTAGACACCCTCAGAAGTGTATATAGATATTATAACTGCCGGTATCGTAGTTATAACGTATTAAAAAGTTAATAAACGGTAACTGTACCGTACTCGTACAGAATTTGTGCATGTAATTGTAACGATTAAAAACTAAAATTGAACAAATATCAAAGTTATATTAATTATTATGACGTTTTTATTTGCTGCCAAATATTTTACGCCTAAAGTAGCCGTCGTTAAATTTTTTTTAAAATTTATTGTTAAATGTTTTGGTCGTGCGGTTTTATCGTCGTTAAATAATAAATGTATTCTCATCATCGTGTTCGTTAAATACGAAGAGAACGAATTTTTTAGTGGGGGAAAAAAAAAAAAAAAAAAAATTTACGAAAATATTATTCTGTAAAGATTTCACCTTTGCAATGCCGCGGTGAGTATGTGTCCACCCAAATACGGTACGGGTTTTTGGTTGTTGGGCCATTCTTCACCCCGGACGGGTTCTTCTTGTCGCACAATCCCATCGCAATGATGGTGATGGTGGTGGAACAATCGGTGATCCAAATTGTGCCGATGTTGGTGATGATGGTGTTGGTTGTGATGATGATGCTTACGGCACGAGTGCATGCACCGGCCTTTTCTTCTTCTGAAAGATAAAATAAAAGTATTATAACCAGGTCATTACTCATTAGTATAGCGTCGTCGAGCCGTATTACAGTGTCGTTTTAAAAGTGTATCCCGAGACAAACAAAAGGATTTTAGCGGTCTGTCAAAGTCCTAAGTGACACTAACCGTGACTCGGTATAACCAAAAATAAACAACGTGCTTTGAAAAATATATATATATATATATATAAAATAATATTAGATTTTACTTTTTCACTTTTTCACTTTTTCTCCCATACACACGTTATTAAATTCTCATAATATATTATTGTGCGTGGTGTCGTATTTAATTGAAAAATACGTTTGTCATTGGTAAGAAAATTTGTTGTGTTTCACTTTTTTAGAAGACATATTTAGATGATATTCGTAAAACAAGACAAAATTGATAAGTACTGGGTATGAGATAATATTATGATAATATATGAACTTTAGAGTTTTTTTATTACATTCAAAAAATTACTTCAAAAAATATAAAAATGTTTCTTCGATTAGTACTTTTTTTTTTTTAAAACTAACTTATTATTGGATATTATTAATGTGTAATATTATGATGAAGTTAAATGTACATGGATTTTTACATATTCTGTTGAATATAAAAAATAAAATATACTAGGATCGATTTTATATTTAAAATTAATTTTAAATACAACTAGTTGTTTAATCATACATCAATGAAATGTTAATTTTGTTTTTATAAAATAATTTATTCAACATATTTAAACTACCGTTTTTTTTAGATACTTAAAAATATAAAAAAAATGAACTAAGTATTTTTCTTCATTAATAAGAGTTCGATGGAAATATGGGTTGTCTATTAAGAGGAAATATCACGAAAAATAGTTTTGTTGTTGCTTTTATCAGATAAAATAGACAAAATTTTGCACCAAGAATGTTCGTAATAGTTTAAAAAAAAATACTACTTTTGGAAGATATATAATAAAGTGATTTTAGTGATTATCCGTATTTGTATGCAATTCTAATGGTGTTATTTTTAAAATAATAATATGTCGTTTTAATTGTATATATTATTTTGATATCAAAATTAAACCGATAAAACAATAAGACTGTATATTACAAATGTGCAATATTGTGAAACGAAAATCAATAGTTAATATTTGCTTTTACCGTTATTGCGTGTCTACCGTTTGGAATGTTCCTATAAAACTTAAAAATTTCTAATGAACACATGGATTTTGAAAACAAATATATATATATAGGTTATATAGATTTTAACATTATAGGGCTTAATGGTGCTACCTTCAGGTGCATACAGGGTGATTAAAAAACCGCAAAAAAAAAAAAAAAAAATTGTTGCCAATGCGAATGAGATTGCGTTTCCCAATATATATCTACAATGTAATTTCGTCACTTGATTTCTGATCACTTTGTTTATGTATACATATAACATGTAGGTATATAACTATTATATATTATACCCGAGTTTTTGTTTGTTTTTTGTGTTCTTTTCCGCCAATTTTTGTACCAGCAACTGTGGCTGTATTCTCCATTTGAGTTTGGCCTCGCATATATCGGCTTTGATGGATATGAACTTTTGATTGATAAGCGCCGCCAGGATGTGATGGACTTGATAGTGTTCGATATCTAGCTGTTAGTAAAAAGTTATCACACGGGGACAGATTAAAAAACAATCGTGAAATGGAAAATGATATTACAACGCTGTAACATATAGAACAACTATTGAAAATGTGAGCGAAAGGAATTTAGGGTGCAAATAATATTATATTATATAAACATATGATACTTACATCGCCCGACTGTTCTGGATCTGTCGATACTGCCTTCTCTTGTATCCGAAGTTTTGTGTTCATTACTTAAACTTTCGATTAAAAACTGTCGGCAGTTACATTGTAACCTGCTGTCATGAGAAATAACACAATTAATAACAGATAAGTGCTTTTTTAAAAATATAGCGAGTAAAATGTTCAGATATTAACACTTAAAATACTATATACATTGTTTACTTCCAATTAATCCAATTAACGTAATAAAAAGTTTAACTTTTGCACGGATAATTTAATTAAACAATAAACTTAAAGAAGATATTTTAATGAGAGTCGTTTAACAATTAACACGATTAAACGAAATTCATTTTCAGAATTTAATAGCTGAAAATATATAAATTTATAGTGTTATAAATATTTTTTTCCATCAAAACTTTTTCTATAATTTTGTCACTATATTTGTCTTATGCCTTACCACGTACGCTTAAAAATTATTAATGATAAATCATTATCATAGGATGTCTTATATAAAACATTCTTGTAAAAGTCTAATTAAAATATGACATAAAATTTAAAAAATTTAAATTACAAAATTTATTTATGTTACAATAATTATGATGAACTATTTATCGGCAGAGAAAAATTAGGAAATTAATTAAGTAATTACGAGGGAGTATTTATCTTTTAAATTTAGTGTTTTCGAATATTAGAGGTAATTATCATATTATATTACAATTAACATGAAATACGAATATCCATTTTGTGATTATATAACATTATTATTTTATTCCATTTAATTTATTTGATCAAGTGGCACAATTTGTAGTGATGTGATGTATTTTCTCAATTACATTCTATGGAATTAGCGAGTAGACAATTTTAGGACACGTAAAAGGTTTTATTCTGGACCATATTATTTTCCTTTTCTGTATTGTTTTTTTATATTCGCATACCGCATTAGGTATGATCGAGTAAATAAATTTAATACAGGATGTCAGGATTTTCCAACGGGTTAGGTTTATCCCTGACAGTATAATTTATTGCTAAAGTATGTGATAATTTAGAAAATGTATAAAATATTTGAAATAGAGATAATAAATATAAACTAAAAAACATATATTATTATATTGTACTGAGTTAATATAGTTATATAAATAATACAAGTCACTGTGCAAAAATATTATTATAAAATAGTGAATACTTTTAATAAACACATTTAATTGAGATAATGAAATATAAGGAATATAAGTCACTGAAAAGACTGGTGAAATATTTAATAGAATATAATAAAAAAAAGAAATTACAGAGGCTTAGATAGGGGTAGAAGTTAAATAAATAATTTATTATCCATTGAGAATTAAGTACCTCCCTGTAAAAATTTATGTTTACCTAATATCTTTTTTTCTTCGTTAAGTATATAATTATAAATTACTTATACGATATTTATAAATATTAAACATCATGTACTTATTATAGAATTACAATATATTTTTTTTGGTAGTATAATAATTAAAAATAATGTTCATTAATACTGTCAAAATTTGTCTCTGATATCTCGAATGTTTTAGAAATCGATAAGTATCTTATACCTAAGTTATAATATATTTGTAAATCGATACGATGCGTTTCACGGTTGGATGGATATGATATTACGATATAATAAAGGACAACACAATGATTGATTACGTCAATGGGATTTTTTGTTGTTGTTGTTGTTGCTAATTTAACGTCTACGCAAAAACTTTCAAAACTATTACGAAGGGTCTCGATGGTCATGAGTCTGGAACAGACATTGTTAGTAAATTACTTCTCGGAAAAAATGAGAAAATAGACCAGATAGATTAAAAAGCATTTCAGTAATAATTGGGCTGGTCTAATTATTACACGATAAGTTACGAATTGAACATTTAGATATTTACCTAATCATCATATTACTTTTATAAAAAGAATAACAAAAATGTTGTTTTATGTTCCTTTATGTAAACGTGTTAACGATTACATTTATTCATATATATATATCTTAATATTATATTATAATTTATTTAACAACGTGATCAGAATTTCATGTTACAGAAACATGTATTATTAACAATTTCTAAAATGCGGGTGTTAAAGTAGAGTTATCGTAGCACCCGAAATAAAAAACTGAATGTTTCGGGAAGTTATACAAAAATGTATAAAATGATGTAGTACTTGGGTAGTTTCCTTTTATAATTTCTATAGTGTGAGTACCAGGGCAATACACATTATTATTTGTTATAACTTATTAGTTATTACGATTATTGTTAGCGAAAACACGTCTTTATTTAAAAAATACCTATATAATACCTATTGTTACTATATAAATAAATAATGTTACTAAATACCTAATTAAAAACAATTAGAGTATTAAACAGATAAACATTAAAATAATATTATTATAGTTTACAAAAAAAAAATGCATTTTAGTGAGAGAAAAAATAATGTTCAAATCGATAGAAAATTTCAATATTGTCATAGGTTGTACAGTTAATACATTAGATCAACGCAATAAAATAACGAATTCTGACAGTGATAAATAAACGTAAAGAAAAATCATAAACCTGGAAATTTTCGTAGCGTTTTTAACTACATGACTGGATTTATTCATTGATTCTGTCTCTAAATGAGACGTATTTAAAAATAACATACGTTTTCGTTACGGATTTATGCTGAAACATAACAAATATAAATGAATTGTAAATAAAAATGATAAAAAAACTAAATTTCAATTTGAATTACACCGTATTTATGTAAAAAGAATTGAAAGCATAATACATATTACATCAAAACATTAAATTTTGTATGTGCTTTTTAAGTATTCAGATTTGTATAACACGTTTAACTAGTTATAAAATTAATGCTAAGCTTATTAACTTCTAAAAGTAAAAAACCAAAACAATGTTATGTCTTATATATCTATATATGCACCTAATCATTGTTTTAGATGAACATTACAAATTATTATGAATTTGAATTTAATACAAGTTATAAGTACCTACCTAGTAAATGAATATATTTATATTAGTTTAAAAAACGAAGCAATAATTGGAATTCTGTAAATTACAAATTATAAATCGTTGTTGAAAAATAGAATTATTGTACATTTCCAATATTATATTTAAAAACAATTAAGCAATTTGTTACGTCAGTTTTGTACAATACTGATTCAAGTTTTAAATAAGTCTAATACTTATTATTAAAGACTGATTATATTTGTTTGTTAGTAACTACGCAGACGTGCGCATAATATGCGAACATTATTAATTGTTTTACCAATATAGTAATAGGGATAGTAGTTGTTTAATACAGTTCCACACAAAGAGAATAATCAGAATAATAAAAGCTGTCGATTTGAATACAATTTGAATACTATTGACGTATAAATATTAATATTTCATTTATTCGAAAATCCATAGAATTTATGTAAAAGCGTACTAAAAGGAAACATATTTTATTTTTCTTATAAATTAATATTTCTGAACAATAATAATAGGATACGTTTAAATATATTTTATTTTATTTTTAGAATTCTAAATTTACCATTTGTAATTATGAATTTTCTTAATTTTTTTTAATCTATCAAATAATATAATATTACTTTAAGAACTCTTTTCTGTCAATATATTTTATTAATTATTGTTATTATTTTGACATTTATAGCGTAATAAATAATATTGTAATGTTTTAAAGAAAACCTACTGCTATGATTTTAAAGTATTATAATTTCAGATATAAGATTAGATTGAGTTCATATTAAAAGAAAAAAACAAATGGTAGTAGGTATAAAAAACATACTGTTTATACCTATCTATAACTTGGTAAATCGACAATTATAATTGGATTATTTTTTAAATTGAAAACAAGAGACAATTTTTGTGATAAAAAATAAAAACAGTAAATTGTAAAGGAACATTGCGAATATTATATTTTATTATATTGTATTCGCTTCTCAATATATGTAATTCCGATGATGCTGTGGTGGTTTGTGGGGGGGAGCATAAAGAGGATTGGAATCTTAAATGACCCATCGATTTCTAGGATGGGGTTGGGTGGCAGAAGGTTTATCTGAATGACTCGTAGGGACTCATTGTCATATACCCTATATATATAAATATATATACAGAGTGATCAGAATATTGTGTTACAAAAATAATGGGAATAACATGTTTTTGTAACATGAAAATATGAGCAACCTTTATGTAGTATATCTATATATAAATATATATATATATATAGGATAAATATTATATATCGATAAAAATAAAGCCAAACTTCCGCTACACTAACGACTTTGTGACCAGTTCCTGTAATTTATTTTATTTTATGAACATTCAATAAATATTTCATTGTAATTTTCTTTTTACATAAAAACTAAGAACACTTACTTAGTAATATTAAATGTATATTGTTTTGTTAAAAAAACTTAAAACAATTTTAAGTGATTTTTTAAAATTATTGTCTTAATATAAATTACAAAGACTTAAAATATGTAAAAAGGTCATTGTTATTTTTGGAAATTAAACGACTATATGCAAAGTTTAAGTATTGTGTTATTCGTTGATTATAACCAAGATTAAGGACTTTTAGCTCTAAAAAACATCTAAATATACATGCAAATATTCATTAAAAAATGTTCCAATATGCACTAAAAATTGCCAAGAGTACCAACTATAAAGACCAGTAAGGCCTAAATTATTAAATTAAATTAAATTTGAAATGTAGCTTTCCTATTTTAGAACATTATTGTCAATTTATGTAGACTATTCAATATAATATAATGTAACGTACATTGTACAATACAATAAATCGTATAAATAACAGAACGTATGCTGTTATTGGAATAGAATAATATAGATATATTTTAAAAAAGTAATAAAATTTATTATTTTTAAACACTGTGTAGTGGCTAATTATAATATATACCGTGTGTCTTTGTACATATTTACGTATTCAACGATTATTCAAGAATATTTTCGCATGTGAATTCCTTCAAACATTCACCCCGACAAGGAGAGTAGAGAACATTTGAGAATAAAACGTGATGGCGGTTATTGATATTGTTATTTTTAAAATAGTTTAATAAAAGCACAAAAAAGCTAAATTATGCTTAAATATGTCTAAATAATTAAAATATCTTAAAATATGCAAAAATATTCAAAATAAAATTTTGCATATAGTTTCCCTCGAATAGTTTAAACCTCGAATATCCCATTTGGTTTGAATTTGCTAGTTACATTACTATTCAAAAATAATATGCATATGCTAGAAGTCCTTAAACCTAGTACTAACCTATAAGTTAATTTAATACAATTTTATATTTGGTTTGTCATAATTTTGTAAAAATTATTAATATTGTGTTAAACCATAAAAATAATTATATTTTTGAATATACGATACAAAGATACAAACAAATAATATTTTATAATAATATTTTAGGAATTATCTTGAGCAGTGTAATTTATTCGTTTCCGGTATCTAAGCCGATTAATGAGCATCTAAAAAAAAATTAACCATTTGTTCTGGGCAAAAGTTTTCGTCGTGATATCAGAGGACTTGAACGTCTAGCAAGATGTGTTTTGAACCGTAAAAAAATGCGACCTGTTTTTATAATCTGCTTGATTAAAAGATTACGTTACGAATTTTTATGAGCAAGATATAAATATAAATATGAAATTCAAGACTTTCTTTTGGGGTTGTCCCTATATTAGTTTAAAAATACCACCAACTTTATAAATATTATAATTTTTTATATACTTATGGGATTTTTTTTAGTTTTAGTTAGTTTTTTTTGAGAAGAAAGAGAAGTTTCATCATATTACGATGTGTGGTTGATTTCCAGTTGAAAATTTCTTTCATCTTTAGATACTTTTTCTCAAAAAACTACTTAAACGTTATTTTTGACATGATTTTTGAGGAAATTCATTATCGTTATTTCATGACTATTAAAAAATAGTGATAACTATTTGAATGATAAAAAGTTGAATGATATTTATTTGAGTATTTATACCTAGATTTAACAAATATTTCGAATACAAGATATTCTTAGTCTAAATATAATATAGAACTTTAGACAATTTAGATATTATAAAATTATCCTAATTATTAATGTTTAATTAAAATTAATTATAAGTTTGGAATATCTGAAAATTAATTTAAAAATCAACCATATGTAACATCAACTAAATTTAAAATATTTAAAAAATTATAAGTGCATATTTTTTTTCTAAGACTTTAAAAAACTCTCCCTTAAAAGTTATTTTTGATGAAATCTAAATTTTTTTAATTTAAATGTTTTGAAAAATAAATTTTTATTTATTATTCAGAAAAATAATTATTTAAAATTTTTGTACCTATTAATAAATTTATATTTCTATTTCCAATGTTTTATTTTTAAGTGTTTTAACTATAAATTAATGAAGTTTACAACAGTATCTCTACTTCAATCATTAGAGGTCAAATTTCATAGAACTTTGTATTATCCCAATCCCTTGCACGGGTAGAAAAAGGAATAACATTCAAACGTAATTTCTAGTTTTCGGATCAAAGGATTTACAACTATGAAGTTTTTGTGTATATTTTGCATTTCATATACATTTTACATAATAATATATTATATTTATAATTGCATAAATTTACTGATAAATTAATTCAAGGTAATGAAGTAAATATTATAAGCAATATGTTATTGAGCTGAGTCTATCATATTCAAATAATAAACATCAAAATATATTAATTACTTAAATAAAAAAAACAAACGGTATGATTCAGATAGTTTTTGACTTTTATTTATGAATTTATGATAGAATTTCAATTAACTCATACGGAAAAGACGTATTAATCCAAGTCGATAATTGATTATTGAACATTACATATTTTTTTATGACTCAATTGTAATTTAATATGCCAATAAAAAATACGATTTATGTATGTGATAACATGTACAATTTTACAGAAACGATAAAACAGATATATGACATAATAGAAATTTCGAACTTTGTGAAAATTAACAAGTACCCAATTATGTATTAACTGTAATTTAAGACAGGACTTGGAATAATTTATTCTACCTATAATTAAAATTTTGAATAATATTATGATAATTTTCAGTAGGTAGTTTAATTTAAATATAATACATAAACGGTATTTAATTTATTTTTTAATTGTATTTAAATATTTTATTATATATCGTGGGGTGGCCAAAAAGTTAATCACGGGTGATGTCAAAGTTGATCTTTCATTCGAATTAATTTTTATACATTAAGTAGATAGATATAATTACTTGTAATTAAAAATAATATTTTATGTAAGTAGGTCTTAAAAGGAAAAATATATTCATAGTATATCTTAAAAAAAAATGCCATCCCTATAGTAGTATATTTAATATTTATATTAAACGACCTATTACCACATTTCGCAAATAAATATTGGAATAAAATGCATATTTGGTGAGTTCATAGACTTCACAATGCAACTAAAATAAATAAGATATTTCAAATAATAAATGATAAATGATAATTATTCAGTATCACAAAATTATAAATACCAAAAACCTAAACATAGTTTGAATGAAAATACAATAATACTATACATATAAATTTCGTAGGTATGTAATATTTATGAAATTATTAATATAATTTTTTTTTAAATTAACTCATTAATTACAACAATAATATAATTTATTAAAAAATTACTTATTTTAGATTCTGATTCTGATAATTAAAAATTAAAAAGTTATAATTTAAATTTGTTTTTATTATTATAGATATTTGTTAGATCCTGAGCGGAGCGAAGAATGTATTGTTTCTACATTAGTTATAGTTGATAATTTATTTTAGAAAATCTATATTAGGCTAGTTAGTATGATTTGTTTAGCTATCCCTATATAACAATAAATAATTGATATAATCTGACATAAAATTCTGACTTAACTTGATGTCATACAATACATAATATTTATTTTATACATAAAAGTTGTTTTTATGTTTATTCCTGTTTTTTGTCAAACATTTTTTACATAAAATTTTTCTTATTTTTAGTATAGAATTATTTTGAATTTGAACCCAAAGATGAATTGTTATTTTTTAGTATAGAAGATGAACAAAGTTAAATTTTTTTTGTTAATTTTATTGCTTATATATTATAACTATGATTATAATAAAAAGTGTTTATTGTTGTAATTGTAAATCAGTTATTAAATGTCATTAAATCTACTCACCTATTTAAAAAATTGTTATTTAATACATGTGATTGTATTGTCGGTTTTTTTCAAATATATTGCCAGACACTATTTAGTTCATTGCTTAATTGTAAACAAAATGCGTTCGTTAATTTTAATACAACCATTTTTAAACCCTTAAAATCAAACTTTTTTCAACTTTTTTTAAAGTTTCTAAAATATAATTGGATAATATCCTAATATTTATTCCATTAATCATAAAAAGTTTTAAAAGTTTTTTTAAATTTAATTTGTGTTATTTTTTAAGTAAAACGTACAAACTTTTTTGACATTTCAAGATGAAAATCATACTTTGGTATAAGTAATTATTGATAAAATAAATCATGTAACATGTCATTATATAATATAGTATAATTAGTACACTTATTTATAAAACATATTTTGAACGAATGAATTATATTGGTATCAATTAAATAGTTTTTTGTTTCCTTAAGATGTGCATATACGTACAATATGTTATATTATTATATAGATATGTGATATTTTGATACATATTTGATATATTGATATGATTTTAAATTGTTTTTTTTTAATTTGCAATAAACATTTTTTATTAGTATAATTTATTTATCACCGAATAAGGCGAAAAAGATGAGAAGAATTATATTTTTTATATTTTTTTTGTCAATTATTTAATTTTGTTTAATTTTTTATAAAAATAATTTCTTTAAAAAAAAAATGTATTTTTCATTTATTAGAAATTTGTTTATTTTTTATATTTTATCTTTGACAGGGAAAATATTTAATAACGTAGTTAAAATAAATTAATTCAAATTTTAATGTCAACAATTATAATTCTAAAGAAATGTTTGATTAATTTTTTGGGCAAAATATAAATATATAAATATAAAAAAAAAAAAAAAAATTAGAACATTTTGGTCATTATAATATATAACTATACGATTTATAGTTTAATTTATAGAAAGTAGTTGAAAATTATTTACCATATATTTAACAATATTTGTATTTCTATCAAATTGAATGTAGGTATTGATTTGTTGTATAATAAAATTAAAAAATTGCACAATGCAAAATCTAATTTTGCGCTAAGGTGTATACTATGTTGTGGGTGTGGATTAAAATAAAAAATCAATTTTTTCAGTATGACCTAAAATATTGGTTTCTCTATGAGCCAACCAATGTTTGTCTTAAGGGAAGGGGTCTAACCGTGGAAATTATTTTCATATCATATAAAACATACAAAATTTCGTTTAATACTTAAATTTTACAATACAAAAATATTATTATAATATAGCGAGTAGATTTCGTTGATATTTTAAAAACAACATGAAAACGCCATTAGTTAGTTTACACTATGATACGTAATTAAAATATTTTTTGTTAATTCCAAAAATGAAAATATCATAAATAAATATAATTTAGTACTGACGTCGTTTGTTGTTTTAAACCGAAATAACACAGTTTGTATATTTATGTAATCCGTATAAACAATTGACTTTAATATTATTATATTATATACTTCGTTGTACACAATTTGCTATTGAATATTTTCAAAATATTATTTTATAAATAAAATAATCATGTTTGAATATTATAAGAAGCGATTATAATAACTTGCATAATATTTACAAGATCTGTAATTTTTTTTAATTAGTTTTATTTCAATATAAATAGTTTATTATTTATCCATTATTATGAATAATTCTACAATATACTTGTATTATTAAATAATGAAAATACACGTTAAATATATTTTGATTAGACTGATTTTAATTTAAAAACAAATATATTAGTCCACCATAATAATTATGATAGTAAAAATATGTATTAGTGTTGAAGAAATAAGATTTATTCAAGTAAAAAAATAGTAACGTATATATTAGTAAATTAGCTTATATACTTAATATATTATTTTGAATGTTTATGTTAAAGAAAAACCAAACTTTATGTAAATGAATAACGTGTAAGTTTTTAAAATCTTAATTAAAAACTATGAAATAGGTAAAAATTTATTGAGGCTGGTTCACGATACAGATTTCCTAAAAAATATAGTAATGTTCTATGACCAAAAACCATATTGTTGTCATTATTATATATATGTAGCTATAATATTTATTTGGTAAAATCAATCTTATAAATATTTATCTTCAATATCCGTCTACGAAATATGTTTAATACTAATTAGTAATTTTAGTTAATTTTTTTATTACAAAAAAAAAAAATTCACGATTAAATATTTTATTAGTGATTTATATAAACTCCATACTGAAAAGGTATGTTTTATTCTCTCATTAAAATTTATCACGATTTGATCTATTCATTATGTAATAAAGTTAGTATGACTCAATTTTTTTCTTTGCTGCGAATGAGAATAGTGATCTGAAGTAATTTCATTGTTTTACATGTCTATACAAAGTGGATAAATCTTTTAAATTGAAACAAAATTAAATTATTCA
Organism: Eriosoma lanigerum; assembly: GCA_013282895.1. Taxonomy (NCBI): domain Eukaryota; kingdom Metazoa; phylum Arthropoda; class Insecta; order Hemiptera; family Aphididae; genus Eriosoma; species Eriosoma lanigerum. The sequence continues at coordinate 38,591,325 of CM023358.1, forward strand.
ATCATTGAACAATTTGATATAGTATCATTTCTTGAGCGAGGAAAATCTACCAAAAAATGGCGTAAAATCAGTAAAATTATGGTTTCTGTTATTTAAAATTTTTTATTTCGTGATAATTAATTGAGTTTTGATCGTAGGGATTTGAAACTTTTTTTGAGTTTTAATATAGGTAGTTTGCATGCGTGGTAAAATTTTGGAATAAATTATCAGTATATTATATAGTTTCGTTTAGAAATCAGAATCGTATTTTCTAATACAATATCATTGCATTTAAATATTAATTATAATAAACCACTAAATTCTCCAAGTTATGATGAGACGAAGGAGGAAGATCCATAATCGACCTTCCCGCTTTATTTTGTATTCGACTTCCAACTGTTTAAATTGATCATTTATAAGTATATAAGGTCATATTACATCTAAATATACGACTAAATATACTAAATCCGCCAATGTTTAAATCCGTGAATTATTATTATACTCATATATACTTATTTTTAATTATAAATCTTTTTAAGTAACTTTCCGAGTTAATAGTATAATTTATTGTTTAACATTTTTTTTTTCTTAAAGCGTTGAAAATTTGAAATTAATTCAAACGGTTTGGAGTATCTGATATATTAATCGATCAATAAAATTATAACCTTATAATATAATTTGTTTTAATAAAAATACGAATAGAATAAAGAATCATTGATTATAAAAGTTTAAAGTAATTAAAAAAAATTGAATTTGAACTACATAGTTCTTTTATCAGAATTGCACTTTATGAAATAATAATATTAAAACGTTAATTGTTATAAAATTTAAAAAATTTTCACGAGCATTAATGTAAGAAAAAAAAACACCGTTCGCCTATAAAATGGCATTAAGTATTATGCAATATTTAGACATCGTTTGAATAAAAAACTTATGGTTTTCATAAAGGTTTATATTATTTAAAGAAATTATAAAAACTTAAATAAACTAAATTAATCGTAAATCACTGTCGAGTACAATTATAATAATAATATGCAAGATGGATCGAAATAATATAAATATATTTCAACCGACGACGTGAATGAGTGTACCTATCGAGCTGTAAAGGGAATATTCTTGATTCGTTGTTATATGTACTTTTTTCACTGCAAACATATGGAGTGCTTGAGGTCTCTTTGTAACGTAAAACATGGTCAAGTGTTTATGAAACTTACGGCGATAATGCCACAACAGAAAAGTTCAACTCTCGTGTTAGTTGCTTTTATACGTGTGCCTACTGAGCGTAACCGACGATGATTTTTTTTTTCAGTAAAAACATTTCCCGAGTCCTAAAGTGTATAGTACATACATACGTACGCATGGCGATCAGAAATTTTCGTCACAAAAAAGTACGATTTTATTAGGCAACTATTTGGTTTTTTAACATGATTCCCCTAGCAGGAAAACATTTTATTGTAACGATGGACATTTTAACGAACTCGATCAAAACAATTTTATATCGACAAACTAAAGCTTTTACTACTAAAACATTTATATCAGGAAATGTTGGTAATTTTTAGTCATTGTCAACAAACACTTAAGGAAATATTAATAGTAACAATTATTTTTTATTTACCACTTAAACGTATAGAAATTATTCATCAGATCACGTAATAAGGAGACCAATTGGACAAAGTTCCTGAATAATTTCGATTTATAAACGTTTTAACTAAAAAACACCAATAAAACATACACTATATAAAAGTATTTCACAATCGATCTTCACCGCAGGTTTATTTGACAGAATCCTTATTTGATATATCGTCGAGTTTTTAAGAACTAGGTCAATATTATATGTAGGTATTTTAATTAAAACTTCATTGCGATTTTTTTAATTAAGAATTTTATAAGAATGATTCAAAATTAATGACAACTCCTTATAAACTTATCGGTTATTGTTGTCAATGTCTAGAAAATATCAATATTATTTGATTGATTGCCATACAGGCTGTATGTACAGGCCCGGATTGGTTTGGCGAGTTACCGAGAAAATCTTGGTGGGCCGGTAGAAAAATACATAGTAAATGTGTTGAAAAATAATAGAAAGAGAAGAAATTAATTTTACACTCCAATTGTATTGTATTTAAAAATAAAATTTAATTGAAATATTATAAACAATTTAGCTATGTATATAAGTGTAAAAGATAAAATATAAAATATAGGCCGGTAAAATATTGATATTTCTCTGTGGTCTAAAACCGTGGCCCCAATCCGTCCCCTGTATACAACCATATAGAGTGATCATAATTTCATATTAAAATAATGGTTAAAATTAAACACGTTTCAATATTATTAATTAATATTGAAGCACAACATGCTCATCACTTTGTATATTAACTTTAGATTCTGAGTGAGGCGAGGAATGTATTGGTTTTATTATAAAGATGCTTGTAAAGCATATTTTTTTTTATGTATGAAGACACATTTCGTGTAGAAATAATGGTTCAATTACAATAAGTAGGATATGCTTTCGGTAGAAAATTGCATCTAATTGGTTCTTTATTTAGCTCATTTTTCGAATTTCTCAAAATAAAATCATAAAAATTGGTTTACGTAGATAAAATAGTGATTATCGGGCATAAGAAAATACATAAATTTTAATCTGTGACGAGTTAAATGTTTACTCTATGAAGAAAGAATGATGTTTACATAATATTACTTTACTTTATTAGTATTATTTGGTTTTTATCATAAAAATAATTTAACGTAAAATCATTCGTTTTTAAATGTATTATTTGACATTAAATTATGATTTTTACATTTTTTTAGTAGAGCTTCATGGAAATGACATTTCAAAATTGAGTATTTAACTTCGCTTATGAAACGGGTCAAACGTCGCAAACAAATCCGCTTAGGAATATTACCAAATGGACGCATCCAAATTCAACCATAGGAATAAGTCATTTTGGTATATATTTGTATTTATCATAAACATAACAAAACCAACTTGCAAAGCCTAAGTTAATAAAAAGTTATTAATCTTAATTTTTTATTATAGCTTAGCTCATAATATGTAAAAATCTTTAATGCAAATATAAGAAAACCTTTATCAATTGTAAAACAAATGGAATATTTTCATAACAATGGATATGATTTAAAATGCACTTTAATTACCAATTTCGCAAATATAATATTATAAAATGTCGGATTCAATATTTTACAATAAACACGTATGACAAAATTTGTTTTTTTGTTTTTGGACTTTAAATAAATAATAATAGACACATTTAAAACAAATTATAAAAATATTTAAGACCATAAATACATAGAATTTCCATATATTTTTTTTCTAAATCTATATAACTGAGTTTAGTAAACATATTTTATTTTACGACACGTATTATTCAAATTTTGAATATTATCTTAAAACATGATAAGTAAAATATTGGAATATATTGTTATTATATCTATTTATATTTTTAATCTTACACGGCTGCTCCAAGTATATTCAATGTCGTTAGAAATACTAAACAATCATTTACATACGTATATAACGCATTTCATTATATTATGATCGAATAACATTATAAGGTAAACATAATTGAGCGCGCGTTGTAATTAAAAATGAAAAAATAATTAATAAATTATAAATAATAGTTACAAGTCGAAATATAATATTTTAATTAAAATTCAGGCCGAGGGCAGTTTTAAATAATTATTCTGGAGAATTAATTTTTTATATTAATTATAGTTAAAATTTTAAAGAAAATAATTATTGATTTAAAATATAAATGTTTTTATGGCACATATTTTGTAAGATAAACAAGTAAAGTGGTATTATAGGAATATAACAAAATTAGAACATCAATTTGATTGGAAAATAATATAAATAAAGCAATATTATATTAAGAAGCCAATGTTAAAGCTAAATTAGGTTAGGTACTGCAACTATTATTAGTAGAGATTGGAAATTAGGAAGAAATATACATTCAGTGGCTGACTTGAGGACCTGTATACTGAGCAATTTTCCAGTGAGACACTTGTATGAATATAATTAAAAATAGAAACACATTAATTATTGTGAAATTATAAATTTAAAATATTGTCCATTATTTTTTCTTCTTTTTTTTCTCCTTACCTCTCAACTATGTAAGGTTCTTCCACCCTTGTCCTACACTTCCATACATTTCGATCAGCAACATCTCGTCCGTTCACACCAGTTATCTTCATATCATTCTCAATTCCATAAATTTACATTTTCTTTGGTTATCTTTTATGGTATACCAATCTTGATAATATTATATAACATAAAAGCACATAGTTCTGATTAGGTATTTTATAATACTGGTACGGTTTGAGTCAGGCAAGTTGGCGGCTTATTATTATAAGAAATATTAATAGAATCGATGTTAGTAGTTATTACACAATGGATTGTTATGGCACACTATACAGTATACTTATTTAAATTGTGATTTTAGTATGATCCATAGGTAATTTATATATACATATTTGATTTTAAAGAGATAACAGAATTTGTATTAAAATTATTATGGGTATCACGTGAAAGAGATCATTTTCTATATTAAAGACAATTAAAACTCATTAAAGAAAGTCAATAGGAGAAGAACAATTGGATGCATTCATGTCGATGACGGTCTAAAAAAAAATTATCATACACAAAGATGATATTATAGATTTGGTAAAAACAAAAAATAATTCATTAAAAGATAAACTTAACTATAATTTAAGCTACAAAGTATATGTTTATAATCTTTAATATTTCTTATAACCTATATCTGTTTTGCTTTTATTAATTAAAATATTAAAAAGCTAAATTGTGTTGGCATCTTAAAAAAGGCCGCTGAAATTGTGATTTTCTCGGGCTGTTTTTTACACCCTAGTCCACCTCTGTAACACATTATACAAAAATATAGAGGTGAGCAAAATAAATGAATGCAAGTATGTTTAGATATTTAGGACAGGATTAAATTTCGCCATTTATAAATACAGTTTTAAAATATTTAAATTTCTACTTAACAAATTGTTTAAAATTATAAACTTAAATATACTAAACATATTTAGTAATTTGAAAATTTTACAATTTTTTAAAAACAAATATTGTTTTGAGATTATATCTAGTTAGGAAACAAATAGTATTTCAAATATTTCAAATAATCGAAATTAAAAGTATATTTTGCACGATATACAAAATACTTTTTATCAAATATTTTAGAACACTGTTATTTGACATAATAATAATACGTTTTCTAAATTTCTAAACGATTAATATGCTGATTTTTTTGTTAAAACTTAAATTTGAAATATTGACTATCAACATTCCAGATAAATCAAACACAGTCGGTGATGGGCAGTAATACATTTAAAATACATAACCTTATCGGTATACGATTTGATTTTAATAAATCATTTTTTTACATTACAGTTTTTACGTTCATCTCTCTCTGGTACACGAATAAAGCGCTATTTATTGTTCATATTTCGCAACTATGGAAATATTTCATTTTATTTTTTAATTAGAACTTCTATTTATTCGCGCTACATATCACACGTGTTATTATGGTTACCAATATAAATATAATATGCTGATATGCATTTTATTGTGTTTGATTTAAACATTTCATTAAACATACAGAAACCTCAGTATTTAAACGCATGACAAACAAAAATAACAATATTTGGCGAAAATTTATTCGAATTTATATATTATTGCATACAATTAACAAAACGTCAAGTAGTATATAAAATATAAATAGATAGTTGTCTATAAATATTGGGTTTATTTTATTCATCAATATTAATGATTAAAAAATAGTAAAGTATACAAATACAAATTTTCAAACCTAATTATTAATTGTATTTGTTTATTTTCAACATTTATATAACATTTATACATAACATAATATACTTTATAAACATGTAATTAGAAATAAGAAAAATGAATTCATTTCATTTCATAATTGGAATATAAAAAAATTTAATAATCAATTTCCTTAAAGTCATATTTTCACCAGTCTGTATGACCGATAAAATTCATTATTTCCGCTAATAAACGAATCATTAAAAATAATAAAAATCACATAATAATTTCCAATTATTATTTTTCACCTATATACATCTGTTGGTTTAATTATTAATTTATATTGCTAATAAATATTATTTTTTTATGTTATCCACGTATAGTAAACAAAATTTAATTCAATATTTGTGTATTATAATATATACATATATACATTATTTTTTAAAATCGTTACTAGATTAATACATTTTGTGAATGAGAATTCGATTTGTTTTTATTGTGTTTTTCTCAAAATAAAAAGTAAAAACCATTATTTTAAATAAATTAAATGTCCAAATAAATCACTGTTGTAAAGACAATTAAGTCTTATACGTATTACAAAATGAGCACTTGAAATAATTAGGTAGCAATAAAGTAAAAAGGAACGTAAAGAAAAAAATGTTTTATTCTTATCAATTTCTTTTAAATATTTTATCGTTATTGATATTAATGAGTAAATAAATGTAACAATTAAACGTAAAATAAATAATTATAAAATCAAAATATAAAAATCATTTACTGATATATATTATACAAAAAATATGAGACACGCATAATGAATATCTTATAGTTAAACAATCATATTAATTCCATCATGAGCATTTAATAAACTAAAATAAATGTTTAATTTTAATAATTATTTATTGTAAGTAAATAATAGGTGCACGAAAAAAGTAACATTTTCGACTTGTAACATTTTTCAATAATCGTTTCTCGTTTATAGTTAAACAGACACTCATTTTGTAAACATTAAAAGCTCGATTATAATGCATATCAACGTGAAAAGAAAATATTGTAGGCATTACTGAGCAGAGTTAAAAAAAAAAGAAACAAAATACACACGACAAAATTTGTAAGGGAAATTTATTATACAGCTAGAAACCCTTAATTAAACAACATGAATAATAAATGTATTAGTAAATAAATGTTCTAATAAATATCTAGAGAAAGTGACGTAAATTATAAGTGGGAAAGGTGTAGTAAGTTTCCACTCATCTCAGAAATTTTAATTTAAGACTACAAAATGTATACTTACGTCAAGTTAATATTGTAGATGGTCAATTTTTTAGTTTAAAATATTTTATAAATTGTATAATAATTCTCCCTTCCAACCCCCAACCTAAAAAAAAACAACAAGTAAAATTACGTCATTGCCTAGAAAACATAATATTATTTTATTAGGCGTTATATAAAAGTTTATTTTAATAATAATACTATTGTTGAATTTTTTTCGATACGAACCATTGATTTTTATAAATGTTTCCGCAGAAAAAATAAATAAAAATAGAAAGTCGAACAGTATACGCAGTTATATGAAATGATTATGGAAAATAATGTTTACGTGTTATTTAATATTTGTTTAGGATAAAAATGATAACATTGGATTGTTACGTAAACAGGAATAATAAAAGTTTCCTGTTTCACTCGTTTTATTCGAAACGTGTTCAATTAATTTCAATCAATTCCATTTGCGTTTATTATTATTAAACGTAAAGAAAACAAAATACGATTGTAGAGTATATAGAGCTTTGTGATGTCGAAAATAAGCTCGGTGATAAATTGTTAGTAATTTCAAACGAAATTTTAACGTGAGTAGTGAGTACAATTGAATGTTGAAAACAACATTTCACCGTAATGGCATTAGGACCCATTATTAATATATATATATGAGTATATCTGTAGTATTAAACACAAAAATGCGCGCGGAAATATAAAAATTGATCGAATTATCACATAAACAGTAACACTTATAATCGTTTATCGATTGCACATCCAATGATATTAATAAGAAGAAATAAAAAATAAATTTTGTACAAAAAGAATTAACAATTGTAGATTTTGATCAAAGTGAAGATTATATTGGTTTTTTAATGATATATATATATATGTGTGTGTGTGTGTGTGTGTGTGTGTGTGTGTGTGTGTGTGTGTGTGTGTGTGGGTACTTTATATAACTCATTTTTCGAATATCTTAAAAGTCTTTTTTTTTAACAAGAAAAATTACAAAAAATGTTTGAAAAACTGTAGCATTTATGGAAATTGTAATTATGACTAACTTGATTTTAAATATTTTATGATAACTAATACAGTTACACATTATTACAAGTTCAATGAACTTGAAATTATTTTTGAGTATTGACATTGGTATTCAACATATCACGATAAAAAATTGTATTATTGTTACATTCTTAGTATACCTAAATATAGAATATTACAATTTAAACAAAAAATTACATTTTTTTTTTTCAATTATATTCATGTTCAATATAATTTGCAATTTTAGATTATATGGTTTAAAAATTTAATTAAAATCATAATCATTTATATTCTAACCTAGTTTTACAAAAGGTTAGTGTAAACATAAGGCAAGAGAATAATAGCATCATGAACTCCACAAACTGTTTTTTATGTGGATGTAATGGGTTAGATTCCAGATTAGGTTTACATTCCAGAAAGCGAAATAAACCGCTGGTATATATCCAATATAAAGAATAAGTTATTTTTTTAAATAAATTAAAATAAAACGAATATGTAATGAATTATAAGTTAATAGATGATGTGTCTCAGAAGGAATTAATAATAAGAAAATGGTATTCCCTTTTGATATTCACGAATCAACATAAAACAAAAACTTAGAATAAGTTAGGTCAGTAGGTAAAGTTATATAAGTTATAAGTCACTATAGCCAGAGAAGTTTTTGAACCCGTATATTGCGTAATTTTATTATCATTGTTTTTGCCAAACGTGACTCTATAAGACATAATTATTTGGTATATATGTAAATTCCTCGCGCTTCAATTATCCCGCATCAATTCACCGTACATTAATTTATCGCAGTTAATCCATCGGAATAGAAATTTATCGAACGCAACTCATTGTGTATGTCATAATAAAATATTAAAAAATGAATGTGTTAAATTATTTTTGATTACAGCTAGGAATGTATTGATTTTACAAAAATGTTTTTTTTATTTTTTATTTATTGTCCAAAATAATTATAATGAATAAAAATAATGGTCAAAAAGGGCATGTTTTTAACAGAAAATTGTATCTACTGAATATTTTAGGATAACCAATGCAATTTTGAATGTAAATACTTGAAAATTTGCTTGAGTGTTATCATAAGTAGTCTACATAAGCAGTCTACAATTTTGGAATGGATTGATTTTCTGATTAAATATAGAGCTTTCAAATTTATCTAAAAATATAGTTTTCTAAAAAATGTTTAATACTTTTTGCAATTTTTTATTTAAGAATTTTAAAATTTTTTAAAAGTACCTATTAACAAAATATTTTGTAAATCTAAAAATTTTTCCAGTAAAATTCTAAAGTTAGACATTTTAGTAGAATTGAATAATATGATAATATTTATTATTTGATTGTAAATTTTACCATCTAAATATTTTGAATCTTAATGTTTTAAGCTTAAAATGATACGTATTTTTTGATATACTTTTGAAAAACCATGTAAAAAATATGGATAATCTTTAGTCATAAGTATTTTTTAAATGTCACTTTTCATTGAATGTTTGATTTTTGTGTTTTAAAATGTCTTAAGACACTATTTCAGGTAGGAATAATGGTTTGATTAACCTAAGTACAATGTTTTCGATAGATAATTGCATTTTCTTGGTTCTTTATATAGTATATTTTTAAAATTTTTAAAATTTTTTCTCTTTTTTTACATGATTCTTCAGCTTCATTATCCTTAAATCCTAATGTAAAAAATTATATATTCTTTATTAATATTAATAAAGATTAATTAATATTCTTGGATAAAAAAGTCGTCTATTTACCCTTTAACTTTTGACCTCAACTAATATTAATTTGTAGTTGGCTATCTAGTTATATTATACAGGAACATATTTATTCTGTGGTGTGTACAAATTTGCTACCAGAGTTACTTTGAAATAACTTTTCTAATTATTATCCAAAAGCATTATTGTTCTTGTTACATAATTTCCCAATATCTCTTTCAGATTGTATTCTCGTTTAATGCCGTTAAGGGAGAAAATGGCTATTTAAAGGGTTGGTTTATCGTTAACCGTAACCTTGAAGTTACTATTTATTTTACCAACATAACTAACCGTACTAACGTAATTTACATTTTGATTGGTAAAAACCTTAATATTTTTTTTAAGACGGCGCAATATATAGGCAATATTGGTACATTATTGTACACAAATGTTAAAATTCACATAACTTCAATATTCATAAACATATTATTTATTTTATGCAATGCTGGGCATTTAACGAGTTAAATTTTTACACTTTTTTAGATTTGACTATTATCTTAATAAGCTGACAAAATAAAATATTTTATTAATTACTTCTTGTAAACTTTTTTCAATATATGTCAATTAAATTAATTTAATTCAGGTAATATTTCATTGACTTGCCCAGCCTTGATTTTATGTAATCTATGCTAATCGTTTTTAAAAAAATTGAAAACAGTAGCATACGATTTATTAATTTTATGATAATAAATTTTAATTCCATAAAAATATTAAAATCGACTTTTTATTTTTTGGAGAAAAAAATTAATGTTTTAAAAATAAAATATTACTCATTGGTTAAAATTTATTTTTCATTTTTTTTTAAATTTATCATACAATATTAGATTTTGAGTGGAGCGAGGAATGTATTGTTTCTACAAAGATGTTTGTTTTTTTTTTATGTAGGCAAACATTTTTTGGGTAGAAATAATGGTCCGATTACCACAAATAGTGTATGTATTTGGTAGAAAATCGTAACATCATGATACTTTTTACAGCTTATTTTACGAATTTCTAAAAATTTTTTCCTAAAGGGAAGAAAAACTACCAAAAAATGGCAAAATTACGATTTCCGTAATTTTAATTTTTTATATTGTGACAACTAAATAATTTTAATTTTTGATCGTAGTTACTTGAAAATTTTTTTGAGTACTAATATTAGTAATATACAAATATGGTAAAAATATTTTGAAAATCGTGACTGACAGTTTTTTTATTTATTTCTTTTAAAGTTAAAACTACCAAAAATGAGCAAAACTACGGTTTCGGTTATTTTAAATTTTCTTATTTCATGATAATTAATTAGGTTTTGATCATAGAGACTTGAGAACTTTTTTGAGTATTAAGGTAACACCTATGTGTTCTACATTAGAAATTAGAAATTTTTTTTATAAGCTCCTTAAATTTGAATATTTAGTAGGATTGAATATTATGATATACTTTTTTTTTATGTCTGAAGAAACGTTTTCGTTTTGATAAAATGGTCCGATTGCCACAAATAGGATATACTTTTGGTAGAAAATTGAGTCTTGTTGGTACTTTATATAATTCATTTTACTTTATATAATTCTTAAAAGTTTTTCTTTGGGTGAAGAAAAACTACCAACAAATGTCGGGAAAACGTCAAAATTTACGGAAATCGTAATTTTGATGAAATTTATTTTAGATTTTTCATGATAACTAATGAAATTTTGAACGTAGGTAATTTAATTTTTTTTTGAATTTTCTCATAGGTAGTTAACATACGTGATAAACTTATGGAACAACCTTTTAGTATGTATTATAAATTATAATATTATATTAAGTTTCACTCAAAATCGTATTTTCTAATGCAATATCATTGCATTCAAATCTTAATTATAATAAACCACTAATTTCTTCGAGGATCGAAGGGAATAAGGAGGAACATCCAAAATCGACCTTCCCACTTTTTTGTGTTTTATTTAAAATACTCTTTTAGTTTTGAAATTGTCTTTATTCTAAGAAATATAATTTATCGAGTATATTTCAAATATCTGTATGATTCAATAATATTTGTATATTTTATGTTTTAATTATATATTAGTGGAGTTTAAATTGAAATCAATTAGACAATTATTATTTTCGTGATAATTATATTAATTATTTTCCTCACTGTAACCATTAAAATATGAAAATGTATTAATATTATCTGCCATTAACAATTTTATTACGAGACAATTGAACTTTTTGTCATGATTTAAGTGAGATATGAACAATTTTGAACCCAAAAGCACTATTTAACTGTCAGCGAAAAAGTTATTTTATTTACTGAACCTAACTTATTAATTTCTCACCTTAAATCTTTTATGGTGTTATTTAAGCTTTTCCTCTGCTTTTCCTCGTATTACTATTTACTACCGTTTTATCTGCGAATGACAAAATTTCACTGAACAAACTAAACTCACATAAAATTAAATATAACTAAAGTACGATTATAGAACATTTTAAATGCTTACCTGCACACTTTTTTTTTTATATATTCTTTATTATATTTACTATGTGAGTATGAGCAAGTGTATCATTTATTTAATTTTTCAATACATTTTAATTAATTAATACGTCTTAATTTATAAGATAATATTTAGAATAAAACCTTATAGATTCTGAGTAAAATGAGGAATGTTTGGTATTATAAAGATGTTCTTTTCTTTCATGTCTGAGAAAATATTTTTTCGGTTGTAAATTGTATCTACTTAGTACTTCAATTTTATAGATTACATAAAATCATACTTGTTATTAATATAATATACATTAATTATTCTTTAACTATTCTTTATTACTCATTTACACAATATACGATTCATAATAAAAATTAGCTAAATTAATTAAAGCTTATATAATTGGCGAACTATATTAAAAAATTCAGAATAATATTATTTTTATAATATTATGTACCTATATATAATAATATTTTTTCTTTAAAAAAACATTGTATTAAGTTATTATGTGTCAAAACCCAGAAATTTAACTTAATTTAATATTGTAATCTAACCTAACTAGCATAATGTTATTCAAATTTATTTCAGATTTTCACATTAAAAACTACTCTTGATAATCTTGAAATATACTTTTATACTTATAAACACTTTTTTTCAAGTAAAGATATAAATAATGTATATTAAAATAATGTCTGAATATTTGAAAAGTATTCAAGTATGACAGTTTATTATTTTCACAAAAATTACGTATTTCACTTTATTTATTTTATTATTATTGATTTTTATCAATTTAATATATCTATATTTTTTTGAAAATATTCTAATGAACATTGATATTATTAAATTTACCTCTGCCTCTTTTTCTTTAATCGTATTTTAAATATTTTGTACATGATTTTTTATTATCGTTACAAATTTAAATTGTCCGTTTTTAAAATATTAAAATATTTATCGTAGATATAAATTGAGTAGAATTTGTATTGTTAATTGTAATGGGTATTGTAGAATATATTATACATAATATGCATTTATCTAGAAATGTGTAATTATAATATGCATTTTTGTTTGAGAATTTAGAATGCAATTTCACTCCTAGAATTTATACGCATAATTAGAGCCCTAACAAGGATGAGGCGAAAAGTCCTTGTCCCTGAGAGCAATAATTCAAGGGGCGCAAATTAAACTATAAACTTGTACTAAATACAAATATTATGTTTTTAATTAATGAGTTATTAATTTTAAAAAAATACTAAACAACGATCGTTTGTTCATTTATATTATAGTTATTTTTTCAGAATCAATTCTAATTTAAAGTTCAAAATGGGGCATTTTGAAGTTTTCCTTTGGCACTAGATTTAGTTGCTACGGCTCTGCACATAATAAAACGTCAAACCAAAAGAGAAAAGTATATAAATATGCATTTGTTTAATTATCCGGCGTTACTTATCATTAATCAGATATTTATATGTATGAAAGCAAAAATATAATATGCTCTTACGACATAGAAACTTCAGAAGAAAACAATTTATCATACGATCATTGATGCACGTTGTACATTTACATGATCGTAACGACGATTTCAAAATAAATGACATGAAATTCGCCTAATTAGCTTATAATAGCAGAGATAATCAATCAGTGGATCTTGTTTCATTTTTGTATTTATAATTATCAATTATTAAACCGATAAGTTTTGTTCGTGACATCATGTAAAACTAATTTTTTTAGAGATGATCGTATAGATCTCAAGTCGATACAAACCTTTCCAGTCACAAGGAAAATGTATTTATGCGTTTGTAGTTAAAGTATCTACAAAGTTATTATAAAAGAACATTAATATTGTTAATTTGGATATTTTGCGTTTAGTTTTTTATTTATTATGCGGTGAAAATGTGTCTTAGTTCCTAATAATTTGATTTTATAATGTCGATGTTGATTTTATAATTTTTGTAATAAATGTTTAAATATTCGAATATTTACTAGAATAAATATAATTATCTTTATATTATAACTGCTGTGTTTGTTAATAGGATCGAATAATGTTGAACCTGGTAAATTAATAATACAAAGTAATTGTATATACATATATATTGTATATATATTCTCATACCAACAATATAAATTGATAAAAACAGTTAAATTTTCTTATATAAATTATTTAAATTAATATACTATTGAATTCATTGCTTTTTCAATTATTGTCCATAAATAATATTGATTTGTGATAATTACTGTATCGAAATACAATAAATTAATAAAAATTATATTTTAATTAGTTAAAAAAAAAAGTATTTTTTATTTTAAACTTAATGTACCATTTACAATTTGAAATGGTCAAAAGTCATATACAAAGTTTATTATTAAATTTATCGAAAAATATGAAATGTCATTTTTCCTACATTTTATTATTATTGTTACCTACTGTACTATAACTAAACTATAAATTTGCTGACTCGAAAAATTGGGAAAAAAATTTTATTTGTATTTTATATGTTATTAAATAACGACCCGGCGGTGTGTAAAAAGAAGATAAATCGCAATAATTATACGATTTTCCATATTACATTAGAAAAATAATATTCTGCAGACACCAAATGTTGAAAATCAAAATATACATTCAGCTTATACAATTAAATTGTTTTTACGTTTAAACCGTACATAAATGCGACGAAAACCCTGTTTTCATCTCGGTGAGTTATCGATATTCTGTCTACTTGAGTTATTATAAATAACGTATTTTTAAATATGAAAATCTATAACAATACAAATCCTATTTTGTTTTTTATCAACAAGATTTAATTATCCCCAGAAGTTCACTATGTATACGTAGAAACGTTAAGCGTTTCGAAGCAATTAATTATTTATATTTTAAAAAAAATAATACACTTAAATGTTGTAGTTAATCTTACTGAAGTTACTGTGTAGTCTTAAAATGAGCATTTTTGAATAAACAGTTCTCTTCTCGTAACTAGCATAAATAAGTGCATAGTATGAACTTCTTATACTGTCGATAATCTATAAAATAATAAATTTCAATTAAAAACATTGCAAATCAATAAAATTGTGATTACAATGCAGGCATTTGAAGATGCGCCATAAAATTTTCAATCTAACCGCGCCAAACCTTGTCACCAGAGTAACAGTAGATTTACAGTTTAATAATAATTATAATCGATAGTACTTTTATTACACTTTTTGTCAAAATAAAAAAAAATATTTCATGAAATTCATATTTACACTTTAAAACGAACACTGACATGCTTCTATAATTTTATATATACACTTACATTATTGAATAGTTTACAATTTTACAAAACTAATGACGATAATGAATGATCCACGTGAACGACACACGAAAAATGATAAAATATCCATTGCTATTTTTTATTAGTGGCAGGAGTTTAAATAAAGTATTTTTCTATACAGAGCGTTAAATTACACGGTTTGTCAGCATAAATAACTTTTTACCTTTTTTATATTTTTTAATAGTAGGGATTTTTTCTAAAGATTTAAATTTATCTTAAATTAAACTATAAAAAAATATTACGTAGTTATGCGGACAATTTGTATGATAGTTATTATTAATAACTACTACGTAATAGGTTAGATTATTTACTTAAATTAATTACCAACATAATAACTTTCGTGAGCTCCTGCGTCTGAACTCAAAACTTTGAAGTTTAAAATGTTGTTCATTTTTGTCATATGTTATTATACTAGTATAAAACATTAAATAAAAATTAATAATCTACCAGTAGGGAATATTTATGTGATTTAAATTTTTGCGTAATGAATTTTAACTACAAATTAGAAATTCGACACAAATACTATTATTATTTAGAAAATATACAAAAAAACTTAAAGTATTTCGGTCATATACATATTAGTTATTAAATTATTACCTATGCGTTTTTCATAAATAATACGTCAACATTAATTTCGAAGTCGTTGAGGAGTATCCTGTAATACCAAAACCGCGTTAAGGATTATTAATATTATTATTATTATTATAATATCATGTCATTGCCAACATCAAGACGGATATCACTTATCCGGAGATGATGGATCAAACATGAGATATTGACGTCACGTATAATAAATAATAATATACCGCGACACGGACGAAGTATAGGTATACAATTTTCAGGATTTATCCGTCATGACGAATACTAATAATTTTATATTACGTGTATAGAAAACTGTTTCTAACTATATATCGCATATAATGAAAAACAGTGGCTACACAACTTTTTATTGGCTAACAATAATTTTGATTTTATAAAACACTTATAGAAATCGAATGTCTTACAGCTAGGTAATGGTATGGTTTTTCGGTCGATTTATGTCACAACTACTTTTGTCAACACAATACTGTATTATTAATGCAAACCGAAAAACTCAAATAGATTTATTCTCCTCGGTTTGGTAAATAAATTGTAGTATTAAATCAAATTTACTTTATCGATACTTAAAAAATACGCGAAGCCGAAATTCAATATATGGTATGTAAATGATTCGGGCACAGGCAGTACAATTTTTTCTATTTTCAGTAAAAAAATAATTAATTTCAAAAAATATCAATTGTCCTTAATATATACAAATATAATCCGATCTGTCCATGTTCATGTGTAATAACATTATATTAATATATTATAGTTATTTGCTTTTCTAAACAAATTTGTATGTTTTAAAAAATAATTTTTATACATTAAAAATATTTTCCAAAAATAAAATTCGTTTGAAAAGTAAAAAAACGTGTACGTATATAATACGTTCTTATGGAAATCAGTACATGTTAAATTATACCGAATAATAGTTTCTGGAAATATATTTTTTAAATATAAAAGAAAACTAGTATTATTATTTATCGTTGAAAGAAAATTGATAAATAAATAAGATGAACTTAAAGGAAATAAAATTATAAAATTGAACCAATAAGGTAGATTCAAGAAAGTTTTAAACATTTTTAACGATAAAAAGTTAGGATAAGTTAATATTTTTTGAATTATTGAGTGTTCACATTAAATGGATCGCTCTGAATATGATTTTGATTGTAATAAGGATAACGATGATATATTGTATTATTAGTAAGTAAGATGGCATACAATTTAAGTTTTATATTATTTCATTAAAGTGTGAATATATATGAGTAAATTCATTTTCTACGAATATAATAATAATAAGTACATTACAATGAGATGTTTTTTCAAATGTCTTCAATTTTAATTTTCCTATTTTAACGTTTTGTAGAATCATTAAATATAATATTTTGTATTCACAAGTCGTTTCAAAGTTACACAGCAGTGAACATGATACAACCAGGGCTGTAGTGGAATCCGGTGGTCACCGGAGGGTATACGGTTTTGATAATTTTGTTAAATTTTTTATACCTTCTTTAAAACGTTATGTACATATATAATCGTATATAATATGTACGATATATATACGATGTATACCTATAAATATAATTAATAAAAATATATTTCAATTTCAAATTTATAGTAAAATATTATTAAACTCTGTGTTTTTTGCGACTACACCACTGGATAATTGATTAAAATAGTTACGAAAAAATAGAAAGCGAGTATAATGTACAAATTTTATTTCGATTTTGTCCCATAGATCATATTAGACTCGTCTATACAAATTATCGATATAAGTTTAACGGATGGTACAGACTTATAGCGAAATGTAATATAATATAATAGATATAATATGATATAATATAATAATGTAATGTAATAGACAAATCGAAGACAATTATCTTCCAATCTCATAGCTCTGTCTCTTTTTCATTGTGATTAACATTTTTTTTTTTTAATCTATGAACAGTCCACTATTCTTTTAGGCTTATGATTAACATACCTTAGATTTAAAGACATTACAATACGTTTTTCCTAGTAAAATATATGATGACGCTTAACGCATAATGGTTGGGATAACTAGGAGTAATTATTAGATAAGATAAAATCGTTTATGAGAAATCGAAATCGAAGAGAATATTATTTGAGAAATAATTTGTACGTCTGCGATAACGGTAGTTTCGGTGAAACTCAAATATATTTTAAGTATAAAATTTTGTTTAATATTTAATGTTACAGACATATTTAATTGTCGAGACGTGTCTTTTTAAGACATATGTTTTTAAGAGATTATAAATCAAAAGTTACAAAATTGTTGGTTTTATAATATACCTATCGCCAAATCAAATTACAAAAAATGTTGATATAATATATTGACGATAAACAAAACAACAATAAATTTTAATCTAAAATATTAAACATGTTTACAATGTCGTATAAATGACGTCCAATTATAATTCAGTTATATTTCGTTTTCGGTAATTATTAGAATAATTATTATTCAAGGCCTGCAAATATTAACACTCTATCAGCCCTTCCCGTCAATTTCTCGTGATAACCTGAGAGTTCTGCTTAAATTTCTCTTGAAAGTTTTAAACTAAATAAACTATACAATATATAATATTATTATAATATTATCGTTAAACATTTTGAAATTGTAATAACTCATTTTATTTTTATTTTTTATTACGAATGCAACTTTCTTAAGCTAATATTTTCCTTTATTGCATTGCTTAATACTATACACGATAGTATAATACGCCTACACATCCTAGTTTTTTCATTATTTTGTTATTCGCGAATAAAAAAAACCCATTGCATTTTTTATATTGACGTTAAAAAAAATGTAATAATAAACAATTGAAAGTATAAAATAGGTACTACTTTATAATAGATTTTTCATTTAAGTTATTTTCCTCGCGATCATAGATCATTAAAAAATATAATAAAATTATATACCAAACTAATATGTAGAAAAAAAATGGAATGTAATCCTATGATAAAATATTATTATATGCTATTCGAATAATGTGCACACCGCTTGGATAAAGTAAAACAATATTATTCAATATCGCATTTTGCCAATGAAGAATAATTGTAAAATTGTGTATACTTTATATTATTAACTAGCTTTAACTAATAAACAGTGGCTAATGTAGATTCGTATTAACTATAATAATAAATATGTAAATAATTATTATTTTGACATACAAGTTATTAGATATGTTATGGAGTACAATTTTAACATGACTAGGTGTATATTATAGATTAACATTTTAAATTAAAACTTATAAAGAATACATCAATCAAAACATATATTATTCATTAGTTATATGCTTAAATTGTAAATCGTAAAAAATATCGCACATTATACTCTTATTTTGCACATAATATACAATTTTAGTATCGTCAGCGTCTATGAAATTATTTATTTTTTAATCATACAGTCATTAATCATTATATAGTTATCTGATGTCAGTTGACGATAACCATTTTATATCTACCTTCATTATGCACTGTACCTACGTCTTTTTTTAGATACACAAAATACATTTAAAAAGCAGAAGTATCGATGTTTCTATATTTTTATTTTTATTTTAGCCATTTTAGTGTGGCTAATGTAGCCGATAGGTACATATCAATTATTATTATTGATAAGTTTCACAAATATATCGATTTATAGTATAACGCATATTATTGATAATAGTTTATATTTGTTGTTTTATTTTAATGTCACAAAAAAAATTTAACATTAACGGTTTATTGTACATATTATTCATAAATATAAGATCTTATGAATTTCTTGTATAAAACATTAAATGGTGGAAGATTATTTAAAAATTAAATATTTATAAACGTTTAAATATATATTTCATGGAAAACTATATGGAAAAAAATGCACTTACATAACGCTTTTCCGTTAATAATTTTGAATAGCTCAATTTACCTAGGGATATAAAAATAAAAAATTCAATTTTTACGTGATTTTTTTATGAGCGTTTTTTAATACGTACTCTCGTTGGAGTATACGTGACTATTGAATAACCTTCGGAGTAGAATGTAACGGCAAACAGGCCCTTATATAATAATATATTATTCTCCGAAAAGAAAAATGGGTGGTAAACGTGAAATGACATCTCTATAGAGTTGACAATATGACATTTCGAATAAGTCACTGATTTTACGAATTCATCATTTATTTGTATTTTACACTACGATATAATATTACTTTTACGTTTCTAGTGCATAGAAAATGGTATTATTTCTGGCCGACTATTTATTTATTTCCGATCGTGATCGAAAGAGAAAAAAAATCCCATTTTTCAGAAGTATCGAGCCCGACAACGAAAAGCGTTACATAAAAAATATAATAATAATGTGCGTAGGTAATACGTGACAGTAACGTTACCCGAAAGGATTTATTTCCTTCTGTCGTCGAACATGCGTTAGCACTTACATCGATCACATAGTTATTTTGTTTAAAAATTTAGATACTATTTATCCAATATCGGTTGGGGGAACTGTTATATATATATATATAAAATAAGATGAATAATATAATTATTATAAACCCTTCTTATTTATATTGATACTGTTTTCATATTCTGTCCTCATATAGAGTACCTAAAAAATAATATCTATGTCTAAAATACTATTTTTTTTTTTTTAAGTTTTATTTTCAGTTAGTTTTTATACTTTTCTAATTTAAATTTTAAATTTGTTTTAAACCATTTAATTTATTATACCACTATTGTTTATAATAATAATAAATAAATTATATACCTATTATTTTATCATAATTATTTGAAATTGAATTACGATCAACCGCATTTTCCCAAGAACAATAAACAATAAACACATTCAAGAAGTTATGTTTGTACTTAGGACCGAACATGACTATTGGGGATACGAAAATGCGTTTATGAATGCAATTAATGGTTTTATTTTTAAAAAAAATTTTTGAGCCTACAGTAAAACAAACGATTTTAAATTACACGATTTCCAACAAAACAATGTATGTTATCTTTATTTATGTTGTGTTTTGATTTTTAAAAGGTTTATTTTCCGAAATCTCTGGAATTATAAATCCACCGTTTCATTGGTTTACTTAGTATACATATATTATAAAATAAATTCCTCGAGTCAAAAGAAAATATATAAACTATTAATGTGAAATTTACATTTTTATTGCAATGCATACAAATGAAAGCATTAAATTTTAGTATAAGCAAAATAAGATTTAAAATTATTATTAATAATAATAAAAAGAAAAGAAAACTTTAAAAAAATATTGTATTATACAATCATTATTTCTTGTTATTTTACTGAAATAAATGTTTAATAAATCATCAAACAACGGTTTACGTTTACGTGGTAGGTATCTACTATTTAATAACATAACAAATCGTTTATTATAATAAACATAAAAGAATCTGATATAAATAATAATCGTCTAATCGGTATTTTTTTTTAGAAAAACATGATAATTGCTAATTATAATATTATAACCAAAATATTCCGTTTCTAATATTATCAGATTATCGTTATATTAATTAATTTTCTAATATAATAACGGATGTAGCCTAAGTTATATATTTGCATAATATAAAATATGTAACGAAGCTAGGGGAGGACAATTTAATAATTATTTGTTGTCTAGTTCAGTAGTTTTTAATCTGTGCGTCGCGGTTCCCAGAGGTGTCGCCGGTTATTATCAAGAGAGTCGCAATAGAAACTAAAAGTAAAATACGAATTTGCATTATCATCTTTACCAGAATTTTGGATAGCTATGAAGAAGCAATATCCAATCGTAGCCAATAAGGCTATCAGGACTTTGATTCCATTTGCTTCTTTATCATTATGTGAAACGGGCTTTTCGGCCTTAGCAGTTATTAAAACTAAATACAGAGCAAGACTGAATACCGAAAAGGAAATGAGAATCGCACTTTCAAAATTTACCCAACGATTTGATAATATAATGCAACAAAAACAAACACGGCCGTCCCATTAAATATTCAAAATTATTATTATTGTATTAATTTTTTAATTGTATGTAAAAATTAAATCTTAAAAAAAATGTTTCTTATTATTAATAATTACATGTTCATCATTAAATAAAGTTAGATTAGAATAATTATAAATAATGTAAATTTTATATGTTCGTACGGTAGCCTTCTATTTTATTTCAAAATCAAAAGGAGCCGTGGACCCAAAAAGGTTGACAACCACTGGTCTAGTTAAAGAAAAAAAAATATACGTATGAATAACTCATTAGTTTAAAATGTTCTGTGATAAAACATCTGTGATAACATATGACAAATATAAATGACTAATCGTGTAATAATGCTGCTCTACCATTATCGAATTGATGACTTAATATTTTATTTACAAAAAAAAACTTCACCGACTTTTCGTTACTACTATAAAATTGATTACGATGACTTTACAGGTAAACATGTGTACAAATGGATATTATATAACGTTGAGATTGATTACCCGATAAAACGTACCGGACATATGCATAATTCATGTGAAAACGCGTAATCGTTTTTCCAATAGAATTTATATTATTTTAAATAAACTGAAATTTCGAACCAGACGTTTAAACATAATCTCGATATTTTATATGAATCAGGAAGAAATTATTTTATTATATTCTTTCTAATATTTCAAAAATATAATTTATATGGAATGGAAAATTCTGGCGTGACTGCTTTGGCTTAAGCAGTTATGGCATAAAATTTAAATTCAATCTTTCCATTCAATTATTTGAAAAACATTTTTATTAGCTACAATAATAAATATCATTTGATAATAAAATATTTCAAAATATAATAACGAAGATGATTTTTATATTCATTTCAAAATCGCAATTATTTGTATGAAACAAATTTACTCAGAAAGCGACGTGTTAAATGCATAATTATATATATATATATACCACGAAATCTTGAAATTCTACTCGAATAGTTCGAGAATAATTGTGAAATCATCTAGATTTCCAACTGCAACGTGGAATTAATATGACCGAATTATAAATGGTTTATTACAATAGGTTCATATTTTGCAAAGGTAAAAGTCCTAAATTAAATGAATTTGTGATATATCTCGATTTATTACTTCTAATATTTGAATTGCTAGAAATCTACATATTATAAATGTAGTTTATTGTTCAAAATCTATAGAGGTGTACTAAGATAGCTGACTCCAAATAGTTGTGAGATAAAGCCAAGAAGAAGATAAATGGCTTACATCGAACAAACAACAACGCAAAACTGTCAATCGTGGAATCAATGTTGAATAATAGTAAATTTTATATTTTGGTTATTCATAACGTGTTTAAGAAAAAATCTACCTGGAAGGGTTACATGTTTATTTCGATTGGAATCAGGAAGAATGTCTCTGAAAAGATTAAACAAATTAAACATCATAACGGCTTACGCCAAAACAGCCACGCCAGAATATGTCCTCGACTCTAATATTTATATAATCCTACGTTGAGTAAAATAAATACCACGTTGAAATGTCTGTAGAAAACTGTCATTATAAATAAACTGTGTTTGTGAATTCTTTGAAAAACTGTTGGTTTTAGGCCTTTTACAGTTAACTCTTTTGTAACACTTCAAGTTCCAACAACGCACTGACATTAAACAGCGAAATGCATTTGAACAATGTAAAAATGTGTGCGAATTTGAATTATTAAACAAACGAAATATTATTTATGACATGAACATAATGAAGGAAAATTTTAAATGAGAATACTATCGTATTATTCATATATTACCTAAATATGCGTATAAATATTTTAATAACTAAAAGTTTGCTAACAAACTGTCATAACTTTTGAAAACGATGAGTATAACACGAAGAAATACTATATAGATAGTTTCGAAAATGTTGATTAATCTACAAATATTTTTGCAGCACATGTTTTGCAAAGTACGAAAAGGTAAAAGTTCTAAACTAAATTAATTTGTGATATATTTCGATTTATTAATTCAAATATTGTAGTTGCTAGAAATCTACTTTTTATAAATATAGTTTTATTTTATTATTATTAAACCGAGTGTTTGTGACATAAGACAATACAATTTATATACGTTAACGTTCAAGGCTTTTTGAATACAGTAACTTCATTTATTTATTTATATTACTTTATTTTATAAAATTGAATTGTTATTTATAATATAATATTAAACAAGTATAATATTTTACAAATAGCTAATATAATTTTTAATGTGTTTTTAACTCAAGGAAAAGAGTATTCTTTCTTATCTAATTTTTAACTAACCTTGTTATCATTTTTACATTTTTGAAAACCAAATTCAAACTACTATTTTTGTGGTAGTTAGGCTGGGTAAAGTTAGGTTATGTGATATATTAATGTAATTTGAATATAATGTTTTATCTACATTATATATGTAGACTTAGAAACAAAAAGTAATTTGGGAACTACTAGCCATCAACTATCGGAAATTTTAATAAAAATATACCCACAGCCCACAGCTCACATGTGAAAAATCTAGTTTTTGTGATTGGAGGCAGCAAAATAAAAATATATTACCTATAATATGAAATAAACTTATAAATAATAAGTAATATTTCCTAATAAAATACTAAACCTTATCATTATCCTATCCTGTTATACGGTTCAAAAAAATTCTCCCCGTATTGCTAATAATAATTTAAGCAATATAAATTAAATTACTTGTTTCCTAAATTTCAATTTAAGTTTACGAATATATCGTATATATGATATAATTTATCACGACTGTGATATTATATATAAGACTATTGAACACTTGGAATCAGAACCTGCAATAATATAAATTAAAAGTTTCTGCGGTAAGTAATCAACTATAAATCTTCTCGTTAATCCTGTCATTTGTCTGGGCAAAAAGTTTAGCGGAATGAACGAATGAATTTGTCTACGCACCGGTGCCTCTATAACGATGGTTATACCTATCCGATTCGCATACACATTTCCGTGATTATTTTCAATTTCACATCAATAAGTGACTTTAATGGCTCAAAAATGACTAAATATTACGACAATAAGTAGATACGATTGAATCAATTACAAATATAGCTGTCCACGATCAATAATCAACATAAACATTTATACTGTTTAATATAGTTAAAATTAATCTAGTCATAAACTAATCGGCAAGAACTTTTAAATAATTATTGTCAGTTTTATTACATCTATTATATATAATGTATAAATATTGCGTGAAATTTAATACAAATTTATATTAACTATTTTACAGATTGTGGAATACTTATACTATAGCATATAGTAACTTATATAAGATATATTTTTTAAATTATAGAACTTGCGAAAGGCGCAAATTTAATGATATTTAGAAAATGCAAATAAAATGTTTAATTACTATTTTAACGTACGTAGAAAGTGAAAAACATGAAAGCGTGGTTTAATAATATTATAACACATAGCCCAAAAATCAATGAGTTTAAATTTTAATTCATATTATACACAATTACCAGGGACGCTGTTATCTCTTGCTACGGCTCTGTTTATCATTACATCTTAATTTACTCGTAATAAACCAAACTTAACTAAACATTAAAAATTTAATTGTCTTTTCCATAGTATAAATTAATGTGTACATATTTGTTCTTATTGATTACAGTAAAATGTATAATGATAATGATTTTAAATATTATTTGTACCACCTATTCATAATATTTCAAAATGTCTTAGTTTATGTTGTTTTTTTTTTTTTTTTAATGTTTGAATTCGATACATGTTTTATACATAACTTAAAAGTTTAATGGGTATAAAAATAAAAACACGGGACATTTAAATTTTTTATAACACGAGATATATAGCTGGGTACACGCCGTAATGTACCTGTAATGCTCAGGTGTGTGCGGTGTTACAATAGAATTTGTACGTGCTCAACTCGCAATGGCGTCGATCCACCCGAGTGTCGGTATTTCGACGGGTAATTGTAAACTCTCCTAAAAATTTAAGTAGTAAATTCCCCTAAGAATATTTTGCTACTGAATTACAAGTATGTAAACTCCCCTAAAACAAATAGAACCATTTAACATTACCCAAAAGACACCACGAGGAGACGATACTAGCCATGCTCTTTTTTTATATTTTTTTTATTTGTATTAAATATTTATAAAATTATTGTATCAAAAAATGTATTTAAAAAATGTTATTTATATATTCACGGAAAATTTTTTTTTTAAAAATGTTTATTCTATTATATTCTTATACTCTTTATTATTCTTTATTATTATATTTATTTATTTATTTTTGAATGCTTATTCGCGTAAATTTCTGGCATATGACGAAAAGGTTTTCAATTACCGATTATCTAAAGCAAAAAAAAAAAATCGTCGAAATTTAGAAAATGTTTTTGGCATACTAACAAGTCGATTCTGAATATTCCATAATCTCAATCCTATCTCAACCCGGCTAGAAGTAGCAGATAAAATTATCCGTACTTTGCGTAACTGGTTACGAATGACAAGTGGTAGTACATATTTAGCTAGTGGCACTGTATAGATGTAGAAGTTGAAAATCAGGGGCGAATCTATCCCAAGGTAACGGACATCCCAAGAAGGGGGGGGGGCGATCTAAGATAACGGTTGGGGTGAACTATAATTTTGTGTGTAGTACGTATTCTATAGGTAAACATTCAACAAAATATCCAAGTGAATTTCAATTTTTATGATGGAATGGAGAGGGGAGCGATCGTTCCCTCTGGTCCGCTGGTGAAAATACAGGTGAAATAATTGAGGGTACGCAGAGAAGATAGTTTTCTATGCCAAATATCAGTTATACGCTCGGCCCAACGAATAAAATGTTTGTAGACACTAGATGCTGACTCGGTCAATTTCGGTACTAAGACGAGCAACGAAAAAAGTTTCTTGGCCGAGCGCTAGTCACGTGTAAACGAGGCGTAACTGATGAATAGATCGGCGAATAACCGATACCGAGTAGTGCCCGACCTTTAGCGTACACGCTGGTCGTATATCGTAGCGAGCACGAACATTTAAGAGTTACATAACACCTAAATGATCCGATGTGTACCCGGCTTAAGGTTATAATATCAAATAACGTGAAACACACTAAAATGATTAATAGTTTAATGGTAGCCAATTGGCATATTGGCCAATATGGTTATAATTATATAATTTATATTATATGGGATTTATCAGCTATAGCGAAGAATTAATAAAAAAAACGTAATGAACAGAGTTTTTACTGCAATTCGTCGTAAGAGTTCGGCAGGACTGATTAATTGAATATTATATCGCGAGATCCGTGAAAAGAAAAAAAAAATCGAAAAACTAGATACGTCAGAGAAAGAATAAAGATATATTTAGAGATCAATGGCTCTCAATCTTTATCGAATTGTGACACCGTTGTCAACGAAAATCTAATACTGCATCATCCTACCTTCAAAATATGCAAAATTGTTGTCACTTTGTTAGTCATCAGTTCATCGCATTGAATTTTTAGGTTTTATTTTACAGAATTTACACTTCAATTTTACTCAATAAATTACTAGCAATACAAAGGACAAAATAAGCTAACTAACAGGAATAAGTAATAAAACAATTTAAAATTCTGCTCTTTTTTTCCTGATTTTTCCGAGACCTCTACATTGGATGTAGAGAGACAAGTTGTATGAGATTCAATTTGTAATCGATTTTTGTGAAATGAAAAATTTCTATACGAGTGTTTGTTACTGTATGAAAAATTCTACTAGTTTAACGTGAAATTTAAGTGCCTTAGGTAGTATAATATACTACATTATATAATGTGCAGTTGGACGGCGTTTTGAAAGATTTATGTGTAGTACATCAAAACATATTAAACGTTTTATTATACATACCGTCGAGACTGGAAGGTTTAAAATATTAATATTTTGTGCCCATGTTGATTAAATGTTTGCGAGGAAATATCGTAGCTAAGATATTAATACTATAAAGATAAGATAATAATTATTGTATAAGATATACGTGAGAAATTAATACTTGGTCTACACAATAATAATGTTTAAACACATTTTGATTAATATATCTATTACCTATGTAATATATAATAAACTTGAAGTTAACACAATGATGGAATTTTTCTAATATATTTTTGGAACCTGTACCTACTATGAAATATCCAATATAATATTAGATATTTATTTATGAAAGTTCAAAATCGACTATCACAATAATATTATTTTTATAATATAAATTCGGTTAATAGTTTCAACAGACAAGATTATGAGGTAATAGGATTTTATTTGTTGAGCATTATTTCATAAAGCAATGAGCTAGTATCGCTGTCGTTTAAATTAAACATGATTCATTAGTAAAAATGTAATTAAAAAATAATACTAAATCAACTGTTTTTAGGTTTTTTAATTCCCTTTTATCGTCAAAAATCATGCATAATACACTATGTTGACACGTTATATTATATTATTTTTATAGTATAAATTTAATTTGAGCTAAGTTTCACGTGTTATTGTGTTCAAACCTATTTTATTTATAAAAATGTGTAAAATACAATTTGTTTTCTTAAATTCAAAGATATTAAGAAATTCATATATTTTCTTAATTCAAGAGAAACACAATTTTATAGTTTTATTCATTATTGAATAAATAAATCATATTAATTATTGCAATTTAATTTATTCATATACTATATATTTAATAACTAGTACAAATTTATAATTTTAGACTATACATTTTGTGTTCACTAAAAATAGTGGAGAATTTAGATTGTTTTCGAGTTGATCGTTACGCTACCCGAATATTTTATTTTACGATCAATATACGACCGCTATAAAAATATTTCTATATAGAAAAATATTTCTGAATTAAAAATCATTTTGCTTAGAGTTATGAATTTAAAATGATAACGAAGATCATAGTGTGTCAAATGTATTTCACCTACATAAAATATCAGTTTTCGGTTACGTAATGGTAATACCACAGAATAATAATGGTAATGCTACACAAAACTAGATATATTATATCGCATTTACTTAATGAAATCGTTCATATCATATAGTTGATGTGACTTTCAGTACATGAACTTTATATTTGCACAATTTTCTATCCCCGTTCGTATAACGGATAAATCATAAACTTATGAAATTTCAAAACTATATAAACAATTTATAACATTTACTATGATATGATGACATGAACTAAGCATTGATCTACAAGCATTTTATAGAGTAAATATTGTACCCGTAAGAAGTAAGGTGAGTTGATAATTTAAAAAGGAAATTTTTTTTTTAGTAAAATGATAGGGAGCACAAAATAAATAGAAGATGGTAAATCAACTTGGTCCACAGTCAAGAACTGCCGTTGTATGTACCTATACATTTTTTTTACTATGCATTGATAAAATGCTAACAATTTGAGATAAATAAATACAATACGATTTAACAATTTATTATTGAATTTATTGTGAATTGTAATAAATAATATGTCTTTTATTATCAGTATAGTTATAAAATATAACGTGTAACAGTTAACTATTGACTAAATAAATAAATAATAATAATAATCATGAAATTTGTAGTTTTATGTTATCTATTTCCAGTGGTCAGGGTGAAAAGGGAGAATTTTATAATTCACACTTTTTTCATACCTCTACTTTTTTAAAATATAGCTTATCAAGATGTACCAAATTAATTTCAAACTACTCTTTATTAATTTTAACCACTGTCCATGAAATCGTATCGCCTTTTTACGATGAATAAATTACACCGTTCATGAATGTTGTGATTTCACTAAGAAGATTCGATGACGTATTACTAGGCTACTACTAATGTTATAATATTTATGTTTCACTTGCGGTAAAATTTAAAATATGCTAAATCATAATACTGTTATATGAGTATTTTACATAATACAGTTCATAGAATCAAAGTGAACACTTTGATTAAAATCCCATAAAATAAATAAATAATAACAATCGAACGGATTTTCGCGTGAAATTACAAAGTAGAATCATAAATCTGTATATGTATTATTGTTGATAATTGTCAAAAATTGTTAATTAAAATGTTAATAAAATGATACATAGTACTAACTGATAATGTAATATTTCACTCTGGACTAGATCAGGATCAATAAACTTTTCTTTAATGTATATAATTTATTCGGTAACACTACAAAATTTATATATATTTTCGAAAAAATTAACTATGTAATCCACATAGGTAAGCATTACTGCTCTATATCATGATGATAGAATAATATTTTATTAATATAAATCTATTATCAATATGTAAGATTGGGTATATAATGTGTTTCTCGATTATTGTGAACACAATCTAATAAATGACATATTAATTATAAATTATAATACTAACCTAACCAAATAAAATATACGATTGCAATAAAAAAAGAAATTAATTTAATAAAGTATAATTTATTTTAAGCTATTCAATAAATTTGAACATACTTAGGAACGATGTACAGATTAATCAGGTATTATATTATAATGGTCAACTTTATATTTTGACCAGTACGTATTATCATAAGCAGATATCATATAGAGAGAGGGTGCTTATTCTCACCTTCAAGTCCTTCAAGTTACACAAATTTATTAAAATTATTATACAAACTTAATACGAAACTTGTTTTTGCTCAATAGCTCCCTCCCCTCCTCGAACAAAAAATTCAATGAGATTTCCACGTATAATATTTAAAATGACAAAAATGCGAAAGTTTAAAATTAAAGAATCCAAAGATACTACAAATAAGTGTTATTCATATAGATACATTATATAATATAATAAGTAGGTTAAGCTAATATATTATTTATAAAAATTAACATTAATTTGAACGATGTATTTTTAGAGCGTTTTATTTATACAAAAGAATGTTTTAGTATAAATTAAATTTAATATTTGCGGTATTAGTTTGCACCTAATCTTTATAATACAAAGTGATTATATACCATCCGAGTAACTGAAATATACTCGTACCTTTTTAAAACGATTATGACATACACTATACGTTATAATAACGTGTGCTCATAATATTAATTAATTGTTATTCTAGTTTTAATTTTCCTCGTTTGCTATATTCATAATAGGTTCAAAGATTCTAATTAAAAACAACAGGCTCGTTGAACATATAAAAGTAAACATTTATAAATATAATTTACTTTGCATATTTTTAATTATTTTTAGTTATTAATTTATTATGTATTTACTTGTAATAACAACAAAGGCGCGTTGCACCTGATGAGCTGACAACCATAATATACCAGAAACCGTACGTAGTAAAATTATATTTTGAAATAATAATTATAAAACGCAAGCACGTACGTTATTTAATTTCATATAACAATGTATTTATTAAAAAACTTATTGTTAGGAAAAACCGAAACTTCTTTATTTCAAAACAAATTATTGTAAAAATTAACGATTATTATTATTAGTTATAACTGATATAACTTACTTTACCTATCAGTATTGTTATATAATTATATATTATCCTAAACTGAATAAATTGTAGTCTATAATCGTTTTTGCCATAAAAATTCATAGCGAGTTCGATTACAACTAATAAAATATAATAATTATTAAATTAGATACACAAAAAAAAAAAATCCTAAATTTTAATTTTATAATAAAAAGGCTTCGTCATTAGGATCTATATTCTATATAATACACTATTATTTTTTTAAAAATTGTTTTAAATCGTTTATAATGCCTTAGTAATTAGTTAAATCCAGTACTAGGTTTGAACACAATATTTATTATAATTATTATGCTATGCGGTACTCAAAAGGTGTATAAAAATGTGAATTATATCGCATTATTCCTAATGTAGAATAAATGGAAAAAAGATTTTTGTTATTTTATTGATTTTATTCAATTCCGTCTAATGTGTGATTAACTTTAGACGTAAATTTGAAATATTTTAATACAATTACTTTATTTATATTTTAACATTATTTTCTGAATACTTTTATTTTTCAATAATATTTAAATATATCTTCTAAATTATACGTATTAATATAATTATTAGTTAAAATACTTTATCCATTTTATACTTCTTTTTTCTAGACGTATATTTAAGTATAAATGTATAATTAAATATTTTATTTATTCAAATAGGTTTATATGTTGAATATTGCAATTTATTCAATTCACATATTTAAAATAGCCGTTTTGAATATTTTCTCATGCATTTATTCAGATGTATATTTGAATAGGAATTAAATGTATTATTTACAAGTCTGCTTAACTTCAAAATAACAGATTATGAACAAATAATAACATTTCCAAAAAAATCATTCATTTTAACAACATTAGAATTTAGAATTCAGTGTTCATTATTATATTTACTAATAATTTCTAGTTCTCGTGAATCTACTCCTATTTACAATTCCGTGTGTGGATGGATGTCCATTATTAGATTTACTAATGGTTTCTAGTTCAAACGTCTCATTAATTTTCAAATATGTATTTATATATAACTTATATTATTATCGCTCGATTCATACTATATAATAAGCTATTGAGTTTAATAAATATTCTTTGAAATTTGAAAAACGATTAAAAAGCACACAGATCCTTTTGATAAACCTACTCGAACTTTTAAGTACCAACTATAACAATATGTACCTATATTAATTATATTATTTCACGTAATAATATAATTTTACCAAAGTGATAATACTTAATTATAAATTTCAAAAATTTAATCAAATAATAACAATGCCATAGAAAATGGGACGAGAGTGCTTAATAAATCACTCGACATATATAATATTATTGTTTCGGCGCCAAAAACCAAGAGCGATTTGTTATTTTCATCGATCGTCCGGTAACGTTTCGCGAGCCCCTCGAAAAACTAACAGTTATAATATATTATAATGTACCTGTTCAACAGCTTTCAGCCGCGCTACTGATAATGATAATATAATATAGTGATCAGAAAAACGTGTTAAAAAAACGTTAAAAATTGTACAATAATCGACACGATTATTGTGATGTAACACGAATTTCCGATTATTCAGTGTGTTATCATAATAATATTACATTATAACTAGAGGTCAGATATACATGATTTTACATATTTATTACTTAGTCTATGCATACTTTATGAAACGCATATTTCAATGAGGATATTATTGTATTTTATATTCTTTACCATCGCCGCGACACAAATACACATTCGTTCTATATTATACATATTAATGATCAAATATATTACAGAATAATTATTTAATAAAACATAATACCAAGAAAATTAATTTAAATACACCGTCTTGGAAATTGTTCAATTCGCCAAATTAACTTCGTTTCGCTTTTTAAAAATTTTATTTGATAGATTGATAATTCAATTGTAACGTACAAAAATAATAAATTATTTTACATAATTATGATTACTAAAGTTAAAATTTGAAATTAAAATTATATTATGTAAATTTAAGAGAAAAATACTTTAATTTTGTTGGGGTAACTATTTTTTCGAAGGGTATAGTTTGCACAAGTACGATTTCATCAGTTGATCTTTTTCAAGTTATTAATATAAATTATTCCAAAAAGACTAGTATAATAAGCAACCACAATTACTCATTTATCCGTGAAAATGACGGCCAGGAGATTTCATTTGGGGGATGAAATGGATGAATTGGAATTTTTATGAAACGCTTGAGCAGTTTCTCTTTTGTTTAACGTATATAAAAATATATTTCTGCTGTCTAGCAGGTACTTATTATATTGCACAACTGTTATTTATCGAGAAATGTGCTTCTGATGTTTCCGGCGCACGCGAATGTTTGTCAACGTTATTTATCGTTCATTTTTATTATTATTATTTTTTTTTTGGCATTTGTTACACTCGTCCGTGCCAAATAATAATATGTAACATAAACAATATACACAGCATATAAAATATTTAAATTTATCATATAAACGACGATTTTGCTTTTTGTTTATGTTGTTTATTAATGGCGTTTGATTCGGAAGCACGAGCGTATATTGTATACGATAACACGATAAGTTAAATAATAGTTTTAAATATTATTAAAATTCTGTTTTCTCGGACTATATAAATACACAACAGATATGCTTTTTTGTTAGTTATACGGTAATATAAAAAAACATTTTATACAAAATATTAGGTCGATAAAGCCGATAAACACACCTTTATCATAGTGCGTTGATATTATGATTTATGACAATATAAAATCACCCCTTATTCCCTTGAAATAAAAAAAAATGTTTATTTTTTAAGATAAAAAATTTTAAATAATAAAACAAATTCGCATTTATTGATTGATTTTGATTCAGTGTTTCAAGTATATTTAAGACATATTGTAATTTTTTTTTTTATATTAAAATGGTCGATAGTTATCAAATTATTATATAAAAATATTATTTTCCTTACGAAAATCTATACTTTCGAATAATTATAGTATAATTACTTTTTTAGAAAAACGAAATAATAATTGTTTGTATCAATTAGTGTTTTTTCCCCATAAAAACGGTTAATGTTCATTACTCGTCTGTGGATATGCATATTATATCTTACAAAAAAGAATACATTTTCGAGGAATCATCGAGCTGCGTCTCCAGGGTCCAATTTATTTCTTGTGTGGCATTTCAAGTCTGCTTATTGCCATCGGTGAACATTATTTGTACCGTTTACGCTATAAATCATAATAGAAACGGCATTCGTTCAATTCGGCTGTTTTAACCAAAATCCGAATAAAAATAATCACGAGTGATAAATTCCCATCATGATCTTAAAAAAATAAAAAACAGATAAACTTTCATATTCACTACTAAACGTAAAGTGATATTGTTTTAAAAAAAAATCATTCGCCTACGAACCTGCCTCAGTTGTGCCAATAACCATAATATTACCTTTTAACCACATCAAAGGTTATAACTTTTAATTAAATGCGCGTTTAATATTACATTGTGGCATTCAGAAGAAATTTAAATGCAGTGTGTGATAGTAATTAAAAAAATATCGTTATTAATACGATTATCGTAAACTGTATTATAGGCGGTGAGTAGGTGGTCTAATATTTTAATTCCCTCACTATTTCACATCCCTGAACAAAGTACGACTTGAATTAATTAAGTTTTTACGACTTACCGATAAACACGCAAATATTCATATGTATAGTATAATAATGTTTTAACATTCATTTTTGTAACGAATATAATATTATAATGCTCTCGCGTCGATGACGGTCAGTAAAACATAGTAATTAATAATTAGTTAGGTAATAAATGAATAAAAACATACATTTTCCATTTGATAACCGTTTTTAAGATTATATCGTTTAATTGTTTAAATATACAAATATCACTGATAATTTGAAAAATTACTAGGTACTACAATAATATACATATATATGTATATAGCTATTAATAGGTTTATACAAAACGTAACCTGCAATTTTTGAACATAAATATGATAGGGGCGTATCTAGAATGTTTAAAAGAAGAGGGGCGAAACAATATAAAACTATTGTGTAAAATTATATGTAAAATTATTACATTCCGAAATTATTATTGAAAATATGTTAATTATGAAAATGATAAAATGATTAATATTTTTCTTAAATTTATTACTTTATCTTTATAGTTAAAATTTATAGTCGTTCCTAAATGGCTAAATGCTGAAAAAATACATACAAGTTATTATTCAGGAGCAAAACCGTTCTTATCTTCCCTCCTTACATACGTTCCAGAAGGCTGAAATCTGAAATGATTTATACTATACAGAATGATTAAAAATTCGTGGTAGAAAAATGTTACTTGAAATTTTTAAATCAGTATAATGACTGGAAAAATAAAATATTATTGATGAGTAGAAATCAAAAAGTATAATAAAACACAAAAACTTATTTATTCAAAATCATTTGAAACCTCTTGGGCGAAAACAAATAGTGGGAGGTCTTGGGGACGCTATAACCTCAGCAATTTTAAAAGAGTCCCATATAAAAAGCGACAAAAATATATTTAACTTTTAATTTGTTATTTTTAAGCTTTTAAAAAATGTTGCAATAATCATCGCTCAAATTCACCTTGATAATATTTTTCTTATTTGGTAGAACTATAGATTTAAGCTCCATTTAAAATACCATAAAATTCTCACATTGAATTGCATATAAATCCATTTACATGCTGAGAGATTAATATTTGAATTCGTCGACCAGAATATTTTATTTAGTTGTTCGATATAAATTAACTATAATATACAAATTTAGATTTTCACGTCGTGTACTGCGTTCTCAAATAATTATTTATTATGAAATTCCACTTGTCGAAACGGTAGAAACATGAAATTAATACTA
This sequence comes from Eriosoma lanigerum, assembly GCA_013282895.1. Lineage (NCBI taxonomy): Eukaryota > Metazoa > Arthropoda > Insecta > Hemiptera > Aphididae > Eriosoma > Eriosoma lanigerum. The sequence continues at coordinate 38,627,792 of CM023358.1, forward strand.
AACAAAAATAACATATAGAGTTATGGCAAATTTAACTAAAATAATGTAAATTATGACATAACATTAATGCTTTAAACGTAATTTGTTATTTGCATTTTTTTTTTTTATTATTAAAAAGAATATTTATTTTTTTTATAAAGGAAAATATTCAGAGATAATTTATAATAATGCTTAAACATATACATTTTTTTTTAAACGCATTAACCGAATAACATTATAAAATAATGAAAACACTTTACAATTTAAATCAAAACCTATTGTAAGCTCAGAATGACTCAATATTGTAATATACGTCTCTTTAAATAGCAAATCCATTATATATGCTAAAAATATTTTAAATTGATAAAAAATTTGTCATTTGATAAAAAAATAATTTTTCATTTGAAATATTGTTCATTGCATAATAGTATATCTCTGTAGTGAACAGCTTCCAGCTTCATACTATACCTATTCATAATATGATTGTAGTTTGTTTTTTTAAAAAAAGTTTTTTTCTCTTTTGTCAATAATTTTTGTTCGAAATCAATTTTTTACATAGTTTTTTGTTACAAGAGGAAAAGCAAATAATTCTCACATCACAATGATAGAAGTATAGTTATTTTACTTTTAATCGATAATGATAATTGGTATGACTTTCTTTTTTCGTACCTAAATTTAATTTGTTTATTTTAATTGATATACATCATACATCAACGTATACATTTTTGTTTATATACACATATAATAAATCCTACATAAGTATTTGTATTCGTAAACTCGTAAATGTTGTTTTAGTTAACTAACTATCGAATACTTGAAATTAATTTGGAATTTTTTATTTTGCAAAATACGACTCGACGATAAACAATATTTGAAATTTTATGATTAATACATTCCATTACATTATTTATGTATTATGTTATCTTCATTATGATAAACAAATATAATTTATTATAAAGGTTGATTTTATTTGATAATATTTTATATTATGTATTTATACAATAACGTTTAAATTTTTATGTTAACATTTGATAAAACGATATTATTTTGCTGTTATTTTTACGTAATATGTAAACTAATAACTTGTATGAAATGTTGACATAGTAATATACCGATAAAATATACTCATACAGATAATAAATAACTAAAACTAATTTATTATTATCTTAAAATGGATTATTGTTTTAATTTGTATCTTGTTTTTAATTACAATTTAAATGTTTATTAAAAATTTACAGAAAAAAAAGACTATACACTTTTTAGACATTTTCTTGCATAGAAGCTACTATCTTCAACGGAAAATATTTTTGAGAAAAGTATATTTAAGATGTGGAAGAATAACCCAAATATTATAGATTTTTTGTATTGTATATTATATTATTGTCGTGAATAAAATATTTTTTATATTCGCAATTAGGCGAACAGTTTTTATAGTTCGACACTTCTCGTGTAGTAAACTAACCTATAATGAGAAATTAATTATAAAAAAAAAATAATTAATGACTATTTGTGAAAAAATACATCGTTTTCATTCTAATTAATAATATAGTGTTGATAATAAAATGGAAAAATATAAAAGGTAACATTTCAATCATCTGCGAAATAAAAATGGGTTAAAAAGTTATCGATGAACAAATATATTCGATTTTTCAATAACGATCCTTCCAAAACGAATTTATCGAATGAAATAAATAAAAACGGTACTATTCGTTTGTTCGTCCGATTGTGAAAAATTTCGACAATAGCGTAATAATTGCGCGTTATCCCGTCGTCGTCGTATGGCGATTTACTAACTTTCGCTATCACGCTGATAATACGTAATATTGTAAAAAAAATGTTAAATAACGATTCGCATTGTGTTGTCTCTGTCTATGCCTACATTATTAAATGTCAAATACACACATTTATTATTCATAAATATTATGTAATATATTATAGAAATACTGTACATTTATATACTTACTCACTAGCTAGGTAACTATATTAGGCTAAATATGTATTTTTAAGATTGTAAGAAAAGAAGAAACCAAACTTAAAATAGTCTAAAAATCTAACAAATATATAAATAAAAGCAAAAATATATTAAACTTAAAAAAATTTATAATGAAACTATACCATACAGTGATAAGGATTACTAATCTAAATATAATAATATCATCGACGAAAGAACAATTGGAAATTGTTTGAGTATGCGTATAAAAAATATTTAACGGTTATTCTAAACGAATATTATATTTATAATTATATTATTAGAGCATTATTATGTGAAATTAAAAAAACATAACAATTGTACAAACTGATAATTATTTTTATTTTTTAAAATTTTTTTTCATAACATATATACTGACCGAAACGTGCGCACTGTTTTTCACGATAACAACAAGTGGCGGTGATGATCTATACTTCGAGGCCGAGTACAATGATTTATTAAACGATTTACAAATACGATCTATACTAAAACGCGAAATTACGATAAAAAAAAAAAAAAAAAACGGATTATGCGCATAGGCGGAATCGCGCGCAAAAATCGGATTACGGATCCGATTTACTATACGAGAAACCGTACGATAATAATACGTCTTGCGCGCACTTAGAACGGACGACGGTGTGAATATTTTCGTCCGAGCGCCGACGTCGAGCCGCCAAAACTGATTCCCCGGCACACCGGCCGTACGCGGTGCGCACATGCAACGAGCACCGGCGGCGCCGGCGGCGACGAGACCGGCGTATCCACCACCCCGTCGCGCACGCAGGGACATCGCGCAATTCCTGTGCTCACCCAAGTTTGGGGATGCTGAGCCCTGCGTCGAACACGCGTCATCCCTCGGCACCTCTTCGTGGTGGTGGTGGTGGTGGTGGTGGTTGTGTTGGGGGTGGGGCGGGGGCAGGGGGAGGGTGAACTTTCCGTACGACGATCCTCTTCGTTCACTCAACCCAACCGACCCGCCCCGCCCCCGCCATGCCGTCGACGTGCACGCACAACACGCCTCCGAGTCGTACATAATATTTTATAATGAGAAGTCCGCGGCATATTAATTCTCAAAACTACTTCTTAAGCGTATTTTTTTACAATTTTTTTATCTGAATAGTTTTCGGATAAACGAAACACGACCGGTGAACACAAAATGAAATCATCACGAACAAAAGTCCTGTCCCCTTTACGTTCACTATGTTATAATTATATTCGACGGTATGCGAATAATAATTAATTATTATAAATCGAGTTTCGGTTTTGTAGTTTCGTTTTAGTAACAATGTGTATTAATAATAGTACACGTCAAATCTCGTTCGATTTTTATTCAGCTTACAAAATATCTACGTCTTTAGAATATTATAACGTAATGACTTTTTGAGAATTTATACTTTAAAACACGTGATAATTTATTGTTCTCGATTATCACAACGTTTTGTGTTCATTTAGAATGTTTGACGAATTTCTAGCAAGGCTGAGCAAGTTAATGAAATATTTTATGATATCAGTTAAGTTAATAGTTAATTGTAAACAATTTATTAACTTATTAACTTTTGTTAAGTTAATTGAAATTTTTTATGTATTACTAAAAAAATATGATTAACAATTAAACATGATAAATTTGCCAAGGACTAAAGGAGTATGCGTTTAGAAAAGGACCATTCAATGAATTAACTTTAAAACAGCTAAAATATTAGAATTATTATTTGTATCTAATTTTAATACGCCTAATAGTGGCACACGATAAAATAAAATATTAATATTTGAAAAATTATTTTTAGTATTACAAATTATAGTCAATTAAATTTATTAAAATATCAATATAAATATATTAACTTAAATTGGATTTTAAGAAAATTAACTCGTTATTTATTAAGTTAATACGTACTTAAAAAAGTTAAACTACATGTTTAGTTAATTTTTAACTTAACTTATACTTTTTAACTCGTTCATGCCCATCATTGTTTTCTAGTATTGCCTCTAAATATCAATGGTCATCTTTCGTCTTATAATGTTTTGGTCGACTATCGTCTTTAGTCTGCGGTCGTCTGATGATTTTCTTCGTTCTGGTCTCCTTTTATATTGGAATAATGGATTGGTTGGTTTTCACCTTTAACCTTGTTATTGTTTACGTGATTTTACATAATTAAACGAATTATAATGATCGTCGATAACATAATAATAACTATTATGCGGTTCATTTACCCAACCTAATACCGATTGTAACAAACATCTAATTACGATTTACGATAACATATTTTTGAATAAAAATGCATATGTACATGTAGGTAATAGTATCACGTGATTATCGTCTAGCATTATTGGTCTTATTTTATTTTTTTATTTTTTTAATAATGATATCGCTTGATGGATTTTTTAATAAACTTTATTTCCCATTGGAAATTTTGCCGGCGCTATCGCCTCTTTTAGTAATCTCTCAATAGGGACAGGAAGCATAAAAAAAATTCATTAGACTAACATCATTACACATCTATAACTTTTATTACGAGTTTCCAATTATTGTCGGAGTGCAAGTCTTCGAGTTACTTTATAAATACGTACCGCCTAACGCATAACCGAAACACGAGATATTTTTTTTTTTTTATCGAACCGAATCGATTCGTTAGATAAACACGTTACGTGTCACGTTTAGTCGTAGATACTTAATAATAATAATATACAGAATCTAATACACATGTCATATATGTCATATATGATAATATAATATATAACAAACGGACACGATATTATCATAATAATATAATATCGTCACCATCTGCATTTTGTTGTCTACTGTATCATCGAATATACTTCACAGACGCGAATCTAGGAATATAAAACGAAAAAGACAAGAAAATATCTGCATAAATATTTTTAGAAAAAAAGCCACTTATATAATACGTAAAATATATTTGTGTGTGGAACGTTTTTAGAATTTGTACTCTGTTATTATATGTATATATATTTTTTTATAACGTGTTATAAGTAATAATTTTAGCAGAGAGTCATTTTTACAGTTTATAAGACGTAATTTGATAAATACTATTGTATTTCTCTTGTATTGATTCAATTAGCTATACACTTTTGAAATTAAAACAATAAATCAAAAATTAAAATCATAAATACAAATTTGTTAGCAATTTAAAATTAGTACTATAAACATCAACTGTGTCTCAGATATATTTACTAATTATAAATTCAAAATTATATTCTACATTAAGTACTAATTGCCATATTTCCGCGAAAAATTAAAATTTTGAAAACTTGGTTTTTTTAAACTTATTTGGTAGGAAACAGACTATAATTTTACCTTTATTACTTTAAAAAAAAAAAAAAAAATGTCACATAAAAATATAATAAATAACAAAACTTTTTATTTTTAAAATTATGGGAGATTTGAAAATGTCATAATAATCAATTATCATTGTATAGATGTTTTTAAAAAAAAAAATTAATAAAGATAATATTACAGTCTGTTGCTTACTTAATAATTTAAAGAAAACAGATTTTTTTTTTATGCGAAGATATTACAAATAGTAAATGGATCTGAAACACTACATTGTCAAGTTGAAGAATTGTAGGATGTAATACTAATAACCAATGAACTGAAACCGATAACTTATAAATTATATATATTGTATTTTAAGTTAATTCGTGTAATTTTTTTATGATGACTTTAAAGTTTACGAAAAATTTAAATTACAATACATAATTTAACTGATGCGTAAAAAGTACGAGTATAACACGTATTAAAATATTTATTATAGTTTATCGAAAAATTGGTAGTCATTATATTATATTCAGAAATAAGAATATTTATTTTTGATCTGTAAATATAAAATGTACAAATTTGTTGATGTTTACTGTGAGAATGCAACACTTTATGATGAAAACATTCTTACAAGCGAGTTAGAAAAGTGAAAACTAATCCTAAACTATTCGTTTTTTTATTCAGAGTAAAAGCATTCAAAGTATAGCACTGTATGGTAAAGCATTATATGATACAACCACTATTGAGATAAAGCTTTAACGGGCAACGTGATTACAAAAAAATTTAGTTTAAAGTTTAAACAAATACATTTTAGTATAATCATATTGTTGTCTCTTATAACCTCATATTTCGAATTTTAGGACCTATAGCATATGTATAGAAACATTAATTTTACTAGTTTTTAGTTTTAAATCATTATTAATATTGTATCAATATTAACAAATGTTTATAGTTTTAAAGACTGTGAATTGTCAGTTTTTTATTATTGATTGCTGATCGAAAGTCACACGGAACGATGTCAACAGTTTAATTGCCTCCGGGATAACTCGGGGAACGATCAGGGATTAAACAAATCGGATAAGAAGAAACTTATAATTTTAACGAAGAAAATGGTTATGAAATTTAAAATGTTGTTGACGCTATTCTTTTATAATATACATAATTTATAATATGGTTTTCTCTATAAGTTCTATATGTATAAGACTAAAACTATTGTACATGAATGGTTTTTTATAATACCTAACAATAATAAGCGTAGCAAGATGATATAGGATACGCTGCTGTATGATATAAGTAAATGCTTAAAGAAAAATAAAGAAAATATCTACAAAATATTTAAAATTTTAAACTAAATTAAAATTGTATACTTACCCTATCTAAAAAAATAATTTTTCATACCCCGAACAAGAAGTCCGACTATGCCAATAATAATAATAATAATAATAATAATAATTCAATTACACATAACAATATACTTATAAAAGGATTTAATAACAAAAGACGTAAAGCATTTTATAGACTCATCTGATAAGTGATCAAAAATAATCAAAATATCGTTTAACAAAAGTAGTAATTACATACGTTTTGAATGTCATTTTCATTTATATCATAATTTTGTAACATCAGATTCTGATCATTTTGTATATGCTTTATGGCATCACCCGTTTTAGTTGATATAGTTGTGTTTTTACTACATACATATAACAAAAGGTACTTTTGCTTTTTTTTTAAGAAATACTATAATATTTTTAGGGTGAATTATTCATTAATATCGATTTTTTACGTCAGCATCATGTTAAAAATATAATATTTTATAGAACACGTGAAATTTTCGACCGAAATTCGGATCGGATCGGATTTTATTTTATATTTATATTTTATATGCGTCTCGTGTATAAAAATATTAGTTTTCATCAAACAATTTTAAACAAACTCAATTGTTTTGTTTGATGATATTGTAATCGCATTACAATAAATTTATAATAGTAGTTTTTTACAGGTATTTCAAACACGAATAGATTAAAAAGCAATTAACGCCATTTGAATGAGTAATCGAGCGCAATATGTCATGTTTTTAACGTGTAAAACATGAATGAAATTACTCCGCAATCGTTTTCCCCTCTTTAAACTAAAATTATGTTTTATTGTATTATACATAAAAAAAAAAAAAAACATTTTTATAATAAAAGCTGCTTCCATTGTTTCATATTCAAATGTGACCTATTTTCAAACAGATCCCATGTGTAGTTTTAAATGACATTTCGAATGACGTCGGCGCATAAAAACATAATAAATTTTACCATGCCACGTCTCGGAGCAGACTCTAATTTTTTTTTTCATATAATATATGTGCCTAAAATATTTCATTGCAATGAGTATATGAGATGTGATAACATTTATGAGGATACAATGAACGTTACAAATATTTTCTCAACCAATTATATATATATATATATATATATACCTATATTATGATATGTGGTATACAAGACAATAATTTTAAATCGGCGGTCGGACGAATAAGTTTTCACATAATCAGATTAAATGTTGGGATTTTATATAATATTAATATGTAACGTACGTACGTACCAACCTTTTATTGTTAAGTGAACCCCAACATATATTGTGTTGTACGAAATAATAAGTTGTACATTATGGATTTATAAAGTAGTTTAAACAATTTTTTAAATTTAATTATAAATAATTATTCATCAAAGAATACACAATTATTTGTGATTTTTTAATAAGTAAATCATCTTTAATCTATCATAAGAAAAATATTTTTATTATTTGATCGTACTTCATTTAATTTTATAATCAAAAATACAAATTGAAAATATAATTACAACACATATTTATACTACCATACAAAACAATAGAAAATATGTTTAAATGTAATATTAATTATTGTGACTGTATAACAGTATACCTTACTAGAATACTGATTGTTTTGTACCTATGGCCTACGAAAAATTATTATCGTGCAAAAATTTAAAAAAAAAATTTCTTCTATAATAGCCTTAAAATAAGTCTTATTTTTATGTAAGATAAAAACACTAGAAGTAAATAAGATGTGTAACAATATAACATTATAGGTAACTATTCCGAAAAATAGTTAAGTAAAATATAATGACAAGAACGTTGCATATAAATCCGAATTTATCCATAATAAAATTTTTGTAAAAACAGTATATATAATTAATAATATTTTAATTTTTAATTTTTTTATTCTTAAATAATTTTTTAAATGAATAAAAATATTTCATATTCTACATAAAAACAATACATAAAACATATTTCATTATATTGCGATGTACTTAGCTTATATCGAAAAATTGTACTTTATGAAAATTTGTTGCAAAACCAATAAATAATAAATTAACGAATACAAATGTAAAATAAATGGTCAAATAATAATAATTTAAATCTTTACATGTAATTAACATATTCACTTGAATGTATAATTAATAGATAAACTGTATACAATGGCGTCCTTAGATGGGTAAGTAGGGACAGTTTCCCTTTGGATTTTTTTTGGGTCGATAACTATGTTATAAAAATACTATTTCATAAACCATAATTTAATACTAATCGGATAGTGAAATTAAAAATTATAAAATGAAAATATTTTACTTCTCTTGACAAATTCCTGGGAATGACATACTTGATTTTACATTATGATAAATATAATTTTTTACTTAGGATTTGAAATTAAAATTTTAATGCAAGTTTAACAAAAAAAAAAAAATTGTTTAAGATTGAAATTTTTGATTGGTTCATATAAACGATACGAAATGAAACATTTAAACGATAATGTATATGTATCAATATTATTATAGCGTATTTTAAAGAACCTAATCCAATAGCTACGAGATCGAATTTATGTTACTTATTCGAAATCGGATATCGAATAACTTATAATCTAACCTAATCTTATATTTTGATATTAATAAAAATTATTATTATAATTGATGTAAATACTCGAATAATTGGGTCGGAATATTATTTGATGCGTTTGGCCGTAAGTTTCGTCTCCGTTGACGGTCATTAGAGTTTTACCGGCGGAAATGAAATTTTACGCGTGGTGCGTTGTTTGAAAAGAACGTCACCATCGTTATTTCCGGAGAACAATAGGGTTATTTTTAAAATTTAATTGTGTTAATTACCTCGGTGCAGTACAGTACAGTTCGACTGTATAATTATAACAAAAAAGCGAATATAATAATCAGCTGCGAAGGACGACCCGAACCGCTAATATCTCATGTCTATAATACGTGCATTATTTTTGCGAAAATATAAAACTCGTTTTTTAATATTTTTTCTTGAAATTTATTTTTAATCTTATTATAAAACCTTTGAAATGATTATGAAATTAATAATTATTTTTCTCGTTCAGAATCGTTTTTTCGAATGTCATTTACTATTCAAATCTTAATAATAATAACTCATCAAAATTTGTTAAATATTTAAGATTTAATAATGCAATGTATTATACAGCTGGAAAAACGTGATATAACACAAAGATATCTTGTTTTACGAATTTATGATCGCAATAACTAACATATCATTCATATTGGTGCACCCCACAGTATTACTACTGTGCAATGGACATCAATGCAATTTACACAAAAACTTAGTGAGGTTATATTATATTATTTACATAGAAAAAAGATCAATGTCTGCCTATCTTGTATTAAATTATTTTTAAATATCAGTATTTTCTCGTCCCTAAAAAAGTCCTATAGACGTGTGACATATCATTATATCTTTTCTATATTATTCCTTGACATATTATCAAAAGAAATCATTACTAAAAAGATGTTTTTCTCCCGGTTTATATGTAGGTTAGGTTAGGTTAATTTTTTTTAAAATTCTTTATACGCATTCGTCGCCGCCATATCTATTCGTTTAAACTTTTAATAACGCAACGGAACAACTTTAACCGAACTATACCGCTCAGTATACATACACACTACTCTGCTATATGTTTAAGACGTTTAAACGAACACAATTGTCGTTTGCACGTATAATAAACATCGGTATTCATACGTGTTACTGCGAAAACAATATTATTATAATCATTGAAATATTAATATAATCATACAGAATTTATTGTTGTAATTTATGAATGAATTTACAACTACAAATGTAAGTCTAAATATCGATATATGTTTGCAAGTTCATATTGGTTAATGGTTAGGTTAAGTTCACGTAGTTATCGCGAAAAATTAAGCTGCTAGAAAGTATAATAAGTAATTAGTTGAATCGAAACGAGACGCATCGTATGTATTATGGTTAGCTAATATAAAAAATAAGTGCTATTTTATCTTTATTGTCACTCGTTCGATTTATATTTATAAAATACAATTCGCGAAATTCTATATTATTATTTTAATAGAGTACCTAGATGTTTTATTATAATGTTACACTACGATTTTAGACATCGATTCGATTTGTCGTTGGTAGGTTATACGGCAAAATAATAATAATAATAATACGCATCCAAAGTTTTTTCTGATAAAACATTTTTATTATAATATAATATAATATGTACAGTATCACGATAATATAATAATTAAATAATAATAATAACCTTAAAAATTACTTATTAATATTTACATCTTATATCGTTCTAAAGAAAATACTAAGTGTAAAGGTTAATCCTAAAAAAACAAAGTTGAAAAATATTACATGGTTTGTATATTATATATGTATATATGTACAGCATAGTTGGGTGTAAGCATAGGAATAATATACAGAGTGATCATGATTTGATATGTTTCAAAAATGATAAAGATTACATAAAAATCGTTTGTCTTTGGCATCGTTGAAGTAACACGAATACTCTAATCACTCGGTAGATGTCTCCTAACACTATAAATAGCCATTTGCATTATGTGCAATAATGATACCTGCGATCATTTTTTATCACTCGGGTAATGTTTACATATTTTTATCGAATATACATCGTAATTGATATCATAATAATAATATATGTAAACCATGTTAATATTGTATTTATTTACACAATGTTACTTAATTATTCAAATTGTAAATATGACTCGGGTTACAAAAACAACATGGCGGCCGAATATCGTTTAAATTTTTTTTATATCTACACGGGTTGTAATTGTATGTATTTTCATGAGGTATTTAATTAACGACGAACGTTTAGTTTGATTTCGGCGAATTATAAACACCCATAAACAACACCGATCCAGTGACTTTGTCGAACAAGAAATAGACGAACGGATGGTTGCACCGGAACTTGTAGGGTTCTACCGGCCTGGACGACCGGGACATTATGAACGACGTTGCCGCTGCGGCCACTGTTCCTTCTTCGTCCACGGAAATCTTCGCCTTGTGCACAGCATCGTCGACGGTCACTCCGTTTGGACCGCCCGTCAATGTTGACAGGTCGGCAGTGCCTTTGAATAGATCCCCGACTCCCATTTGTTCCAATATCTGACAAGTCCAAAACAGTTTTTTTATTATTTAACCATGTCGTATCTACAGGGCGATCAGTATTTTGTGATAAAAAAAAAATCACACTTAACGTAATATATTATTTTATTTTAAGGCCAAGATACCCATTTGAAAATGTCGAAAATTCAATAATTTTGTCGAAATATGTGATCTAATGTTTTATTTATGTATGACGAAATATATAATTTGAAAAGTTACAAAATTACAAATATCATTGTTTATTTATATAACGTATTTGCTGTTATAAATAAGATTCTATTGATTTATAAATACATTTTTTTTTTATATAATAAATCAAAGCAAAAAACGTCACAGAATTATTATGAATAAGTCTTTTGTACTCGTGTATTAAATATACGTAATCGTATACCTTTAAAGCTATTTTATTTATTAATAAATTTGACATTCACTCGCAACCTACGATTTTAATTAAATATCATGTTATAGGTTTTTTTTTTTTTAGTTTTTATCAAATGGTAAAAATCGCACATGAGTTAGGAAATAGAAATGGACACGTATCACTCACCGGTACAAGGTTATCCATGCTTTGTTCGACATTAAATTTGGGAAGAGACACTTCAACAGGTCGTGAACTCCATTCGCTGGACGATACGATCTCTTGAAGGATTTTTGTATTGAGTCTCTTGGTCATAAGACTGATACCACGTTGTTTGTTGAAAGGTGGCAAGATTAGAAACAAACTGATATCACCACCTTTGTATGGAAGTTCTAACACGTGTGCACCCAATTCGTCGGAGCTCACTAAAAACGGAATGGTAAATGTATTATAGATATAGTAACAAAAAAGTTAATAAACCAACACAGTTAACACAGATAATATGATATGTTATATTGATGTAAATTAATTTCTCAATAATAAATAATTATTTTTAATCGTCTAACTATAAAATCAGCATTTTTAGGACATAAGTAAAAGGCGTGTTTCACTAATAATGATTTCGTCGGAAAAATAACCTTCTGCTTCTGCTCTTCGTCATAACTTCTAGTAGGTTTTACTTAAAACGACTCATTTTTATGACTCATACTAATAAAAACCACCATCCAAGTTAATAATACAAGGCTAACCACGCGCAAGAAATCTGTAATAATCGACATAGATTTCATAGAGCATACATCGTAATACAAAATAAGATATCTCAAGAATTAATTAGAGTTAAACAACTGTACAAATTAAAACTATCAAACTAAAATTGATTTTAAAGTTCCTACTATTATCCGGTATCAAATGACAAATATGCAAATGATACTCACGTAAATTAAATATCCCTGATTGCCACATCATAGGAACGTACGCATTTTCGGTAGGTGATGTGTAAAACACTTCTTCTTTTGTACTCTCGGAAGAGAACTTTGAGCTCCATAGTCCCTTAAAATATGCTGCATTTGCCTGGAATCAAAAACCATTAAATCAAATTGTTCCAAACTCAATAAGTCAGTATATATTTTACCAGCACTAGTCGTGTGTTATACGAAATTTTCGACGATGGTAACAAATCCTTAATATGTCCATTAGTCTGATTAGCTACCCAATTGTTGATGTACATACGAGCAAGTTCAGGATCAATAACGAAATCCATTTTGTGTACTTCGTCTTTGAAAACGTCAGCTATGCACTTCTGTAGAGGCAGTCTCTGCGATACAAAGAGACGATCCACCGAACTAAATTCGTAATCCGTACTAGTGTTTAACAATCTCATAGAATGAAACAGTTTTTCCATTCTGTACGCTTGCATTACGCTCAGTTTGCTCTACATAAAAACGAATTCAATAAACTAATAAAAACATAATTCCTATTAATTTTAAGAAATACGAATTAATTATTTATTTTATAGAAAGTTGAAAATGTAAAATGAGTTTTCTTCACAACAGTGTCTGTTAAAAGAACTCCAAGTCCTTTGACACTTATATTTAGACTATATTATAGACTATAATAACTATATTATTGTCATAAAAAATCTTATATTTTTAATTAGTAGTAGAAAATTAATTACCTACTTCTAATAAATCTATATCAATTAAATTCACTTGAAAATCAAAATGAAAGAAGAGTAAGTAATAGGTAATGTTCTTCAAAAAGAGAGAGTAAATAATATTAATAGGTCATAATAAGTTATTAATAGGTATTGTTGAATTATAGCACAAAAATAATTATTTAATAACATACAAAAAAATATTTATAAATAATAATTTTATATAATAATTGTGTAATATTAATATTATATTATTACTTTATATTTTAACTGAATGTTCATAATAAATTGATTATGCATTAATAAAATTAACATTAACACAATGTATTTTTTATTATTCAAATAAATATATTTTATTTGTTCCAAACTGTACAGCTTACATTGTTTTTGTATTCCATTAAATTTATTTTTAAAATGTTTCTTTTGATTTTAAATCATATTAATGAATTAAAATTGTATTTCATATTATTATTATTTTACATGTTTGATCTTACTATTATAAACCTAAAGATCTAAATAAATAATAATGTTTTTTAAGGATCGTTGTAACTAGTAAGTCAAGCAATGTTATGACAAATTGTTGTTTCAAAAATTATTTTAAACTTATTATTTTTGCATAGCTGTATATAACACTACTATGTATTTAATATATTATTTATAATTGTTTACAATTTACCAATTTTCATATTTTTCTAAATTTACTATATTATGGTAATTAGGTTAAAGATTTTTAATAACTATATTATTTTACGTTTATTTACTATTGTCATCATTTAATCTTTAACGTGCTGCTTTTTGATGATGAACATCTGAAAGTTAATAATTATATCGAACAAAAAATTACGTAACAAACTATACGTAATAGTGTTAAATGCGGGTTTTGCATGACCTTTTTTACTATTGCTAAAAACCATAGACTTATAAAGGAATGGAATGTAAAAAAAGTGAGAGGGAGAGAAAATGAAAGCCATAATGAGAAAGAGTCAAAGTTACTAAAGTTGAATAGAATGATTTGATTCAAACTGATCTTTGTTTCCAACTTGTATATCTCACACACACACACAGTTGTAGAATACCTATCTCTCTCCAATGCAGAATTTATAACAAAGAGTAATAATATATTTATATATTACCTGTTCCTGGGGAAGGTTGAGGAAATTCTTTAACGTTTCTTCTGTCCGATTGCTGCTCAAGAAATAAGTGATCAAAAGTGCTGTGTATATGCTGTGCGGCGAAAATATCAAGTTTTGCTTGGGTGAAGCAGCCACTGCGGTTTGCAAGAGCTTAATGCTAAACGCCTGTTGCCGTTCGAATAGGTAAAACTTGCCGGAAAGGAAGTCGTTTAGTGTTAGCCCTGGTCCGATGGGCACGCATTTCTGAGTTTCGTCGGGTGTCACGGAACCGGTAATGGTCAAAACTGCCAAACCGACGATGCACATACAAAACCAATTCATATTTCCAACACTACGATATAACTGTTTTTGAAATAAAAATAAATTTATATTATTATTATGTTAATCAAACTTAACGTCTAAAGTTAATTTAAAAAAAGAATATTTAAAACTAATCTAGATGTTTAGAATTTATAAGATTTTTTTTTAAAAGAGTGTGACCTTTTGTTCATCATTAAAAGAGAAAATGGTTATAATAGTTATTAGACTATTACTCTCAAGATTGAATTTACAAATTCTATCATATTATTAGGCAATTATTATCGAAGTTGGTTAATTACATTAATAACGTTAAAATGTAATGTTAATATATATTTAGTCAAATAGTTAATGATTGTGCTCTCATTAGTACCTACTTATATTTACAGTATGACGTTATATTAAACAACATTTCTTTAAAATATTTCATAATATTGTTTGTGTAAACTGATAGTTTTGTAGACATAGGTAAGTAAGAATAATATAATTTTATATTAATAAATAGTAATAGTTTACTAAATTACTTAACTTCTAAATAGTTCGAGTAAAAATGTAATTTACAATCGTAAGTCACATCGGCAACCGAAATAATAATATGATACATTATATTTAACTTTCTATTATAAATTATAATGAAGAGAAGTTTTTGTATTCTTTTTTTCCGGCCTATTTTTCCATTAAGTATTTTCACAAAATAAAATTATATTAACACAAATAAAACGCACAGACCGAAAATGATTTATAATATTTCTTGCGATAAATGCAGAGTTAGTATTTTAAAAATGAAGTCAGTACCTAATCTGCATGTTTTGACAATATTGTAAAATAATGTAGGAGATCAAAGTTATACTTTAAAATTTAGACCACATTCGCGATTGTATTGGTCACTAGAGTTTTAAACAATACTAATTTTCGTTTAAAGCGTAACTATATAATATTGATGTATGTGTAGTTTCAATGAACGACATAAATAAATAAATTTTGGTTAAAATAATAAAAGCCACTTACATACTGCTTGGACATTAAGTAAAATAACTGATAAAATAGTAATATTTTGTAATTTTCTACGCATATTTATAATAGACACGTCGTGTGAAATTCGTAATTGAATTGTTTAATTGCCTAATCCTTTGCATATTACATTTTATAACCCACAATGCTAGTGTATTTATATTGAGTATGGTTCATAAAAATAGATAAAATAATTAATTAAGTACTTCATTAGTCAACAAATTTCCGCGTTAATTATAATAGTACGTGTTATTGTATTATTGTGGTTAAACAATTGAACAATTATTATTATGCATAAAACAATTCACCGTATTGTAATGTTAATATTTTGACGGTTTTTTTTCGGCAATTGTGAAATGTATTAATATATACGTAAGCTTGCAGCAACCTTATGCGCATTATACCTATATGCACAATTTACAATTGAAATTCTATTCACTAATTAATTCACATAACACACGTTACGTAAATAATTAATTATAATTAAATTCTCCCTGCACACCTGCAGTACTCTCACTGATAAACGTATTCAAACATATTACATAAAATGATGATAGGGTAAAGTTTAAAACTAATCAATCATATTATATTTTTCTATTATAAAATACAAATTTGAACGGTACCAATTTATTTTTCGATGTTTTTAATATAAATACTATAATAGTATCTATGATGTTATAACATAAATTACATAGTAAACGGGGGAAGAAAAAGATATTATTACGCACGACAAATAAATCGCATTAATTGAATCGCTAAATTAATTATAGTCTTTATATTTCAATCATCTTTATAAAATATAATGAAGGATTTAAATTTTATACATTATTATAATAATATTATAATGTAATATAATAATTATTATGGTATTTCAAAATGTTTCAATAGTGATCGCTATCCTCCTACAGTTAATAATAGCAATATTAGTCAGACATGATTAATTATTATAATCGCCAACAACTTAAACAGGACTATATTATGTCTATATTACTTCGTCACATCTACTATATATATATATATATATCGATTTTGAACGTCATAAGACGTTAATAATATATTAATAATAATTATTCTCGTTTCCGTGATTTATGTACTAGTATCTATCTATACGATCGCACAAACAGTATTATAACAATAACAATATTAACTATAATAATAACAAATTTGGATTAAGAAAAATCAAACAGAGGAAAATCCGGACACTGTTTATCCAAGTAGTTTACTATTTTACTCATAAAACAAAAACGAAGCGCGATCAAAGTATCAAAGCGTTTTCCTCCATTATTTATAGCAATATTTTGAATTCTGATTTCCTAGTTCTGACAAAGAACTAAATAATATTATAAATATTATAATAAGTAAAATTTAGCATGCTAACTTGATCATCTATGTTGATATAAATTATTTCGGAATATCAAGAGTAAGAATAATGTTTATTGGAACAGTTGAAAAAAAAGAAATTATAACGTTCTATCATTTTTGAACATTGTGTGGTTTTAAAATTATACACTATAACAAGAGTAAACAATTTTGCTTGTTTTAACGTTTTTTATCCAACTCATTAAACATAAATGTATATTAATTTATCAATCTATAAATATTTAATACCTAATTTATATAAATAAAAATATATATTTATATACACAAGGTGCTTAAAATTAAAATAAAGGACTACCATTTAACATACCACTTATTATTTTATCATAGTATTTAAAATATGTTTTGTAAATATAAACATAGTAAGTATCTCTATAGATAACCATAATAACATTAAAAACAGTTGTTTTCTTTATACAAATATTTTCATTTGAAATAATTAAATAAAACTATATTATGAAGCATGTTCAAAAACATTAGTAGTTATGTAGGTACCTATTAATTTATTATCACTTTTTACTTTCGCAGCAAAATTGACCCCCAAGAAATTTATTTTTCTGGCCCATGGTAATAAAAAATTGGGAATCACTGTGCTATCAATCATTTAAATTCACCCAACACGTTGACGTTGGTATCATTTCATGGTATAACTCGACGATTTGAAATTATTTTCCAAACAAAATATCTGGCAATCATGTAATATTATTATGATTCTATTGCTTTTATAATAAAAAAAATGGTCGTAAACAATATCATAGTACGGACACATTATATTTAGGCCACAAATAGCTTCACTATAATCGTAATATAATATGCACTCTCATTTCAATCAACACGTAAACTGACAATAATGAAAAAAATATACGAAGGCACTGCAATAATAAACACACTTATACAGTTGTCCGTATTTCCGTAACACAAAACAAAAACATTTAATAATTTAATCACCATTTATAGGTCAAAATATATTTGAAAATAATTGGAAAATATTTTTAACTATTTTATTTGTTGTTAAAAAAAAACAAAAAGTTAAGCAGTATTAATTATTATTATTATTATTACGTTTTATTTATATATTTTTCCTACGCCAAAATGGAAATACGATATCATAATCGAAACCTGCAAGTAATTTAAAACATCTTTAAAAAATAAAATAAAATGTATAATATAAAAAACAATTTTATATTTATATAAAAAGAAGTATAAACATTAATTATCGCAACACAAGTTATTACTGCAACGCGTAATTTACCTACTTTATATTTATGGCTTTATAATAGCTCTTGAAACTTTTGTGCGCTCTCTTTGTGTGAAACAATATAACAATTTTGATTTTATACTTGAAATACATATAATGAAAAATATAAATCGGTTCTTATGACCTCGTTAAAATACCTATACAATTTTTTGTAGGTAGTTATATATAACTACCTAATTATTTATAAATCATATTTCTTACTTACATTGTGCCTCCAAACACTATCGATTAAAATACAGATAAAGAGTACATTATATTTATTAAATGTTTTATCAATAAAATATCATGTGCAGCACTAAATCAGTATAAGAAATTTTTTAATTTTTTTTTATTTTTAATAAAAGTATATTTTACAGAATTTATTGTTATTTAACAACAATCTACACCGATATTATAAAAAAAAAAAAAAAATACAAATATTTCACGAGAATACACCGTCACCGCATATGCATTAAGGTTTGAACGATACAAAATGCAACAAAATGGTTTACCGATTTTCATGGAAAACGTTTGATGTATTCAAAAGAAAGAAAAATATATAGTTATTATACTAAAGAAACATTTAGAAATATTCTTGTTATAGTGTATATAATATGTAACATTAACTGTTTTGAAAGTATGTATTCGAGCAATTATGGTTAAAACTCGTTATTGATGGTATTTTGTACAAAATCTGTGTTACTTTTATAGTAAATTCTAACTTTTATTACGAACAGTATTCATTTTATCGATGTCAAATTTCAAATCATCTACATATTTTATAAATGGGAAAGTAACTAAAAACAAAAATACATTATAAATATATATATATATATATGTATATATATTTCGGTCAACCTAAACGTATAAAAAATGAATAAACCGTATCACGTCTTACTACTCTTACATATTAATAAACATGGTACACGTATATAATCATTGATTAATTATGCATAATGTATGTATAATTAATCAATGGTATAATATACATAGTACATCATGATCCGTAGTCCGTTATAATATTTTAATTATATTAAAATATATTTTACGTTACTTTAATTAATTGAGCGTACAAATTAAAAAAAAAAAAAAATATTATTCGCTTAATTTATTTTAAAATCAAATATAAATTGGATCATACAGATTTTTTTTTATATCAACTTATTATATAGAAAACATTTAAACGTTATACTGATGTTAACGAAATATAAACTAAACTTTATTAAACACTTATTGGGTAAGTATTTATAGCTGTTAGTAATCTATTCATTAAAATGAATTAGTTCAATGATTTTACGAAAAAGTGTGTAATTATTTGTCAATGAAAATTCCAAAGTCCTAACGCGATCATATTTCATACAGAAATTAATATACCTATAAGTTAGCTTAATATAGTCCTTTTTTCTACAAGATAAAAATTTCTGTAAAAATTGTTGCCTATATAATTTTAATCACGGCAATAGTAATGTTGAATTTTCGTTCAGACCGCGATTAAAAATATTATAATGATATAATACAGGAGTAGGATGTAGGATTATCAGTATCATTAGAAAATGGTAGCTAATGTAATAATAGGTATATTAATATTATCGTACCTATACAATTCTCACTGTTTTTGAATCTAGCATAAATTTCTAATCATTAATTAATTACAAATATACGTTTTAAATGAATGAAATATTAATCAATTAGTTATTAGTTTTTTTTACTCTTAAAAACATAATTTTATGACACTTACGCATATTTTAGTTATTTATAATTTATAAGTTTATGACATATAAAACAGATGGATAAATATTTTCACACATGAATTATGGAAATAATTTCTAGCTAAAAAGATAAAATTTCCATTGTTAACACAAACATTCGTATAAACAACATTATTTGTTTGTTAATTGAATTATGTAAACAATTATTCCGCGTGAAAAATAACCATACAAATGGCTCATGTAAGTGAAATTATCAAGAATTACATTCCGATATTTGGCAACAACTCTGAACTGTGGCTATAAAAGCTACGTAAGTACAATATGAAAATTTTATGCGAACAGCTATAAACAATGTTGAAAACATACGTCTATGTAATCGGTTATAATGCAATAATTAATATGAAAACTGTTGTTATTTTTTAAAAAAAAAACGAAAAAATAACAATAAAATGTGTTTTTATAACGCGTAAAAAACCGAACACATACATTCGTATCGAAACAGACTATTTCGACAACGGGACTAATATTATATATATAGAACGGTTACGTACGCATACGTGTTATATTATTTTCGAGAACACGGACAAAATAATAATAATTTACACGGGTCGAGCGAATTATTCGCCGATTCGACGGCGTTCTTTTTATCTATAATACTTAATAATAACAACAATAAAATTTAACGCTGGCGATAATGTATAGCGCGAAACGTTAAACGCGAAGACAAAAAGATAAAAAAGAATTATCGGGCGCGACAGTTGAACCGTGAACACGGTTATGTAGTGGCGGATACGGGTTAGGTTAGGGATGACTCTGGGGCGCCAAGGACGCGTAACCCGCACGTTAGGAATGGATGAACGTTATTAGTTTTATGGTATTTAACGAGAAGTTTCCGTAGAACTTGGTAACCATATGTAGGAGGTGTATAATATACTCGAGGTTTCACGGTCGAGAGGAAATACGGGACATTATATTATTATAGAAACACGTTTCGTGTTTGTTATTTTTTTATTTGTGTACGAGATTAGGCGAGATATACTCATACCTACATAGAAAATTTGCATTTTATTAATTATTGTTTTCGATAACATAAATGACGGTCGGAAACTTATGAAAACACACACACACACACTTCCCCACCTATCGCGGTTGATTGCCAGTTACCACTACCACAGTACCACCAACGTTGACTTGACCTGTCTATCTAAAATAACACGCATGTATATAAATAAATAATATATACCTATCTGCCCAACAGACAAACCTAACCTATACGGCGGTATACGGTTATGTATTCTAGCAGCTATATTGCGATAAAATAAATAACCATAGACTTATTTAGTTTTTTTGTACAATAATGTTATGGTATAATGGATAACTATACGTTTTTTGTTTGGTTTGTTTTATGGTAATTAGATCAATTACTTGTATTACCTATGTTAATATATTTTTATTATTGTCGTAACAACTGTTCAACAAAAGCGTAATTCGTATTCATCGTGTTTATCGACTATCAAACCATCAAGGTCACGTAGATTTTTAGGTCGATATCAATTCATATATGTGCACTTACAAACAAAAATATGTTTATAATAAAAACAATTATGAACATAGATAGTTAGAGATTTAGGAGCGGATTGATTAAGGTGGCGATATGATGATTTAAATTTAGAATGTAAAGTATGAAAAAATTCAAAATAATATGTTTACATAATATGTATTTTATAGGTTTATAAATATTCAGTTACATATTTTATCATAACCAGTGACGCAACTAAGGGGGTACAAATTAGCACCCTCGAGTTTTATTTCTATTTGATAAAAAATTGTAAAAACAAAAGAAAGTGTTTAATATTTATAGTAACCACGTATATTCTCTATTATAAGTTACATTAGTCAGCATTGATTAGCATACAATAAGCTATACACGATTAATTAAATACTTTACATAGGTAACTATTGTTCATTGAAATATTGTTATTTGTTAATAATTCGTTTACTATAAATTTATTATATAATATTGTTATTATGTTATTTAATTTTTTTTTTTTCGAGAACCTCTATGTTCTTAGGAAAGTTATGCAACTACAGCAGCTCCAAGATTTGAATTTTAGTTGCACCACTGATCAACATTATGTCTATTCGATTATATTTTAATGGCAAAAGTTAACCATAATATTGATAAACAATAGTGCAAAAATAAGAATAAATCTATTTCAATAATATTTTTTAACGCTTATAAATACAAATTGATGACAATGCAATAATTGAATTTTAGGTTATATTATATTTGAAATCTATCAACTATTTGTAAAGGTTTACATTATTTTGTTTAAATATTAAACTCTTTATAATAATAATTATACGAGTATCATAATAATTATGTTAATATTGCGATTGCGATATGCGAGATTCGTGCTATCCGTAGGCGTATTATTGCGCATAATATTATTATAATTTTATGCAGATTAATGGTATCTACTATTACCTGGATACATATTATTCTGCACAAAATAATGACTGTTGCAGACTACAGACCAACATTAAAATTCGTGACAATGATGATAAAACTCGTACATTAAGACATTAAATATTATTAAAATATTAAATAATAAGTAGTTTACGGTGTGATGTCATCTCGTAAATCGTAATATAATAATATTATAATGATTGAAAATATTAATTATGTCCAATATTTGTTCGGTTAGGACATAAGCAATAGCTGGTAGGTAATATTATACTACGCAACGATTACACAAATAAATTACGATGAGTAGAAAATATTAAAAACGAGTTCCACACAACACATAGTGTTATAATATACCTATTACACGATAATGCGAATCTTCAGTTCACTAAATCCAAGCAATTTATAAAGGAGAAGGTTCCGATTTTCTTTTAGATGATTTTATAAAGCCAATCCTCCCTCCATTGTTTTATAATATAAAAAAAATAATTACAAAAAAATGAAAATAAACATGTTCTGTATCTGTATACATTAGGTATAATTTAAAATTTAAAACAGGTGGCAAAATAATATTATTAATAGCAAGTTTTTTTTTCTTTTTTCATGGTTCATGGTTAAACTAGGAGGTAAACCCGTTCGATCCCCTCCCACATAATACGCCTCTGTCTATAAATAACATATTTTAAATAATAATTTAATTGTAAGTTTTAGGCTTGAACAATTTTCGATAAGTATTATTGTATATTATTATATGTTTGTATTGTATTATCAGTCAACTTACGTTCACTGTTTAGTATCATAATTTATAATTTATTATGCAATAGTCAAAGACAAAGTATATGTGACGTCGAATATTAACCTGACACAGGAATTCATTCAATTACATAAATCACAAGAAATATACATCCAAATTATTTGACTTTGAGCAATTTTTAATTATTATACTAATTCCATCGGTACTTTTTAGTTTTTAGAATTGTTTAAAAAACCGACATATTATTACATACCCACAGCAGGACGATTGAACATATTGATCGCCTCCTATCTGACATTTTGATCAATGACAGTAACTCAGAAATATAATATTAGATATTATATTAATGTTATATTTATGTCAAAATAATATAAAATAAAAATAATAATACATTCTTGTGAAGTTAATATTTTTATTTCTGTTCAACGTTAGAAAATACAAAATACAAATTGAAGAAAAAGCTCGAATCCAATCGCTGCCACTACTAATGACTTTTGAAATTTAATCTAAACTTATTTACATAATATTCATAAATATTTTAATAATAAGTACAAATTATTACAGTATATGGGTAATTGACAATCTGGTTATATATAATAATCATTATATTATAATAATAATATGAGATACAATAAGATAATATGTTGCACTGATTAAGTATATGCTCATTATGCTCTCTAGGTGACTAGGTCAGGATAGATTAAGTTAGATTAAAATTAGTAGTCAAACAATATTTAATCTAATCTACTTTATCTTAGGTATAAAAATAAAAATAAAGTATAGCTTAGTAAAGTTAGTAAAGTTTAATCAATGTATTACCACAGATTTGATTAAACCAGCTGATAGAATCCTATATGATGTTTGCTGAAAATTTACAGGAAATCAGAAACAGATAATACGAAATTCATAATAAAGAACAAATATCTATCCTAAGCTGTGTTTATGATATGCAAAAAGGGCAATTGCTCCTGTCGTCAAAATTTTCTTATTAAAATATTGACATTAAAATATTTTTTATGTCAATTAATATATGGCGGGGGAGGTTCAAAGTAAATATACGGCTTTAAATTTATTTTGTACCCAGCGTTTTCAACTCTAAATCTGGCACTACTCCTATCATAGAATATCAGCTAAGAGCGAAAGTGCCATCCACAAAAATAATTATTTATTCGATACATTTTCGCGAGATGTAAAAATAGAAAAAAATTGTTTTACACATTAAAATGCAGACACTAATTTTTATTGAACCTCGATAATATTATTATTATTAATATATTAATATATTTAAGTAGTATGCAAATAAGTATAATATACAAAAATTTCGATTCAGTTATTAATTATTCAAAAAAATAAAACAGGATTATTTAATTTGTTTATAAGAGCCGGCATAAAAATCGTAATTAATAAACAAAAAAAAGTTTTATAGCCATAGATTTTTATCGCAAATTGTATTTTATTTTAATTTTCTTAAATAAATATTTTGATCTTTGAACGATTTATGTTAAATAATAATAATGGAAAATGTCGACATTGCGGACGTCTACTAAGAATGACTCTTGAAAATTTTCTCGATTGTTCAACCGCCCACATATCCTCTGTCTTTTTGACTTCCAATGTTTTTTACGAACGTTTTTTTTTTTTACATAAATCCTCCATAATACGGTCGAAAATAAAATTTTATGATGTATTGTGTAATAGCATTATTATTGTTATATACACATTTGATATATTATAATATTATATACGTATGTTGTGTGTATGTACGAAAATACAATAATAATATATTTTGATGTTTTTTTTTTTTATTGTCGCGTGGTCTTTCGATGGAATCCGCAAACCGAATCACCCGCTGACAGGTTACGTGTGTATAATAATAATATGTACACGTGACACATGAAACGAAATGTTACGATACCTATCATATATAATAGTAATAATAATACAACATAACACGACGTAATGACGCTAAATTAAAAGTGTTTGTTGTCGTTATTATAACAAATATTGTGTATTTTTTTATCATTATTTTTCCAGTGAAAGTGTAATCTAATTCTTGCATGATATGATTTTTTACCGTTATTTATATGTGTTCGGCGTCGAAAACTTCACTTTTTACACCAAACTATGACGTCATAATATATTGGTAGTTTTTTACACTTTGGTCCTAAATATAATTACATTTACATATACATAGGTGTTAGGTATAAAAACGTCGCCACATTTCTGATCAAAATTTTCAATAGGTTTTGAAAAAAAAAAATATATATATATTGTAATTGCTCAAAGTTCTATGCGTCCGAATTAAAATAAATTATTTACCATCCATCGTGGTAGTTAATGATTAGCAAAAGTTTAATAATATTTGAAAATCAATAGAGTTTTAGATTTTAAAAACTGTATTTTTGTACACCTATATAAAAATAAATAGGATATAATATAAAAAACACGTGTTCAAGTGACCGTAGATAATATATTTCTGTCAGTTAAAAGTTTTTTGTCGATTTGTACCGTTTCTTTCATGAATAAAACATGTACTCGTATATACAATACTGATAAATTTTTTAAGTAATAGGTATTAGTTTTTCACCGGAAAACGAAAACTTTAAAAACCTTTTTATCTTTATCGATCATCTTTCAAACATTTTCATCAATCGCGTGTTAAAGTTCCCATAGAAATTATTAATATTTTGTTTGCGAAATAGTTTATAGTAGGTACCTATTGAATTATAAACACATTAGCAATTATTAATCATGTGATTCAAATATAAACACGTGATTATCATAAGATTCGAATGGAAATAGTAATGAATGTTTTATGGAAATCTGTTATCAGGTCATTGGCTAATTGTTTTGTCATCTAAACTATAATTTTCTTATAATTTGTTTTTATTAAAATTTATTATTCATTGTTGCATGCTAATAAAAACAATAATAATTTTAACAATAATTAATTAATGATATTGCGTGTAATTTCAGTAGGTAGTTCAAATCAGAAACGCATCATAAGCAATAACTATTGAAAAATTTGAAACATTTATGAATAGAAGCAACAATAATTATTTTTATTTATTATTAATTTATTATAATATATGTATGCATACGATTTCCCTATCCTATATTGACTCAATAATATGACTAGCACTATTATTATATATTATAAGATTACATCGCAAGATAATAAGTAGTTTATGCATAAAATAAAATAGAATAAAACGCAAAAGATATACTTAAAAGAAAACTTAATGATTTCGCAAAAAATTATACAAATCACTATATTAATCAATAATTATAATTCATCGAAAATAATAAAATATAATATCCTATGTTTTCCTGGTTCTCTCAGTAATTATTTTTTCTCAATGGATGCTTATATCAAGTTGTTTTTATATATCCCTATATGCGTTATGTATTCTAATTTTGAAAATTGTAACTAAACAATATACAGTGTTATTGTTTGCAATACTTCATGACAAAATATTAGATTAGATTAAATTAGACTGATGAAACGTTTAGAACCAGTGTAACGTAACGTAAATATGTAATATAATTGTATGCGTACCAATAGTTCACCAATTATACTTGAATCTCATGATTAAAATAATATAATTACTGTATTTAATGTGTATATGATTAGAATTTTAGAAAGTGCACAATTATAAGTGTTATTTTGATTAGCATTATGTGGAAAACTTGTTAACCTACGCTACTATATTTGAATAAGATACTTTGTTCAACTTTGTTGAAATTTTGATGTTATAAACTCATTAGGTATTCAGATGTACCTATTATATAAAACAATTATGATCACGTAACAAAAAAGATGTCAATAATACAAACAACTTACACAATGCGGACTTATTATTATTTCATCTTGTTTAAATTTAATTACATTGCAGAAAATGTTTAAATATTTATTTCGCTGACTTAATTTTTTTATAATAAAAATAAACTTTTTTTTCAATTTAGATATAAGTTTGCATGATGCGTTCCATTAATGATCTACTTAATGTGTGTAAACCTATTTCAATATTGAACTACTTAATACTTTTTTGAATTGCTATTCTCGCAAACGTATTAACGTACCTTATTATGTGTAATCTAATAGGAAATCGAGTATAATATATTTTATTGTTTTGAAAGGAAAAATAAAAAATAATCTAAATTGGTACCACAGTGTAATGTTAATTAATTTTAATGAATAATAAACATTTATAAAACGTTACAAGTCTATTATTACCTGTAGTACTCTCTACGTCTACTCGGAGTATAATTCATTGATAATACCTAAACCATAAAAATTACAAAACTCTATAAACTTACAATATTAAAATTTTCTTTTTTAACTCCCATTGATTTTTAATTGCATATTAATACATAACAACGGTAGTAAATTTCAATTTAATAATGGTTATTACCATTTTATTCAATAATAACGATAGAAATAATAAAAGTTAATTCCACAATTTAACACCTGTAGCTTACTTATATTTCCTCCCAACACCTAATTTACCAATCAAGTATTTACTATATTCTCCTGATATCAAACTTTTACTTATCTCTCCCGCCATAAATTCCGTTAACTCATTTATTCAATAAAAATTTGGCCACTTAATGAAATTGATTACGTCTAATTGTACTTTCACTCTACTATCTTGTAGTATCTTTTTAGTTGTATAAACGTTCCACAAAATAAATAGTGTAGCTTTTAAATACGTAAATAAATTATCGACTTACCTGGTAATAGATAATCAACAGCCGCGGTCACGGTATAAAAGTTAAAAATTTCCGTAGACGAATTCTGTGTAACGCACAAATTATGCAAATGGTCATGTGCGCCCGCGCATGTGCGAAAGGTATTTACGATCGAGCGTCCGTTTTGTTACTGCGACGTCAGACCGAAAGGTTCTGACGAATGCGACCAACGTGGTAATGGTTGATGACAAAGTAGTGGTAGTACTAAGTATAACACAGTAGTAGTAAACATTATTAATAGTATGCGCGCAGTATACCGTGGTATATTTCAGTTCGAGTAAATAGGCAGTAGTGTACGTCCGGTAAATCCCCCATGGTCGGACACACGTGGTGGCGGTGGCTCGCGATTACAAAACCTTCGCCGATAGCGCTTTCACCGTGTAAACGTCATACTGATCGTCATATAATAGATCTTGATCACAGTCGCATAGATCTTTGCCCTGCAAATGTGATAATATTACGTAAATATGTATACGTCATAACAACGTACTCGCTAAAGATATAGGTTTATAGAACTTTCCGTTAACATTCGAATGACGTCATGCTATTAGGATTTGTTATTGGCCGCGAAAGTATTCACCGTGCACCAGGATTATATTCAAAATCAGCGATAAATCGTTTAGAATAAAAACAACGTGCATACATCTACCGAAATATAATAATAACGACTTACAGGTATAATAATACGTATGTAGGTTAGGGAAGATTACAGTGGCGCAGGAACTATTTTTTCTTGTAAGGGGGGGGAGGCAAAAATTTAAGGAAAATCATGAAATATACTTAGATATACTTAGGTTTAACTACTATTTTCTAGATTAATTTAATTTTAAACATTAAAAACAATTTTAATGTTTTACATTTTTTAATTTTATTTGTTATACAATTTTTCAAAATTCATTTTATTACATATTATATTATATAAATATTAAAAATAATAAAAATTTACTTTAAATATAAACTATAGCTCTAAAATATTTAAGTATTAAGCGTATAACCTATGATGACAAATTTTCAGGGGGACAAAATTATAATTAGCTCTCCAATATATTTAATAGGGGGTTGAATGCCCCCTCTGCTCCCCCTCCAGGTTGGCGCCACTGGAAGATTATATCTCTATGATATAATTTTTTAAATAGTATTTGTTACATTTTGTCAACCCATTTACCCATTGACATTCGACAAGGGAAGCATTGTTCGACCATTAAAACTCCAGAAGTGTACACAAATATAGCCACCCATGTATGGTTGGGCATCGACAACGATCAAAATTTACAACGGACTTAAAAAGCTGCTAAAGGACAATATATGAATAAAGAATTTCGTCCCACTCGTGAATTGATACCGAGTCCTGGACTTTTCAGGACCAGTCAAAACTAATCTAAATTCACAGATTTATAATACAACTAGATACCATGAGCTAAACTTACGAGGTTTCAGGGAGGGGGAAGATCACCATCACCAATAAATGTATATATTTGATACTCATCAAGGAGAATTTGGTCATCCAAGAAAAGTCGACCAAGTCGAATAACTAATTTTTACCCAAATATACAATTTATGGAAATTTATATAATTGTTTATTGATTTACAAATTAAACATTTTAGTTACAAAATTAACAAAAAATAAAAACACAAGAATCACTTATTATGACTTAATAATGCTATTTTTGGTAAGGTTAACTATTAAATTATATAATTACTCCAATTTTTTATAGTAAGCCAAATTACTGATTATGATTTATGACCTTCCAAGAAGATTATTTTCGGTTCACTCCTGTAAACCTATAACAACTGCTGACTTCCTATAACAAAATATTAAGGTCAGGAAAATGATTTACTTTTCTTATCAAAGAATCCTTTGTTTACCTATTTATAATTGATAAAATTGAAATAACTTTAAACATAATAAGTAATATCATTGGTTATAAATACTATAGTCTATAGTATTTATAATCAATGGTAATACCAATACGTATTGGCATTAGCAATATTGGAATTTAGAAATCAGTGCATGCACTTTTTTTGTTAAAATAATTTAATTTTGAAATCGTTATGAATGTTTTTTTGGGATATAAAAATATTTTACCTATGTGATATTTGGTACAAAATTTTTAAAATTTTAAAATTGTATTATTCCTATGTTTTTTAAATGACCTATCTACCAAAGTATTTTATTATTAATGTTCGTTGTTTTAATTTGTATTGTTAATCGTTGTTAAAAATGTTTTTCATTGGAATTTATATTTTGACTTATTATATTATTCAAAAATTAAGATTTTGGTATATAATATGCACAAGCAAATCTTAATGAGTTTTGTATATTAAAAACCTATTTTATTTTCAATTTCACTGTAGACTGAACTTTAATTCTTAAAGTAAATTTGATTGTAAGAAAATATGTTTTTAATTTTTATATTATTCTTTAAAGATTTAATATCATTAATGATAATGTAAACAACGGGCTTTGATAAAAAAGAAGTCGACCCCATTCACTATTTACTATTTTTTATATTTCGATATTAATTTATAATAGGATATATCTATCTAGTTCATAGTTATATTATTTATCTATGATCTAACTTAATCAAATCAAAAGGCCTTGAGAGTGATCGTCACAGGGCACTGTACTCATATTTCGATAATTCGACAAACAACCACGGAAATTTAATATTATATTATTTTATTTATTAGGTGTTAATTAAAAGATTGAGAATCGGTATGATTTCGTAATATTGTTTAAGTAAACCGATAGTTCTATTTTCAGTCGTAGGTAGACAATTATAATCAATAATGGTTTTAGCAATAACAAAATCTTAATTTAATTTTTGATTTTTAAATCATAATGAAAGCTTATCGACCATCAAAATAATAATTTATAATAATTATATATTTCACTTTTATTAAACAAGAAGCTTTTTTATTCTTTTTCACCGTCTTGTTTTTCCATTGGATATTTTCACTATTTAAATTATCATCAACATTATTAAAACTCTCAGATTAAAAATTGTTCATAATATTTCTAGTGATAAATTCAAAGTCAGTATTTTAAAATCTATGTAACCCAAACACACCATGTTTTGAAAATATCGTAAAATAATGTACCTACACGAAATTGAAATTATATTTTAAAATATATAACACACTTGCGATTGTATTGGTCACTGGAATTTTTAACGAAACTAATTTTCGTTTAAAGCGATTGATACTGATAATTGATATGAGTATAGTTTCAATGAAAGAGTAACGAGATACTTGTTAAACGTTGAATAATTTTTATTATACAAAAAAAATTGGTCGTAATGGAAATAGTGTATTAATTTAATATATTTTTTTTCCACGACTGTTATCATTAATTACGTTAACTCTATAATAAATATATATGATTGTGGATTAATATCAGAAAAATATCTTATTAATTCATCTATTAATTATTAGAAACAGATTTTCGTGAACATCCGAATACCATCACGCCTTATACAACCAACGCACAATAATATGCAATAATAATAATTTAGTAATCGGTCATGATTTGACAACCTATCTAGGTTGGCGTAACGAGAATTTCCAAGATGGATCTTTAACAAAGTGACCTTCAAGTAACTAAAACATTATGTTATGTATACATTTCATAAATTAAATTTTTGACGCATTATTTTAATATAATATTGTTTTTACTTTTTTAGTTAATAAGTAGTAAATAGTAAACAGAAAACCACTAACATACATGTGTAATTAATAATAATAATAGTTTACATAATTAGTAAACTATAATCAAATAAAAACCATCTCGAATGAATTATTTTGGATAAAATTACTACAGTGATAAAAATTAATAATATAGAAAACTCCACTTTTTCGATCACTCGCCTATTTGGACATAATATTATATGATTGATGAAACCATGTTCAAATAAGTAAATTTATGTAATTTTCCTCATAGCTTACGATTATATTTTTGTTCAAACCAAATGCAACAATTAGTACAGTAGTGTTCATTCATGATGGTGGATACTCTAATTCTCTAATTAGATACTCTAATTGAACTTCAATCATTTTCAATCGAAAGTACGATGTCGCAAGTGAAACCGTTACGGCTATACCGCAAAACATCCAAATTTCGAAAATCAAAACAATAACCGTGTCAACTATAATACGCGTCTCACAATAGATTTCGGTTAAACGACCTCTACTGAAAGCAGGGCGATATTATTTATGGAAATGCAGATGCATTTATTATATTGGATTAAATTATAATCATCAGTCAGTGAAAATTCACTTTCCACAAATTCCCGATGCGAAACGACTATATTTTAAACTATTACTATAATATTACTTTTGTCGAAACTCTCTCACATTAATCGTTAAACGTCGCATAGTTGATAGTCTAAAAATGAATGCTTCAATCGTGCAGCGCACCTTTCTTTGATACTAGAAACACCAGAGAAGGCATGGAGACCTTAAAGGTCAATTAGTAGACGTGAAACAGATCTTTATATAGTTAATGATGTTTAAATAAAAAAAAAAGTTTAAGAACCATTATAGTAATTTTTATAATATTACCTGTATTTTTTTTTTAAGAAATAATAAGACGAATGCTAACATATTTCATAA
The DNA here is from genome assembly GCA_013282895.1 of Eriosoma lanigerum. Taxonomy (NCBI): domain Eukaryota; kingdom Metazoa; phylum Arthropoda; class Insecta; order Hemiptera; family Aphididae; genus Eriosoma; species Eriosoma lanigerum. Next base: position 38,660,839 of record CM023358.1, read on the forward strand.
ACAATATAGAAAAATATCTTGTTTCAATTTTAGAATACTGAAAATCAAAAAAACTACCTATTAATAAGATGTGTAGACATATAATATACATTTAACGTAGGTTATTTTAATTTATTGGCATATAATGTAGTAACCAAATAACCAATGAGTCATACATAAAGGTACTTCACGATATCTTAACGAATCATCGAGTGCATATGGGTACTACCTATACGGCTATATAGTTATATAGTGTTATAAACCTTGAACAAGAGATCCGGGAAAACGGTTACACGTTGAAAAATAATTGATATTTAAAATAATAATATGTAAATATACCTTAAACATGTATAGGGAACTCAATATTTAATGTAGTTTAAAATCATTTTTTAAATTTTAATTCGAAAAAAATTATGAATTGCATTTATCTCATTCATCAATTAATATAGACGCGTGTGGCGTGTTATGATTTATACTTTAAAAACAAACTTGAAAGCACATAAAACAAATTATTTATAAACAACATTAGAATGCTTAGTACAAGCAAAATCAAATTTTTAAAATTTTAAATTATGTGACGAAATAAAACTAACAAACTATTCAAAGTTTTGAGCCAGCCTGGGATGCTTTTAGAATTATAAAATAATTATTTAATTTTATTAGCTTATAAAACTGTAAAATAAATTATTTTCAGGTTTCTAAAATTTATGATATGAAAAATAATAACATAAAATATATATTATAATACTTTATATAAAGAAAAAAATTAAATGTGACAAAAATTATAAAAGAGAGTTACTTACGGATGATGTCACATATCGGAGATATATTTGTAGAGCTACCACGCCTAAATAAGATATTTATGTAATTTATTAACTCGAATTATCGAAAATAGTTAATTTTATAATAGGTAGTAGTAGAAGAGAATTAGGTAGGCAACTAAAGTTAATATTCATAATTATTGGTAAAAAAATAAGTATTTTATTACTAGCAATACGCGAAAAACTATGTTCTCACATTTTCCACAGAAATATACCAATATTAAACATTTTTTTAAAAATAAATAAGATATTGTCTTTAATAATTATAGTTCAAATTTCAACTTAAATTTATATTTATTGATTTATTTATAAATTAGAATAATCAAGAGAGCAGAGATATAAATCTGATTTCGTTGTAGGGACAATTACTTTTTTATTTATTAGCAACAAGTAAAAAACAATTATAATACACTTGTACGTATATATTTAAAAATCAAACTCATTGTGAATCCTACAAGATCTGTTTTTATAAAATTTAAAAAACAAAATATAAATCGAATTTGTATACGAATATATTTACATATATATATAACTGAAATCAAGGACAAGTGACGACAGAGTTCTACCTCGCTAAAATTTTAAATAAATGTATGAATGTCACGTATCTGGCAAGTATACAGTTTTATACAATTCCTATTCATTGTTCTTTCAATAAAATCGCTTGGAAATTCCTTTTTTTTTCTTGCAATATTAATAATGCCATTACAACATGTCAACATAATATTATTTTTTAAAGATAATAAGTACAAATATTAAATAGTCATTAACCTTCATTTCCGTTTAAATGTATATCTTTTTGATTAAAAAGTATGTACGGATTATCCCGACTCTAAATTAGTCAAAACGACCTTCGTGAATCTACGTATAAAAATTCAATAAAACGAATAATGTATTAACCTCGAACTATAATAACATTATCTCAAATATAAATACGCGTAATCTACAATATCAATACCGGTTATACAACAACAATTTTTTACCATGACCGGCCTTGAATGATAAATAGTTTGTTTTTTTAATTTTTCCTGCAGAGATTTAAGGTTTTTATTTAATTAATAAAGATTTTTCCAGAAATCGATAAAACTTTTAAACGGCAAAGGTAATTTTCTATTGATTTTAAGGCTTATTATACATTTATACGTAAATTTAGCCTACAATCAACCTAATTTTCAAGTCCATTTCTGAATTTTTCTAGATATCCTGACAGTCGGGTCTAATTTTTAAAAATACGATTTTCTTTACCAACTGAATTAGATAAAAAATATTAAGCATTATAATAGTAATAAATAATCAATATCGTAAGTCTTGGTTTTTTGACTTAAATCTGTCTAGGAAAACCATTGTCTTCTTATTGACCATTCTCTTCTTCCTTCGTATTCCGTTTTCCGTTTTTTGTTATTTCTCTCTTAACAATTCCTCTTTGTGTACCCTTTATTCAGAGGAAATTACTTCCTCACATCATACTTCATAGGCATTCTTTCATTCTTTCTTTCATTCTCTTTCTTCTCAACGATTTTCTCTTTTTTATTTTCTTATTTGCGTAACATGATGTTGCTTACAACACTCCAACCACTTCTTCTATTTGAACTTCTTACTCTCCTTTCGTTATTCGTAGTATTAACTCTTTTTTGTTAAACGCTTGATTCATAATTTAACGTTGTATTATTTTATTATGTTTTTGATATATATTATTATTGTTATTATTCTAAAATATGTTAATATTAAAATAAATTACTCTAAAACGTCAAGAACAAATTTTTAATTTTTTTTAATTTTTAAAAAAAAAAATTAAAAAATACCTATAAATTATCTCAAAAGACAATATCAAAAGTATAGTATACAGTAGTGTAGTTGTTATGCAACTACTTAGATATTTGCTCACATAAACATAATATCGTAAACATATTAATATAATAACCAATACTGTTATAATCAAATTTAATATCGTATAATAATGGTCAAGTATACAATTGTATTCATTATTAATTTTACCAATTTAAACACAAACACTAAAGACCATTCTCATTCGTCCGCTACTCACATAACTAATGTTGACGAAAATTCTGATTATCGCGGTGGCCTACACGTTTTTAATGTAAAAGACAGCGTTAAACAATACCTTCATGTTAATTATAAAAGCTTTACTCAACAAATCTTTAACATTTATATCATTCGTAGTGGAAATGTAGCGAAGGTAAATACCTAAGTGTTTAATGAAATTTAAGTCATTAAGTCGCATAAACTTTTGATTGTGTTGTAATAATATGTTAGTGTGTATTAGGTGTTCACAGAACAAGGATCTACCATGATGATCAAAATTGCGGATTTGTATCATGACCATAATTGGCTTGTGTTCGCGATTGAACATAACGACGCTGTCTCGAGTTACGAACATGCAATGAAATACTTCAAGAGTCTTGCATCGTTCAAGTTTCAATTCAATAACAGTAATTTTCCAAACAAGTCAGTGTCATGACGATAAAGCTTTATTAGAGCTCAATTTATAAATAAATACAATTAGTATGGTGATGATACGAACTGTTTGATTGTCGAACTGAACCAAACCGATCTCTAGGCATTCGATTATGTTCGAAAATCGAACTCAAATTTGTTAATATTCGATAGTGTTATTATTGTCGTTTTAAATTCTGTATGATAGATTATGAAATATAAATAGTTTAATTCAAAGTGTATTATAAATATGTAATACTAATTAGCAATTACTATATTATAGTAGATAGTTATACTACTATCTACACTAAAATGTACTATTTAATCTAAAAATCTGTAACAAATATACTATGACTAATAATTTTAGTTAACAGAAATTTGTTTAAATTTATTATTTGACTTAAAAATTTTTTATAGTTCGGTTCGGTGTAGGTTCGACCTCAAAAATGAGGCTTTGTAACATCACTAACGATAAGTGTACAATATTATTTTTATAGTAATATAAAAAATATGCCAAACAAAATCCAAGGTTACTGTTGCAGTCTACAGATACCTACATAATACTTATATTGATATTGTTTTTTTTTTTTTTTATATATATATATAGGATTTATAACTTAAATTTTGAATAAATTTACTGATGGTGTGCTCAGCGTACCTATTTTTTAAATTATAAAATTTATTTTAAATAAGTATATTTACAAATATACAGCCTTGGTATATCCTATACATTTTCATCCACTGAAATATACGGTATAAGTATACAACTAAATTGAAAAAAATATCTTATATGAAAATTAATCGCCAAAAATACAATAGAAAAATATTTATTACTTAATACAATAAGAAAATTGTTTAAATAGTGGATTTTATATTTTTGCAATCAACGCAAATTTATTTTAATTTTTAGCATATTGTACTTTTGTTTTTACCGTTGAAACACAATACAATATTGCTCAATTTTCCTTCAACTAGCACCTTTTTATTTTTAAAAAAATCATTAAAAAATTGCCGTAAAACAATGCATGCCAGCCTTCGACAGAATTGTTAGTGTGAGCCACGAAACATATTTCAATATATATTATTAATAATTATAGTACTCTAATAGCAATTACATAAATTAATAGAACTATTTAATTTGCTACACTTACAATATATCAATTTTCCAACATCGATTATAATATAGGTTTGCAAGTAAGTAAGTAGTATTTATTTCAGTCTTGTTTTCATTTTCACGTTTTTAAATTAGAACCAAGTAAAAATCTTAGCCCTTTTTTTTAGATAGGTCCGTTTTGAAAAATCTAGTTTATTGGAGATTCAAAACTGTCATAATTAATATTAAATATTTCATATTAATATTATGTAACTTATAATCAGGGAAACTTTAATATCTATAATTATTATACCAATAGTTAATTGTGTTTTAAATCAATGATTTTGAAAGGATATTTTCTTGTAATATTATAGAATCAGAATGGATAAATTGGCTTCTACTTATATGGGTAAAATACCAACACAAGATATTTATACACATAATGGTCATGTGATTCCTAAGTTACAACAATTCGTAGAACTATACGAAACGAATACCGAGACAAAAAATCAATTACCAAAAAAATCTCAAATTCGATCGCATAATATTTTAACACTCGACCACCAGCAAACTTGCGAAGCATACGATACCATGTACGAATTAATGAAGAAAAATGAAATTTTAACAACCGAAAAGTTACTTAAAAAAAATAATGATTTTATTAGTGAAACTGCAGAGAGTGCAAACATAACAATTATTAATCTTGACGGAAAATCACTGTATTACGGTAAAATTCCAAAAAAAAAATCAACACATATTTTATAAAAACTACTATGAATTAAAAAAATTGGATAGGATATTAGGATACAATGACAATCATCTAAAAATATAAAATCGTCTTGAATAGAATAGATTTGAGTAGTATTGGTTAGACTCGAATCCTTGCTCTTGTATAATATACTAACATCTAAATTAATCGTGTAGTATTTTAAAAATAATTAAAATACAAATCTTGAGTTATATAATATTATAATTTATAAGTTGTTTTAATAAATCAAGTACCTACGTATTATTTGATATTATTTGATATTCAATTATTATAGAAGAACATTTCTCATTGCTTTGTTTTATATGATTTTAAATATGTATGAATATTATTATTATTGCACGATTTGTATACTAATAAATATATTTTTTTTTAAAGATATTTAACATATATAGATACATTTTTTATTGTACATTGTCATGATGATTATTTATTTTCAAAGAATTCAGATTTGTATGTCATATTATAAAACTTAAATTAAAATTATAATATAAAACCTGAAAATTGTATTACATTATTTTTAATATACCTACTTTAATTTAATTATATTTTTGAAAAAAAATTAACACATTTATACGTTGTATTTAATATTATAAAACATATTTGTCAATTTTTTGAAATTCTTATAATATGAATAAAAATACAAAACACTATGCTATTAATTTATTTATTATAGACGAACAATTTTTCAAATCAACCCAAAATAATCCATCAACTGAACGCAATGATATTGCAATAATTGTCGATGCTGGCAGATTCTATAATACAGAAATGAAAAAATATTTCATACCACTTGTGGTCCGGATACCTCGATTATATCTTTTACCAATACAAGCCTTTCACAAACTCAAGTAGGTACATATATTATACATTTATGTTATATAGAAATTATTTTGTATATTTAATATTAACTGTAAATAGTAATTAATAATATTGCACACATACTTTCATAATATTTTATGTCGTCGATTCGAGCTATAATAATTGATAAGAGCAATCATTTATCAGCCTCAATCTAATAGAGTATAACGATCGATGATAAATAATAAAGATATGTTTCAATACGGTTGTATTAATTTTTAAAAAATAAAATAAATAACAATGTTCAAACTAATTGTTTTATTTAGGCAATTAATAATATAAAAAAATTATATACAAAGTGTTCTAATATTCTATTGTTACAACTAAAGTCAAACAGAAACTGATATTTATAATTCATACGCACCTAATCTTAGCCTCATAAATTATTTTGTAATCGAATTGTACCTACATAATTATAATTTATAATCTTCTAGTTAAATCTAGACTATAATACTTGCCTATCAATCATCTTATAATATCTCATAAGAAAATTATATTTTTACATATTAATGGCTATTTTAATTATAATAATAAGACGACACTTTTAAAAATTAAATAAAAACGTATTCTAATAATAATACAGCTGATATTTTCATATACGTCCGTATAGCATCAATAATTTACATTTACAAACCGAAAGTAAAGCTAATTTACTATTTACCGAGGAAATAAAAATTGGCCCGATACCGTTGGACAAAAGTGACGTGCATATTAATTACAAAGACGTGTTTTTCATCGAACCGCAAAATATCGCAGCGGTAGCTGCATTTTTACTATCCGAATCTGTTGTATTAAAAGTAAGTTCAGAAATCGAATGAACAGAAGAAATATTTATATCATTATCGTTCTAAAGTCTAATGAAACAAAAGTCAAGTTCTTGTAAGAACAAATGTACACATGTGAAAAGTTTTTAAAATAATTGTAAAACTTTCGTGTTGTTTCTTTTTCAGAAATAATGTTTCTAGGCATGTTTTTTTATATTTCATTCGATCTTAATCGAACGGTTTTAAAATAAAATGACATATTCTTGTCAATATTAAAAGTAAACAGTTGACATTACCATTATTATTTTTACATAATATGTTAACGACTGTATAGTTAGATGTCTCGTTGCGTTCTAAACACAATTGAATTGCCATTGGATTTCAGTTGACCTGCGACGCCGTCGCGAAAACACCGCACGTAGCAGCGCTGTACGGCGAACGAGCCGCTGACAAGATTGTCGGAAACCGGAAGCAATTCGCAGCAAACCGGAAGTACGCGCAACTGTTGGACACCTACGATGGCCGTCATCCTCACGCCATTCGATTGACATCCGACACGTTGCAAGGGACCCTAGTGGGACATGCAGCATTCGATCTGTCCACCCTAGTGCACCGCAATCAACGTGTAAACATTATCAAAACATTTACTGAAAATCGATCAACTCTTGATTATCGACAGGTTAAAAAATAAGTACAATATTTCATTAAATATTGAATATTATTACTTAGGATATATAGTACTCAGTGGTGGCCAAAATATTTTTATACCGCGGGCCATATATAGTTTGGCCACCCCTGCTCTAACTCACCATAGTTTTTAACCTGGGAATCGCCGACTATAATATTATTTAAATTGTAATTTAGTGTAGGTTAGCTAGGTTTCATGTTTTTATTTTAACTTGGATATAAAGTTAAATGTTCTTTGATTTGAAATAGAAAACGTATTCCTCACTTGAAGCAGCATTTGAAAATATTTTCTTGAGACCCAGATAACCTTTTGGACATATGTGAAAGAAAAATATACTGCAGACATTTTTTACAAAGTATTCACTGTTCTAGTGTTCTATTACCGTTCATGAACACTATTTCACCGTATACATACAAATAGGCTCATTGGTAAACATTTCGGGGTTGATATATGTTTTCGTTAAATTTTTAATGATTGACGATATAATATACTAATTATAATTTATATTTTAATAATTAAAAACATATCAATATAATTAGAGAATTTTAGCGGTGCTTCCCAAAAATTCCCACCAAATTCTGTCTATGTACTTAAATAATAAAATAGTAATGAAATAATTTTCTGTGAGAATTCGGACTTCAGACTTCAGGTTTCATTTATAATCTACGGATTAAGATTTTAACAAATCGAGTGAAGCGAAACAAATAAAAACTTTAAAGTTTGCATTAAATTATATAATTAATTGAACAATAAAAATAATTAAGTAAATAAATACTATTTATTTTTATTTTTAAACATATTTAGAATGTCTTACATGTTCTATATGAAAATGGATAGATTTTAACTAATGGTTGCGGTATGTGAAAAAGTGATAAGAGGTCAAGGAGACGTGAATGAACAAATTGAGAAACGCTGGACTTACTTATAGATATAAAAACAAAGTGTTTAATATATTTGGTAGGCTGCACAATAAAGAGATTGATTTTTATCACTAGATAGGTACCTAATTTATTTTTATGATCTAGATTTTATATAAATTTCATAATGAAAAATATAATCAATGTAAAAAAATTATATTCGATCATTCGATGTATTTCTTTACTAAATTTAAATAGAAATAAGCGAATCATGTTTATGTATGATTTTTTCAGTTTAAAATAGAATTTTACTATAGAATATTGCGGTGAGGGGGATTATTCAGGTCATTTTAACAAAAATTATATATGTACAGTTTATTAAATAGTGATTTTTGTAGAGATTTTTTATTACCTATGAAAAATACTTTTTAATTATTTGATTTTATAGTTTTATTAATAAAATATACAAAAATAAATATAAAAATATAAAATATAAATTAGTAAGTAGGTACCATTTTCTGTCTGTCATATAATAAATATTACAATAAAATAAAATAAAATATTAAACGAATTATGGCTTTATTGTTTTAGAAAAATGTTCTCGACGTACACAAATTAATCGAATCCGGAATGTGTATAGAAGTATTGTATATTCTAACTAATTTTAATTAATCTGTTACACATAACATTATATTATATCTTCACACGATTTCTTAGTTGCACAAGTCCCAGGAAATATTATTTATAAGTTGTAATTTAATGACATCGCTATATTATTTAAATTAAATTTTAAATATTTTGTTTTTAAAACAGAAATTATATTATTTTAATTTTCATGATACCTATGTACATACATTACACTGTATTTATATATTTATTCACTGTAAAAGTTATTTATACTAACTCATTTACTTCATTTAGTATTTAGATATAATATTTAATATGTTATAAACTATAATAATGTATTGTATTTTATTTGTATTATATTAGACTTATAGTTTTGTTTCAATTTTCAGTTAATAATAAATTCGGGGAGTCAATTAAATTTTAAATTGGATTGGAATGATTATTCATTTTTGCAAAATTACATGAATAGGGCGGTTATAATATGTCAACGTTTATATATTCGGGAATTTTTTAAATTCTATAAGGTAAATATTATATCTAGAAAATATAAATAAATTTAAAAAATATTACATTTTTACAAGAAAAAAAAATTGCAACATAATTATAATATTGTATTGTGTTATATTTTACTAGGTCACGTTAAAAAAATTGTTTAATAAATTATTTTTTAATGATTATAACAGGAGTTAATTGATCACAATGCGAAAATAATTTCGTCGAAACGCTACGAAGTTGGAAAACCTTCGGAAAATAAAAAATATGATATATTCTCAGGTAAATTTAAGCATTTTATACTTTTATATTTTTATAATTTATTACCAACCGGTAGTTACCTTCTCATTTGAAACTTTTGTACATATTTTAGAATTTATTTTATAAAGGTAAAATACGGAAATAATACTTTATAACCTGCATGATGCAATATTAGTGTTAAAAAATAAAATTAAAATTAAAAAATATCTTACATTTAAAATAATAATAATAATAATATGTTTATAACTTTATAAGTTTGTAGATTTATATGTCTTATACCTATGCATTTTGAATGCCTACTGCCTACTGGATAGAGAAAAAAATCCTTAAAATGATTGAAAGTGTTATTAAATTTGTTTAATAATAATATTCTTGGTTGTAATTTTTAGTATTACTTAAATACTATAATATTAAAAAAATAAAAATAAAGAATCAACAAGTGTTAGGCGGTGTTACTTACACGACGAAGATAACTGTCAAATGTATATTTATGAAAAATTATAGGATACGTTGTGGACTGCGTGAAATACACCATAATGTTCGTCGAAGGTCTGCACAACACTTTAAGAACCCACTTGGGCCGACATTTTATTCAGCACGAACCGATTATATTATACGACAGAATGAATATATTCGACAAAGTCAGTTCAGTCCAGTGACGTATTTACGATAGGAGGGGTGATATGAGTGATTGATCCCCTCTCCTGGCATTTTTTTCTAATGATATTTTTTGAAAACTGATAAAAAATAAGTTATTTTATACATTGTCTATTATACCAGTGTCGGAGTGAATAATTTTTCCTTCGAGTCTTTAGATATATTTAGCACCCACCGACCCACCTAACCGATCACAAATTCATGTTATGATAATAATTCCACATCAGTGAGGCATAATTATTCATTTACATTTCGATTACGTAAAACCATTTTGGCATTCACCCTTAAATTTCTCACACATCTGTAAGTCTAAAGACAAACAAAACCCTTTTCGCCACGCCACTGTCTATTACAGAATAACAATATCGAAATCGTAACCCTTTAACGCGCGTTGTTGACGACGGTGAGAGAATAAAGCTCCCATTTTGCCGATGAAATGTTTCCATCGTATATCCACTCGACATAATCCTAAATACGCCACTGTTCAGTCCGATCATCGGTTATCGTTACGGCGTTCAGTTAATGGATATTATTTCTACACAGGCCCTTTACAACGATGTATTCTATGAATTCAGCGGATTTTATCACGTATCGATGGCTAAACCATTAGACGAGCTATTGAATAATTTTGCATTCTACTTAGAAGGAAATGTTCCACTAGCTGCTCAGAAAGTAATAATATTAAATACATTTATTTATGCAACACGATAATTTTAATTCATAATGCATAATCCAGTGGAACATTTATAATAATTATAATACTAGACAATTTCTGCACGATTTTAAATATTTCAGTATTTATGGTACAAATTCATATTTAATTTAATATTTAAATATATATATACATATATATATATATATATATGTATATATATTTTAATTATTTTGGGTGTTAAAACACTCCTCTTAACTATATTTATACTAATAATATATTATTATAAACCAAACAGTTTAAATTTCTACAAAACATTTTGTTACATAATATGGTTATGTTTAATATTTTTATTAGGTATAAATTGTGCAAATTGGTAAATGATAATATAATGTAATATTTTCACCAAATTAGATTATAATCATGGTGAAACATTTTAAAATTAAAGCAACCCTAAACAGTCCTAGTTATACAACAGTAGACACACTAGATTGTTAGGAAAAATTAAATATTTACAATTCTCTAGTTTTTAATAGATAAATAGATATGCTTATAACAAATTAATATTAATCGCTGTAGTTCAGCCCTCTTATGCAAAAAGTAATTTCAAATATAATTTTCAGTTAAATATAAAATATCAATTGGTATTTAATATAATATAATAAAAATAAATTATAACAATATGACATAAGCAGATTGTGTATATTTATTTTGAGTTATGTATAAATTTATTTATATGTACTTACTATTTATTATTTATTTAAATTATTATTGATAAATGATAAAATCCATCAACATGATTGCTATGTTTAACATGTCTATTCCAATATTTTATAGTTCCTAATAATAGTATCATTAACTTTAATGAAATAACATGTACATAAAATAATAAAGTACGTAATCATTATTAAAAAAAGTTATTGACTGTTAAATATCTTAATAAGTACTAAAAGTGAAAAATAAATTACCATATTATTATTCTTAATGTTATAATATTAGTATTAAAAAAAAAAATTTAAATATATTTCATATATATTATTGTTTATATAGTGAGGTTATATTTAATACTATATTCAATTTTTATTTCCTCAGAGTCTGTTAAAATTGGATTTAACAAGAAAATGCAAAAGTATAAGAGAATTTTGTGACAATCATTTAACACCAGAACCAAACGAACTAAAGAGTTTAAATATTGAATTTGGTTTACCTAAATTAAAAAAACACACATTCAAATAATATTGTAATAATGGTATTTTATTTATTTCACAAAAAAAAAACATACGATTACATATTATAATATACGCAGTAGATAATTATGATAAAATAACATTAAGAGCATCTGAAAAACACAATATTATTATAATTTAAGAGTGTTGTATTTAAAAATCGGCGGATACACATAATATAATATTACATAATACTGACCGTATTTTATTATTTGGTCACAAGCCTAAGTGTCAAAATATTATACATTTATTAATGAATAAATGCAACTAATATATTATATAAAAAAAAAAATTTATACACATTTCAACATAATAATATAATATGGAATATTATTATAGTTGGTGCTGGTCGTTGAAATAATAAATAATGTTTAATATAAATTAAAGAAAGAATAAATAAAAATAATAATAAAATTATGGTACACAGTAAAATAATAGCAGTGGGACTCCAACCGTAATTTACTAATTACAAAAAAAAAATAAAAAATAAAAAATTGTTTAACACATAAATCTACTATATACAGTTATATTAAATTGTTAATAAAATATAAACAAAGACGGTTGTTTTTCCACCAAAAAATTGCGTTCTTATTTAAATGAAGCAGTCACAGATCTTTATAAATAATTATACAATACATCGATACAATATCAAAATTACCAATTATTTGTCTTTATTCGTTATTTGCTTTTTAGTAAATAATTATAAACAATGGTTCTATTAAAAAAAAAAAAAAACTACAATTTCTTTCATATTTTCCACTTGAACACAATACTTATAGACCAAATAAAATATAAATAGACACCAAGCGTCAATGCACTAATATTATCAGTTACCATTAAATATAATTTATTACTATAATATGATATAATAGTATAATATCAATAATTATTAACTTTATATTAGTATAATAATTATAAGATGAAGGACAAGATTAATATATTTTCATAAACTTTTTGTATATATTCAACAAGATTATTTTTATGTATTTATTAATTCTCCTATTAAAACTTTCTCAAATTATAATTTACACGTGTATAAATAAATAACTTACAACAATATATTAACAGAATATGATTAGATGAACCTATGGATTTTGTATTATTATTAATTCTAATTTTGTCTTTTTTTTAATAATATTCAACGAATAACAAATTATTAACTTTGAACTATCATAAGGCATACATAATTTATATATTTATATATATATATATATATAATTTTATTTATTTATTTTTTTAAATACTATTAAGTCCTAGTTATACCATGTTCAGTATTTACAAATTAATATTTTGGTCTAAAAAAAATAATATATATTATATTCTTAATATTTGAAAACTCGATCTCATTTATCAGACTCATTTATATGTTCCTTTTGATTTAAATAAACCGCTTTGACTTTTAGCTATTTCCAAGTTTATTCTGAGATTCGAAAATAAAATGTTTTTTTTTTTTTTTTAAATGAAAATAATGGAAGTCATTGGGAATATATAAAGGGTTTTAGGTAATTTGATAATGTCAAATAGATGCATTTGCACAAATGTGTTTTGGTGCAATTTATAAAGCAAAATAATATGTAAACAATTGTTTTTTTTTTTTTTTAATGGACAGAACAAACAACACTACTATCAACACAAAGAAAGAATTAATGAATACAATCAATGTGAAGAAAAAATTAAGTTACTTAATATTTATGTGTGTGTATACTAATCAGGCACAAGCTTACAATTTAAAAAAATTGAAGGGAGTTTTTTGAATAAAAACTTAAACATAAAAGGAAAATGCATTATCCATTTTATAATTGGATATAGTTTAAATGGGATGTTTTTTATGTTTGGAATAAACTATATGTGTTGTATTAGGACAGAAAATTATATTTGAAAATGTAAACAATGTTGGAAGGCCCTATTTATTTAATGGAAACAACTGGTTGGAAAACTTGTAACCAACTTTTTAACGCACTTTAAGGTGATCCACATACAACGACACGTCTGCTGAGAAGAATTGACTAGTTGAAATAATAGAAAACGATGCATTGGGTAAAGACCATCAGCAACGTAGTCACAGACTTAGTAAGAGTAGCAGCTTTCGAGTCAATATCATTGTCATCAATCAAAACTTTATCAATCACATGAATTATTCCGTTTGTGCAACGAACATCAGCACGATGCACATGAATCCATTCGTTTCGCCATTCAATATAGTAACCTAAAATAATTATAATTTAAATAAGCATGTCATTTCATTTAAATAAATAAAAATAATATAATTGAATAATCAGTATTCAACATAGGTAGATTTTGTTTTTAGATATAGAATATAGTATATATAAAGAGACACAAATAAAAAGTTACAATAAAAGGCTACTTAATTTTTAGAAAATGGATATGTCAGACTCTCAAAAATGTTCTTTCTTTTAAATTTGATAATAAGTATTTAAGCTCTAAATTTACCTTAATTATTATTCATCATATTGTTATTTTTTATACTGCCTAACTAAATTAACCTACACCATTAAACAAGGAAAACAAATTGTGTACTGACATTCTTTTAACAAAGAATCACAGTAATTTAACATAAAATTTATAATCAATTCAGATATTCAATATTATTTCTATGACACTTAGAAAAACTAAAATGTATTATGAATAATAAATAAATTTTAGAATCCATTTTTATAATAATATGAAGAAAAATATATTAATTATTTTTTATTTTCAATTCAACACACCTATACAATTTTAGTTTAATGAATAATATTGTTTATAATAATTGAACTATGATCCATAATTTTAGATTCTGAGCGGAGCGAGGAATGTATTGTTTCTACAAAGATTTTTTTTTTTTTATGTATGAAAACATTTTTTTGAGTAGAAATAATGGTCCGATTATCACGCATAGCATATGTTTCGCTTGCAAATGTAGTCTACTTGGTACTTTATTCAGCTCATTTTTGGAATTTCCCAAAAGTTTTTCTTTAAGAAGTGGAAAATAGGCAATTTTTTATACGCTTTTAATTATATTTTGTTTTCGTGATTTCTTATTAAGTTTTAATAGTAGAGACTTGAAAATTTTTTTGAGTACTAATATAGGTTATTTACAAGCGTGGTAAAATTTTGGAACGGAATAGTTAATTATTTGGAAAAATATAGAGCTTTAACATTTTCCCAAAAAAATTAATATTAATTACAATTATGGGATTATCTGTTTAAAAATTTTATAGAAGTCCAATACTATATTACTTAATCATTTTATAAAATATTTTGAAAATAGTAACAGGCAAAAAATTTTTATAGGCTTTTTATTATTTTTTTTTTTCTGATGTATGAAAACCTTATTTCGGGTAGAAATAATGGTCCGATTACAATAAATAGGGTTCCCTTTCTATACCGAATTTCATCTAATTGGTACTTTATTTAGCTCATTTTTTTGAATTCTTCATAAGTTTTTCCTTGAATATTGAATGTAGGGATTTGAAATTTATTTTGTATATTTACATATGTAATTTACATTCGTGGTAAATTTTGAAATGGATTATCAGTATAATATATTGCAATATATTTAGATACGCTCAGAATCATATTTTCTAATGCAATATCATTGCATTCAAATCTTAATAATTATAATAAACCACTAATTTCTCCGAGGATCGAAGGGATGAAGGAGAAACGTCCACAATCAGCCTTCCCACTGTTTTATTTCTATTTGACTACTGAAGATTTACCAAAGGATTTAAATTTTTTTTAATTATTGGATTGTTTAAACAATATATCATGATTCTGGAAGGGTATTCTATCTACTGCTAAAATGAATTATTAATTCTGGATGTAATTATTGGATTATGTAAGATAGAATGGGTATACTAAAATCAGTTTTGGATTTTATATTTTTTCTCATGACAGAAGATTTAAATTATTTCTATATCCTTCTAAACACTAAAAATGTATGAAAGTAAAAGCTGTACTATCCAAAACCATTCTGGGCTAAGAGGACCACATGTTTTGTCTCCATCTAATTAATGGGGAATATAGTAAAATAATAACAACGTACAATTTAAATTGTGATATTTATGTAGAAATTAGAGTTAGGTTAGGTTAATCTAACACTATATTAGCAAATTTAATGAAAAGTATACTTTGGAGGAAATGTCATATTCGTTTTGTAAAGTATCGCTTGGCAAAGAAATTATAATGTATTAAATTATTTATTTTTTTAACACACTGTAAATTCTTTGCCAGCCAGTATTAAACAAAACTGATATGACATTCTCTCCAAAATATACTTCTCTTTAAATTTTCTAGTAAATATTTATACTCCAAGTTCAACCTAAACATCACGATTTAAATTCTACGTTAACTGAAATTTTGCTATACTACTCGTCCTCTTTATTCAAAAATATCAATGCCAAACAGAAGTAAAATACTAAAATAGTCTTAAATAAATTTTAGAATCCATTTTTATAATAATATGAAGAAAAATATATTAATTATTGGTAAAAATATTAGTTTAAATAAAAAATAATTTACAGTCATAGTAAAGAATATTATAAATGTGATAAAATTCTTAAACAAACTTTAAAATTATATAGTAAAATAATAATCAATACCCATTAGTAATTAGTTTGAAATTAAATTTAGTATTTAATAGATTAAATGTGTATACCTTCAGAAGAATCTTTGATTTTAATATACATTGATACATCGCGTACAGTAGAAAGTTTTACTGACAAATTATAATTGTTATTTGCTTCTTTCTTTAAATCGTCCATAGTAAATGCTTTGTCTGCAATGATCAAATGACGTTCCAAAATTTGACGGGCCTACAAAATGAAAATTATTTTAACGGAATCTTGGAATTTAAAACATTCAACAAGTAATCACTACTTACAATGTATGCATTTTCAGGCATGAACATTTTTTTGTATGCAGATGGGTTTTTGCCTAAGAGTTCTTTCCATGCATAGTCTCTAGGTACAAAATAGGTAAATCGCTTTTGTAAATCACCCAGTTGTTCGTTGAGCAAAGACACTTGTCCTAGGTAGTTAGTCTCACTGTAAATTAATTAATAATATTACTAATATAATATGTTAAAGTTTAAAATTAGATTACTTAAAATGTATTTCGCTTTTATTTTTTATTTTTTATTTTCAATTCACCACACCTAACAAAACTCGGTGGATTATCATTTTTATTACGAGAGATTCTCTATATTAATAATATTATCCATATATTACTTGAGAGTCGGGTCAGTGGCCAATTTGCGGTCGACAGTCGATGATGGTATACCAAGCACGTGGTCAATGATGTGTACGATACCGTTTGTAGCCGCCAAGTTTGACTGGACTACAGTAGCATTTACGCCACCGCCCTCCAGGGTCAACGTGCGGTTTTTGCCGCTGGTAACCACGTTGAAGAACAGATCCTTGCGAGGCACTTCAGTGGGAACCTGAAAGCGCTGATCCATTGTAGATAGAAAAAAAAAACCAAAGAAAACCAAAATGAAAATCATGCACAATCATGCTATTACAATAAAATAAATATAACGCAATTGCTGCAGTTAAGTAGGTTTAAGTAGATAATTAAAATGTGTTCAAGTGAAAAGCGTATAGTATACATGTAAATATTGAAATCCTTTAAACAGATTATATCTCTTAGTCATTAGTTGGGTAGGTAATATTACTGTTTAAATAGTTAAAATATGTTAAAATACAAGTTTATAAATCTAACTTTCAGATAAATTAGTGAGTATTATCAATGTAATCGTTATAACGAGTTTGGTACTAAACAATAAATAAAATAAATATATTTTTTTCAAATATAAAAGTAAGTAAAATAGGTAATATCAAAATTTGTGCAAATACGGTGTGATATTCGGTAAAATATGACTAAAAATAACATTTACCAGTGTAGCCGTGTAATCAAAATTATTTCAATCTCCTTCATCATAAATTATTCTTAATTAAATAAAATAAGGATAATCAAGTAAAATATAAATTTATTTAACTAATTGTTTAAAGAACTATTATTATATTTATTATGTAAAAATATTATAATATAATAATAGGAACAATGACTTGTCGGTCTTATCTTCTAAGACTGTAATATGTGTTCATATTTTCTGTAGAATATAGACATATTGTATAATAATTACTAATTCCCAAAAATATTACAGAAATACATGAGATCTATTTTAAATTATAAAAAAATAACAATATTATTGATATGAAAAATAAATTTAAAAGTATAAATTATATGTACAAATTATTAACATTGCTCGTTTCATATAATATAAAATTAAGGTGTTAGAGGACGTCGTATAGTCGTATCTACATTTGATTTCTTTGTCCACTTAATTTTGCTACACATCATTTAAGTTGTGGCGTTTATGACATTAGAGTATCATTTATTACTACTAGATTTAAATAGAGGAAGATTTTCGACTTTTTGTAAAATGTCGTCTGACAATAAAGTTACAACTATTTAAAATATTTAAACACTGAAACTATATATAAATAGACAATATTTTACTGCAAAAAGCAAACAAAAAAACATCGCAAATGTTTCTCTCTTTATATTTAGTAATGAGGTTCATAAAGGACAAAATTTAAATAATGCGTATCGTGCTATTGCTATTATAAACATTAGATAGACGGAGACAACAAATGCGTGTATGATGTTTCCTCTTAAAGATTAATAATTATTTAGAAAGTAAGATCATGAAAAATATTTACGTTTATTTTAAATTTTAAACAATTAAAGTGATAAAGCTTTGTAAAAACCACAACCAAAATACAAATAAAATACTAAATATATATAAAGATTATATATAATAAAATAAATAAAAGAATAGTTCAAGGTAAAAATCGTAATAAAAAAATAATTTCACTACACGATATTCGACAATATTAATATGTATACATTTTCGAAAATTTTTACAAAAGACAAAAACTGAATATATATATATGTATGTATATATATATATTTAGTTTTTTATATTGTGTGTCAATAGATTAGGTTAAAGATTTTATATTTTTATCACATTGACTCAAATAAACAAAACAAAGAAACAGTCATTTTTTAATAATAAAATAATTATTAAGTTATTAAGTGAGGTACTTTAATAGTTCAATGTAGCAATTTATATTTTATTATTACTTAAGTACATAAAAAAAAAAAAAAATGGAAATAATAAGACAAATACACACCGACTATTGTAAAAATCACATACCTTGTCAATTGATTCAGCAACAATATCGTCAATGGACAGCCGTCTGTTGACAATGTGCAAATGGAGTAACGATCTGATATATGTGCGGTTGCTTAAATATGATTGGATGGACGGATCGTTGAATGCAGCATTTGACGGTGCGAAAAGCGTAATGTTTGGCATGGCGTTGAGTTGTTCTAAGAAATCGCCACCGGAGTTCATGATCTCCTCATAGAATTTGTGCAAAATACCGTCTTCCCTATCCTGTAACACAAACTCAACATTATAATATCTTAACATTAAATAACTAACAATTATAAAATTAATTAAAACTTGAAACTTTGAAGACAGAACCATTATTAAAATAAAATACAAATTAATCGATACGACGATACGGTACTTTAGAAAATGGACAAAGAGACGTCAGTGCACAATTTTTGTTTCTGTCTAAAATATATTGTACTGTATGGAAAAATTATTAATGTGCGTGTAACATAAAATGGGGCGATTAGATTAAAGTTACATTTTAAAAATCTATTACCAAAATATTAAAGACGGAAATACGTTTAAAGCATTCACATATCGATTATATAAAATATTTACTGAAAAAGAAGTCGGTAACATGATTAACTATCTAAACTAAATAGCTGTAGTTTTTTTTGCAGACAAATTTTACAAAATGTATATGTAAATTTTTCAAAAACAATCTTTTCGTAAAATTTTATATTAAGCGTTTAAGCTCTAAATTTACCCTAAACGCTGAAATTTTTGTTCTGCAAGTTTATACAGACCGAGGTATCAAACCATAAACTGACATCAACTTATTTAAATTATTTGTAAACTCATACGTACAAGTATAAACCGCCAGCGAATTTATCGTTATTTGCCAATTATTTTTTTCTTTTAATAGGTATGTATTTTTATAGCACATAAAAATGACCGAAATTAAAAACTATAGTGATATAAAATGTTGAAAACAGTTCATTGATCCTACATAAAGTTATATAGGTGATTTTATAATTTATTTATTTTGATTAAAGTTAATTAACTAACTAAACATAATTATTTTGTCAAACATTTTTTTCATTTTCGGACAAGCATAAAGTAATGCATATTAGTTATTTAACCATTTAACATCTAATTATTATATTATTTATGAACAATGAACATATAATACTTAATAAATATTGTAATAAAATTTAAAACTTATATATATATATATATAAAAGATAATTTCTTACCTTGTACGACTGTTTTTTTTCATTTTTAGAATTCGAAAAATATATGAAAAAAAAATGGTTAAGTTAATAATTGTATAAAACTTTTTAATAATAAACATTTACTGACCTCGACAAATTGTTTCACGGTATTATCTACAACCATCAATGGTCTGCTAATCAAATGCACAACACCATTTTTGACAGGTATATTGGCTTTTACAATTTCTGCTATTACAGCTCCAGTAGGGTGAACACCATCACCGACAACAGTATCACTGCTTACGTAATCTAAACAGAAAAAAGCAGCCATTTAATATTTCCAAAAATGTCAAAATTAACAAATACTTTAACGTATATCATAAATATTTAAATTAAATGAAAAACATACACTTGTACGTGTTTGTTATAAAAATAATTTTATATGCAACACTGTAGTTTAATCAACGCTAAATAAGTACATTTAATAAATTTGCATTAATACTAATTATTTATTTTAAAAAAAAATAAGTATAAAATGCAAATGCTTTATAGGAAAATATACTAAAATAAATTGTTTTTAAAATTTTTGCATCTGAATTTCATTTAAGCAACACGGGTGTTATATTTTCTTACATTTAGTTTTATCTCCTTCCTCAGCTGATGATAAAAATGCAACAACTTTTAGCATATCAGTAAATGCCAATGTTTTGAATTGCTCGTATTCATTAGTTGGTCCCAAAAACAATACATTATCTGGTATAATGTGAGCATCGATAACTTTCGCATCGATTTTTTCTGGCCTTACTTTTGGATGCTAAATTATCAATAAAAACGATAAATTAAATAAACAATATTTGAATAATCAACAGACTTCAATACACATGAAATATAATGGATGAATTAAGAAGTATTATTATTAAAATTATATTTTATTTGGGTACAACTTATACCCTCTTTGATTTTGAATTAAATATTATATTTTATCATTTTAGATAAAAGAGTATTATATTAATTTACACCTTTAAAGTATAAATTAAACTAACATAGTATATTGTTCAACTAAATATCTACTAATAAATAATAACATATTATTATTTTATTATTCGAAATCAATATTACGAGTATAAAACGACCGTAATAATGATAGATATTTAAAATTAATTTTTTTCTACAAAATGAAAATACATTTTTTTGACTACGGTACAATGACACAAGGATGAATAATATTATTTATATATATAATTTATTATTAAGTAGTATATTATATCTATTTACAAAATTAAAAAGTAGGTACTCTAATAATAACGTTAAAAATAGTGAAAACTAATGGCGTCGCGAATATAACTAAAACAATAAAAAGTCACAAAACTAATTTTGTGATTTTATGCAAATTATATTATATATTATAAACTATATAGTTACCTGAATACTGAATGTGAAATACATAACGAATTGATAAACGAAACCTACCTAGCTGTAAACGTGTTATTAATCTCTATAGAAATTCACATTTAAAAACTCTCATTTTTCATTTGAAATGTTGAATTATATTAATATATTTTATACTTATGTATATAAAACTAAAAGAAACAACCACGATGATATAAATATTATATATTACTGTCATCATTCAGGTATATAATATAGTATATTTTAAGATTGCTTAAATAATCTTTAAGATTTAAGATAATAAGTTCGTGATCATAGTCTGTATAAAATGATAGTTTATTTTTTGACATATTGAAGTAGCTTCACATACATTATAATACAATACAATTTGACGTAGATATTATTGTTATAATATTTCATGTCCATTTTGAAAAAGTAACTATTAATTATCTAAAATTCTAAATATATAGAATTTCACAATTTATTTTTAAATTCAAAAGTACTCACGTTAGCAACTTCATCGACAGGTATGAAAAACGTATGTCCGCCTTGATTTGAAAATACGCTGTTCTTTTCAAATTGATTTACTCGTTGTAAGAAAGTACTAAAAAAGAAAAAGTTTAATTATATATGTACTAATTAAATTAAGTATAAAATATAATATTTGCATAATAAATATACTTATATAATATATAAAATACTTAAAATATCAGTAGCTTTGATATTTTTTTAAAAAACATATTTGTATTCTTATATATAAATGTACTAAATGAGATGCATTAAAATTAAAATAAAACGAATATAATATAATGAACTTTTTTTTTTATTAATATTACAAACATATATTACATGTGTTCAAATTAAATTTATTTATGAAAATATATTCTGTTAAGTTACGTAACCATATTACAGAGCCTACATTTTTAAGTTTGATTTGGTTAGGTGTTTCTTAAAGTTGGATTTTTTAAATAAAAATAAATAAGTCATTTTACATATTATAGTAGCAGTAAGCACCTTATTTTTTCCCATAATAAATTGTTTGAATGATAAGATTGAATGTTAAGAAAACTACTAGACATAATAATAAATTGGTCGAGATACTAGAGTAGTATGCGAATATTTTGTCGTTTGAGTCAATTCTATTTGTGATTTGCACACAAAATGAAAAAACAGAGAAAGGTTATCTAAAATATATAAGTTCTATAAAATCATAATCTACGTATATTGTCCGAGATAAATATATTATATGATATATTTCATTATTACGTATTTAAAACTGTGCTAGTTTCAATTCAATATCGATATTTAATCATTTATATTCTCAATATTTACATTTATATAGTGAAATGTATTTCAATTATTTATACAATGTTATATATAATATAAAAATTGAAAAGTTAAAATGAACGAATATAATCTGTATTTTAACGATTTGACGACTAACATCCTGTCAGTCAGTCCACTTAGGATGCACGGGTAAAATTGCGTGGTATGAGTCTGACCGAGGTGGTATGAAGACCCTTCAATAAGGTAATTAAACATGCTATGAAAGTGGGTGTAAAAGACTGAAGCACAAACGATTAAATGTAATTAAGAGAACAGGAAGTAAAAGAAAATTAGTCGTACGAAGACAAAGTGCGGCATAGAATATATTCAACTCGGAGATAATTTTCAGAGGACGCATATACTTATTATAAAATGCAACTTCTTTTCCGAAAATAAACTATCATTGCACTTTGAACAACGTGATTCAAATATAATAAATTGTTTTATATTAAAATTTCAACTGAAAGTAATTTAATAAAATATATAAATACCAAATACTTAAAAACAATAAAATACACAGTAAAAGGGAAATAATAAAATCATAAATACTCTATATACTTATTACATTTAAGAGTCAATTATTATTATTATTATTTATATTTTATTTGTATTTCCATATACCTAGGCATAATATCAAACACGTAATTGTTGTATCTCTTGCAAAATATATTTGACTTTTATTTAAAATTGTATTCTTTATATAGATAGTGTAGATTCATAGTAATTGTTTTTGATTGTTAATTTTATTTTACGATTCAAGAATAAGGCTTTAATCGATTTATTGGGATTTGTAAAATATATAAATAATAACTTTATAATATAAAAGTATATTCTATTACAACTAGTAGAATGAGAATATCATTTTTATTGTTATCGGTTACAGTTTTGTAATTTAACTACTGTAATATACACTATAAGTACATAACAAATCTACAATTTCTAACAAGTTTTCTAATTTTAACTAATTATCTTAACCGCAAAAAAATATAAATTACTTAAGAAATCTAATCAGTTTGTACCTCATTATGTTTAAATAAGCCAAACATGGGAGATACCTATTGTATGAAATGAATAATGGTCAAAAATAAAGAAATGTAATTACTACTCACTAAAAAAATTGAGTACAAAATAATAATAACATTTTTGTTCTTAATAAAAATAATTCTGTCTCAAAAAAATTAACAAACAAATTAGATTAAATTAAAATTACATAAATGAAGCGTACATATATTTTTATTCTATATATGCTATATACGTATTTAAATATTAAACATATTTAACTATAGATTATTATAATAAATCGAATTAATTATATTATGTTTAATTGATAAATAATTATATATTATTATTATGTTATCATATTTACTTGGTATGGTAACTATCCAAATCCAAGTATTCAGCGAATTTCATAAAATCCATTGCATTAGGATTGTAAACTACCTGTGGGCTATTTGGTTTCAATCGTAAAGGTTGAAGCACTTGGTCAATAACATGTAACACCTATTTTAAGTAAACAAACATTTAAAGTTAATAAATACGTTTAAAAATTTTACTACTAAGCTTCATTTATTCTCACTTGAGGTTTGTTATATGTGTTGTTGTGTTCATAATTAGCTAAATTATAAATGATTTTAGCTTGGTTCACGTATATTTCTTCCGGACTTTTCTTTGTAATCCACATAGGCGGATTACCATCTAGTTCAGAAAACACAGACATCCCCAATTGTTCCAATTTCATTGGGATGTTTGCTACAAAAAAATAAATAAAAGCAAAATATATAAAATATAATCGATAAACATTATTCATTGACATATAATATTTCGTTAACGAACCTATTTTACAGAAACGGATGGTAAACATTAGGTAATTAATACGATATTATATTATAAACTACAATTATTAGAAAAATAATAGGTAGTTAAATTATGTCAAAGTAACTTATTTCCGTGTTTTATTTCGTTTAACACCCAAAGAGCTAAACACGATGTTTAAAATAATAATTTTGATCAACTTGAATATTTTTTTTACAAATATCCCAGCGCATTAAATTTAATTTGAAGGTGCGATCAATTTTTAATTACGTTAAGTTATTTGCTTCCTCTTTTAAAGAAAGCGTGTGCTTAACAAATTAAAATGGTTTTATATAAAGCAATGACAAATAATGAATAATGATGGACTATTTGGTGAAATAAATTCAATATAATAATGTCATTTGGTTGAGAAACACTGGTATAACTGACAGATACAGTATTTTTTTTATTATTTTATAAAATGATATGAAAAAAACGTATTTCGAAATCACGTAAACAATACAATGTGACCCAAACAGACTAGTCTTTCCATCCCTGGGCAACGTAATAGATGACCTTAAATATATCACACCTTAAGTATACGTCGGACAAAATGACTTACACGTGCGCGTGCAGTATATCCGCAGAGAAGATTTTAATTTCAAATAAACGTACTCGTACCGTGTCAAATAACAAAATTCTGAAATGCCTTGAGAAATATAGTTGAATAGAATAAATGTAAAAGAAAATAATAACAAATAATTATTATTGTGTTACAACAATACCGTGCGTTAGGTTTTGTAATATATATACTTTACAGAGCACAGCACAACTTTTATAAAAACAAAAAACACGTACCTATACGGAATAAATAAATTAATTATATTAACATAAATACTTCAGTTACTAAAGAATGCATTTTTGCAATTCTCTGCGACTTCAATTAAATGATACAATTTTTTTATAAATATAATGTTTTTAATAAGAGATAAAAGTATATGTAGATGGAAACAATTATTGTATAATTATTATAATATGTGTTATTATTTTATTTTTCTAATGGAAATTATTCGTATTCTCAGAAATATATCTATACTTTGCTTCAATAAATAAAAAATGATGTACCTACTTATATTTTATTATATGTAATTCAATAACAAACAAAAATATTTACTTTCTACATATTACCAAAATATTTATACCTAATGTGAAATAATTAATTAATTTTAAAAGTGCATAGTTTTTAAATTTCGTCCAAATTCCTATTTATATTAATATATACTTGGCGGATATTTGGTTATATTTCTAGGCTTGACATTTTCACCCTACCCAAATTATTTAAATTAGTAAAATATTGTCAATAAAATATTCATATGAATAAATCAATGTTTAGCAAATTAATTAACAAATTCTGAGGTAGGATTAAAACTTTCTAGGGGTTTAAGTCCATAAAGTCCTTTCCAATAATATCCGCCTATTCAGTAACAAGTGACATTTGGTAATTTAACAATTAATAATATATAATGTATGAAATATTTGTGGTTACAGCGTGATGATATCGTTTATAATAAATAATACATTTTCTGTACAATTGTATTGAAAAACAAAATTCTACGGACGATATTATTATCAGATTATCTATTATCTGACTATCGCGGTTTTGACGGGTAAACGTGTTCAAAACTACCGGTCAATGTGGTCTAAATTTTAGTACCTACGAGTACACTGTGGTTATTAGATCCAAAACCCGTGACACTCTGGTAAGTTAATGCAGCGTAACTTCCTAACGCACTTCCTCTTGCCTTTCAATTTCCATTCTATCATCTCCTCCCTCCATCCATTTATTTCGTCCAAATTGAGTATCATTGTCTATAATTTGTATTAAAATACAAATGTACCCACTTCCTTTCTAGTATTAAATATTTGTATAATTTATAAACCATATTACCACCCTATTGTAGTTACTCATTCGTTTCATTTTTAGGGTGAATTTTATTCACATTAAATTAGAATAACATTAAAATTAGATACTTTTTTATAATCATTATTATTTATTTCACTATTCATTATAGAATCGTGTTCTGCATCACTATTTGTTCGAGTTTCCACTCAAGCGCTACTCTCCACTGTTCAAGCATTGTTCTTATTCACTTCTCTCGGACTCCCACTAGCACTTATCATATGCAAATATACACCTTGGTAAATCACTCTGTAAATCTTTATTATCTCAATTATTACCAAAGAAAACAGGTAAGGCTTCAAAGCTTAATTTTGGCACACATCAACTCTTACACACTACAATCTTCTGTTTTTCCACATATGCTCTTTACTTTTATCCTTGCATAGAATATAACTACAGAATTCTAATTACTAAAATGTTTATATAGCATTAATATAATATTCATATATTAAGAAATGAATATTATAAACATCACATGAACTGTCAACAAATGTCAACATTAGCATTAACAAATATTATGAAACAATTGTATGAGAATGAATAAAACTGCACTTGTATTTTAATAAAATATAATAAAAACGTCAATAATCAGGGGAAATTTTTCACAAAAATTATATTTAATACGTAATATAACTATAAATATGTAGAATTACATTTTTAATATACATAATATTTATTTATATTGTTGTAATATAAATATATCCAATAATTATTATTTATTACTTTATTACCATAAGCAAACTCTTTTAGAAGTGTCTACAGGATGTGAAGAATTTAATATGTTATATACGCATCGTAAACTATAGTAATAAATAACTAAGTGAAAAAAAAAAATTAAATTAACTATGTCACTCACTTATATGGTAGCCCGGTAAATAATCGTCGTCATTAGGTAGTTTGGTTCTCTTCAAAAATGCTTCATTTTGCGGAGCGAACACTGTAACGCTTCTTAAGTGTATTGTTGAATTTGCTATTGGACTTCTCTCGATTATACTATAGATCTAAAATAAATACAAAGTATAGGTGTTATAATAACAATAAAAATTAAAAATTATAATAATAATGAAATCATCAATCAATAGGAAAATAAATAAGAGGATATTATATTTTGTTAATAATTATATTTGAACACATAATACGCGTTATTAACTCAATCGTTGACTATACCCGTTAAAATAATTTAGAACGAAATAAATAGCCAAAAAAATCCAAATCACTTGTTGTGTTAAATTGTTGCATTATGTAGCGTGAATATCATACCTATCAAAGTATCAAAAAATAAATCGAAGGTAGGGAAATATCTAATAGTAAAATAAGAACTATACACGTTGTATAATACAATACTAATATACCAAATAATTTTTAGAGGTGAAAATAGAAGTTATAGAATAATACAATTTTTCTGTGAATATTCGGAATATGTATTTTTTATTAAAGTATTTTACCAAAGTCTGATTTTTCTTTATACATTTATATTGTATAATTAAAAGTAATGATAAAATAAAAATGAAAATGTTGATATAATATAAATATACTTAAACAAATTTTTGATATGAAACGAATAACGTTTTAAATTAATTAATTGATACTTGAATATTTGCCTAAAATAAATCAGGGTTAATTCCTACTAAAATATCTTTTTTAATAAATAAATAAAAAAATGATAAAATCTTTAATTCAAAAATTTAATGTTGACGTGTTAACAAAACGTATTTAATTATTATTATGTATATGCAATATAAACGAAGCTTTTCCTGGGCTTCCTGCGCATAAATAATTCGTTACAAGTGGATCGAAAATATGGAAACAAGAAGCTAGACAACAAGAAAAGAGTTGAGTATATCTAATATATTTTGAATACAGTTGAATTGAAAAGTTATATCATAAATTCAAATGAACTTATGTGGCCATATATTATGATACTCGACTGTTTGATATATATATTTTGTTTTGTTCACACACACACACGTGACACGTGTTTTTTTTTTTTAAATAAGTAATAAATTAAAATATTTTATTCGAATTAGATTTAAAAGTATCTAATAATATACAAAATATAATAATATATTATTAATATTCAGAGAACTATTTACTTGAGCCTAACGAAAATGTTATTATGATTTAGCATGCGATGTCTATACAGTAATACGTATAGTAATATGTACGTGCAGTATATAGGATAAATATGATAATTAAACAGAGACCATTAACTAGATTGTTTTTTAACCTACAAGCGAAGTGACTAAGTGAGTAGAAACATGACTAATGCTCTATCGTAGAAATTCATTGATCCAGTGATGACAAGCAAATATTTTGTGGGTTCGAATTGCACAGCCATAATAAAACAAAACACATCAAATATAACGAATAAAACAACCCCATTAAGGCGTCCCCATTAGTCAATTTCAACAATTTTTTTCTATCGAATGTATAAAATATAAATCTTTTTAGCATTGTTAAAATGTAACAGTAGTACTGTATAACTTTAAAGCGTTTTAGTTCCTTTTATTATTATTATAAAAGCAACATCACGAATAAACTATAGTTACACGGTCGTACTAAAAATATCTTTTTAATACATATTTTCTACAACAAATGAAACAACTATAATATTTATAATAAATTAATGTCAAAATAGTATACTATTTTGAGTATATCTACAGTAGACTGTCATTAGTAAATCATAGATTATGTTGTATTTTATTTACTCTAATAATGATTAGAGTATCTTTATATCTTTCACTCTTATTGAAACTAATATTTCACACTCAACTCATTGTTAAAAATGATCACATAAACAGCTTTTAATCTAAAATCTGTTATCTATTGATTGTTTTTATAATCATAGTATGTAAATGGCACGTCATATCCTTACCCCCCGCACGGAGAGAAGATTAATAGTGTTCTGCGAACCCCTTGTAGGGCAAACCAACAAACATATTCGAACCAAACCCTCGCATTAAATCGATACCTCACAGAAAATGAAAGTCTATTATAAGATATATAATAGACATCCTCGGGAGTCTCAATATTGTCTCTCAATTCTGTAGAAAAGTAAAATAAATTATATAATTACATAATATAATTTATGTTGCAACTTTTATGAAAACAATTTCCGACTTCCTAAAACAATAATTTTGTTGTTTAATAATTAATGAGAAAATTTGTATAATCTCAAAAAATATACTTATATGGTAGCGTCCAACCTTTAATAATTTTCTATATTATATCTTATGTTGTTATGTACATATATAGATAAAGCACATTAAAATATACAAACAATTACTAAGAAAAGTTCTTACTTATATTAGTTTAACAACACAACAATTCATCAAAATTAAAGACTGTTAAATATACGTAACAAGTATCTATTATTTTAAATATTTGTACTTTTAAGGTATTGTTATATGCTCATTTTTACACTATTCCTTTATTACAAATAACAATCAGATAAATAGACAAATAATTTCATACCATTTAAGATACTTATTGTTTCAACACGTATGAAATTTTTAAACGTTTTACGCAGTAATAGGTATATCGGGAAATTGATATCGGTGACAATGTTTTCTGAAACTTTAGCAATAAAAGTCATTAACAACTAAATGTCGTGTTTACAATTATGAAATAACAAACTTTAAAAATATCTAACACAATGTATATTTATAATATATGCACTTTAAATAAAACACATATAAGTTTTTAAATAGGAAATTGATTCGAAGTTGTGGCAACAAACGTGAATTTTAAGAAGGCGTGGCTGTTAATTTTGACTCGTCGAGGTCACGTGAATTTGCTAACAATTATTATGCGA
This sequence comes from Eriosoma lanigerum, assembly GCA_013282895.1. NCBI lineage: Eukaryota > Metazoa > Arthropoda > Insecta > Hemiptera > Aphididae > Eriosoma > Eriosoma lanigerum. The sequence continues at coordinate 38,691,717 of CM023358.1, forward strand.
ATGCATAAATGGTATGGAATGTGGCCGTTATAATTGAAAATCTGCCAAACATTTTCAAACTTAAGAAAGGCAATAATTTCAGTACATTAAAAATTTAAAAAAAACGCAATCAAATATTGTATTTCTTTTTTCAAAATGTATGTATTATAAATTTAAAATTATATATGCACATTAATTAATATTATTACTAGCTTAATATAACGTAATGAAACGTTATTTTAATAAATTGTCTTGTTTTATTGAGGAAAAAATTAGTTGTACTCAAATAAAGAATAAAATAATAAATGGTTTTTTTACTACAAACTAGCATTGCATTATCAATGACATTTCTATGAACTACCAACTCATAAGCCATGAAATCATTCTATATATATATATAAACAAAATATAATATTCATTTAGGTTTTTGTTGATTTTACGAGCTACGAGCTACAGTAATCGGGAAATTTTTTAATAAATAAAAGACTAATTACTGTTAAAAAATTCACGTTTAAACTTATTAACCTTATTAACCTTGTTTTATGAATTATAACGGGAAAACTAAAGAGTTCCCTATATGCTATAGTAGTAATTCAAAATTGTTGCATTTAGAGCACAATATTACTGTAATAGCTAACAATAAATTAATGAGTTATACACAATAATTATATATCATTATTACAACATAAATAGTTAATCAATGACCCAGAGGTATACAAATTGTGCATTGCGGCTCCCAGGGACATCACGTGATCTGTTCAGGGAACTACCGCAAAGAACAGTAAAACAAAATGAATATAATATTGATAATTATTGTAATTATGAAACAATAATGAAAATAATATTAAAATAACACAAACAAATTCATCCATCTCACTGAATGTTAATTTATTATTTAATTGATACTTATTAGATTTACTCTAAACATAAAACATTTAATTTCGATGTTTTTCTTAATTATTTAATTATTACGTTTTTGTGTATTTTGATAAATAAATAAATTTACATAGATATGAATATTATTATTTGATGTCATTAAAATTTGGGAGACGTCAAAATATGTTTAAGACACAAAAGAGCCGTGGAATGAAAAAGTTTGAATACTACTGCATTAACCCTTTGTAGAACAAATATTATCTTAAATCGCCTATTATTTTATTTTAACTGTAAATATTTCTAACAGTTCTAACACATTATAATATATTCTTAATTTCAAAACGAAATATGTGCACAGTAATATAGTATAATGTACTTAAACGAGTATTCAATTATAATATAATATGTTATTGTTGCAAAAATGGTTTTCATAGACGCTATGTTCAAAAATTATAATAATATATACTCTCGATTTAAAAGTATAGAAATCATTGGGTGACGACTTTTTATAATTTAACTTTAAATATTTAAATAGAGAAACTAAAATAATATAATAATACCACATAAAAAATTGTTCTGACATCCGAATATTTAAAAATTCATATTTGTTGCACAATCAAAACGTGTTAATATAAAATTATAATGACTTAGGTTTTACGTATTTTATAATTAAATAGTATGTAAATGTAAATGCTGAGAATCGAGTTTACCCATGAAAATACCATAATATAATCTGTCGAGAAGCGTATTGAATTTTTTGGCCAGCGAACGGCCACATTACACAATAATATATTTGGCTTCAATTCCACATTACTTGTTTTCCCCGATATAATAATATATTATTATTAATTATATTTTTAATATATATAATTCCGGATAGTCGTAGTAGATTCGTCTATATTGTTGTCCCGTTGATAATATTCCAACTACCATGTACCGCGTATACCCCGGTAGTCGTTACCACGGCCCCGTTTGGTAATAAAACCGACCCTTCCTGGTTATTTTTATTATTACTATTTTTTTTTTTTTGTCCCTACATATAGATCCCTAAATTTCCGGGGTAAGCTATCGATTTAGGCGGGAAACGACGTTTAGGGGCTTCGGATACGACCTCCGTGCATTTTACACATCGTACAATTCGTGCGTCCTGTTTGAGTATACAACACGTCGAGAACAATATTCATTTTGTTGCATAATATAATATGACGAGAAAAAAAAATAATACTCTTCACGTATAACAACCACACACACACACACGTTCCTGCTGATGGTTGTTAACCTCGCCGCCGAGTGACGGGGATCAATTAAATGTGAATTTATGTCGTTTAAACACTAACATTTTAGTCCGTTGTTAAACACATTTTATCTCACATATTGTAATAGACCCCCATATACACACATACACGACTTTTCGTCGTCGTTCAGAGAACCCTATTCCGGCTATTCTTCAAGTTCAAACACTTGAATCAAGATCGAATTTAAAGCCATTGTAGAAACACCGCATCAGATAACCAACAATATTACGTTAGCCGTATAGAATTTCCTTTGAAAAATTATCATTCAATCAATCGTGTGCGTCGCTTACGTATATAAGGTATATAGTATTATACTACATATAATAATAATTATGTTTCTTATTGATGTAAATATCACAACATTTTTGTACATTAAACACGTAGTTCAAAAACAAAATATATATAATGCAGTGTTAAAATATAATAATAAATATAGTGATTAGTGTACTATATTTTATTCTTTAGAATTTATTTTAAAATGATTTACTAATTACTTTACTACATTAATTTATAGTTTAGGTAACATCATTCTTCTTCCTAGTGATTCACATTCTGCAGGTAACCTCCTTTAGGGATATTTAATAATTTTATCACTACGGAGCACGGACAATGGTGGTGTTTATTAATTTTCTAATGGAAAAACAATGAAAGAGTTTTATATAGAAAAGTTACTTTTATAATATATAGTTATCCCTCGATTATCCCTACACTGAGTGTTCGCTTAAGAAACCAAGATCCACGAAATAGGTCACATTCACTATATACTTGTTAGGTGTATACCTATAAATATAGGCGTAGCGTAGGGAGGATTTAACACGCTTAGAATAGCTACAAGCCCCATTTAAAATGTATCAAATACTATATATTATTCTCTAAGTGTTTTTCGGTTGAAGTTATAGCGACGCCACGCCTCCTAATGCTTATATAAGAACCTTTGTGTCTTATAAAAAAAAATATAATATTTTAGTATGCCTTACAAATATGAGATAATAAACAATTTTACACATTGAACAACATTTAATTTTTTTTTGATAACATTAAAGAATATTAACAAATAACACTTTGACCATTATTATTAGCCTAATGCCGGTTTCATCGTCTGACGTCACAAAACTAACTTTAAAGTGAAACACTGACAAACACGATAGGTACTAAAACAAAATATGCGCAATATATTTATTTCTCTTTGACTTTCGTGTGAAAGTAAAATATCATTATATTATCTTCATGATAGTTTTAATAGACGCAACGGTGACTGCAGTTGAACTGTACGTTATTGTGCCTAGTGTGTCACGATTTCAACTTAGTTACGAAAGAAATTTCAAAGATCTATAGTAATTTATTTTATTTACTTTAATAAACTGCAAAAATGTTTTAAAAAAATGAAAACATCTAGTTTTAAAAACTTATAAACTTGACCTTGCTTCGTGATTAATAATAATCCTATATTTTTATTCAACCATACGATCAAACCGGTTTGATAGCGTGTGTGTATCATAACCAGTAGGATATGGCGCTAAACATCCTATCACTACTCATAATATATGTTATGAATAATTAATGTTTTGTTTAGAAAATAATATTTAAAAAATAAGTTAAAACAACATTAACCATGATCGAAGAAGTATATAATGTTAAATATACTTTAAGCCATAATAATTAGGATACAAAGATATATTATTTTTAAATAATATTAATTAACCAACTATTGTCTATTAGTTTTTAATATTATTATATTTATTCTATCAAAAATAATAATAACTATAATCATAATCATATAAATTATTAAAAACAGCAAGAAAATTTAATAAATTATTTCGTTGATTTAACTAAAATGGGCAACGGTCGTGGTTATGAATCACGAATTCGTGACACATTTTTATGTCACAACTATGATTAGTAATTATAGTATTATACCAATAAAAACTGTCTGAAATATAAAAAAATTACTGTATATTTATATTATTATAGTAAATTAATTTACAATTTATAACCATTTAAATGATACACAAAAATAATCTTGACTTTTACCTCCCTATAAATATACCACTAATTATTTTAAATTATTATATTAAGAACTAACCGGCCAACTGCTATATAAATCAAATAAAAAACGATTTTGAATTATTCATCATTATGAGAAAACGATAAACAACAAAACATAGTACAAATTTGTGTGTATGTAAATAACGTCATACATCATTTTTGTTAGGTAGTAATAATAACATATACATATTATATAATATCAATGTTGAGTACAAATTTATTTTAAAATTTGTATTATACTTATTAACTAATTATTAAATATTATAAATATTAAAATGTTCTAAACAAAATAAATAAACACGTGTAATAATTATGTAGGTATTAAATATAATATTTTCGTAATTTATCATGGAAGGAATAATATTCAAATCGCATGACTCAATAAATTAATGAGTTTTATTACGTTTCAATGAATTTTTTTCATTTTAACAATTGAATAATAACTATAATAATGACTATACAAAAATGTAGTATGTAAAATACAAGTTATAGTAGGTATTATTTAATATTAATAAAACAACAACTTGGATAAATTACTTCGAAAAATAAAATTTAAATAAATCTCGACAGTATGTGATAATAACATATATTTATATATAATTAATTGCCCTTTGTATATATATATATATATATATATATATATATATATATTTAACTGGAATAGCTTAAATTATAATTTAATCGTCCAAGCGTATATATTTCGTTATAGAGGGGAGATTGGTAGAACAAATTAAGAAGGGCGCCAACACATTCTCCAATGACCCTTCCCTATAATAATAAGAGTATTAGAGGGGTACATAGTGTTACCATGACAACTGTAATATTGTATACTACATTTGTATAGTTATAGTGCATTGTTTGTATTTAAATAAAAAGAATTAAAACGTCAGTTTAATATATTTATCATTATAACAATATTTATAAAAACCGTTTACCGACCTCAATACGGAAACAATTGATCCGACATAGTTAAAGCTGTTTATGATAGGTGATGGACTGATGGATGATTAATGAAATAAGGATCTAAAAAATAATGTTAGCTAGATTTTGATGGTTTTTTTTTTTTGTAGGTCGCAAGTCCATTGGTATACTATTCTACAGTATTACTTATATTTAGCGAATGCTGTTTTTATTTAAAGTCATCTACCAGTATAGTGAATAATCGGTGACAACGCTACTGTAAACATCATAGTTTTGTATTATATATAAATGTAATATAAATTTTCAATTTTATTTTGATCGTAAATCATTTAAACCTCATCTAAACATAAAAAAGCTAAGCAAGATAAATTTCCACAATGATTAGCTTTAAAGAAAATAAAAAACCGTGAAATAAAATATTATACAATACGTTTTATTTGCAGATTGAACGTATAATATCATTATTGAAGACAAGAAAAATTTGAAAGGATAATAAAACTATCAAATATATTTTTATATTAGACTACACACTGGACCAAACAGCGCCAAAATAAAATGATATAACTAGTGAAAAAACGTAACCCAGATACAGATATAAGCGAGTCTTCCTTACAGTAGACAACCACCACCAGATAAATAGTGTAACCACGAGATTATTATATTCACAAGCAACCATATAAAATAATACATAATAATCGTTATATTTCATACAATGATAATGAAAATCTCTATACTTAAGTAAATTGAAAAAAATAAAAGTAGTATAAGAAATTTAGCGCAAGTTTCTCTAAGCTATATTATATATATATATATATATAAATAGGTCGGTTTGAAATTTATGTTATCTACACATATAGTAGTCGTATTAATAAGTTTCATCCGTAAATCATTCTCACCGGTTTTGTAACTTCTATAATCATCAGATGCGCAAAAAATAAGTACTTATCCCAATATATAATCTAAAATCTGTATACTTGATTATCAAAAATGTTCTTATAAAATTCTAATTTTAAAAACTTGCGAAATAAATATTATTTATTTAAAATAATATACATACATAAATAGTATTTATTATTATGTAGATACAAAGAATAAAACGAAATTGACCATTTTTAGAGTTATAGAGCAAATACGAAAATACCTAATGTTATAGTAATATAGTATTTTGTATTAGTTCTACTACTTAAAGATAATAAATCTTGATGGGATATCACACGTAAAATATATTACGTTTTACAATTATCTTTACAATTCACGATATACAATTATATTTAAATTACTCATTTTAATTCTTAAATGGATATTTAAAAAGTAGGATATTCACTGATTCACTAGGCATTACGATAAAAACAAATAAATATACATTTTAAAATTAAATTAATTTGACCGCCATCTATAGAGGAGATAAAAATATATACATAATAATCATCTTATTATTTTAACATAACTTGTACATTGATTGTTATTATAATATTCGCAATAATACATATTTTATTTTAATTTGTAATCACATAATATTATTATTTAACGTTATCTATTGTCAATAAAACATTAGCTACACTTATAAGTTACCAACCAAAATTCTTCTGCATTACCTACATAAATTTGTTTTGTTTTAGACAAAAATTATACCTTGAAGCCCGTCAAACAGAACGGTGTAGTGGCTCGTTGAACTCATTTATTACCACGGTCGAAAATCCTTTGTCATTGCGTTTGTGAAATCATCCAGCAATTAAAAGACGATTTTCGATGCACAATCAATTAATCATCTGAATCCAAATCACAGGACCATATTATATAGTTTATTCCCCTTCTACTTTAACCTCCTTTTAATTACTTGTCAAACATTTACACTCAATTAAACCGTAACACTGCGTCATGTAACAATAGAAATCCAATAGGTATTATAACAGTAGGTACGTGATTTTAAAGCAAAACACTAAAACGTGACAACTATTACCAATATTTATAAAAAAGTAAATTTATATTTCTAAAATGCGCAATAATGATTATAATCATATTGTTTTATACCTAATGTGTAAGCAATAAACTAATTATTATAATTAAATACAATTATTAAATAAAATAAAACGTTCATCAACATATTTAATATTATTGTATGTAGTGTTATTTAAATTACAAAATACATCATTATATAACTTATCGTAATATTTAAATGTCCTATTTATAGCTTATTAGCTTATAATAATTATGCCTATATATACATATTATTATACTATTACTTCATTAAAGTTGGGAAATACTTAAATTGTAGATAAATATTATGTTTAAATATTTAATTTAAATTATTCAATTTATTATATAATATTAATTATCAAAAATAATTATTTTAATTCATATACGTTTGTATAATAACAACTTAATATTATTAAGTATTGCAAATATGTTAAAAATTATTTAAAACTTTTTTTAATACACTAAATTCACATTTTATTTGTTTCTATTTATTTATATATATATATATATATACACGTATCTATTGTGAAATATGGTATTATAACGTAGAATACACTACACTGTAATATAAACTACAAAAACTTACTATCCGATCTGAAATCTTTAATTTAAATTTTAAACAACATAATATTATATTTAATATTATAAAGTTCTGACTCATGGGCCATACGTTCAAACATCACTGTGACACTATATAATATATTTATTGGATATTTATATAGTACCGTGGGATACTGACAAATGTTCTTTATTCCTTTGTTAAAGATCACAAAAAAGGACCCGTATCCTTTGAATTAAACGTATCGTTAAATTAAATTTATGAATCTGTTTATTATTATTATTTTTTTTTTTGTTACATTTACAATGCATATTATAATATAATATATTATAGAAGGTTACTAATCCGGTTTCAGAAGCAATGGACATAAAAACCCAAAATAAGAACAGAATTGATTATAATATGGTAAAAAAATAAAAGGGAGGAACAAAAATATAAGTTAATTTAAACAATATTTAATATGATATAATTAATTCTAGAGAACATTTTAGAAAACAACCTGGACCAGAGTTTTCCAAACTATAGATCGTGATAAAACTTTTGATGGGCTGTAAAAAATATTTTAAAAAATACTATTTTAAAGAATGAAAATAAAATTAAATGTTATCATAAATTACACTAATAGTTAATACTGTATAATAATATAATAATATAGTACAGTATTGTTTTTCAATAAAATTTTAGTTATTTATTACTTATCTGACAATATATTATTCACTTATTAACAAAACTAAACTTATGCTTAAAAAGATTACTATGATCGCAGTCATTTTTTCAAAAAAGGATCTTGCACATGAAAAGATTGAGAACCTCTGAACTAGACTGTAGACATATTTCAAATTCTAAACTACTTTTTAATTTGTCAAATAGTTGTTTTTAAAATGAACAATTAAATCCAAACAACACACCTACTATAAGATTACAATTACAGATAATAAACTCAATCTACAATATAAGAACGATAATATTAACTGTTTCGATAACGTGAAATCGTTTACATATCGCTTGATTTTACATATTATACTACAAACTACGCAACACGCTAAAATATTATTACATATTTTTTACCACGTCAACCATAATAATAATAATAATAATAATAATAATATCAAGCCTAATTTTTCTTTCTATCCGAAGATAGAGTTTTAAAAGATAAAAGGTTAAAGAATTCCATGGTGACTTATAAATCTTATTCTTACAAAAGAAACGGAATACGGGTCTAAATTATTAATGCATGTGTATAATAGAAGTAGGTACCTACATACTATTTTATACACGAATTTAAACAACAATAGATTCGTGTTCTACTTGCTGTTAGAGTTGGTAACTATAGACTTATTTTCTGTACACAACCATTGAGTTGTCTATTGATAAATTACCTAAATTTGTATGCACGTAAAAACTAAAAACAACCAAAGGATACATAATATCATAGAAGTAGCAAAAATACCTAAGCAAATACGATTTACGCCATCAAATTCTTTATTTTTTTTTTTTATTATTTCAACGTACGAAATTACCAATGACTATTGAGCAAAATATTCGTGGGAACTTGAAGACAGTATCAACGACCGTAACGTAATATGATTTAGAAGTAATAAGCATTGTTGTACAACATTAAAAAAAGTAAAACTAAGTATGATTTTTTTTAATTTACAGAAATTGTCAATTTTGGGCAATTACTAATTATTAATTTTATCAACTGGAAATGTATTTTAAAACATACACATTATTTAATATTAAATTGGATGTATCAAAAAATTATGTTGTACGTTAATAGTGACTCTATTAATATATTATATTATTGCGAAGAACAACAGAAGGTTGACAATAATAGGTCAATAGACTTTTCTTGAAGATATAAATACTAAAAATCTAAAACAGTAAAACGTGTCCGAAATATCAATGTCAATCTTTAAAAAAACTAAAATGTATAGCATCAAATACTTTCTCTATAGTTTGTTTATTTTTATAATACTTTTTGGAGATAAACTTTTTATATTTTTACAAAAATATTAAAACGTTAAAATGCTAGCAAAAAAAAACAGCAAACTTAGTTTCCAATGAAGTAGAGCAGTTATTATTATAAAATATTTTGTAAGTAATAGAAAACTTCATTTGAAAAATGTAAGTACATCAACACCATAGTATTTGTAACTAATTATTGTTTTGTATAAAATACAAAAAAATAGCAGTTCATATGGTCTTTATCCCTTTTAATGGTATAACTAAAATTGTTTTTTTTTTTTTTTATATATATATATATATATATATAAGTATAATCGATTATTAATTTTAAAAACAATGTATTTTATTAAATAGATTTAAGTGTAAGTACAGATAATATAATATTTGTTTACAGTTTTGACACATTTAGTATTGTTACATTATCAATTGTTTAATCGAGCCTTTTATATAATCAATAGTATTATGAATATATTATATTGGTATACTTGAAACTTAAAATTGTTTTTTGTTTATTACACAACTAACAATTAAATTAGCTATAGATTATTAGATATCTATCATATTATATTCATTATTTTTTTTTATATTATACAAGAATATAAAAGCTAAGGTTAGTCGCAATTATCATAAACAATTGCAAATATTTAATTAGACGTTTTTAATTTATGTTTGGTATAGTCAATTATTTGATAGAACTTCCAGATTCATCCATAGCACTTTTATTATAATATAAAGTGCCTATGAATATATTTAAAATTGTATTCATAGCAAATTATCAATTGTTCTTCTATACATGATGTAATGCTATCCTAATCATTAGTATAATTAATAAATAACCTAACCAATAAATTTCAATAGATAATTGTCTAATAAAAATAGTTGTTTCATATGGTTACAATATAGTAAATTAGTGAACGATGCGAATGCATTTCATAATTTAATACAAAATTATCAAACTTATTTTATCCAGTGCGAGATTATTGTTTTTGCGTTGTTGTCTGTTGATTAAAATAATAAAATGTAGGAATTTATGAACAAACAAATTCATGTGGTACTTATAGTAGAGTACTATATTATAGAATTGGATACTTTTCGACCAATCGTTTCACAATGTTTTGATTTTATAAACGCCATTATATATTATCTAGTACAGAGCACTTAACAGCAATTCAACGACTGGAAGTTGAACGGAGAAAGGAGCAAATCGTTATATTTATTGAGAGAAACGTATATAATAATATTATAATACCTATAGGTATATGGATATGAAATATAATAGAGTACAAGCAATTATTTAAAACTTTACAAGTATTTATATAACGATAAAAACAAATCGATCAGTACTCAACAGAGAGTAAAATAATAACTACGTGACGAAACAAATCGTGTATTTTGGTCGTGTTTGTTACAAAGATGAGATTTTCAATGAATTTATAACCACATTTCTGACCGATACTATTTTTATATAATTTTTTTCCCGGATACTCTCCTTCGTGTCCCTGCAATGCTTTTTTTTCATTTTTGTCAATATTTCGATATTCGATATGCTACATAGCCGACGAAATAATAATTTTGCAATAAAATTTATTACGCTAATAGTGTTTAATGAACAGAGCCGGTGGTTTCCGATATGGGATATTGGCTCGCCTGTTTAGTGTAATATAATATTACAACGGGTGAAATGTCGGTGGTTTAAGCGAGGCCGAGTTTTGTGTCCTATCGTCCTATACCGTGGTATTGGTATAATGGTATATATAACATTATGTGTGTGCATTGGCCGTCGGCGTTGTCGGGGCAGTGGGTGACGGAGCGGAAGTTTAGTTTTCCGCACGAAGCAGAGCGATAGGCAAAGCCGCCGCCGCCAGTGTATATAGTGAGTCGGCTGTGGCGCCGGATTTCTACCCTTGTGTGTCGTCGAGCCCATCCCTTGGGGGTTCTTGAACCCTACCGTCGCCGACGTATTTTCGGGGGAGCGCGCGCGCGCGTGATCAATATTTTTACAATACTATATATACGTACATATTACAAACACACAATGTCGTGCGGCGGCGTTTCCCGGATAATGTGAACGTCGCGAATATATTAATAACGTTATATTTTATATGTTTATGAATTAAACTTAACCGCCGCCGAGCCGTCGTCGCCCGACGGTATATATTTAAGCTTAATTTTATAGCGACCTATCTAAAACTGTTTGATAAGAAAACGTTTCGTTAAATAGAGATTTTTTCATGAAATTCCACTTCGAATTTTCTTATTATGCAATTTATTTCACCACACGAAGATCGACTCGTTTATGGATAAAAACATATAATATAGAAGATTGTTACGAAAATTGTTATCATAAAAAAAAATTACATTTATTAACAAAATATTGGTTTATTAAAATATTACTTCTTATACACACTCGTTTTTCGTTTAGGCGCTGGTTTGACATTTCGTTTTATAAGTGTAGCTTAAAAACCGACATTCCGTATCCATGATAATTGACCTTTTCTTATTCCACAAATTAGTCAATCGTGTAGTGAAACAAAATACATGATAAAAATTTTGTAAATATATGACCATTAGGATTAAGTTAGGTTGTAAATTAAATTTTAAAAAAAAAATGTTTATGTAATGAGCGATTTTACTATTGCTATAGTACTACATAATATATACATAAGGAGCGATCAAAATTTAATGTTACAGTATAAAAAATGTCAAGGTTCCCATTGGACTTAAAATGTTGAGCCCCGAGAAATTCATTACAAGGGTGATTAAAAATATTAACCACTGAATAGTATTAGATTATGTTCAGTGGCATAGTTATGGGAGGACAAGGTAGGCAGCCCCATTTTCTATATTTTAGATTTAAATTTAATCGAACATAGAAAATAAAAGAATATAGATAAGACATAATTTGATTTAATACTCAAATTTTGTCTAATATTTGGAAATTCCATTTATTTTCATTGACACTATTACACATTTACAATAAAGTATTTTATAAGATTTAGTTTTTCAATATTATATATATTTCTCTAATTCGTGTGTTAAACTGAGGAAACTGCTATCACATAAAATATTAATTGCACCGTGTATAGAAAATTACTTAAAAAACTGTTTTTATTTTAGGTATAACTTCAGTGGGACGTTGGTCCCAGACCAGAAATCCCATGCCCTTGTGTACGTAAATATTTTGCTGTATACAGCATATACACGTAGTCATACAAATTGATATGATAGGAATATATTGAAAAATAACTGAAGAAAAATGGAAATAATAATATACTTATTTAAATATTGGTTGCTTTTCGAGTTTTTGACCAGCTCGTTCTATTTTCCAGACATTAGACACATACCAACTATATCACCCGGCGGTTTAACGGTAAGTTGTTATTCTCATTATATCCATACAATTACGACACTGATTTAATGATATGTATACGTATATCTACATACATTATATTCACAATAATATACATTATTATTTATGAATTATGACGGTATAAACGTATGTGAATATGTGATGACTGATGACACACATTATGTCGATTATTGCCATTTTGCCACGCATCCAGTAGGTTGAAGATAATTTTTCGGACACGTCACGTTTTATTATTATTTTAATATAATTTTATATTGTATTTATTATATCTACAGCGCTCATACTATTAATTGGTATAGATAACAGAAAAACTGATTTTTTAATAATACATTACTTTCGATACAATGATTTCCATTTATTTTTCAACGTAACTATCATCAATTTATTGACTTCCACGTATATTCAGTATAATTGTAATTTGGCGTATGTGCATATTCCATTTCCATACAGGTTTATATCATATCAATACCACACACCGTATGGCATACGGAGAACAGCATACCTACGTATTTAATATTTCACTTACATAACACAATTGCCAGGGTTGAACTTTAAGGATACCGGACAAAGATTAAAGGAAATGATTTTTATTGTAAAGGCTATTGATAAAAATGTTTAGCTCAGACCGATTTGTAGAGCCAATCCAGCCTTGACGATTGCCAACAGTATTTCAAAAATATTAATCGTTCATCAATTTCCTTATTTGACTAAAATAAGGGTGAGTCATTGTTTTAAATTCAACCTACTAATTTTTTTTTAACAAATATAGGTACGTATTTGAAAAACTAATCAGATATTTAATTGATTATAGGTTACACGTAGATACATTATACATTTGTTGAATGTGATTTGTAAATACATTTGACTTTTTACCACTTTCTATATTCTATCCCATAATCTAATCTTAGTTCTAAGTGAAAAAAAAAACTAGGAACTGAATATTATTGCGGCCAGTCATCGGTGCACTCGAATAACCACAAAACTATACGCACCATTGAATGCGGCCATATTTTCCAGGTTGTTACCATTGATTTACAATTTCATAGCAAATATATTCTAAATCAATTTCCAGTCATGTGTTATGTAAATTATTAAATAAAAAAACATTCGGATAACAAAATGAAAACAAAGATAATAATCTGAACTATATACGAGTCCATACTATGAGTTCACGATTTCTTGTGCAATTCAATACATTTCGAATGTTTATCAAACATGGCGACGTGACAGATTTAATAATACGACTATTCGTAATGTCAATAATATATCACTATTTTATATTAGTCTCAACATAATACAATATAATATAATAAAAAATGATAAGAAAATATTACTAAAACTGCAATTGTTGTTGTAGTAGTGTATGTGTGACCTCGTAACATACTGTGTTTTTAACTGATAAATCCCTTTAGACTATAAACAGTTAAATGCAACATCCTCTAAATACGCATGATGAATATTTCATAAGATAGTAAACTTTCGTATCAACTGAAGTAGTAAACATGTCTACTATTTTCATTTTATTTTACGACAAACACATTACTAATGATTATCTTATACTCTTATTCATATACCTTTATTAGAAAGTAATATAATATTATACGGAATAATAATTTAAACACAATATATATTATTAAGCTACATTAAAATAATAACTTTTCGTATAAAATAAAAAATAAATGCTTGTTTTTAAATATATCGTAATAATATAACGCGTATATCCAGTATAATAAGTGTATGGTTTCTAGTTAGTATAGTTATAATATAAAAATATTATATTCTAGGTAGTCCACATTAATAAATGTTATCTAGAATAATTCATAAATATTCGTATAATATTTAATAATAAGGATCCGTGTACCTAACTCGAAGTAAAATATAATAATTATAAATAGATAGATATTAAGATATACCAAATCAAAATGAGCAAAATAGAGGTTGGTTTAAAACAAATGTTTTTTTCTATATAACATTAATTCACGTGGGACGCCTATAAGAAACCGGTGTATGTATTCTGCATTCAAGGTCAATGTCGCACATGGAAGTTAGTAGTTACAGAAGAATTGAATCGCGGGATATAATATTGCCAGGTGGTTACCTGGCAACACCTGCCTATATATAATAACAATAGCCAGAGTTGGTCTGTGGACTTGGTATACACTTAAGTATATATTTTAGGTTACACACGCGCACACACACACACACACACACACACACACACACATACACAGATGAGTATAGTATAAATAAATCGATTGTAAAATTAAAAATACCTTATCTTGAATATATAGTATGGTAAGAACAAAAGATACGTGTAATGTATTAAAATCACAACTGAACAATAATTGGTTGCAGTATCATTAATACAATGCGGTTAATTCTACACTTGAAATTGTCCACGTAAATGCCACAAATATAAAATGACGTATTGACCATTATGATGATGAACGTATTAAGTGAAATTGTAAAACTTCAAATAAATCTTACAGTGTTACAATGGTTTTAAAAAAAAACCGTTGGAAATTTATGAATAAAAAACTATCTAAACCAATTTTATTAACTAGATAAAAAAGACTATGACGTAACGAAGACTACATATTATTATTATATTATAGCTACTCGTCGAACTCGTCGGTCAATTATCTCATAGGGGCGAACGGAGAAGCACGTAATATACAAATCATAATCATAAATTCCAATTCTATTGAGTCACACATATTCTATAATAATATATACCGATTTTTAACGTTTATAACAATATATAACACCTGGTGTAAGACATAAATACTACTGTTGGATTTATAAAAATAAATTCGAGTTTCCAGCCTAACATTTTGTTGTAAAACGGAGATGCGTTTACGTCGTGTTCGGCTCTCGGGATGGACGCCGCCGACATCTTAGTATTACGATCTATATAGGTAATAATACAATGGGGTATAGGTAGGGTAGGTTTTTTTTTTTTTTTTTGGAGCGTAAAATTATCAGGTTACCGGCTGTTCAAGGGGCGGTGACGATTTGGCGAAGATCTTTTGTGTGTCCACACAGGTACCACAGTAAATGCACACAATAAGACGACTACTACCCACTACCTACGAAGAGTTGAAATTTGATTTTTTTTTTTTTTTTTTCATTATTCGAAAACACCTGGTCGAGACTATACACAACAACAACAGATACGTAAATATATATATATATGCTCGGTCACGGTCCATTGAGGGGGCATTGTAGTAACGGCGAATACCGGTTATTGCGTCTCTATAGTTCTATATACCGATGAAGGTATAAACCGAGTATACCATACCTTACCTACCTACCTAGATACTAAAAGAGAATAGCCACTTTTGCCCGTTTTTACCGCGCACACCACGGGCGATGGACGGGTCGAATGCCAATATGGAATTTTCTCGGCCATATATTATTTACGATAATACAAACTTGTCGTTTGCTACGATTTTTGTTGTGTCCAAGTCTCCGACAGACAATACATTTCGGAAAAATTGGCCGGGTGATAATATTATAATATAATACGTATATCCGTATAGAACATAAATCGTATATCGATTTGGGTGTATCCGACGAGACTTGATGCGATTTCTTGTTCGGCATCTAATAGTAATAAACTAAAAATATAATAAACTCACGAGTCATATTTTCAGCTAATCAAAAACCTGTTTTTCGCAATGGTGTATAATTTAAACTAAGCAAAATATTATGAACACCATTAAAGAAATATTTCACCTATTTATAAAAACAAGCACGAAACTCTAGGTAATAAAAAATATGATATCCGTTAATTGTTTGAGAAAAATCGCATCAACGTTTCAAACATAATATGATATTATATAAATCGATACGTTTTTCTAATTCTCTAACAATATTAGTCATTGTTCGTACCTCGGATAGATCGCTTGTCCATGCCAATGTGTCGAGAATGGTTCTGTCGTTGCCGTTGAAGCTCAAAGCGGCAGCCGAGTCACACAAGAGCACCAAGAAAACTGCGGAAGCATAACTCGCGATTGACGATTTCATTTTGCGAGGTAGGAACGATGTAACGATAATCAATATTATATAATTCGAAAAAAATCAGTATGACTATTATAGTCGTTTAATACTGCACACGCGCACCAGCCTGTTATACGGTAAAAATACGAATAAAGTGCACAGAAACGAGTATGTTATATTATAACGAAAATAAATAATTTCCTTGGAATTTAAAAAACATGATTATTATTTAAACTTTTAAACGTTTACAGGGAACGAAGGCGAAGCGACAGCCGAGAAAAAAAACAAACACGCGCGAACACTGCCGAACAACTACTGCTAGTCGAATACTCGACAAACACACCGGTAACGGGTAACCGGGTAACGGACGGACTGGTCGGCCGGTGGAGTAAAAAACCGCGGGACGTACGCCGGTGCTGTTGCCGCGAGATCGGTACAGCGTCTGCTTACGGCGCCCGGCGAAACTACGCGGCAGGCGGGCCAGTCCGTCTGGATCAATATTTCCCGTCACCGACGCGGCGCACTGTGTTTCGGTATAGCTGCTACCACTTACCACGCACGGCCATCCCGGTCGGGTGGTAGCGATGGTGATGATGATGGTCGTTCGAGGAGGTGACGGCAATCGTTATGGCGTCGTCTGTTGGTGAATATTCATGTCGCGTTGCGGCCCTGTTATGTCGCCCGAAAATCTGAGGTCGTGTTTTGATTTCGACGCCAGATTTATCGATTGTCTTCGTCCCAAAAATAACATTTAATAATCACGTAGATGCCAGTTGCGGTGTCTGATCGTCGCGACGACGACGACGTTCCCGCAGAGAAAAAAAAAAAACCAAACACGCACATTTTTTTACATATTTTTAATTTACCGAACGCAATTCATTACGCCATAATCGACTATACATTAACATATTGTTTGCATTTATGTACTTCGTCACATCATCAAACGATGTCACGTTATACCATTCATAAAAATTTTATTAGAGATAGAAAATAATATTATTTCTGTATAAACTTATAGTAAAATTGTCTTTGGTGTTCGGTAACTTCCGAGATCTAACTCTAAGCGACTGATCAAATATAAATATAAATCGTTTAACTGACAATAGTGTATAATTATTATTTAATTGTTATTATATTTTATACCCATTGATTGAATGAATATTTTATAATTTTAATAATCAAAAGAGAATGACATAACAATATATATTCAACATTTCTATACGTAGGTGTGTCTGCACATTGACGATAATAATTTTAAAGCTACAATTAATAATACCTACCTACTCTTAAAAATGATAAATTGTATAAAATATAACTATGTTATACAATGTGAAATTATAAACAATGACAATTAAATAATTATTTTTATTTAATTTAGTGTTTAAATATGTATAAGTTTGATAAAAACGTTTAAATGTTTAATTATAGGTATACCTATTAATTTATATTTTATGTTATCCATATAATTTATATAGCCATCTAGGTACTTTTATAAAAACATGCATAATATATTTAAAACTAATTTTAAAATAAATTATTATACATTTATACTTATTGCATTACGTATATAATACGGTTTTGTTAGTTTTATTAAATTTTATATCCTTATATAATATTATTGCTACTAGTATTTATAACCAATGGTAATACATTATTTACCTATTTCGTCAAAATGTAATATATTATATTTTATTATTAATAACAACTTAATTTAATTTTTTAAATACTATGGTTTCATATATTTTTACAGAAGTACATACTGAAAATGACAAATAAAATCAGTTATTCTAAAAATGAACACTTAGTTATTACCATTTGTTTTTCATTCTTGCTTTCAATATGTGCATAAGTATATAAAGAGACTTGAAGAACTCTTATGTTTTTACTACTAGATAGTAGATATAACAATATATCAATAAACATATATTGAAAACACGTATTCCCTTTATAGTTTCATTTATTGAGTTTTATATATTAGATTTTGAGCGGAACGAGGAATGTATTGTTTCTACAAAGATTTTTTTTTTTTATGTATGAAAACATTTTTTTCGGGTAGAAATAATTGTCCGATTATCATAAATAAGGTATGCTTTCGGTAGCAAATCGTATCATCTTAATAGATTATGTTATTAATTAATAACAATATTAATTTCCCGTAATTATTAGTTTATAGTTAGGTACTATGAAAATAAAATAGAAATTTATTTTGATATATATGTTTTTTTTTAAATTGTTATCTAAAACTGTTCTGACCGCGTACGCGTGTAGTGTAGGTGTCAAATACTTGTTTTCTTTACCACTATATAATCGCCTTTTAAATTTAAAGTTATGCATTCTATTATACACATACGAAAATTAAATAATGACGAGTTTATGTTATTTGTATAAATATTTAATACAAATTATGTTATAATTAATAAATTACATAATTATTTTGGTAATAACTAATAAGAAATAATTTAAAAATAAATGTTTTAACGTCGCTTTAAAAATATTATAACATATACGTATTATATATTTACCAGCAAACATTTTGTAATAAACATTCGTAAGTTTTTAAAATTGCCATTTATAAGTGCAACGCATTTAGTCCATAAAAATAAAAAATAAACTCAGCCATAAATTCAAAGAAGTTATTTATATAATATAATATTAATAATACAATATATTTATTAAATTTATTTAACAATGTATTTTTTGTTATTTGTTATTCTTAGTAATACGAATTACGTAATATTATTTTTCACATTATTTTATATGCCACAGATAGTTTGTGACAGAGCGGCACTTTGTAATTTTTATCAAGCTATTTTATTATGAAATAAGCGTATTGTATATTAATAACTTATACTATATTATTGCGATTGAATTATTCAATAAACATAATAATTTAGCTGTCACAATAATAGAATAATAACACTATAATAGATTTAGACACATTTTTACTATAATGTCAAATCATATAGTTTAATATAAATATATAGTTTGATATTTAAATGACACTAAATAAAGACGAATAATCTTGTAATATATTATTATATTCTTAAACAGTAAATGATATTATAAAATATAAATTAATAATGTAAATAGTAAATAAAGCTTAATTTTATGATATAATATCATAAAAATTAAACTACTTAAAAATATAGCTACTGGAAGTAAATAATTATTATTGTCGAAAAAAAAAATTATAAGAAATGATGTCTCAAGAACCTTTATGTATACATAAATCATGTATATGTGAACAATGTTTGCAATTAATTGAACTTAATTAAAAGGTTAAATTATTAATTAGACAAAAATTGCAGTACTCAATTTTCTTGCAATATTTTAATTGATGTTTAATGTACCTAATAACAATTTTGTTATGTAAGAATTTCTTTTATTCATACAACAAAAAACTAATTACCTTGTATCCTATGTATTTATATTTATATATT
This sequence comes from Eriosoma lanigerum, assembly GCA_013282895.1. Taxonomy (NCBI): domain Eukaryota; kingdom Metazoa; phylum Arthropoda; class Insecta; order Hemiptera; family Aphididae; genus Eriosoma; species Eriosoma lanigerum. The sequence continues at coordinate 38,712,150 of CM023358.1, forward strand.
AAACACCAAAGTTATAAATATATTCACAATATTTTTGTTGAAGAAACTAAAAATAAATAATAAAAATATTAATATTAATATTAAAATATAGATAATTTATCTATATATTTTGAAAATGTACAACTTATTTAAAGAAAGTAATAATGATAAACTCATATGTAATATATGGTATAATTAAAAGTGTTTATAGACTATAGCTGTAGATTTAGTAGTATAATTTAAAAATACTAGACTTTGGAAATCAAATATATCTATTATCTTTATATAATACTTAATTATATATTTGAATTTCGAAGGGATTAGATAATACAGTAAGTATAATATACTAGATATTTCTTAACTAGCGTAATTAATCTAATTATATACAATTAATTGAAAAGTGTTAGTTGTTAATATTTTTCATTAAATATTATTTAAAATACAATAAATATTATATTTGGATTTTTATATTTACATACGTTGTCATTACTCATTATAATACATTTATATATATTATATACCAACAATAAGCTTAATATAATATTTTATAAAAAAATATAGATAATTACTATAACTTATATAACCTTATATGTTATAAAAATGAGTCGAACGAAAGTAAATTACATTAAGATATAACACTTAACTATAAAATGTAAAACGTTCGTATAAATTTGTATTTTAAAATTTTAAATTGAGTCGGTGGTTTTTAAAAATGCTCGTGCTAATTATTAATTTAAACATAGTTAAGTCGTAACTCGTAAAGCACGCCAATGACAAAATAGATCTATTTTGTTTATATATACCAATACGAAAATCACTGTCGAGAAGTTTGACATTATGTTTGACGCCAAACAATATGTAGGTACTTACATTCATATTTTTATATAAAATATGATTATTACATAATTAACGAAAGAGTAGTTTACCCGTCAAAAACTATAATAATGTGGTAAGTGCTGAAGATGGGTCAACGTGTTCCTTGTCAAAACCTATTGTTTGATATATAAATTATTAAATTTTTATTTCGTGAACACTCATCGGACACAGTACGTATAGAATAGCAACTGCGGCGTCACGGTGTACGTAGTACCAGAAGGAAGCAATGTTCCGGCCCGCTAAGCATACCGCGACCAACGCCCTCGTGAACATTGGGCAAAAATAAAAGTCGTAAAAAAATAATAATAATATTGTATAATGTAAAATATACGTTTTGTTAGTCAGACATGGAAAATATTTTATACGTGTAGAACACTCAGCTAAGCAATATAATAATAACAATAATAATAATAATAATAGTATGTATTATAATGTAATATACGTATATTGTTTCAGACGAGTATTTCTAATAATATATAGGCATTTATTTTACCTAAATACCAATTTATTATAATTATTATTATTATTGGTGTGGTCTGATCTCAACGAAAAGGGTCTATAGTTCAGTAACCTCATTTTTATTTAATAAAAAATGTATTTTAAAAGAATTAAATTAAATACTTTAGATTTAATAAAGTTCAACTAAAATACATTTTATTTTAACTTTTTTTTTGTCCATGTAAGAAAAGAATACTAATAGAAAACTGAAAAACGTTTATTAAAATACTGATTTTCTTGGTGCATTATAATTTATAATAAGTGATTTATATTATAATTATTATTTTTAATAATTATAAACTCTTACGAATGTGTTAAGAATATCCAAATATCAATATGTATGCACTATATTTTTGGAAAACACCAATATATAGCGATTTAACTTATAGGTATAGTTAAAATTAAAAAAGTACTCGTATGGATTACGTTACACTAGCTTATTTTACTTTAATAGTTAATTATTTCTACGTAACATTGCATAGATATTTAATTTGTTATTTAAAACACGTTTTTATTTTTAGTTTTTACTACCTAAATAAAAGTAAAAATAAAAATTGTATAATATAGGCATACTAGTCTATCTATATATATATATATATATACGAGTATAAACAATAAGTATAAGTCTTGGGTTTTATGACTAATTGGATTTTTTTAATGGTAAAAAATACTGACGATAATAATCGATAAATGCTATTTACTTTGTTTCAATAAGACTTCAGTATATTTTAATATTCAATTCGATTACTACATGCCATTTAGGTAGATAGGTATTGACCAAATTTATAACCAAAATACTGTATTACTCAAATTTAACATTGTTTGATATAATGTAAGGATTACATTTAACATTCAACTTCATAATACGAGTATATAATTTATATTATTTTACAAAAAATAAAGTATATAACTAGGTAATAATAATATAAATTATAATTTGTAAGGATTCTGAAGGTTTAAATAACGTTCAAATTACATTGATTTTTTTAGTTTTCTTAGCATTTAAACGAACGTATTTGTAAAAAGAAAACACTGTAGAAATATTTAAAATATATCTAAATTCCCTTAAAAGTTTACCTAAACGTAGGTTATGTTTTGCATAATACTAAATTATTAGTTATCCTTATCGCGAATCGATAATATATTAATTGATTTAGATACCTACATTTAGATTCAATTTAATTTCAAGGCAATTTATAATAATATATTTTGCATATTTAAGTAGGTAATTAAAAACTTAGTTAAATAAAGACGTTTAAAATCTATAAAATTATCATTTGTTTGAGTTGGGATTTGTAATAAATATTAACTAATTAAATTAATAATATTATATTAAATATTATATAAATGTTTACCAAACAACAAGTTTCTAATGAATATATGAATAATTTATACTATATATTATACATAGCATTTAAAGTACATAATACAAAATACAGATTCATATGTATTATGAAATGAATAAAAATTATACAGATAAATGCTGCTGGCATATTTTAAAATCGTTAATGAAGTGTGTGTGTGTATATATATATACATATTTAGAGAACTTATGCAACGACTTTGAAATTCTTTAATCGGATGGCAGATTTTACTAAGCATTTAATATGATAATAGTGACAATGAGTCATGAACTCATAAACGATGAACTGACATTTGTTTATTGAATTATTTAAATATTCAAATATAGTATATTATATGCATACGTGTAATATAACTAATTGGATAAATTTTGATTGAAAAAATAATAAAATATACATAAACCGCAATATATTTATCTTTAATATTATATAAAATTATAAAAATAAAAGTCATTACACAGACATTCTATAGATTATTATAATATGTCGTTTTACGGTTCATACTTTATAAGTACAATCGTTAAATCGTGAGAATCTATTTGTATTTTTTTTTATTTGTATCCCTTTACGTTGATTTTTAATATTATTCAAACAATTGTTTGACCACATATTTTCAAATATTGAAAGCCATCGTCATCGTATTATACACCTACATGAATGTATTTCATTCCTGAATATTTTCATAACCGTTTAAAGTTTCACGTCATTACATAGTAGAAGGTAGAACACGTTCTACTTCTAAACATTTTGTGTGGTATATTGTTATTATTATTATTATGCAATTGAGAGTGGTTGCACGACAACGATATAACTTCAAATATATACAAGTACATAATATTATAATATATCTATACACCATCACCGTTCCCGTCGAGTGCATTACACAATGCAATAATATAATATAGTTTCCCCAGACGCGACGAGACGTTAATCGTTGTAATATTATACTAAATTATATTTTCGACAATAGAAAGATGGGCACTGGCAAGTAGAGCGAAGGAAGACGACTCCATCTCCATATAATAGCGTCTCCTTGCTCTATTCGAGGGTATGAAAGTCATATAATAATATAATACATTCTTGGTATTATATGTAATAACGTTCCGGTTAAATCCTACTCTCAGTTAGGAGGCCACTGCCGACACAAATCCGTAATTCCTCTTTTTCCGCAGCAGCGTTTTAATATCCCTTTCATGGTAAGGTCATTGTCGGATCATTAAATACTAAATGTCTCACGACGATACCGTTTCATGCGCTCATAGCTATAGGCTGAGCGCACACACGAATGATTTGTATAACATATTATATTTTATATATAATATAAGATATATCGGTGGACGGTGGTTATTTAACATTTATAATAGTTATTATGAACTTAGATTTTAAGGTGAAATAAAATCATTAAAAATATAGAAAAATCAATTTTAAAAATTTCACATTAAAAAACCAAGTATTATATTTGCATTATTTTTTATTGCATTTTGTTTAAAAGCTATTATATTATGATTAGCTCGTATGCTAATATTATGTAGAAGCGTTTTTATAAAATACAAATCTGCCAATTTTTCAAACTTGCATGCAATATTGTTTTAAATAAAATATTCTTTATATACTATTTATTCTTTAATCATGTTTGAACTCAACTCATCACGTAAAAATATATTGTAATCGGATTTAGAAACCCGGCTTACAACACACGAACACGAGAAACAATGGAATGGAGATTAATATCGTATTTTTTAAATGTTAAATGTATTGAAAATTAGTGTCTGCTCAAAATAAATACGAATTAACAATATTTTTCTTTTCACCAATTGTTTCAAAATAAAATGTTTTGGTACATAAAAATAAGCAGTATCATTTAGAAATATAATTAGGCTTTATATTATTGTTTGGAAAAAAGAAAATTTTAATTAATATTAGTACCTATAACATTCGTGTTAATTTTTAATTTTTATATTATTACGCGATGAATAAATTAATAGAAGAAATAATTACAATTTACGTACAATACGATTGTTTATAAAAATGATACTAATATTTTCCACCAAAAAAAAAAATAAAAATAAAAGCTCTACTTTTGAATTTCAAATGTCAACTTTTTCATCGTCATACAACTCGTCACAAACCATACAAAGTTCGAGAACGGGGTCCCGAGTATAATATCTATTGTTTTGTGTGAATGTAAATTGAGTTGCAGTCACTTTATAAGCGACCCTGCTCACGGAAGAGCGATACTATTATTATAGATGTGAACGAACCATTTCCTGTGCGACACAGGTTATAAAATAAATTCTATTCCAAATAACGTTTCAATATTATGTCGAAGAACAACAGTCAACAACTATTACCAGTACATATATTATATACGTAAATGTTTGTCTTAATATGTATTATTGTTTGAATTGAATATTGTAAATATAGTTTAGGCAAAAAACATTAATGGTATTGATTTTGTATAGAGCCGGTGTATTGTATATTCAATACACATACTTATAAACAACATCAAACATACAATATAATATTAAAATACACATAAATATTAATAACAATATGAATATATGATTCAATAAAGTATAAATTGCATCTGGTACTCATTATATCGTCACAATATTATCAATCATATCTCTAAAATTAACAAGTGGCCTTATAAGTATTGCATATTATATTAATGATATAATATAATCTATATTAAATCAATAATTTACCCAGTCGACATTAAAATTTATTTAAATATTGATTCTCCTAATAGCTGGAACCTACTTAAATTTGAACTGACATTTTTATTCCTGGATACAATGATTAGGTCCAGAAGTCGTACTTCTATACTCCACTAATATTTTCTGAATAACTATACTCTTAAGAGTATTTCCCTTTATAAAGATCTTGGTATCCACCTTATCTCTTCCCTAAACTTTGACAAACACATAAACTTTACAATTGGTAGGCTCTTAAGGTTTTAGGTATCCTTAAACGTAACACTAAAATTTTTTCATCTGTTTGTTGTCTTTGTACCCTCTACATTACTTTAGTTTAATCTATTTTAGAATATGGTATAGTAGTATGACATCCATACTTGATAAAGGACATAGGTTACAGTGTACAACGGATTGAACGTATTCAAAACAAATTTTATTTCTTTCATTATTAATAACCACTTAGATATTCCTAAACTCCTCTCGATGATTTTTTTCCGTATTCCATCTTATTCTACTAGATCTTACTCTCTCTTTTTTTTTCTTTCTCACAGAACGTCCTCTTAATACTGTAACATTTAAAATTTTTAAATCACTTGTGTTTTAATATTAATTGTATTCACATTATAAATATTGCCTGTTAAGAGGTAAATAAAATAATAATAAAAACACACATAAAAATTTAATAACTATCTACAATATCAATATATTATGTAATAAGTAAGTATCTATAATAGATACATCATATATAAGCATCTCAATTTCATAATAATTTTACATCACACCCCTCATCTAACAAAAAATGAAAATACGAAAAACTTTTTTTATCGTAGTAATACTAATAAACTAATAAAATTATATATTAAATACAGATATTAACTATTTTACTATCGGTTTTCGTATAAATCAACGTCGTATAAACATGGTCATCAACTGGTTTGTTAGACTGGACAGAATTGGGTCACGATTAAATTTTAATAATTAAAAAATTGTATTTCATATGAAGATTTATATATATATATTGGTTGAAAAGGGGACTAAATAAGGTCGCGAGTCCAAAAAGGTTGAAGACACACTAGTCTATATGATAGATACTATCAATACAGACTATACAACTATTAAAATGTTACAAAGTATAACACTATGTGTAGTACACATAAAAGATATACATTGTTAGGAATACAAAATAAATAACGTTATAAATAAACAAATTGATCACTGTTATAACTTATAAGTCTTCAGAGAATGGCCATCATTTATAAAAGTTCTAGATTTTAAAAATATAACAACATTCAAGAACCCAATAAGGGATTTGATTTAGTAGACTTCTATTTAACATTTGACATTTTTTTAATCTTTGAATTTGTAACTAATTTTTAAAAAAAAATATGATACACAAATAATACCTATACATATACGATATACATATATATACATATATTATCAAAGTCCCAACATCTATCACTTTCATCGAATATTTTATATACATAATTCCAATAATCAATTTACTAATAGCGTACCGAAAAATTAAAATTTTGGAATGTGGTTGTTTTAAAATTATTATTTAGGCAATGGGCTATAATATATATTACCTCTATTCTTTTTTAGTTTTAAAAGTCTAGGAATAATTAAAACATAACTTTATTTTTATAGTTATGTGAAATTTGAAGATAGCCAGTTTAAAGTACCTACATTTCTATAAACATTTTAATGTATCGACCTCTTAATTTAATCAATAAGATATTTTTAGAATTTTAGGAATTCTTTTCATTTGATATAAAATACATATTTATTTACGTCATTTTTGTAATTATTTAATCTATTATATCGTGAAATGTAAAATTATTAATAATATATTGTTGTTATCAGTCATCAATATTTCTCGAAAAAGTGTTATCGATATCGCAGCTACAACTATTTATGTATTATTTACTATTGAATATTAAAAATATTACTTTAACATTTCATGATATAATAAATAAAATAATTTCTAAAAATTCATGGATATGTATAGTTTGAGTACAATATAAAATTCTATTTATTCTATTTTATTTTTTTATGTTTTATTTGATATTTAATTTTATGATAATATACAATCACAGACTCACAGTAGTGCATGAATACATGATAAACGATAGGTTAATATTTTATAGTACATTCAGTTTTCGAAATAAAAAACAATCTATATAGATTATGGATGAATATGGATTTAGACGTATGGAAGGACACTATTATTATTATGATTTATGATTATAAAGTAAAACAAAGAAATGACAAACCTCCCCCAATATAGTAAAAAAAAATATTTCGCATGAGTTCGTTTCGAACGACAGAATAATAATAAAAATAAAATATACACCTATTCCCAAGTCAATATAATATGACTATTAAAAAATAACCCTAACCCTAAGGGATATTATACTCGGACGACGGTTTTAGTGTCGTGCGATTATATTTTTGAACTTATTTTATTATTATTTTTTATTATTTCATCACGGAATTTGTTTTTCCCTGTTTGAAGTATGCGAATGCATAGTGATCGCGCAAGCACGTCTGACAACAATCTATAAGTTTCGTGCATACACACATATTGCCATAATATAGGCGCCACTATGGAGTACTTTTCCTACCCTAGACATTTTTTTAGATTAACATGATTAAATGATTCATTTTTATTTTAAATATGTAATGCAACATTCTAATCAAATAACTAGATATTAAAAATATACAATATAATCATAGATCTTTGCCATATATTGAACTCAATGATTATATTAATTAGATAGTAGGTACATATTATAATATAGATAATATAATATTATTATGTTTTTTATTTTATCACTATATTATACATATATACGAGCTGCACATTTTAGATTTACACTTTTAAAATATTGCCCAACTACGAAAAGAAAAGAAGAAAAAACCGCTGTTGAAATCGTTTTCTACCACAAAATACCACCCGTCGCGTCGATTTATCGACACACACGCAAATAAAACGCCACGCGCACGCTCTGTATACGCCGGACAACGCGCCGCCGCTGTGTACAATATATCATTATATTACAATAATTGTTATAAAAATAGTTTAGCAAATATGCAAAATGTAACGAGTACATGAGTTACGATGGTGCAATATGTAATACACGACGACTTGTTGAAAATTTTACACTTGAAAATGTCCATTACAATCTATAGTCGCGTGGAAAAACACTTGAGGCGGCGACGCGAGCGCGTAACAAATTCGGTCACGGTCGCAACTCGTGAGTAAAGAAAAAACTAAAAATAAAATACAAAACTAATGCAAACCAGCGTCGCGCATTTGAACGATGAAATCTTATAATACATATGTGACGTGTTTCGAAAGATGAGAATCAGAGAAGAGACAAGAATACTAAGATGTATGGTGCGAACTAGAAAGGATAGAATTAGAAATATATACATCCTAATCTAAGTGAGGAGAAATGTAGGAGTTTCATCGATTGTGTGGAAAATGAGAAAGAATCAAATGGTTTGGGTTCATAAAGAGTGATGTTACAGAGGCACTAGAAATGAATATATATTATACAATAAATAATATTCTTATGGCAATGAATGTAGAAGGTAAGGGGGGAAGAAGAAGATCGAAGAAGGAGGTGAATAAATGGAATAAAGAATGCTGGTGTGAATGAACGAGATGTAAGAGATCGAAATCTATGGAGGTGTAGGACTAGGGTGATCTAACCGATATATAGATGGGTGGTAAACTGCTAAACTGGTAAAGCGAAAAATAAAAAGAAGGAATGACGACATGACGTGTTTCAATCGCTGCAGTGTAACGGAAAAGACACAGCGAAGAAAAACACGTCGGTTGTCGATGGCGCAATAACGTATTGTCGGTAAATTATTTTTCCATGTAAAATATGCGTACTTGCTACTGTCGGTGCGACGACTATCCATAAAAAATAAAACTATACATCACGACAGAAATTATATTTTAGAAATAATTTTTATCGAGAAACGTCATCGACAAGACGACAATAGCCACCACCTCACGACGATGATTGTTTTTTTCTTTATCGCGTCTCTAACAGTCTTGGTGAAAATAATATCCGTCACGGTCAACGGCGCACACAAATCGCGTTGAAGCGGAACGCGCGAATTTTCTTGTGTGACGGCCTATGGCCATCGGTAAACGATCGGCAAACAACGATATTCGATCCGAAGAGGATTTATGTGAAATACACGACAGTACCTTGCAATAATATTAATACCTATGTTATAATACAAAAATAAGTATTATTTGTTATAATATAATAACATTAGAAACTTTAGTAAATTAATAATTATAATACGTGAATTAGCGTTTTTATCCACACTCTCGCGACTGGTTGTGTCGACAAAAAAACACCAGCCATATCATATATATATATATATAATTGTCGGTCATTGTATAATACTATACACAAAACACAATTATTAAAATTACTAAAAATGAATAATAATTACTGATTAACAGCGAATATATTAGTACAGTAAGAATATAAAATAAATAATATAATATAATTATAAATCGATGAAAATAAAAAATTGCCGCCGCCGTATTTTACAATTATTTTCCTTTAGGAGACATATAATGTATACAATATAAATGTAATCCATCTCTTATAAGTAAAATTACCTCAGCTTTAATTATTTGGGAATTGAAAATTGAGTTTATTAAGTGTGATTATTGGCAAACAGATAGGTAATTTAATTTTAAAACTATATCATCGATTAATTATATAATTACTCAATGACTATATAATGTACATCTGTTTCAATTGCCTTGTTTGTACTTACTTAATGAGCATTTATGTTATACGTAATAAAAAATGTAGGATATTGACATTTGACAATATATTTTACAACAACAATAAACAAAAATTTCGTACGCGAGTAATACAAGTACGCAACAATATATTATATTATAACGATGTATTAATTATTCATTTAATATAATATAAAAAAATACTAATGTTTTATAAAATTAAAAGAATAATAACTACAATTGTAAAAGAATTACTATTGCATTAGTATGTTTTAAACAAAATTTTAACAGTTGATATAATTTCGGAATTATATTTATCAATTTGCATTTGATAAAGTTATTAATTTTTATATACGTATAATTAATAATAGGTAATAATAATAATAATAATATTTTCGGTAATTAAATAATGCATTGTTAGTTTAAATTTATTTATAATTATCGTTATAGACTATTTGAATATAATATAATTATTATATTTAATATACCAAGTGGTGCCAATTTAATTATAATTTAAATTACATTACAAAGTATTATTATTTCCAAATTACAATTTTAATGGTACAGCTAATATAATTCAAGTGCACCGAAATATAGAAATCAAACATTTCTATAATTTATAATCCTTTTACTATTAGAAGTTTAATATGGTTTACAATAATTGTTAATGTCTATAAATGGAAACATCCATAGGCGAAACTATAGGTCAGGTCAGTTAGGCTATGGCCTGATCTAATGACAAAGCGAGTTGGTATGAGAATTATAACTGTAGAATAATTTGAAGTAATTTATTTTTAATATAATTTTTATTTAAAATAAAAACTTTAATATCTGTTCGGAAAATAGATACCTACACAAAGCTACAACGTTTTGTCTATGAGTAAAGGTAGTATCACTAATATCTAATAGACACATAATAAAATTATGTTATTTTGAATTTTGATAATGATGATTTTGAAAATGTTTGGCCTGTGCCCTATGCTAATAGAAATGTCTAGTTTGGCATATCTATTAATTTTTCTATGTTGAAAAATACATACTTAGGTATATATAATATATTAATGTTATAATATACTTGTAATAGAAATCAAAGTGTACCTACACTAAAATTCTGTACTGTTTTCAGCACTTTTAGGTATAATAGTCTAGCCCGAGACTGAGAAAAATGGAGGGATTTAGTGATAGCGGTGAAAACTCTTAGAAAGTATTAAGGGCCAGATGAAGGAGAAGAAGAAGAAGAAAAATAGGTATTATAGGCAACATTATTATAAATATAAGTGAACTGTACTTGTTCAAATGTCCTTCAAAGAAATTAAGTGAGCTGTAGCTACTAGACGATATATATGAACATAGAATTGTAACTACAGATAAATTATGGGAAAAAATATTTATTTACAAATAATATGAAATAACTATAAAAATAACCGGGAATATGGAAATTAATTATATTTGTTTTTGTATCATTTCTTAGTATAGACAATAAAAAAAGGATGTGATTAAAAAGTAAAAAAAATGACCACCAATACCATGATATTTCATTGGTGCGAGACCTTGATAACGATCAACGAATTTGTTCCACTGTCATTCACCCACGTATAATATATAATTATTTTCGTTAATATTGAGATCATTTCTATATTTTTTTTATCATTTTCATTATTATTAATATATATATATATATATATATTTTTTTTTTTTTGGATATAATCCAATTTTTCTATATATAATACTATATTCAGCTAAACTTGTAAACAATAAACAAATTATGACTTTGGACTAGAAACAAACGACCTTATAACGCCTTGTCAAGTAATATGAATTATTCTTTTCTAGTTCAAATATTAAATTTACACAAAAATTCACCTTACCTACGAAAAAATAAGTAAGCGAAAAACAATCATTGAATCATTTATAATATTATTTTAATTTATAGTCGTTATTTATTATAATCTCATTATAAACGATAGGTATACCTATATCTATAAAATTCCACATTCCATAGTACTATTGTGACATTGTAACATACCATCCTTGTTTTCTGTAGTCGATAACATTTAAATATAAATAAATGTACATTATTATATATGCTTAACAATTATTATTTAAAATTAAAAAGTACTTGAAATGTTCAAAAGTATAATCAATATTAATAAATATATGAGTATATAACTAATAATAATAATAATAATATATAACTTATAATCAATTTGATAATTAATTGTTTAATGAATATTTTAATAAGGATAATTTTAATATTGATAAGGTATGTAATAAATTTGCTATTGGTAAAATTGCTGAAACCAATGAAACCCTTCGAGAATATATTATACTATTAATAAATTCCATATACAACGATAGTCTATAATGGATAATGGTAGAATACGACAGTATAATTATTTAAAGTTTACAGTTTCAAAAGTAAACACCATAATTATGCACACTGTATATATGACACATCATTGGATTGCACAAGAAAACAAGTATATTAGTATAAAAGCTATACTATTTTGTGTCATTTCCGCAGTTAACTATAGTAGTTCTATATCATATGATATGTTACATTAAAATATGTAATACAAATTCATGATTTCCTGAGTTGATAAATTAGTTAAATTGGATGCAATAGTTCTGGTACTATTTGTTAGATATTAGCCTATTATAATAACATTACTCTTATAAGTTATTCACTATAATTAGCATTTAAGTTTGGCTATAATAGTTATATATGTATTACACAAATATAGACAATAGCGTAGAATATAGTAATAATTAAAATATTAAATAATATAATATAGCTATTACTTTATTAGTATTAATATAGAATAGTTCGATTTTATGTGTAACTATTGTCCATTAACCATGTAATATGTAAAGTAAACTACAATAATTATAAATTATCAAATCACAAATACAATTGTAAAAGATGTAATAAAAATAGCAGTATATTATTGCCCAATCAGTGAGAATATAAAATATTATCATCGCATCATATATTAAAATTTAAATTGTTTAAAATAGTTTTGTTAATATATTCATTATTTAAAATGTGAGGAAAATATGTGCAAGGCCGATAATAATACTTTTTAGATTTATACCTACTAAATATTTTATTTTTCAATAATACATAAAAAATATAATCTATATATAGAGGTAAACTTAGGAAACTTGGAAATTAAACACTTATTGATTTATTATCAAATTAAAAACATTGAAACATATTCGATATTCTCTTTTGTGATTATTAAAAAATATAACTTAAGTATAAATAGTTATATACGTGTTTTAATTTGTTTTAAATATCAGATTTTTATCAATTAGTCCACGAGAGAAAATCAAAAATATCTTTCTCTTTAAATTCAATAATAAGTGTTAAAAGTCCACAGGTTAAAACTTTTAAACTACATAAACTAGTTGTCTTTATTTTCAAAAATATTTATATTTAATTTATACTTAACTCAAATATATATTTACTATATTAGGTTAACGTATTAAATGTTATACAAGTCAAGGCCTAAGGAAACGGGTATAATTTACCACTACACATTCTACATTACATATAGGTACGAGTATGGCAGTATTCTACTACAATTTATTACAATTAACATAGAACTCATTTCTAATTGCAAAGGTCAACCAATCGCCGATTGTGTAGGTACTATATAAGTGTACAATCGAAATCGAAGAAACATGGCGACAACACAAACTCTGAAACGTTTAAATAATATCAATAAATATTGTTGCAATTACAATAACCATGATACACGAATACACGATTGACGATTTGTATTTACACATTGTTCTAAAATTTTCTAATGATATTACTTTAGTTCATAGAAAATAGAACATTTGAATTATTTTTACGTGTAACCAAGCAATATTTTATATTTTATATAAAATAGTGTAAAGTTATAATAATTAAAGATTGACAAAAATTTGTAATTTACTATACGGACATAATAAAATAATTGAATTTCTTATAACTTATTTGTACTAAATAAAATATTAATTTACTTAAAGAAGCCACTGTAATTTTTTAATTTTATTTGACAACTAGAATATTCTATTTAAGGAATTATTTATTTTTGTTAAATTAATAACTACTTAGATATGAAAGAGATTTCAACCAATTTTAAATTTTGAGAGAGTCAAGGAATGCATTTGTTTTATAAACTACAATTATGTGTTCTTGTATCATATACCTAACCTACCTATGTAATCATTTTTTCACGTTGAAAAGATATATTCAATACAAGTTTTATATTATAATCTCTGAAATATAAAAAAAAAGTACGTGACTATATTATATATTATTATATAAATATTAAAATGTTATTGGCATTGCCTTACATAGGCGTAAATTGGGTGAGGAGGGCTTAGGGTATCTTAGCACCTTAAAAAAATGTAATAAAAATTAATGTATACAAAATGTTCATTAGAGAAAATTAACCTAACCTGTACTATATTTAAAATTTTAGCCCCCTTTCCAACAAATCAAATTTACATCTTTGTTGCCTAAATAATAATTTTAAAGAACTGTGTTTAAAAAATTATAATCTTTTTTTGTGAATTATCGCAATTAATAAATAGTGTTGGGACATTTTGTATAGGTATATACCTACAACCTACTTACACTTGTGACTTATCACGTAAATAATCTGTATAGCTGTATTCTGTATAAAACTATACCTAACTAATATTTTATACGCATTCATGTGTAATCGTCGCATCACTCAATTATACGAATTTACAATTTGTTTGAATGTAAAAAATTCATTTGAGTATTTGACAGATTTTACTTTGCAAGTATTATTCATTTTTCAATTGGATTTACCCAGAAATTTACCCGTTAAGACTACACAACAGTGATCCAATCGAATAGTTACGCAATCGCAGAACAATCCATTCACGTGCGTGATACACGCACCGGTAATTTCGAGGGATCGTCGTTTTCAGAAGAGATTATCTTACAGAACACGCACGCGCTCGAACGCTAATACTAGCGAGATTTTAAGGCTCGTATTTCGTACTAATGTATTACATTTAGATACCTCCTATATAATAGGTATCTTCCTATAGATAGAAAATGATCACCATTTAAAAGTAAATTACTGTATTACACCTTGTTAATAACCTCATACAATAAATGATAAATTATGGTTATAGCATTGAATAAATAGTAATGCTTTTGAATAACATTTTGGTACCATATAGGTAATATTACAGATTAAAAATATATATTTAATCAATTTTCATATTCTTAAGATGAATGCTCGAAATTAACTATAATATAAGTATGAAACAGGCATATAGTATATTGAAAACAACATTTTTAAGTGTGCGATTAATGGTTATTTGGACGAAGGTGATGCTGACGAGTAGACGACATGTAGATGTCATGCGCTATAATACCAAACGCGCTTGTCAAGAAATGTTATAATTTAGTATTTACAAAGATCACCCGGCGTAAGTGATATTAATCCTAAATTTGGTATTAGTGTATTAATATCGACATTAGTGATCGATATTTTTTAATTGTCTAATTTTTTTGAATCGATATAAAATCAGACACCAGTTATACATATAAGTGCACTAATAAGTACAATAATAGCTGTAACGGATTTAGAAACACGCTACAGTAAGTAGTAGACAATTAGACGCCGCCGTATCGCTATTAAATCAAATGTTTCGCAACAGCCCCACTAAACGCGATTTGCGATAGATTCGTTTTCAGCTATCTGTAAGTGCCAATAGCAAAAGCGAATTTTTCCCGCGTTTTATTATTTAAATAATAAAAACTACGTGCAGTGCCGTTTTCAGACAAACCCGAGAAAACTCATACGATGCGCCTTTAAAAGTTTAAACGTAAACATCTTCGCGACAAGTATTTGTATAGGTAAAATGTAAAACGCGCTCTCTATACGCGGGGTAATTATTTTATTCTACAGTTTTGATAAAATTGTAAAATCTTGAAAGTTCGATGTGAATGACAAATACTTACTTCGGATAAAGTGTACTCTGAAGCCATATGTGCTAATAGCGTCATGCACTGGGCGGGGCGGTACACCACCTGAACGAAAGCGATCAGAAACAATCCGACGACGAACCGTCGATACGATAACGGCGACGACGACATGACGCTCGGCAACGACGACCGGCAGAAACGAATATGATATGTAAGGGGTATATTATTATTATTATTGTTGTTGTTGCGTATCGACGAACGACGAAGACGGTGAAACCGCCGTGTAAAACAAAATAACAATATTATATTATACGGTGGGAAAACGCCGGCGACGCGAGACGATGGGGAAAAGCTCTGCAGCGGTAACACGACGTGCGACGACGGCGACAAGTCGACTGAATGGAAGGTCGCTCGCTCGCTCACTCGTTCAGAGTTGCTCGTGCACCGCAGCGTTATAGACGGTCGAACGGCCGGCCCCCGGATCGTATACGTACGCAGGCACCCGCGTTCGTCCCTGCTCCGTCGATTCATATTATACACAGACCACGGTTAGGTGTGTACATTATTCACGGTCGCGTCGTTACCGCGGTATCGTAATAATTGGTCGGATATAGGTATAGGTACGCGCCCATATTTCTCCGGTACGTATGAGGAAAATTGTTTCCCCACGTGCAGTTGATGACGAGAATAACTTTTATACGTTTTTTTTTTTATTTCTTTTTCATCGTATACAATATACTGTTTATAATATGATTATGTATTGGTATTTAAACATATATATTTACAATATATACAATATTTTGATGTAGAGTTTCAGTGGTTAGATAAACAGGAATAGCTGAATATTATGTAAAATATATTGAAAAAAAAAAAAAAAAATACAAATGAAAATGAAAATTGAAACCATAATAATACAATACTATAATTTTAACCATATCAATGTTTCAGTTATTATCAAGACAGCAACCTCAATGTTACAGGTGAGATTAGCCTCCCTAAAGGATTTAAATCCTCTATAGTCCAATCCCTAAAAAAATAGAACGTATATGTGGTGTGAAAGGGTATACTTCCTACGGGTGTGTTGAAAATAAAATGTTAGCTATATATTAAACTCAAATTGTATGATTATATGTGTGTCCTCATACGTAAATATAACAATATCTAAAGCAATAGACGGTTTATAATATTTTTGCTCGGTTAAAATATTAAAGAATTTCATTCGAAACGAATATAAGGACTAAGAAGTAAGGACCACTTGTAGATCATTTGTATACATCAATTGTGTACATAATATAATACGAACACTTTCCATATATAATGCTCTGAACAGTTTCTGATTATGCAATTTGACTGAACAACTCTGCCAAGTCGTTTTATTATATTGTGGGTAATAATATTTTCAAACTCTTGCCGTCGCCGCCACTTTAAGATCGCGTGCCAAGTCAGATTTTTTCCCATTTTTTCACTTTATTGTTACAATTTACAAATATATAATAAAGGATGTGTACATATTTTTTTCTCGGTTTTTATCAACCGTCTACTCATTTTAGATTCTGAGCGAAGCGAATAATGTATTGGTTTTACAATAATGTTTTTTTTTTCATGTCTGAAAGCATGGTTTTGGATAGAAATAATGGTCCGAATACGATAACTAGATTAACCTTTCCGTACCAAATTGCATCTAGTTCTTAGTTGGTACTTTATTTAGCTTATTTTTTGAATTTCTCAAAAGTTTTTCCTTTTTGAGAGAAAAAAAATTACCAAAAAATGACTAAAAAAACGTCAAAATTTACGGAAATCGTAATTTTGATAAAATTGATTTTAGGTTTTTCATGAAAACTAATGCAATTTTGAACGTAGAAACTTTATATTTTTTTTTATGTTTTCTCATAGGTAGTTTACACACGTGGTAAAATTTTGGAATGGATTATTAATATAACATATTGTAATATATTGAGTTTCGCTCAGAATCGTATTTTCTAATGCAATATTCATTCAAATCTTAAGTATAATAAACCACTAATTTCATCGAGGACCGAAGGGATGAAGGAGGAATGTTCACAATCGACATCCCCACTTATCTTTATTTTTTTTTTAATTTTCATTAATTTAAAATTATTTTTATTATTAGGTATATGGACAAATTATTGGAGGGGAGATAAATGTTTATATTTTATTTTGAAGGACCCAAATTTTTGTGAGGGATGTTCTATGTAATAACATATTTATGATTTGGGTGATGACGAAAAAAAAATTTTTAAATGTTCATTAATTTTAAGAAACTATATATTATTATACATAGTTTCAGTACAATTTAAGTTGTTTTTGTTATCTCCTTTTACAAAAATGTGCATCCAAGTCACGTGTAAAACGCATTCTAAATCATAAAAATGTATATGATTTTTTTACTTGTTTTCTTGGCGGTGGTGAATAATATTTGCAGATCATGTATGATGATGGTGAGAATTCAAAAGAAGTAGTTGTGAAGCTTAAATAGTGAAGATCAACACTTAATGATAAATGGCACTAAGGATTAGTAGGTTTAAATATGAGGTATTCGTTTATGATTTAAAAGTAAGTTAATGAAAAAAATGAATTATGATGCGCCGGCAGTACACATTCGCCGAGACACTGCGAGAATGAACTAGATGCGT
>CM023358.1:38730974-38883717 GCA_013282895.1 Eriosoma lanigerum
GGAGTTACATTAATTTATATTATATTTATATGTAAGTCCATATATATTTTTATTTCTAGTTTGTAACTAATTTAATTATAAATCCTAATTGTATATACACAAATTCTACCAGTAATCGCCAAAGTAGTACTGTAGTACTGCAAAAATTATATGCAGACAATTTTTGTTAAAGTACATTGAATATCTGAAAAACTTAAGGTGTACAAAGAGATACTAAAATTGATTTAAAATCATCTAAAATTGGTAATAAAGGTAAGAAACAAGGAACGGATAGACACCTTTTTTACTGGAAAAAATATTTATTACTTTATAAGACCACACAATCAAACATTCAAACATACAAAAACCACATATTATAATCAAAAACGCTCACTTCGTTTGCAGATTTTACTTTATTAACTTAGATAAAATTTTATATGTATGACATAAATACAAATATAGATATACTTATCATAATAACAATTATATAATAATAATAATTGTATCAAAATAATATTATGATATTGTGTACATTAATACAATAATAATTTTTTGACTTCTAGTAGTAATCATATCAATTATATTAAAATTTTAATTTCATCGTCTTGTTTTATGATTACGAGTGTGTACTCCAAAATAGTTTATATACCTCAATGCTTTTAGTAATTCAATTGAAACTTATTAAATAAAAAGGATTAATACGAATATTATTTATATTGTATTAATATACTCATTAAGATCTATAGAATTTTATTGGAGTAAAAACTTATAAGTTCATAATTTTTAACAATTCAGAATAATTGGTAAAAATTGACTTAATAAAATATATCTTTGATATTTGTTATTATAGAATATCATCAATTATACATTTATACTACGTTTTATTGTTTAACAATGTAATAGTGTTTTTAACTATCGAATCTATCTCCACCCGTTGATATAATACTACAATCAGAATGCTACATTCCTTTAATCTTGATATTCATGATTTAAATCCAAGTTTTCATAACCAATTTCATCAATAGAATTTCTTAACAAATTACTAGAAACATTTTCTTCCCAATCGCTAATAATATCCATTATAGAATAGTCTTGATCCAAATATCCAATGGTGGAAAAAGAACTTATAAATTATTTTGTGGACTGTCATCAGACGCACGTGAAATTTCCAATTTCAAGGAAACATCGACATGGACTCGTATATCCTATTATAATCTTCATTGAGTATATTTCTACTGCATTCGTCCATAACCGGATTGGATCTTATAATGAATTTTGGATTTATTGGATAACTTTTAGAATGATTATAATATGGTCGTTTTCAGGAGCGGATCTAGAAATGAAAAAAGGGGCTAATCCAAAAAATTTATTTGAAATATATATAAACAGTAGGCACTGAAAAGCAAAACGCAAATATTTATTTAGAAGAAGGTACTTAAGGGAGGGGGCTTTAGCCCCCAAAGCCCCTCCCTTGTATCCGCCTCTGGTCGTTTTTGAGTAGAGCTGGAATACGAAGGGCCTGTAGAAAAATATTCCGAGCTAGATATTTCCGAATATAATCCTATTTTAAAAGTTACTGATATTGGAATTTGCATCTGCTAATATATTCCGCATATATTGTTTGACTCATAATGTAATGATGTTTTACAATTTGGTTCATATTTTTTTTCTTAAATGTTAAAAAACGTGACTCATAATATTACCCCAAAAATGTTCACCAATAAACTCAGAATAAATATTTACGACTGGTTCCTAGTCGTCGTTATATCTACACCTAGTTATTACTTTTATTTACTTCTATTTACTCAAGAAAATTTTCAAGTCCTTACAATTAAAACTTAATTAGTTATCACGAATTTAAAAAATTAAAAATAACAGAAACCGTAATTTGGCGATTTTCGCCATGTTTTGGTAGTATTTCTTTTCCCAAAGAAAAACTTTTGAGAAATTCAATAAATGAGCTAAATAATGTACCAACTAGATGCAATCTGCTATCAAAAGCATACCTTATTCGTGATAATCGGACCATTATTTCTACCGAAAAAGTGTCTTCAGACATAAAAAAAAACATTGTAAAACCAATAAATTCTTCGCTTCGCTCAAAATCTAAAAAATAAGGTTAGGTGACCTACTACTACTAGAGGTGGAATGTAAGTTTGATATTTGTATTATTTAAAATGTAAATCATACCTAATATTAGTGTTATATTGACATTAACGTCATATATTTATGAAAAATCAATATTGATTGAAATAAAATATTTTATTTATTAATCAAAAATAAAACAATGATTAAACATTAAAAAATAACATGAAATTTCAGTTTTTATAATTATTTGCACTAATATATTTAATTATAATTATTTTTAAAATTTCATAAACATTGAATTCTCATCGAAAATTAAATATTTATAATTACATATTTTATAGTTTATATCATTATCAACGTTACTATTAGTACTATACTACTATCAAATATATATGGGACAATGCATTTTATTCAAGTTTTTTAGGTAGTTTTTACGCTGTATAAATCGAAACTTTAAGTCAATTTCTTTTTAAACGCCTTGAAACTTGAACAATTGAATATGGATGATCAAAACATTATTTTTACTTTCTACTTTTCTAGCCGAAAAGCGTCTGCAATCTGCACAACAAACTAAAAGAAAAGTAAACGAAACACATAGGTGTTAAGCCGGGTACCCCATCGGAGCTTTTAGGTGTAATGTAACGCCGTAATGTACCTATAAATTGTAATGCTCAGTAACATTCGTACGTGCTCGGCTCGCGACGGCGTCAATCCACCCGAGTGTCGGTATTTCGACGAACATCAAAGATATGTTACATAATGTAATGTAACTAGTGTGAAACCAGTTGCTCACAGCGAATCGCTCTGATCGTTCTACCTCTATAAACCAATACTGAATAACCGATGGATAGACCAACGAACAACCGATACTGAGAAATGCTCGACCTGTAACGTACACTGGTAGTATATTGTACGAAGTTGATAACACGAACTCTGTTACATTACATACTTACATTACACCTAAAGCTCCAGTGTGTACCCTGCTTTAGGTGTCATAAATACCTACTAAATTTATTTATTTTGCTTTAGAATCAATTTAATTATTGTCAATAACCATAATACGTATTATTCATAAAAACATTATTCTACTAAAACCTGTTTGTTGACTGAAAATATAGTGTGAACATTGATGATTAAACACAGAACAACTATATTTAATAATTTATAAAGGTATAAAATATAAATTATAAACAATCGGCTGACTGCTATTACGGACCAGGGGTACGAACTCTATACCTGTATGCAGACAGGCAGTGTTCTACAAAGATAACCTATACTTTATCTAGATAATATGACAGATAATTGATTTTAAATTTATCTAGATGAGATAAATAGATAGTACTTAAATTTTTATCTAGATAAGAGATTAAAGATAACTAATTTTATCTAGATAAAAAGCACAATTTAAAATAATTTGTATCAAATTTGTTCAAATCCTTGATTGAATAATTATATAGATAATTATTCTCAGATAGCCTCTCAATAAGATAAAAATATAACTGTATTTTATCTATTTTATCTAGTGCACAGCACTGCCTGTAGGATATGTTTATATTTTTAGAGGTGTATTTAGCAATTTATAAAGGGGGTTCAGATTTTCTTTTAGATGTTTTCATAAAGCTGAACTAATTTAAAAAAAAAATAATTCCAAAAAAATGAAAATAAACACGTTCTGTATTTGTAATTTGTATACATTAGGTATAATCCAAAATTTAAAACAGGTGGCAAAATATTATTATTAATAGCACTTTTGTTTCATTTTTTTGTCATTGGGGGGCTTAAACCCGTTCGACCTCCCACCATAAATACGCCACTTTATATATTATCATCCATTTATAATCGTGACACCAATAGCGCTAATATTACAGTTTTACTTTATTACTTAATCTTCATTCTATGTTACGGACAGTGTAATCTATTTTTATTTTAAATAATAATTTATTATTTTTCCTGGCAAATAGTGTACAGAATTATTCAAAAAATTTAAATATTCTCTTTTATACTTAATTTAGTATTTCATGTATTTTAAGCTTCAGAATGGTCAGAAAGCTTTGATATTGGTACCAACTGAAAGAAATAAGAATAGAAGTTTTTCAACGTTTTGTCAGCCTTTTCTATATAATCGTTTTATATTTTTAATGATTGGTCATTAAACAAATCAATTTTATTATATTTTAAATTGTGTATAAAAATTGTAGTTTATCTTTTTTAAAAAGGTACTGACAAAACATGGAAAATGTTGTACTATTTAAATTAATGTAGAAATTATTTATCTACGACCAATCCATGAAGTACGAAACTAAATTTTTACGGTTAATTTCTCGGAGTATGGCGTCCTCTTAATTTGTTTATAAAAAATATAATTACTTTTGGGACACAAGAAGTGTACACCGTTTATGAGTATTAATGCATTATACCTATAAGGTACCCCTTTTATAGTATTATCATTATAAAATATAAAATTATTAAATTAACAGCTTTAAATCCTCTTTACTGACGACATGCTATGTTACCTTTTAAATAATATTATTATTATTATTATTGCTAATTTTATCAAAGAGGAGACTTACATAAGGTATATCGATATGAAATAATAAATCTAGGATTATTGGGTATATCGTATAATTCGTATATACTATATACCTATGGCTGTAACAGTATTAAAATATATTAAATTACAAAACAATAAGCTAGGTATATTTCATTCAGTTATACTAAAAATTAAACTAATTAATAATTTATTAGCAGTGTACACTGTACTGCGTTCGTGTGCCCCGTAGGCTCGATTCGCTCCTAATCTATTTTTTTATGTTTTCTATTTTTAGATTTCATATAAATAATGGTATTACTGATACCTACATTACAGATCATGAACGCTATTAATTAATATATTCTGTGGTCATAGTTGTATCTTGTCTATCATAGTTGTGTTATTGTGCTATTATTTTCTCTGTATTAATTATGATAAAGTTTCATGGTGTTAATCTTAGATTATAATACACTATGCACTATAGTACGGCCAACGAAAAGTAGACCGCGATCGTCACGCATCTACCGGCCGTTTATTAGTATGGGTACTCAGAATGTTTTCCCGCCTAAAGTAATTTTAAACAACGTAATGTATACAAATTATTTTATTATTTTTCTTACAATTTCAAATTACAATTACAAATCTTTTTTTTTTATACATTATTTTTTACAATAGTAATAATAATAATAATAATAAAAAAACAATAAGTTACAAACATTTAGTTACAAAACAAATCGTGTTCGTCATCGTCTTCATAAGCTTAACTGTCATCAGCGTTTATGGTAAGACTGATGGGCTCTAAAATTTCAATTCTCAAACCTTCCTTTATCAAATCTTCATCTTAGATTTTGTTGCAATATTCGCCGCATTTTGCCCAAACCTCTTTGGAGATTGCATCTAAAGCATTGTTGACCAATTTTTCGACATCAGCTACTTTGAAAGTGTCTTTTTTTCGGCGACCTCATTCTTGACTTGCGCCCAAATGAATTCTATTGGGTTGTACTGACTATGGTAAGGTGGAAGTCTTACCACTTCATGGCCCATTTGTAACGCGATTTCTTCGAGTTTACATTTTTTTATTTTTGCTATCGTCAATCTAACTTTTTCCCGTAGTTCACATAATGTTTCTACGGGGGAAAAATGTTAGATTTTTTTTCAAGCCATTTTTGAACATTTGACTTATGTGTATTTGCCTTCGGGTAATCTTCGGCAAGCATAGAATGGTAAGCAGCATTGCCCATTACTATAGTACACGGTTCTTCTAAATTGGCCAACATGTTAATAAACCATTTTTCAAAAATGGCCGCGTTCATTTGAGAATGGTAGTCTAGTCTTTAGCATATGGTACAGCAATTCCTAACCTTTTTGAGACTATTACCCATAAAACGGGTTTGTTATTAGCAAATACCTTCCCGAAAAGTTTTGTTTAAAAAACAAAAATATATATGATAATATTTTAAATTTATTTTAATCAATCAAACGAAGAATTCAAGAGTTTTTTAGGAAAAAAAATTAAAATTATTATTACATTTTTAAAGTACTAAAAACGTGGTACACCCGATTGATAATAATAAATAATGCATAGTACATACAATAAAAAATAATCTTGTCAGTACCCCATAGAAATCTCGTGTTTTACCCCTTGGGGGTAATTACCTGCAGGTTGGGAACCACTACACTAGTATATGGTCCAAGGTGTTAATATTATTTATAAATATATCAAATGACAATATGGCATTACTGTACTTTTATAATATTAATATGTTTCATGGTGCTGGCATTAACTGCATTGAGTAATCACAGAAAAATAAGGAAAATTTTTTAATAATTTTTCATTCGTCCACGGTTGATGAGTAGACACTAAAGACTAAACAGTATGGCAGTTATATAGATTATAAATAGGTCTCTATGACCTTTGTTAACTACTAACAATTGACAAGCAACAGCCACGGTCTTCTTTAACAAGTAAGTAACAAGTAGTTAGCATCTAACTTTATCCTACGATACTATGGTGCTAAATACTGAAGTACATGCTAGCTGTTAGCACATATTATATTTAGATTGATACTATAAAAAAAAATTATTGTAACCATGACAAAATTACATTTTATAATGCTTGTTACTATTGTTTTCAAACTGATTGCTCAATTGTCAATAATGAATAAAACAGTTTTATACAATATTTTTTATGTAAAAATATTTTGCATTGATGAATATTAAAAATTATTGTAATTACAAATCATAACTGTAAAGTATTAATTAATTTAATTTATAGAATAAATGTACCAACA
The DNA here is from genome assembly GCA_013282895.1 of Eriosoma lanigerum. Taxonomy (NCBI): domain Eukaryota; kingdom Metazoa; phylum Arthropoda; class Insecta; order Hemiptera; family Aphididae; genus Eriosoma; species Eriosoma lanigerum. Next base: position 38,737,863 of record CM023358.1, read on the forward strand.
ATTATTTTGAAAAGAAATTGCAAGGTAATGTATAAAGTATTGATGTAAAATTGAATTTGTTTTATTATGATGTCAGTTTTGAGCTTTGGATTCCAGGGTTGTCATGGGTTTTTTGTGCGTGATGGCATCTAGACTGAGCAAGTCACAGCAAATTACTCGAATAGCTCATCATTTGGTTAAGTAACCGAAGTTTAATGTTCTTGCTAACCAAAAACCACTTTCGACCTCTTGATATGTAATTCAGCCAACCAGGGGTAGCATGTAGTTATAATTGAATAGGAAGATGTGAAATTGTGGGTTTTTTCTTTTCATTTCTTATGTATTATATTGAAATAAGTTTATAAAATCGATCAATTATTAGTTTCCTAAGTAATCAAATTATTATATATATATATATATATATATATTAGCATTGAAACATGTGTGATATTATTTCATGAAATACGTAAGTAATTTATGAATTAAACAAATACCAAAACAAAACCATTGTTCTTTTTATAAATTCGTTTGGTATAAGTAGTACCGATTGGCAGTTAAGTTAACTGGTGTTAGGTTTTACAAGACCTTGCATAATGTAAGGTTTTTTTTAATTAATACATATTTAACTATAAAAGATCATAAAACTAGATAGCAAAATGTGTGAGGTCTCCTACGATGTCTACCAAGCCTGTAGCCAGCACAAAATTGTATAGTGGGAGGGGGTGTGGTTTGATAATTTATTTTGACTAAAAGAAATAAAACAAAGTATTTGATATAATAATAATTATATTTACATTACAATATAAATTAAGTACTTACCTACCTACATAAAATTGTATATTATTACTAAAATTATAATTTATCACATAAGAATAATAGTTAAAAATTTATAGTATAATATAATAAATATTAACTGAATATTTATTAATTTTTCTAAAATTATTTGAAAATATTTTGATAACTTCTGAGTCAATTTCAATATCTCTATGTACACTCATTAGCGCTAGACAGGAGTGCCCATAAGTAAGAATTTAGGGGGGGATAAAACTTTTTTTTAATTTCCCTGTCTATGTAATACCTGTTTTGTGATTATGACGCTAAATGTTAATAAATAAATAACAATATAATTACAAAGGCATTATGATTTTGCTTAAATTACATTTTTTAATACATGTCCACCCCAAATCTAGGGGGGAAGATCTCCTTCCTCTGCCACAACCCAATAATATATCTTGTCCAGTTCTGTTTTTTAAAAAGTTTTGAGGCGTTTTAATGTTGAATATGTCAGATGTTGATGTTGATACTTACAAAGTTCTTAATATGGTAATTAAATACAAAATTGTGGGAAACAAGTCTTGGTTGCAATGGGACAACGAATTTAATACATTAGACAGTCTATCTTTTTCCAATATTTTTTTTCCATTTTGTCATTTTTTCAATTTTTAACAAAAATTCTGCTTCAATAGCTGATGTGTTTGGATTAGTAATGTAAAAATTTAGAAATAATGTTTTGCAGTTTTGTTAATAATTCTTTATTTTTGTTAAATTGTTCATTTGGTTGTAAAGTCATCTAATAGAGGTATGTAAATTGTAATTTGAAAATATACTTTAGGGTCGTCGGTTTTAATGTTTTGGTTAACATGTTTTATTTAACGAGAATTTATTTTTGATAAGTTTATATCAATATTAATTGATTTTAACATATTTTAGATTTTTCAAATAAAATTAAAAACCCTTTGTTAGAAATTTCTCGTTTTTTTCATTAAAATTTTAGGTATATTTTCAATAAGTTCATATGCTTCAAAGACATCAAAATTTATTTTTTGTAGAACAGCAAAGTAAAAGGAAAACAATTCACTAGCTGTATTTAGACCTTTAGACTAATGACAAACTCACTTTTAATAATAGCACTAATTAACTGAAAATTTAGAAGATTATATTCAGTATATTTTGTATATAATTACACTCTAATTCTTCTAATTTATAAAAAAACTAGACAATATACTTCAATAAATAAGAATACATCATGGTTTTCAAACCATCTCGTTTCACACATTAAAATTAATGTGATTCTATTTGATCCTAGCACATATTTTAGAGTATTTTGTTTTAACAAATGTGAACTGATCTGATTTTTTAAAATGATTACAAATTGTATGAATTGTTTAAATGCAGTTTCGAAATTGTTGAATTTGACAAAAATGACCAGGTTTAAAAAATGAGCATAATAGTGAACATACAAATTTCGGGTAAAGTATTAGGTTAAACTAAATCTGAATCCAGGGGGGCTATGGCCTTAATGCCTAGGATTCTTCTGCTTGTCTAAGGTTTAAGTTCAGTTAGACTGTATAGTTTTGTACATTATAAGTTACTATAACTTATTCATATATTATACCAATGCATAGATAAACGACAATATAATATGATTATCAATATTATGTCTGTTGAAATGTTGAATATTACATTAATTTTGACAGTATCCACCTACTGTAAATAATTATATATGAATATACCTCAATAATATATTTTACTAATTTTACTATCCAAATTCATACCTATTAATAATTAATTTTATATTTGTATTTTGTTTGTTAGATATATATCAACAATTAAATATTTAATTTAAAAACCAGTTAATAGTATTAATATAATAAATTGATTGAACAACTTAACTTTTACAACTTTCATTTTGAAATAATATTTTTTAAATAGTAAGTATTTATTTAATTTTAATGTACTTGCTTTAACTAAAATAATATATATATTTATAATAATAACAAGTAATTAATAATTAGTTGGTATATTTTTTTTTTCTAGGTAGATATTGTTTTCTATTAAAATATCAAATAAGAATCATGGAAAACAAAAATAGCCGCTCAGTGAGTATTTAAATTATAATTTAGAATTTTAAGTATTATTTTAAATTGTAATATTCATATTCTCTATAAAAATGTACTTAGTTATAATTATTATAAGTTATATAAGTTTATTTAAATACTTATATATTAGCTAGTATTACATACCTAAGTAAATAATTTACTAGACTACCATTTTTTTGTCTCCTAACATTATTTATATAATAATATTAATATTTTATTTTGGAAAGAAAAAAATTATTTATTATGGAATTGTATTAATTTTTTTTAATTTAGAAAATTACGTTCTATCTAATATAAATATTAAATACACATATACGTATGTATATATATATATATGTTATGAGAAAAGTAGAAAAATGTCTAGATATTTTGTGGAATGCCCTACAGTTTAGAGTAATTACTGCACTAGACTAACTACTGCAACATACTGTCTCTATTAAGATAAATACAACTACTAACTGTGTGTCTGTGTCAAATAAAAAATATATTCAATACAATTTAATAATCAGTATTTGATTATATTTTGCATTAAATATTTTAAATCAGAAAGAAATATCCTTAGAATATTCATTCAGATAAAATTACTTCCAGTATAAATGACCCTCTGAATAAATACCCGTAAATAATACAATATACATATTTATAGTTTTTAATAATAATAACATTTATTAAATAATAAATAAATATTATAACACCCCATGGCCCATGAAATAAGAGTACAGTTAGATTAATACATAATAATGAGAAGAAAAATAGGTAATTAATTAATATGTGATAAATACGTAAATATTATTTTAATTTAATAAATACATGATAATAATCAAAATAATCAAAAATAGTTATCTGATTGTAAGAGGTAGGTAAGCGACACAACGGACTATTAGAGAAATATAAACTAGTGGAATAAGGTAACAAAAAAGGAGGATTATACTTGGAATTATAAGAGGATACTTTAGAGCCAATTTTTCGTACAACTTCAGGAAAAAAAAACAAAAAATGAGAAGATTGATTTTGGATGTTCCTCCTTCGTCCTTTCGATCCTTAGAGAAATTAGTGATTTATTATAATTATTAAGATATGAATGCAATGATATTGCATTAAAAAATATGATTATGAGCAAAACTCAAATAATATAATATATTATACTGATAGGTCGTTCCATAAGTTTACCACGTGTGTAAACTACCTATGAGAAAACTTAAAAAAAAAATATAGTTCCTATGTTCAAAATTGCATTAATTTTCATGAAAAACCTAAAATCAATTTCATAAAAATTACGATTTCTGTAAATTTTGACGTTTTTTTAATCATATTTTGGTAGTTTTTCTTTGGAAGAAGAAAAACTTTTGAGAAATTTGAAAAATGAGTTAAATAAAGTACCAATTAAACACAATTTGCTACCGAAAGCTTACCCTATTTGTGGTTATCGGACCATTATTTCTACCCAAAAACATCAGATATTAACTTATTAACTGCATTAAAAAAATTGCTTATTACTATAAGGAATAACAAAACTGATTTTTAAAATATATTTATTGATGTAACTCAATTATGCCAAGATTTTGAAATTATAATTCTTCCATCACCTAAAAAAAGAAAAGTTTCAACCAAACTTAAAGGGTCCAATTTTACTTTGTGTCTTCTAAAGAAGAAATGAGAGCTTTTGTATATTATTTAACATTAAAATGATTAATGGAATCAGATACAAACAAGAAAGAATGGATATGATTTAATCGGTAGATAATTTATTAATGCTAAATTCTAGCAGCACCGACCTATTTATCTTTTGTTGCATGCATTTAATATAAATTCTGAGATGTTAGTGACAGAAATTAAACTTCTTCAAAATAATATTAGTAAACCAAGTATTGAGAAATATAAATATGAGAATTTGATGAAATGGTTAACAGAGTCCAACTGTGGAAGGGAAACAATTTTTTCAAAATATTAAAAATATTTATGATTATATCTGTTACAAGCTATTCTTGTGAAAGAACTTTCAAAACTCAGTATTATTAAAAATAAACTATGCAACATCATAACACAAGATTTTTTATACAATCTTCGCAATATATTCATAGAACAAGAAAGTGCATATAATATAAATATTGAAGAAGTAATTGACTCATTCAAAACCCTTACACCGGTCAGCAGAAGAATGGAATTATAATAAATGATTATTTAAAACTATATAATTTTTTTTTTAATACTAATTTGTAATAGATAGACGAAATGTTAATTGTTATAAACTATTTTTATAATACTATTATATTGTAATAAAATTATATTATCTAACTTTAAATATACATAACATATATAGATATAAACAAATATATGTCTTTATTGAGTAAAAAAAGTGGGAAACAATAACATTATTGGTGCCCCTTTTGCCATTAAGATCTGCGCCTATCATACATATAACACATATTATATTATATTTTATGAAGAACATAATTAAATTAAGTCACATTTTATTAATGGATTTTTCTCATTTATTTTAATACTTATTTCTAATACAAAGTAAATATTTACTTTTTATTTTTAGAGAATATTGAAAGTTGTAAAAACAGTTAATAATCATTTAAATGTAGCCAACATGAAAATGATGTCACGGAAAATGATTTCATTGCGAATACATACAACTGAATTACTAGAAGAAATTACAACTTTAATATATACTGATGTATGAATATATAATTGTAATTTATATTTAATTTTTGTATTATATTATTAAACTATTCTAGGCTTTAAAAAAATACAATTATACACTTCTATATGCTCAATTGTGTGCATCTATGATCAATGATAATAAGTTTAATACATATACAAGCTCAAAAAACACATTTCAAAAAGTTTTAGTAAAAAAATGTGAACAGGTGTTTTTCTCTTATAAAACTTACCAGCAAGACATAAACAAAATGAAAGATAATTTTAAACAAAACACTGACACACCATGTATGGTAATTAACTATATTTGTTTTAATGAGTTATGAATCTATAATTGTAATATTTTTTAAACATAAGTAAATAACACATTAGTCATAATATAATATTTTGTATTAAAATTTATATATTTATAAATACATACATACATCTTTTATTTTTTAAATGGATTTAAACTGACTAGATTTATTACTATAAATATATGGTTAAAAGTAATGCACTTGGAACTTTGACGCTTTTTTTTTACCCATAAAGTAAAATTGTTTAATTCCTTTTTTGTCTTCTTGGGAAAAGCTTTTACTTAGATCCTTATGATCTAAAAATGTATAGCTAGTTATGTTATTAAACTAAAAATGTAGTTGAGTATTTATTTCATAATGTATATTACAAATTATTTATGTTTTAAATTGTTTTATATTTATTTTCCAGACACCAAGTATATTTAAAAGAGATTTAAACAATTTCCTATTTGTTTATTATAATAAATGTTTGGCCAATTGTAGGTATGTTCTACAATAATATAAATTGATTTTTTGTTTATTGTATGATATTTTTTGTTTATGCAATTTTTTAATAGATTTATTGGTGAACTATTCAGGAATGGAGCTTTTCCAGAAAAAATTATGTTGTCATGCATTTCAAAATTATCAAAAGAAAATGATGAGATACAAATTCATTGTTTATGTATATTATTACAACTTGTTGGGCTACAATTATCAAAAGTAATAATATTAATTTTATAATTATATATATATATATGTTATACCCACATACTTTTCAATGATACTGACCGTTTTATAAAATACCGTCTGGCAAAGAAGTAACAGCATATTAAAAAGTATGAACTTAATATACTACTTATAACTTCTTTGTTGGGTGATATTTTACAAAACGTATATTACATTCTTTCTAACAGAGTTTATTCTAAGGATTTTTCTCAACTACCCAACTACGCTTTAAAATAAGCCCTGCTCTCTAATGTGTAATTAAAATACTATTACATTTTACATAATATTATTTTTTGTTTAATTTTTATTCTAGAATTTTAAATTGGATGATGCAATTAATTATTGTGTGCAATTTAAAAATGAAAACACTATAGAAAATGAAAAATTAGAATCTTTAATACTTGAAATACAAGATATGTATTTAAATGGATGGAAAGAATATAAAGGTATTTTTTACTACTAATTTAATATATTTTATTATTTATTTTGGTTATTTTATGAAACATATTAAAAACATTTGATATTCAAAAAAGATTTAGTCTTGATATTGCTTTTAATATTTTTTTAGCATTAATAATACCTATTGTTTTTGTTATTTTATTTTTCCTATAAATTGAAAAATTGATTAAAATTGTAAAAAAACTGTTAATTAATTATTTGCTTTATATTTTATTTACAGAACCTCTTCAGTTTGATAGAACAATTAATTTAAATTATGAGAGTTTACCAACAGAATTAAAAAATCATTATGAACTAAAATCATATAATGTAATGGCAACATGTATTTTTGAAGAGTGTTATGATATCCTGTTTAATTTTGTCAACAAAAAAGATTTTAATGTATATTAATATAAATTTATATGTACATAGTATATTATAATAACTTAACATTTTTAATATTTACAGGAAGTGTTAAATATAATAACTAATACCAATTCATGGATAAAATATGATCAAATATCTTTTGTTGTTACTATACTACTTATAGCGTCAGAAGAATCTCAAAATATTAGAACTGATGCTAAACAACTATTAAATAATCTAATTATGAATAATTTATTATCAAATGAGTTAGTTCAATTGGGGTAAGAATAATTAAGGTTTTAAAATTACATTTTATAACATAATTTTTTTTTTCTAGCGTTAACAAAGTATTAGATGAATTAAGAATAGTTTTACTTGATTTACCAAACTTGTTCCACTTAGTTTCAGTTATTACCGATGAGTTTAAATTTTAGATTATTGGTTCAATTTGTGTATTTTTTGATTTATAACATTTTTTTTAAGTAATTATAAAATTGTAATAAATAATTATTAAGACTCTATAATACCAAAAGTTAACTTTGTTAATTGTTTAATTATTATATCCTTATATATGTAGCACCCATAGATAATACATAATGCATTTTGTATATTATAAATATTATTATATCTATTATCTATGGTAATACTATTGATTATAGAATCTATTACTATAACTATTACTTTTTATTATATTTTTTATATAAAGTATAATCTATAATCAATATTAATACTTAAAATACCACTAAAGAACACTTTATTTTATGTGAAATTTTGTATTATTAATTTATATATTATTTTTATCTTGGATATAATAAATTTTTTAATTACTAATATATTTAATTACATGTGTTGAAAAAATATAATATACTATCATTATAATATAATTATCTTCAATATTACGATATTATAAGTTTTAAAACATTTATATTATCATTGATTTGTAATTCATTCAATTCAGTCAGTTGTATTGTGCTGCGATCTATTGGTGGATAATTTATATTCAACAACATTGTCGTTATTTACAGAGCTACGTATATATAATTCTCCCTTGTGATGAATGTTGTAAAATGTGTAGTATATATACCGGTGAAATTGCTCTACTTAATGTACTTGCTTCGGCAGTACATATACTAAAATTGGAACGATACAGAGAAGATTAGCATGGCCCCTGCGCAAGGATGACACGCAAAATCGTGAAGCGTTCCACATTTTTTTTTTGTTTAATTAAATAAAATTCACATGATTGTTTTCTTTTATTTTCCATTAATTATAAAATTTATTATTATTCATTATAATCTCTTTAATAATATAATATGATAAATTATAATTATTTGTAATATTTCAATCATATTTGGAAAAATAAAAACGATGAGATGTACTCCATCTCGTCAACCCAACCATACTTAAATTTATTTAAAATTTGTGTCTTACAAAAACAACATTATAAATTATAAATTACTAATTGCCGCATGACTACATAAAATCATGTAATTTAGAGGACTTTTGTTTTGTTGTAGATGAGTTTGAAATAATTTAAGCAATAATTAAAAAGGTTTGATTTTATTAATCATTATAGACAACAAACTTTAGTACTATAATTGTCCAAATATTGTGTTACTGAAATTCTATGTCCACACCTAAAAAACATTTAATAAACGTTTGTCAAATGTTTATTGAACATATGAAATATCTAGCAAACATTAATATTGTTGAACGTGGTAGACGTTTTTTCAAACGTTATGTCTAAACAAAAATGTTTGCTCAATAAGCAAACATTGTAAGATATAAACATTTCTGAATTTGTATCTATTGTTTATTTGTATACCTAAGTACCTACAAAGTACAGAGAATGTAATAAAGAAATTTAATTAATTAATTAATAAATTATTGTTACTTATTGTCTATTGATATTTTTATCTTATAAAATTATAACTTTATAAGTAATAATAACATAATTTAAATAATATATACTTAATAATAATTACTAAATAAATCATCTTTATACAAATCTAAAATAAAAGTTTTGTCACTATAGGCTTTTCTACGTTTAAAAATTTGTTTTTCCCACTACCAATCTAGATTGTTTTTTAGGGCGGTAAGCACATTCATATAAACAGTATTATTCAAGGGGAGTGATTCCCTTCTCTTGTATTCATCCCTGAAGAGAAGGATCGTTTACACCAGTGGCACTAAATACGTATTTAATATGGTGCAATTGCACCGCCTAAAATTAAGGGTGCGTGGTGTCTGATTAAATTAAATGGTTTATTAATATAAGTATTAAATATATTATAAAAGAAAATAATTTCAAACAATTGTATTAACTTATAATTAGTAGTCAAGTAATTACTACTACATTAATTACTGTATTACATACATTAATACTAAAGTAGGTGTTGCTTGAATGTTATAAGGGGATGGGTGGTTTAAAAATTATGTACAATATGCACCACATAATAAAGAAGAGTTCGGCGCCACTGGTTAATATGTTGAAGAACAAACAATTGGCTTTTAATTGAGAGAGCAACAGTTGATACGCTATTATATTATGTTTGCAATTTTTTTATAGGTACCGTACACTTGGAAATGTATCGATTAAATTTCAATAAATATCTATGACGTAGTGCATTAATTTTAATGGTTTAGAATATTCACACATATAAAAACTAAAAGCAAAATACGTTTGTCTAAGACCTCCGAAAGTCCTAAGCCCCGCCAAGGTTTATGACAGACGACCAGTGACGTATTTATAGAGGGGGTCGAACGCGTTTAATCTGGGGGGGGTTAGACCAAAAAAACGAAATTGGTATTAAAAATATTATTTTGCCATCTGTTTAAGGTTTTGCATTATAATGTATACAGAGCATATTTATTTTCATTTTTTTAGCAATTAATTTTTTTACATTATAAAACGGTAAGGAGAGGTTCGGCTTTATGAGCTTCTAAACAAATTTGAACCTCTCTTTAATAAATTGCTAAATACGCCTTTACAGACGACACAGTAAGACCCGACTATATTATATAATTGCCTATTTAGGGGAGGCTAAGGAGCCGATGCCCCCACTCACATTAACTGTGTTATCAGTTGACAGTTAATCATTTATATAAATTGTAGTTTTAAAAACTTGAAACGTTTTAATATTATTTATTTTATGAAAATACCAATAGGTACCTAGTTGTACCTATTATAGTAATAATCACTTATAATGTGTGAAATAGTGTATATTATATAGTATTTAAATGAATAATTGTGTATATTTAATCATTTTAAATTATGATAAGAAATGTACTTTATAATCTTACCCTTAGAAGCGGAAGCATAATTCGTGCAATATTAAAATTAATGGTCTTTTGGGGGGAAATTGTTGGATCTTATCTTCTACTTTTATGAGTATTACACTCAGCCAATCACAGTTCTACAATTTGTACACATTTTACACGGCATAATATCACAGAATATACTGTGATAACAGTTGAAATCTGAATATTTCCGATACAATACACGTAGTGTATTATTAGTAGTATACTAGTATTACGTCGACGTAATATAATTTAATAATTAATTTTGAATGTTTCAAATGTTTCGTTTGTTTTGTTCTTACTCTCATTAGGATTTACGGTATTAGCAATAAATGTAGGTGAGATTAGATAACGTATTTAGTGACCATCTTGAAATCTACCGAATCCGATGAGGTTGAATTATGAAAAGTATAGCGGAAGAAGAAATCATCAAGGAGCGCCTGGATGAAAATACGCCACAACCGTTCAATCGGTTCAAACGGTTCAAGATGTTCGTCCAACGGCTGGGAAAAGAATTGTTATTTGCATTGTTTGTCACATGCACTACGTATGCAACGTTAATCAATATGTAAGCCGCTATAAGATGTGCTAATTTGAAAATCCATTTATATTATAATTTGTATTTAGTTATAGGTATCTAATATGTTTTATTTTTTCCTAGACAAAATGATTATGACGTTAGAGGTCCTAACCCAAAACCGTTTTTTCGTACTAATTCTTGTGTTGAAGATTTCTACACTGGCAATTTAAAAGCAGTTTTAGAAAAAACGTCATTGGCTGATGTAGCAGTTGTAATGTTCTATGCCCCATGGGATGCTGATTCTATTAACGCCCAAGAAGCGTTCATTGAAGCATGTGAAATAAACAAGGATGAAGTAATTTCAAATAAATTTAATATTTGATAAGTTATTATAAAATATTATTTTAGGTTTATTTTGCTGCTGTAAATTGTTGGCAACCAGAAAGTACATGTAATAAAATACTCAAAGGCAATAAAATTTATCCAATGATAGTGGCCTATGATTACACCAAATCAGGAGTATATTATACAGGTCCTTGGAACGATGCGTCATACATAACTCGTTTCATAGACACCATGAAACACCCAGTAAAGCTATTGAATAACAAACTAGATTTGTTAAAAGTTCATCAGCAGTATCATGTAAATATTGACCAGTAATTTAAATACAGTTTATTTTTAAAAATTAATATAATATTATGTTACATTTTTTAACAGAATGTTTTAGTTGCATCTGTTAATTTTAAAATACCTCAAGGATGGGAGCTTTACAAAATTGTTTTGGATGCAGCAATTAACCATTTAAAAACAGACCCATTGCAAATGTATGTCAAATGGTGTGTTGCTACCTGGTCATTGAGCGGTAAAGAACCGGTAATTAAATTACTTCAATGGAATCGTACTATGGTAAATATTAACTCATATTAAAAGAAACAAAAATATTTTTTTTGAAGTCACTTTTACATTTTATATTGCATTTAATTATAATTATTAATTTCATTAAGGGATTTAATGAATCATTTATTAACCAAGAAAAACTAGGAAAATGGGTAATGCAGGAGACTAAATTAACAGCACAGTGGGTACCATCAATTGCACGTATCAGATCTTCTTTATTATACAATAGCTTTAAAAATGGGCCGACCATGTTACTGTTTACTCCAGTCAACCCTTATTTGTATTTTAATCCAATTTTTTCTATGGTAATTTATATTAGTTATTCTTATTTTTATTAATAATATTTAAATAAATAGTAAAATTATCATTATATTTTAGTTACAATTATTAAGTATTGAATATTTTAACTGCCAAAAGAATTCTATTCCAGTAAACTATATTTCAAAATACTTAAAAATGGAAATAAACTGTGAGTAATTTATTAATCTATTATTTAATCTATATATTAAATTAGATTAAGTAAGTAATAATTGTGAACTATAATTATATTTTACAGCCTATTATAATGATCGACCAAAATATGTAAAAAAATGTCATGAAATCATATCAGCTAAATATCCAGACAAAATATATAATTTTCTAAAGAAACAAAATTCTTCTATAAAAATGGAGGACCGTGAAAATTATAATGTAAATACAAATATGGAAACTAATATTTTTAATGAAGCACTGTGTAAAATGTCTAAAAGTTTATTTTTTGATCACAAAATAAGTTATTGTTCAAATTATGATGTTATTAAGTCTAGTAAGAAGTAAGATACTCTGATTAATAATAGATATAACATTTTTTAATGTGTATATTTTATTAGAGTTGATACAAATATGTCTAATCATGTGAGTACAGAAAAATTTGTTGAACATTGGGAAGAAACTGGTTGTTATAGAGCATTACTTGCTAACAAATATTTTAAGCAAGTATAGTTATTGTAATTTAATTTGTTGTGTATAAAAAATTTATAAATCATGTATAAATATGCAAATTTGCTTTAGTTATATTTATATATAATTTAATAGTTTAAATACAGGATCAATAAACTATATATATGTATATATTTAATTTATTATTTATATGTTTAGGTTTTCTAAACCAGATGAAGCTTTTATATATAACACTACAGATGCATTAAGATCAATTTGTTTAGCAAACAAAAGCATAACATTTTTAGCTTTGGATTCATTATATCATTATCATACTGCTAAGAATTTTGGCATTAACTTAAACCACTATCGGGAAAAAACAGCAGTTTTGATTTATGATATGAAGGTAAAATAAATGGTAAACGAAAACTAGTCTAAGTTTGCTTTCCCGCTTAGTTATTAATATTATATAATCATTAATAAATGTCAAATGATTTAGTGATATATTAAAATGTTCAAAATTGAATAAATATATTAAATAAGGTATCTAATTAAGGTCTTAATCTATACATTTTCATCTTATTTTAATTGTAAATAATTATGCAATAATAAATCTTTTTTTTATATAGATTAATGTATTTATTGCAATGAAATATTAAATATATGTTTTGCACTTTGAGGTTGAAAACAATTAGACATATAACATATTTATTCAATATACTTTATCAATTTTGTAAAATAAAAATATTTTATATACAATTAGTTAAGTTAACTATACTTGTTCTAAGTTAAGAAACATATTCGGTACAACCAGTTTTCGATGGCAGGCTATACTATATGGCAGGTTTCCCAAACAGAATCAACTATCTATTTGCATACCCTATCGATGGCAGTTATGCAGCAGGCTGTTATAATAAAATATAACAAGTCACCGCATCGTGATCAAAGAGTATACAATGCATTTTAAGTTATTTGTTCACGTCACCTGTCAAATGATAGACTACTGTAGCAATCTTGTTGGCAGAGTTGTTTGAGATATGACCTCGCAATGAAGGCATGCTCCTGTGCACTAATCGGCCACCGAATATTTTTCTTAACTGGAACAGGCTATAATTGTAAAATTTGTTTACCCTATTGATTGATCTTGAAATCTATTCTTTCAACTTTAAAACATTAAAGTTTAACTATATTAAAGATTATAAAACATAATTTAAATGGAATATTATGACCATTGTTTTATTATTTATTACAATAAAACTTCTTAACCTCTTGATTTTTAGCAGTTAATATAAAACAATTACCTTTTACCAACATCTTCTATAGCAATACTGTTATATATTATATTATTTAGGTTTATATTATCTGTATAAATTTATATTTAATAGAAACGTTTTATTATATTTAAATATATATTATTTTTTTATAACTTATAATGTTAGTAAACATAATTTTGTAAAATATTTTAGTTAATATAATATACTATTATGTTATTACTAAATGTATTAATATTCTTTTTCAGTCAGAAATGGTTCATGTATTACCCAAATCTAGTCATGTTACCAAAGACACAATGGCAAAATTACTTATAGATTTTTTGGAAAATCAAGCTAAAAGACATTTAAGGTCTTCAGTTGATCCTGAATTAAACTTCCATTTATATAGATCGAAGGAAAAAAGTCAAGAAATAGTCCATATTGAAACATTGAATTCTGATAATTTTAATGATGCTGTTTTTAATAACAATGAAGTAATAATAATAACTAGAGCATAAAACATCAACACGTTTTTATTTAATAACCATATTATTTCAGAATATTGTTGTATACTTTTACACTCCATTTTGTGCTTACTGTCAAGTAGTTGCACATGTACTATTAAGTGTTGCTCGTTTAATGCGAAATGTAAAGGATCTCAAATTTTTTCGTCTGAATGGTAGCGATAACGATTTAAGCTGGCATTTGACTGTACAAACATATCCTACAATTATTATTTTTCCTGCCAAAAAGTAATTTATTAATGATAAATATATTATTGTATTTTCATTTTATTGGAATTTCTTCAGAAAAGCTGAAAGTTATGTATTTCCATATAATACTGAATTAACATCCAACAATTTATCTCAATTTATTCTATCAAATTTATTACTGGAAACTCGACTACAAGCTATGGTTGGCTTATGTTCAGTATGGAATTCTTCTGAGGTAACGTTAAGTTAATTTGTTAACTAGAAATGTATATTATTGTATTATTGTGTATATAATATACAATGTTTTCAGAATTATAATAAACAGTTACATTACTGTCTCCGTGATATTAAACTTGATTGTGATGCTAACATATCAAAAACACTCCAATCATACCGCAGAGGGCTTGTATATAGAGAACAAAATCCAAATGTTACGTTAGCACCCATTTTTAATAGACTGAGATATTTAAAAGCATTTAGTCTCATTTTAGATGTAACTCATAAACTAAATGACAAATCTATGAAAAAATTTTCTGATATTTATAGTTCATATTTATTTCAGTCTTAATGAATTAAAAGTAAACATGTTAATTAACAAAATATATATGTTATATTGTAATTATTAATTTTGATTATTTTTAATGTAAAAACACTTGTTAAAAATTATGTAACTAATATTTCAAATGTATTTTAGATTTAAATAGAAACAAACTCTGTGATAATGTTATATAATAAAAAAAATGGTATATTTTATTTATTGAAATAAATGATAAAATTGAGTATTGTTTTTACTTTATTTTAATTTTGTTGGCCGACATAACATATATGAATGATTCTAATATACTGGTGATGGTTTTTGAATAGGCAAAAGTTTGAATCTTTCTTTAATATAGATCTGTTTTTTTGATTGTATATCAGTAGGTATGAATTGAGTTAAATAAAGTTATTATAAATTACCTATAATTTAATTTTTATAAAAATAAACATACCTGGATAAACACTAATAGTTTAATTACTAGCAAAATCTGTTTTCTATAATTGAATACAGGATTATTAATTTTAGAAAATTAATGGTATTTTAAACATAAAATTAAACTAAATCTCATTAAAGCAAAATATTATGAATCAACAGCTAAGTAACATACATAATAATTGCAATTTTTACTTAAAATACATAATTATTTTAGAATATAGAGAAAAAAATGGAAGTGATACAGGCGATTGATCATGGACATACAATATAAAAAATGTATAATAATAATGATAAATTAATAAAAGATACTGTGATTAAATAACTAAGACTATTACAATCTAATAAAAAACTCTCAAAAGAGAATTGATTGAGTTATAGTTTCAAGGAGAATTTTAAAATTTATTTGAGATTTTCATCCTTTTTTAACTTCTGTAGAAATTAATTAATGTATAAGTTGTGAATAGTTTAATTGGCTTAAGAAATGTCTTATTTACCAACATAAGTAAGACATTTATCAATTATTATGCATTAATACAAGTATATACCTATGTAAAATGTATTTATTTTTTTGTTAAAAACAATGTAAAGGTTACACGTTGAAGATTAAATTGGCATGTAAACGATTCGTTGTTGAACAATTAAGCGTTAAACTTAAATTTTTTTTAATATTTCACACTTTTACGTTATATTTTATAATATTAAATCAGATTAGAATTTATATAATTCAAATGGTATATCATTATATTCAAGCCCGGATTGACCTGGCGAGTTACCATCGGTGGGCCGGTAGAAAATACATAGGAAATGTATTGACAAATAATAGAAAAATAAGATATTAATGTTACAACCCAATTGCATTGTATTTTAAAATAAAATTGTATAGAAATACTATTAAAAACTATTAAAAATAATTTATATATATATACTTTTAAAAGATAAAATTATAAAATATGGGCTGGTAAAATACTTATATCTCGGTGAGCCAAATTTACCCAATCCGGCTCTGTACGTAACAGTATGTATGTGAAATAAAATTTGATTATATTTTAGAATATATTGGTTTTACAATGACGTTTTTTTTATGTAAAAAAGTCACTTTTTCGGGTAGAAATAAATGTCCGATTCCCACAAATAGGGTATACTTTCTGAAACAAATTTCATGTAGTTGGTATTTTTATTTAGCTCATTTTTCGAATTTATCATAAGTTTTTTTTTTTGGAAGAAGAAAAATTACCAAAGAATAACGAAAAACGGCAAAATTTACGGAAATCGTAATTTTGATGAAATTGATTTTAGGTTTTTCATGATGACTAATGCAACTTTGAACGCAGGAACTTTAAATTTTTTTTAAGTTTTCTCATAAGTAGTTTACATGTGTAGTAAACTTATAGAATGATCTATTAGTATAATATATTGTATTATATTGAGTTTCACTCAGAATCTTATTTTCGAATGCTATATATTATTGCATTCAAATCTTAATTATAATAAACCACGAATTTTTCCGAGGACCAAAAGATGAAGGAGGAACGTCCAAAATCGACTTCCCGCCTTTTCTTTTCTTTAGTAATAGTTCATATCTCATGTATAAAATTATAATAATCAATTTAAAAATGTATATTTAATAAGTTAATTTTTAAAATGCAGGAGAAACTGTAGGTACCAAATTATTATTAAAAATTAGACATTGATAATAAAAAATATATATTATTACATATGTAAACATATATTATTACAAACATTGATTTGTGGCATCATTATTTTATTTATTTATTTAACCTCTACTAACCATTGTTTCTATATATGTTTGTACTCCAACCGCATATTGTATTATACAGGATATAAACACTATATTCAAAATAACACTAAAATACTTGTAAATCCTGACGATTGGATGGATGACGTATACATATCGTATACACGATATGTTTAACGAACTCCTTTTCTAATAATATAAAAACATAATCATGGTCGGGGGATCTTTTATATGAGTCTCCCTCACAATCGAAAAATGTTTCAAACACACAACAATTTATGCTCGATTGTATTCTATCATATATTAATATTTTAATACCATCGTTCTATTTTTCAGTCAATTGTTCGACAATATACCATAACCTTATTATATAATGTCTAATAATTATTATTAAAACATCTGCAATTGCGAATTTCCGAGTTCTCGAGAGCACCGATAACTAGTATTCAGTCAGATCAATACGTATCTTTATAATTGACGAATAACGTAGGTAGTAGATATACTACCAAGATATACTAGATATGCCCACACAGCATTTGTCAATGATTAATGTGTAATAAATATTTTTGTTTGGTTTAAAATTAAATATTTTAATTAGAACCATCATGCAACATTTATAAAATATTAAATAAATAAAATTATTTTAAAATATTTATTAATTTTATTTAAATATTAAGAATTAAATATTTAAAATATAATATCAATTTATTATTTAATATATATTTGAATGAAAATGAAAAATAAATATTTATAATTATATGTTTATAATACATTGAAACTAAATGAAAATAAAATGTTGTGAATTAATAATAATAAAATTATTATTAGGGATTGTATAATTAACATTGTGCTAATAAAAGTGTATAAAATATTGTTATTCATATTTACACTACTATATAATATATTTTTTCAGATGCCATAAAAAAACATGCACAATTTGCAAAAATACCACAAAATGAAATTGAAGAAACTATTAAATACGTGCTTTCTCAAGCTCCATTTAATTTGAAAAGAAACTTAAACAAAACACATCCTCATTAGTCATTTAGATTCTTGTAATATTGAATAATTTTATTTTGGATTTTTTAATTATAATAAAATTTTAAGTATAAAATGTATGTATGTAAATTGTAAATAGTATTTAAATATACTATTGTCAGTGGCGTGCTACTTTAATTTACTCCCTGGGGCAACCATATTTGGTGCCCCTCAATTTGGGATGGTTCCCCCCTGAAATTTCATTATTTTTTGACCCATTGTAAATAGAAAAAAATGTTTAGAAGATAACGCATATAATTTTAAAACAATAAAATATAATAGGAAGAATCCTTAGAACATCTGAACATATATCACACACTATATGTCATCTCCTACTATAGTACTATCATCTATCATATTATTAGAATTTAATAGAGATATCTGAATAAAATATGGTAATCGGCAAAGTAAAAAGTTGTAAAGTTGTTGCAAAGAGTGGCACATGCAACCCCAAATAACAAGTAAAACCATATCTACTAAATCTACAATTTAGGCAATAACAATTATTTTTAAAATAGGTATTATGGTATAGAATATAAAAATAAAATATATCATATTCATACAATATGCAATAACAAATACCTCAATCATAATGAAGTAATTAAAATAGGTATACAAATATATTTAAATTAATAATTATAATTATACAAAAAAAAAATGTACATATAGTTAATTTTGTAATAATACATCATTTTTATTTATTTATTATTAATAAACTGTTTTATTTCATATGCCATTATTTTCTTATTTTAGTGCAGTATGTACCTATAAAAGTATATAAATATGAACCTAAATGAAAAATATAATATAAACCAATATTATTTAACATTAAATATGCAATGTTTATTAAATATTTAAATTAAAATGAATATTTATTTTTTGTTCAAATAATTTACGTGCAATATTAAATAAACATGTAATAAAATTTTATAAATTAAGAAAAAACATTATATAATTAAAAGTACAATGTTTAATAAATATATGAATGCAATATTTATTAAATATTTTAATTCATATAAATATATAACATTAATTTTTGGTTCAACTAATGTACCTGCAACATTTGGGCAATATAAATCAATTACCAGACAATTAATTTTCAACTTTTAATACATATTTGACATTTAATTTCCAATGTACAATAAACATTTAATAAATATTAACTTGCTGTGTGGATATATACTACTAAACATAATATATTACTACATGTCAAAATCAAAACTCTATTCATATAATCGAAGTGATTTGATATCGAATACTAATGTAAAGATCTAAAATTACTTGAAGTTAAATGAAATAAGTATTATTCTTAAAATATAATAACGAAAATTATTATATAAGATTTTTAGTTAATAAACCAAATCATGTTTATTCTTTATTATTAAATAATAAAGAATTAATAAATTAATACATTTTATTAATTCATTAGTATTGCTGTTATTCGATTTTTATTTATATTAATAAATAATAACATTTATATTATACATTTATACATATTATATTATTTATTAAAACTTTCATAAAATACATACAATTTTTAAATTATTTAAAATCTTTATAAGATTACATGTTTTTTCTTACATGTTTTTAAAATATAATATTTGTTTTGATATGATTCTAAGTATACATATTCATATCATTAAAATACAGCTTAGCTGTAATCTACGAAAATAACCATTAGGTAAGTGTTTCGCTTACTATATCAGAATACCAAGTTTCAACTAATTCTGAGTGATTTTCATTATGTGTTATTTAAAATATGTAAAATTTGCCTACCGATTTTTAAAAATCGTTGCAAACAATTGTACGAGAATGTTATCAGCGGCCAACCAAAGTGATAACCGAAGTGAAGAAAAGTTGATTGTCAAAAATAATTTAAATATTTACAGTAGACAAGATGTGGGATGTACGAGTACAATGTTAACAAAAAATGTTGTTTGGTTGACACCTGAAGCACCGCGTGTCAAAAGAGCACGAGCCACAATTCATATTAAAATTTGACGTTGTTAAACGATGCTTTTTTTTGACACGCAGTCAACCGAACGAGATTTGCGCTTTCTTCCCTCAATATTGTCCACGTATACTCAGCTCTCGTTTCCTATAACTCTGTAACTATTTTTGACATTTCTTCACTTGAGTTTATTGTACGAATGTCCTCATATAACCTTTACG
The DNA here is from genome assembly GCA_013282895.1 of Eriosoma lanigerum. Lineage (NCBI taxonomy): Eukaryota > Metazoa > Arthropoda > Insecta > Hemiptera > Aphididae > Eriosoma > Eriosoma lanigerum. Next base: position 38,758,736 of record CM023358.1, read on the forward strand.
TATTTTAAATTACACCAACACACCGTACGAAAATCGCTAAGAATTAAGCTGAGACTTTAAATGGTTGTAGTAAGTGAAACTCTAGATACAAGTAATGGCTATTTTTGTAGTCATGGTATTATCATTAAGCACGAGTAAAAATTTGTGCGGGAAATTTTTTTACAAAGAAAATTTATGTTGAAAAAATTTAATTAATAAAGGTTTTTGGGTTGTTATCACAGAAAATATAATAATAACCTAAACAATTCTATAATAAAATAACATTAGCATTAACTTTAACTTTAACCATCTACCGATATTTTGATATGGTGGACTAAACATTTAACAATTTCTTTTTCAAAATATTATTATTACGTTTATTCTTCATTTGTTTAGCTTGTCGATTTATATACTTTATTGATTTTTGATTGTTAGAGGTGGAGATGTCAAGCGGTTTTCTCAAATTCGGTCGTATAATAACCGTTGGCAACTGTGTGAATTTCTTCGTTGCTGTGCTCTTTGATAATGAAGATTTTACATATTTTAAAATGATTATAATTCTGAACTCGTATTCATTTTTGGTTTAATTATTTATAATACCGGACCTGTATAAATGTAGATAATAGATACTTTCAATTTTACATTGTGTCATTGAAGTACAATCGGTTAGGTATAGAAAATAATATGGCCACAAGTAAACCCTCGGATTAGTCAGATTACTCTATAATCTATACATTATTTTAGTAAATTTAAAATATTATGTATTTTAAAAGCAAATTGTTTAAAATATATTTTGTAACTCTCTTGTCTGGGAAATCATTTTCAAATTTTCATTTATTCAATTGGTGAAGGAAAATAAACTTAATCTAAATATAAACTGCACTTGCTCTAGAATTAGATACGTAAATACATTGCAACATTATTTATGCAGCTTGTATTAAAAATAAAGATAGGTACGTATTTTCTATTATTAATTGTATTATTATTTTATATTATTGTATTTTTGATATTTATTTATCTAATCTTGATATGATACTTAAATATAAAATTGTTTATATTTACTTTACATTTAATAATATAAATACGTCATATATATATATAGAGTGGTCCTTATTTTCGAACATTCGAATTTTTGATTCCGCACCCCCCCCCCCCCCCCCCAATCCATTTTGTTCAATACTATTGAAAAGTAATTTGTGTAATTCTTTTAATAATTGTTCACCCTCTTCACATGCCGCAAGGGAGTTTAAAAATAACTAAAGGGGTAGTTTTATAGTTTTTTGAGTTCAATTTAAAAACTATAGTTCTTGACATAAAAATGTATAGAACTTAAATTTTAGATCATATTATTCTACATAAAAAATGTACAGACAAAATTTCTTGTACAACTACTATTTTCCAAGATAAATTAAAAATATACAGAAAATTTAGTTTTTTCGGAAATATTAAACTTTTTCCCATTATTTAAATGTACTTGATGAACGATAAATTTTGCAGCAAAATATTGTATATCGAAATTATACTAAATTAAATTATATAAAAGAAAGAAATTGTAAAAATTGCATTGGAATGTTAGTTTTACTGTGAGGATACAAATTTATGTGGTATTGCCGAATAATTTCCGAATGTATGTTGTCTATTGGTTATTATACTCGGGTTGTCTACGGCTGCGATCTATTTTATCTTTAAAAAGTCTTTTAGCAAATAAAATATAACACGTTTATCGTTTATATTAGGTGCATACAGTGGTGTTTCCAGGGGGAAGCTTAACCTCGTTATGGGATTAATTCTCATATACAGAGTTATCCATATTAACTATATAATACCATAGACCATAGTAGATATATTTGCTTTTCGAAGATTTGATTTTAAAAGTTAAAACTAAGAATATTACCTATTTATTATTAATTTTTTTTTTTTTTTTTTTTTTTTTTTTTTTTTTATATATATACATTTTAATAAATATATATTCTTAAATTGTAATAAACTAATAACAATATGTGATATGCACAGCTTATGCCAAATTCAGTAGTTGTTATCTAAATTAAAGCTTATAATATGGGGCACACTGGGCCGGCTCAATATATATTGGCTGCTGGGCTGCCGGGAACTCATGAACAATTAATTGACGATATTAATATATTACCATCAATTATAGAATAGACTATTGTATAATCAAAGATATTACTAATAAATATATTTTCTATTACGTAGCAGAGGCGACTTACTGGCTTTTTTATTTTACTCTAATTGAAATCAATAACTAATATTTTAACTACCTATATAGTGAAATTACTGTTATAATCGCAATGAGATAAGTATTTAGTATACTTTCAGAGGTCCTACAGGCTACAAGACGAACAAGTAGGCAGTGGTGAATTTACGGAGGGGAGGGGTTCATGGGGTCTAGACCCCTCCCCACTAGACACCGATATAATATGACGTACTTATACTGAAAAAATATGTTATAACACAATGTTTAATCCTATCCAGAGCCGGATTGGGTAAATTTAGATATATCAATATTTAACCGGTCCATTTTTTATAATTTTATATTTTAAACGTATATATACCTAAATTGTTTATAATTTTTGTAGTAAATTTTATTTAAAAATACAATACAATTAGGGTATAACATTAATATATTATTTTTCTATAATTTTCAACACTTTTCTAATTCATTTTTTTACCGGCCCACTGAGATTTTCTCGATAACACGACAGGCCAATCTGGGCCTGATCTTATCCTATTTATTCTTGTGTACACAAACAGATAAGTACCTAATTACAAATTAGTATGTGCCCCTATATAAACCCGTATGTGTATGTAACATTAAATTGCTTTTAATAATAATACGATTATATTAGAATATTGACAATTAATATAGAAAATACAATTTTAAATTATTTTAGATTTTGAGCGAAGCAAAGAATGTATTGGTTTTATAATTTTTTTTTTTTTTTTTTTTTTTGTCTAAAACCATTTTTGGTTAGAAATAATGGTCCATTATCACGAATAAAGTATATTTTTGATAGTTAATTGCATTTAGTTGGTACTTATTTTTTAAGCTCATTTTCTCAAAAATTTTTCATTTGAAGAAGAAAACTACCAAAAAATGGCGAAAATCGGCAAAATTACGGTTCCCGTTATTTCAAATTTTTTTATTTGGTAATAATTAATTAGGTTTTCGCTAATTAGGATCATAGGAATTTTTTTGAGTAATCACATGGATGTTCAACAAAAAAGAAAATATTTTGGAAACGATTAGTTGATTTTCTGACGATTACTTATTCCATTTACAAAATACTTTGAAAATCGTTATTCACAATTTTATTTATAAGTTTCTAAAAATTTTAATATTTAGTAAAATTAAATATTAATTTTTTTTTTTATGTCTGAAGACACTTTTAGGGTAGAAATAATTGTCCAATTACCACAACTAGGGTATAATTTCGGTAAAAAATTGCAAGTAGTTGGTACTTTATTTAACTCATTTTTTAATTTTCTCAAAAGTGTAAAACGGCAATTTTCACGGAAATCGCATTTTTGATGAAATTGATTTTAGATTTTTCATTATAACTAATGCAATTAGTACTTGAATTTTTTTTTTTGAGTATCCTCAAAGGTAGTTTACACACGTGAAATTTTGAAACGGTTTATCAGTATAATATATTGTATAATTATACTTCAAATAATGCATTCAAATCTTAATTATAATAAACCACTAAATTCTCCAAGGACCAAAAGAATGAAGGACCATCCAAAATCAATCTTTCTGCTTTTTTACATATTATTTTTTAGAATCTTCCCAAAAAAATATTGAAAATCCGCCACTGCAAGTAGAAATATTGTATAAAGTATATTTGATAAGCTACCGGAAAAAGTAGATAGGTATTCATAGAGGCTTATATAATCGGGTTGGGCTGTTTATAGTTGTAGAATACTGGGCCATTTACCTGTTCCCAGTCCACCCCTAAGCATATTTACTTTATTTTCATTTTCATTTTTATATATAATATTATAGTTGCACTTTTCACACATAAAAAAAAGAACAAACATAGTTAACAAATCAATTAGCCATCTTTTTGCCCGAAAAATAATCCTGGCTACGAGCCTGATAATAATATTACAGCATTAGAAATATTATGATTATTAAAAAAAAAGATTGGTTCCTTTCCTAATAATTGTATCGCATAAGAAATTATGTGATTTCTTAATGATATCAGTGACTTCTACCAACGGCGAAAGAAGTTTTTCTAAAAGTTAAATAAAAATAATAAGAAATTATTTATGAAGCACCATTTTCCAAAACAAGCTTTTAAATTTAGTTTTGATTACCTTCGTAAATGAAATTACAAAGTCACATATAAAATTGATTTCAGAAATGCCATTGACATATTATTTCCTTCTAAAAAGCAAGGAAAAATACATTTAAAAAATTTAATTGTAAAAGTAGATAAGATAGTAAATAAGTGTTTATCAAATGTAATAAATTAATAATGTATTGTATAAATTACTTTATAAGTTATACTTTAATATAATTTAAAAATAATTCTACATATATATATATTATCGTTTAGCTTTAATTTTTTTCTAATTGATTAGAGACGCAGTAAGTATTATTACGGTTTGGATTCGTTAATTAAAAATAAATATTAATATTTGTTAATATTGAATAATTTTCTACGCCTAAATAAAATGGTGATTAGATATCGCAATAGTTTCCATCAATATTGGTGTACTGTATAAAATATGTATTTCATATTATCGACACTGGCAAATAAATTGCCTTGTGCCAAAATTTCCTAGATCCAATATATTTTCATTAGTAAAATAATTAAATCTCTGATGACATAATTTTCTCTTATTGTATAAAATTTAGACGTTCTGATATCATTCTCATCGCTAACTAATCGCATGACTAAAATCCCTATGAAGCAGTGTTGGTCAAACGGTGGGGGATATATATCCCCCATGATCTTTTTATTATTATGTATTATTTTTAACAATATACCGTTTATTACCTATATATTTATAATAAAAAAAAAGAGAAGGTCGATTATGGACGTTCCTCCTTCGTCCCTTCGGTCCTTGGAGAAATTAGTGGTTTATTATAATTATTAAGATTTGAATGCAATGATATTGCATTAGAAAATACGATTTTGAGCGAATATCAATATATTACAATATATTATACTGATAATCCAATCCAAAATTTACCACGAGTGTAAATTACATATGTAAATATGCAAAATAAATTTCAAATCCTTACGATAAAATTCAAGGAGTTATCATTTTATGATAAAGATTGTCATTCACGATTTTCAAAATATTTTATAAATAGATTAAATAGTATATAATTAGGTTTCTACAAAAATTTCAAACCGTTAAATCAAAAATTACAGATAATAATAAACATTTTTAGAAAAAATTCAAATTTCTATATATTAAAATTTCTATATTTAGCCGAAAACTTAACCAATCCATTCCAAAATTTTATTAAAAGTAAATAATATCTATGTGAGTACTCAAAAAAATTTTCAAGTTCTTATGATCAAAACACAATTAGTTATCACGAAATAAAAAATAAAAAATTATGAAAATCGTAATTTTGCCGATTTTTTGCATTTTTTTGTTAGTTTTTTTTTTCTAGAGAAAAACATTGGAAAAATTCGAAAAATGAGCTTAATAAAGTACCAAGATAATAACGATTTGCAATCGAAAGCATATCCTTTTTGTAGTAATCAGACAATTATTTCTACCCGATAAATTGTTTTCATACATAAAAAAAAAATAATACATTCTTGCTCCGCTCAGAATCTAAAATAGATTTAATAATTTAATAATTTTATTAATATATTATGACTGATATTTAAAATTGTCAAAATTTATATGACAAAATAATTTGACCGCCACTGCTATGAAGTCAAAATCTATAATAGTGAAACACGTCAATAACATTAGATCATTTTTATATTTTACTAATATGATACAATTGAAATGTTTTAACATTAAACATATTTAGCATTTAGGAATATTAATGTTATGCCATTTATTAAAGTTTAGAATGAGCTATTTATATAGGTAACATGTGCAGTTGTGCACTTTTAATACTGTTTGAATAATTGTGTTTACATTATTATATTATATGATATAAATAATTACCTATAAAAGATTCCCAAAAATAATTTCTATTTCATATTATTCAACATTTGGTATCCAGAACGTTCCTCTTTACTTTACTCCTAAAAACTTATCATGTATTTGTCTACAAGTAATAAATATTTAACAATTTTGGTCATTTTAGCTGTTGTAGCCTGTCCAATAGATTCAGGTAATTATTTTACATACCTATGTTATACTTTTAATCTTTAATTTGTATTATAATCTTAAATTATTTTAAAATTATTATTAATTTATTTTTATTATTATTAAATGTACATTATATTAAGAAACTTTAATTTTGACTCAGTGGCTATTACTTTGTATTAAGAACCATGTACTCGTACGCAAAACCAAGGATGATTATATTGTAAACCCCAAAAGAATGAATACTGATTAAAATATTTACATTCTAGGTACACTGTGTGGAAACATTGATACCTATATTGTTTTAGGGAAAACTAAAAAGTTAAATGTTAAACTTTAATTTCAACGTATTAAATGAAATTGCATTTAGTTAAACTATTCTATCATTAACTGAACAAATACCACTAAGTTAAATAATATATTAGCTGATGTATTTGTTATCAGTATAAATTAAAAAATAAAAATAAACTTTACAGTTTAAAATTATTAAAAATGTTTAGCAACATTAATCAAGGAGGGTAAAACTAATTAATAAGAATTAATTTAGTTGTATTCGAGTAACATTAATTGAAATAAATTAAACATTAATTGAATCACATTTTCCAAAAAAAATATTATTTCCTATAATTTACTGTTGACACTGTAGCAATTCCTTTGTTTATTAAGAAACACATAGATAATATTCCTTCCAAGAACGCCTGCAGAAATGCAGAATTTCAGTCTCGTTGGTGTAAAATTAATTTATATCATTACCCCTCCTAAAATTTCTCTGTTGATTATTCTTAATTTGCCTACTGTGGATATCATATTTTATTATCAACAATATTATTACTCCATGATTAAAATAAAAACCTACTAAACATATTTAATATTAAACTATTAAAGTGAGGACGCAACACCGAAATTAAAACGCATGCAATAGATCATAGAACGCGCTTTTACTACTTTTGTAATGACGCAAGCACGATCAACATCAGATTAAAAAGATTAGAACACTATACAAATTTTCACACGAAAAAACAATTGTTATTTAATTTGAAAACAAATTCTTAGGCTTACAAATCATTAAATCCCATCAAAAGCGCGGAGCCTTGGACAGCTGCCCCTTCTGCCCTGCCCTTCCACCGGCGCTGTCTATCGATGGGGTGAGTGGGTGGTTGTAAAATTTAATTGACCCCGTATATACAATTAGCTCTGGACGTCACTGCCATTAAGCCACTTTGCATAGTTATTCATTTATATAATATCTATATATTTTTCAACAAGTTGTGGATGGGTTAGCAGGTTACACTAACAGTGGCGACGCCAGAATTGTATTCTAGGGTGGGCCAACTGAGGGCCGACGTCTTTTTGGGAAGGGCTTTGAGTCAAGATCTAAAAAAAATTTTAGGCAGTATTGCTATTTGCTACCCGTCATGGGAGGGGGGGAAGAGTGGTTGTCTTGTGCCATAAAATGTTTATAATGAACCATTTTTAAGACAATAAAAAATATTTATACTTATTATATTAATAATAATAACTCTATTCATGCAAGAAAATGTGCGCTCACAGGCGGCGGAAGACACTGGAATAGTTTATAGTTATGGCTATAGAACAAAGTTTAAATAACTCAGAAAAAGCTATTAAATATTATCTCAAGTATAATTAAAAATGATAATTTTTTTTCTTGTCATCTTATATTTTATAATATAACAACACAATAATAATTTTAATGACCTTATAAGTTACAATAAATTTAGGGTGGGCCAGAGAATTTTAGGATGAGCCATGGCCCACCTGGGCCCACCCTTGGCACCACTGTACACTAATATTATAAATTTTGCTATACCGATACTTGGTACTTATTAAATTGTTTGTAGTTTAGAGCCATTGATACACCATCTTAATAGTTACAGTATTTCTATCACTATAAATAATTTCTTATGAAATAATATATTTATTTTAATGCTTCTTTAGGTCTTAATGGAGAAAGTAGTAAGTTAATATGAATTAAGTAATTTATTACGTTTTAATATTAATTAAGTTAATTAGTATTGTACATATTTAATATACTTATGTGTTATGATTTATTGTACATTGATTTGTGGTCTTAAAATTATATCATTATATAATAATTGATAACAGTTCTTGTCAATATTTTGTTTTGTTCTATACATAACTGTAGATAACTAATTATTTACATTATACTTAGTGGCGCAAATAGGTGGGTTAAAGGGGCCTTAGCCTCAAAATGTTTTCAAGCTTCTTCTAGAAAAATATCCAGTAAGAAAACTAGGGTCAAATAATATAACATTGGATATTTACATATATTTAGAAACATAAATACAGTGGGATCGGTCTGTATGACTGGAGCCCATGACATACGACTCGTATTTTTATTTGCGCAACTAATTATGAATAAATTAATATTATTTATTTATGTAAACTATGTTTTTATATTATTTTAGGTTACGCATATCCCGAATACGGTAATTATTTACTAATAATGTTTTAAAATTTTTACATTTATGTTTTAGTTTTATTGCAATAATATATTTTTATATTTCACTTTTACTTCTTGGCTATATTAACAATATTAATATTATAACATGTTATGATGATCCTTATATTCTAAATTTTAAAATTCGGTAATGTGAATGTTACCAGTATTCATAAACCTAAGATTATAATATATTTAAAATCGTATTAAAATACGATAAATAATAAATATAATTAAAATAAAGTAACAATAATTGATTAGTTTTTTTTATATTGTTTTAGTCAATCCAGATGGTATTTTAATTAACATTTATTAATTTTTAGTTTAAGACAAAATGTATAAAAAATTTAGAAATATAAAATTTTATATTCATTGAGGGGTGTAGTTTTAAACAATACAAAGTATACATAGGCGTAATAAAAAATAATAAAAGTGTACAGAAACATAATTATATCATAAATAATACCCCCCCCTATCCGATAAAATTATTTTAAATGTTTTGTAATCTACATAAAAATATGAGAAAAAATTGAAATCATGCTCCTCTTTTTACTTAGTATTGTATATCAATTGAATAAAAAAAAAAAATTAAATATATGTTGTCATTATTGATATAAATTATAAATGTATTTACAATTTTATATGATTTTGTCGATTAATTAATTAATACGTTTATTTTTTGTGTTTTAAAGCTCAAGGTAAAATAAATTATTTTTATTAATATAATTGATTTAGTATTACACAATTACCTACATAAGTTAGAATACAGTATATTTTAATTTATAAATTAACCTTATTAGTGTTCATTTAATATTTTCATTATTTCATCTATAGATACATTGATCGTTATTTAAATTATTATTATTTAGAGTTATCTGTTTCTGGTGGGTAATTCAATACAATTGAAATAAGTCTAGTATTTTATATAATATATGTAAACTTTAATATTTGAAATTTAAATACTATAATTATAATATTATATTTCTATCAACTTAAATCCATCTTGAATATTAATTAATTAAATTATTTTTACAATTTTGTTCAATATATATTAGCAAAAGGTAATTATATTTGCATTTAATTAAAATAAATTTATATTAACTATTATGTAAGAATTATTTAATAAGTATTATGACTGTATAGAAATATCATAATAAGAATATTATAATTTCGTAAAATTATATTAACTCTTATATATTATGAATCCAAAATGTTAAAAAATCACTATCGTATTCTTCTTAGAGATATTATTAGAACTTTTACCAGACTATATATACGCTGAAATTAAACAATTTTAATACTTATTGATTGTACACAACTTCCTATACATTTTAATTTAGTTCAAGGAATTATTATTGAAATATTTTTAAACATGATTAAATATTATTTAAAAATAAAAGCATAAATTATTAAATAAACATAAACTACCTATGATAATTTTAGATTCCGAACAAAGCGAACAATGTATTGTTTTACAATGTTTTTTTTTTCTGATGATACTTTTTTGGGTAGAAATAATGATCCTATTACGAATAGTGCTTTCGATAGTAAATCACATCTACTTAGTACTTTATTTAACTTATTTTTCGAATTTCTAAAATTTTTTTTTTAGAAAAAACTACCAAAAAATAACGAAAACCCGGCAAAATTCACAGAAATTGTAATTTTAACGAAATTAATTTTAGATTTTTCATGATAACTAATACAATATTTTGAACGCAAGTACTTGAAATTTGTTGAGTATTCTCATAGATAGTTTACACACGTAGTAAACTTATCGACTAAACTTGAACGGCTTATCAGTATAATATATTGTATTCTATTAAGTTCCATATTCAAATCTTAATTATAATTAACTACTAATTTCTCCAAGGACCTAAGGGACAAAGGAAGAACGTCTGATTTTTTTATATTTATGATTTGTTTTAATTTTTATTTTTAGCATGTTTAAGTACGTAAAGTTTATTATTTAAAAATAATAATATATTAATATATCATTTTAAATTTTAGTAGGTATATAATAATTATTATCGTTATCAACTGTTAATATATTTAAATCTTTATTAGGATGACCCATACAGATTTAGTGTTTCGGATATTAATAAATTAAAATGTAACAAAAAACTCTAATTAGTAATTATAAAAAGGATGGAATTTTATTTTATATTTTTACATGGAATACTTTACACTACGTGCATTTCGGTATTATTCACTAACTATTGACAGTCTTTTCGCATCGCTATATATTGTATCATGAAACCTTCTAGAATTTTCATATTCGAGAATCTTTGCGCGTATATGCAATTTGTGTTGTCTATCCATCACGAAGATTCTTGATTGTTCCATAATCACTACACAGATTATTGATCCTAAGTTTGGTTCACACGTGTCAGTTAAAACGTTCATTATGACTGATTCATCAAAAGGTTAAAATATAACAATAATTAGTTATTAATATTTATTGTTTAACATATACTTTTAGTCTGTTGAGTCTTCGGAGCAACCTATATCCCAAGTAATAAGTTATATCAACGACGGAAAAACCACAGATATCAATGAAGCACATTCAGAAATATCTACTGTTGAAAATCAAAATGTAACAGTCACAGAAAAGAAGACGATGATGAATTTGATTTATTTGGCAAAACTATTGCTGTTCAGTTGGGAAAAATGCTACTTGATAGAGCCTTCGTTTGTCAGGAAAAGCTAATGGGTGTTATGAAACAAGAACGTTTATACCAACTAACTAATCAAAGATCGCAAACATATGATTACATGCCACAATCATCTTCAGATTTTTTAATTGAACTTCTGGAAGAAATATGGATATGCTATTTTATGGTATTCTATATAATGCAGTAAACGAAGAAAATCAGTCTTCCGTAGCTACATACATATCAACAAAAATACAATAATAATAATAATAATACATAAGGTTTATTAAATTAAAATATTTGCCTAAATATCGAAGAGTAATTTTCAATTTTGTATGCGCTGGTAACACAGCTCTCATAACTGTTTCTTGCTTTTGAATTTTTGTAGTAATCCGATATAGAAGTTCTTCAAAATGATCTTAAATGATTTAATGATTTCTGTACGAATCTATATCTTCTGTTGCAAATTTTTTTAATAAACGTTCACTAGCGTTCAACGTATCACGTCTTAAAATCCATTTCCTGACCCACCATCTTCGTATTTTTAAGTTGTTTTAATATATTCTGAAGTTCTTTTGATATTTGAGCACATAATAACCCAACATTAGTTCGAATTAAAGATTTTTGTGAATTTGCCATCAAAAAATATTACAATAAATATATACAAGTAGGTACAAAAAAAGATGTGCTATGATGCGATGCCATGCGATCACTATTCATTAAGAATGTTCAGTTAAATGTTATCATTATTATTGAACCATGTGAACGATTTTTTCAGTAAAAATGATCGTCAATAGAAATGAATCAGTTTTAATGAACGTTTTAACTGACACGTATGAACCAAACTTTGATTAGAAACAATCATGTATAAAGAATATTATTGTAGTTTTAAGAATGTTTACGCGGGACTACCGAAACTATAATGATTCGTGAATACAAATAGCTTTAGTTGTAAACCCATAATAACAATATAATACAATTTTATGAAAAAATTTTGTTATCATGAGCAAAACATATTTAATTAACGTAACCGATAAAATACTTTATAGAACTACAATATAGTACATTATGTACAAGGAAATAATATAACTTATTTAAAATTTTGTTATTTAATATGTATTTTTAGATGCAATAAAAGAAGTTACAGATGTTAGTAAGTATATAATTTTTTATGAGTATTTTTAAAGAATATTAATATATTATAAATATTATTATTATTATATATGTATATATTATAATTTTTACTTAACTTATCATTATGATTTAAAAGTACTTTACGATATCTTAATATATAATACACTAATGACATATTATATAATTACATAATATGTATGTAAATTGTAGTTTCTAATTAATACCTATAATGATGGCCACACCAAACAATTTTAGTAGTAAATTTATTATACATTTTCAAAGTATAATAAAAATAAGTGGAAAAGTCAATTGTGGACATTCTTCCTACTACGTCCATTCGGTCCTTGAAGAAATTAGTGGTTTATTATACTTAATATTTGAATGCAATGATATTGCATTAGAAAATATGATTCTGAGCGAATCTCAATATATTGCAATATATTATACTGATAATCCATTCCAAAATTTATCAGGAATGTAAATTACAAATGTAAAAACGCAAAATAAATTTCAAATCCCTACGATCAATATTCAAGGAGTTATCATTTCATGATAAAAATTGTCAGTGTCACGATTTTCAAAATATTTTGTAAATAGATTAAATAGTATATAAGTAGGCTTCTATAAAAATTTCATAACGTTAAACCAAAAACTGCACGTAATATTAAATATTTTTGAAAAAAATTCAAAGCTCTATACAAAAATAAACCAATTCGTTTCAAAATTTTACTAAACGTAAATATTACCTATATTAGTATTCAAAAAAAGGTTCAAGTTCCTACGATAAAAACTCAATTAATAATCAAAAATAAAAAAAATTAAAATAACGGAAACCGTAATTTTACCAATTTTCCACTTCTCAAGAAAAGTCGTGGGAAATTCAAACAATGAGCTGAATAAAGTACCAACTAGATGATATTTAGTATGGAAAATGGTATTTTATTTGTCGTAATCAGGCCATTATTTCTACAGGAAAAAATGTTTTCATATATATAAAACATCTTTGTAAAAACAATACATTCCTTGCTCCGCTCAGAATCGAAAATATGAATATTTAAATACGTCCCTACTATTTAGTAATAAATTTGTGTTTTGTATATTAGAAAAACCTGGAGCGGAATTCAAAAATCAATCCGCACGTGAGTAAAAGAAATTATGTACATTAGGTAGAGATAAATGTATGTACTAACCTATCGGGATATAATACAGCAAGATTCATTACTCTGGGTGCTAGTACACCCGCAATTTGGTAATTTCTAAAAAATATTATTCAGTATTATGTACTTTAATTTGTACATTTTTGTATAACTATAAATGTACTACATTCCAAAAATTTCAAAATTAATTTTTTTGATTTCGGGCGTTGCGTTAACATGCTTAACGCAATGGCATAAACCATATATTTTTTTTTTACATATTTAAGAACAAAATCTATACATTTATATATCAAGGAAATTTTTGAGTGTTTCGGGTTGTAGTACAAAACTAATTTTTAGTTATAAGAATGTACAAAGTAAAGTACTTACATAATATTAGATAATTTTTTTTAGTAATTTCCAAATTGCGGGTGCCATGATAACTTATCTAATACAGTGTGTTCAGCGGTATTTGTCAATAACTTTTGATGTATCAAATATTTTTAAAATCTGATTTTTGCTATATATTTACGTATAAACAAACACACTTTTCATTATTATAAAAATAAATTGATTACTTACTTAAAAATAAATTTAATTGAAAAAATAAGTCCAGAATGTTGGTTAAATGAAAAATGAAAAAATAATTAAACTATTGAACAATTTACAACGGTACGCGTATTAGAAATCATGCATCATTTTAGAGTCCTTAAAAATAGTGTTAAATACATGAAATCGTGCCTTTTTTTCGAAAATATTATGGGCTAATGCATGTTTATGATTTTTTATAATTTAATTATTCATTTATATTTTATGGTTTGACCTAATGCATATTAAATATAATGTTTTGAAACTTTAGTATAAACAATTAGATTAGATTAATTAATAACATTATATATAATATATATATAATTAATAAATGCAATGTTGCATTAATGATCAATCAATATTTAATAAGTAAGGTTGGTGGCATACTAATTTTAAAAAATATTTATTAATTAAATTAATTTTTAAGCTGGTGTTCAATACTTCTTCTTCTCTCGTGTCCGGAATCACCAAATTAAATTTTATTTCCCCAGTAATCAGCAACGTATATTGCTTTGTCATTTGCTAAAATCAGGTCGTTTTTCGTGGCTAATTAATTAATGTTCAGAGTTTTGCGTCATTCCATAGTCACATTTATCGTCTGCGCTGAAGCCCCATTTCATGAGTGGGCCTTGCACTTGGTGGTTCCCGTTCTAAGGCGGTTAAGAGTTTTCCATGTAAGAAAGGGTAGCTTGAAACCGGTGGATCCTTTCTCCTTGGTTTTCAGTGGGGAGCTGGTCACTTTATCTTTCCACAGGTCAAGTCGCTGAGCTTTAGGTTAAGTTTCCAGTTTGCTTGCCGATTTTTAGAGACTTTTCCGAGACTTGAGCCTAGTTGGTTGAGATGGGTGTACGTATATTGGGTGTCGGGGGTCTTCTTGTTGTTTAATTTATTCAACCTCTGCAGATACTTGTCTTCGAATTTCAGGTGGGGCTATTCCGATGATAGGGTATATGTTTCTATAGCTGATGGCATTAGGAACCCAGAAATTATACGTGCGGTTTCGTTGATTGCCACATCCACCTTCTTTGCATGATCTAGTGAGCTTCCATAGTATGTTGTTCCTGGCATGTACTTTCAACTTTGTATCTTGGCAGTGGCATTTCAATGTGAGTGCTCTATCCAGCTTCACTTCCAGATATTTTGGAATATCACTGTGCTTGAGCTATTGTCGTTTCCAGGCTGATTATTAGTTTTCACTTAGCTTGTCGGTTTCTAAGATAAAAGATGAAGACCTGAGATTTGCTTGAGTTTGGTCTTAGGTCATTGTCCTCATGGTATGTAGCTAGTTCCTCTAGAGCTCTTATTAATTTATCTTCTAATTCTTCTTGTCTTGTGCAGTTACTGTTGTATCGTTAACGTAGATGAATTTCTTCATATAGGAGTTCAGCTATTGGTCGTTAATTTATGTTTATTAATGTTGAACAATACGTATTGGGTTTAACACGCTACCCAGTAGCATTCTATTGCGGTGTCCACCTTCTGTTCTTGCCTCGGAACACTACCAAAAAGCGCCTATCTTGCAGCAAACACTCTATAAACCTGATCAAGGTGTAGTCTTTCGTTACTTTGTATATCTTCTGAGCAAGACCCTTATTGTTGACGATATTATAGGCTGTACTAAAGTTTAAAAAAGCTACTCCGGTCACTTGGTCACTCTCAAAACCATCCTCGATTTACTGCGTTAGGTTGAGCACCTTACCGCGACATAATCCCCTGGTCCGAAACCTACCTGTTCTTTGATTAGTACCTTGTCTACGTTGTCTGCGATGCGTTTCAGTATCATTTATTTCAGGACTTTGAACAAATGGCAGAGCAACGAAATTGGTCGATAGTTCTTGCTTCTGTGGGGTCTATACCTGGTTTCAGGAGGGCAACAACCCGAGCTTTCCTCCAACACTTGGGAATTTTCATGCTGGTCACGCTATTATTCATTAGCTCAGGGTCCACGCTAGTGTTCTTGGGCCGAAGTATTTTTAATTTGTTTGACTCTGATTTCAACCAGTTGCTTTATTGCCTTGCACAGCCTTTTTCTGCTCCTGGTATTCAATGTCAACTTAATTTAATCGAATTTATCACAATGTTCGTATAATGTTTGGAGAATATACCTATGTTAACAAATTATATTATTATAATTTAAAAAAAAAATGAATGTAACATATCAACAATAATGAATGATCATTTAAAAAAAAAAATACTTATTTAAGATAAAAAAAAGTGGGAAGGCCGATTGTGGACGTTCCTCCTTCGTCCCTTTGGTCCTCGGAGAAATTAGTGGTTTATTATAATTATTAAGATTTGAATGCAATGATATTTCATTAGAAAATACGATTCTGAACGAATCTCAATATATTGCATTATATTAAACTAATAATCCATTTCAAAATTTACTACGAAAGTAAATTACATATGTAAATATGCAAAATAAATTTCAAATCCTTACGAACAATATTCAAGGAGTTATCATTTCATGATAAAAATTGTCAGTCACGATTTTCAAAATATTTTGTAAATTGAAAAAATAGTATAAAGTAGGCTTTATAAAAAAATTCATACCATTAAATCAAAAATTGTAGGTAATATAAGATATTTTTGGAAAAAATTCAAAGCTCTATATTTAGCCAAAAAACAAACTAATCCTTTTCAAAATTTTACTAATTGTAAATATTACCTATATTAGTACTCAAACAAATTTTCAAATTCCTACGATCAAAACTCAATTAATAATCAAAAATAAAAAAAATTAAAGTAACGAAAACCGTAATTTTACTAATTTTCCGCTCCTCAAAGAAAAAATTTTGGGAAATTCAAAACATGAGCTAAATATGTACCAACTAGATGAAATTTGTTATGGAAAGGGTACCCTATTTATAGTAATCGGACCATTATTTCTACCCGATAAATGTTTTCATATATCAATAAAAAAAGTCTTTAAATAATTGCCAATTTTCCGCTTCTGAAGAAAAAACTTTTGGAAAATACAAATAATGAGCTAAATAAAGTATGAACTAGATGAAATTTGGTACGGAAAGGGTACTTTATTTGTGGTAAGCGGACCATTATTTCTATCCGAAAAAATGTTTTCATATATCAGAAAATAATAATAAAAAGCCTATAAAAAAATTGTCACTCACGATTTTCAAAAATTTTTTTATTATGATTAAGTAATATATTATAAGGCTTCTGTAAAATTTTCAAAACGAAAAACAAAAAATTGTAGGTAATATTAATTTTTTTTGGAAATAAATTTAAAACTATATATTTGACCAAATAATCAACCAATCCCTTCCAAAATTTTACCACACTTGTATATTATCAATGTTAGTACTGTAAAAAATAGTTCCTACGATCAAAAATCAATGAGTTATCACGGAATAAAAAATAAAAAATTAAGGAAATCGTAATTTTGCCGATTTTTTGCCTTTTTTTAGTCTTTTTCTTCTTCTAGGGAACTTTGAAGAAATTCGAAAAATGAGCTTAATAAAGTACCAACTAGACGCGATTTGCTACCGAAAGCATACCCTACTTGTGGTAATCAAACAATTATTTTTATCCAAAAAAATGTTTTCATACATATATAAAAAAAAAAACATCTTTGTTGAAACAATACATTCCTCTCTCCGCTCAGAATCTGAAATAGATTAGGTATATATAAATATAAATTAAAAGTTTTTAATCGCGATATCGGGCGAAGCTGTGACGGGCTACATCTAGTACAATACAGGGGCGGCCCTAGGGTAGGTCATCTAGGTCATTTATCCTTGGCCCTAACTTACATAAAAACTTAATAACTTTACAAAGACTCACTATATTTTAGCTATATTCAAACTTAATTATCTCTCTTGGGGGTTTTGACCTTTAAGAATTAAGACCATCCCTGCAAACAATTTTACCGCCATCTTTCATCTGAAATTTTTCTTTATTGTATATTTGGTTTTACTACTTCAAAATCTTTTTTAATACGATCTTCCCATCGTAAACGCGATCTATCTAACAGTCTATTCTCAGTCGGATTTTCTTTAATAACTGCCTCAATAAATTAGCCCTGTTTCCTCCAAGTATGACCATCCCACATTAATATTCTTCTTGTAATTTCTGCAATAATATCTGGTTTTTCAAACAATAGTTCTTCATTCACCAGTGCCAAATCGATACATGGTCCATAAATTATTTTTAGAATTTTTCGTTCAAACACTGCAAGTTTTGTTTTTTCCCCCTTTCTCAAAGTCTATTCCTCAGAAATTCAGAACGAAATAACACTACTAGTCTCGTAAGGGTCGTGTACAATTTAATATAAAATTTTTTTGATAATATTTTTGTTTCAAACATATAGGCCAAAAAAACACCTATTCAAACTTAATTGTATACTTATTTATATAAATAGAATAATTTTATATCATTTAGTCTCACACTCCCACGCATACGTACCAAACTGTATTATTTTAACCTATCATTTTTAAAGAAAAATAATTCAGGATCAAAATGGTAGGTTTAGGATTAGGTTTAGTCATTTAAAAAAGTAATTGTGCGCATGCGAGAAATTAATTAATTTAAATTTCCCCTAATTATTTAAAAAGTATATTATTAAATTTATTGAGTAATTAAAAACTATTCTAATACAATATGAGTTTGCTTAAGTGTGTAAGTCTTGATTTGTATCTGTAATAGGTTTTTTATCAGTTAAATGTCCAATAATTTCAAATATTCAAATAACTCGGCGAATTTTTAACTTATAATGTTAATTCCACTACTAATTATTATGAAAAAAATAAAAGACAAAAAACTTGCGATCAAGATAGTAGGTTGTTTTTAAAAAAAAATAGTATGGGCATGCGTGAATCTAAACCCTAAACGATATAAAATTATTCTAATTATGTAAGCAAGATATGTATAATTAAGTTAAAATATAATTTACTAAGTAACTAATAATTTATTAAGTTACAATTTAGTTAAAAAAAAATTAAAATATAATGAGTTTTTGTAAAGTTATTAAGTATTTCCAATTATCGTGATCACACTGTATAATATACATAATATTATATAATATATATTTATATTTTTGAATATATGATATATCATTTGTTATTGGATCCTTCTTTTAATTAATTGTAATTCATATTTCTCATCAATACATTTCTAAGTAAATGAATGTCTAACGTTAACTGTTATACTTAATAGGAAAAATGATCGAATTACAAGCACAAGGATTTATTATTAGTAAGTCTAATTAATTTGTGAATTATAAATTAAAGAACCATTAGATTCATTTAAATAGTATTAATTATACTTGTGTAAATAATTAAGTGTTAAATTATTAAACATAACCTATCTGCCATAAGTAGGTAAAAAAAGTATAAGATGTCCGAAATTGTAGGTGGTTGCCCCATATCGGATGTATGCTGTGATAACAGATGAGAAGTAACCGCGTAATTGTTGCCTTGTTGGGGTTATTGTCTGTGGAATGTTGTGACATTTTAATACAGATTATTTTCACAGGCATATCCAATACTCGTGATGACAACGGTGAAAACTAGCACATACAGCCCCTAGTTTTGATCTATGAAAACTCACGTGTGAGAGATGCAAAGTGAGAAAATTTGTTAAATATAAGAACATAGGAACAGGTAAAAGTAGAGAATTAGTCGACGTAAAGATTTATAGTAACAATTTTATTGCAGGAAATTAAGTGAAATTGGGAGAAAGCAAAGGAAATCGGGGATGGTTTAAAGATAATTATTATTAATTATTAATTATTAATACTCAAGTAAGATAAGTACGAGAAATTACATGATAGTAGTGAAAAAATGAAAAAAGAAATGTTAGGTCAGATAAGGAAATATTATGGGAGTGACGAGGTCAAATTATTAAGTAAGTAATATTGATAAAATTTATTTTGTAAAATAAACGCATATGCTCCACAAGTATGAAGTGAGGAAAGTTCTAAAAAGTAATTCTAGAGGGAGATGGATGAAGTAACGTAAGAATTACTAGGGAACTAGAATATTGTGATTGATGTTGATATGAATGGACATTTAGGGATTGGTAAAACATATTACGAAAAGGTACATGGAATCTATGATTTTGAAAAGAGAATGAACAACGAAATGTCGAATGGATGATATAGAACTTGATTTTGTAGAAATGTGTTAGCAGTTAAGAATACTTTTTATAGAAAAAGAAAACAAAGCGATATATAACTTTTAAGAGTACTTTTAAAGAATAAGTCATAAATTGTTTTATGTGAAGGAGGGAGAGTATAAAGTAGTGTAAAGATTGTAAAATAGTAACAAAGCATAATAACCTTAGACTTCTGATGTAAAATAAAACGAGGAAACATAAGCCAAAGAGCAAATAAGTAGATAGTTAAGAATTAGGTGATGGAAGCTTGACTGGTAGGTCTTGGACATCTGGTGGTGATGATAAAGTTCGATATTTATTTATTAATTTATGCTACGGTACAACATACGCACGATTGTAAGTTGTAACTAAATAATTGTTTATCTAGGCTTTCTATTTGTAACGATTGCCGCGGTCCTTTTCTGGCGATGTTTTTTTTTTATTATATTATATTATCGAGGTCACCAGAAGGGGATCACGTATGTATACTATTTTATTATTTATTTTGTTAAATAAACGATGGAATCCTGGAGGAAGTAATGCGAAAGCATTATATAAATAGGTCTTATAAATGTAAGGTTTGTCAATTAGTAGGTAGGTCATTTAGCTATAGTATGTACAAATAATACTATTTCTAATGAGAAAAATTATACAAATTATAAAAATTATAAGACTAATGCATATGTTTGAAACTGAATGTTATGTAAATGATGTTATTAATATGTTTAATATTAGAAACTATAAAAGTTTTGATCCTATTATTTTAGATACTTTGGTAAATGGGGTTTCAGTTGAAAAATATTATCATATATTGTGTTGTATAAACATTAAATAAAGAGAACTACAAGTCTACAGCTTTAGTAAGACTAGTAAGACTAGTAAGACTACTATATAAATATACGTACATATGTACGACACGTTATGGATTTGATATAATCTATCCCTAACGACGGCCCTGCTATCACTATATAAGGTAAAGCTAACTACAATACCCTACTTGTGATAATCGGACCATTACTCGAAAACCCGATCTACCCGAAAAAGTGTCTTCATACATAAAAAAGCACACATCATAAAAAACCAATACATAAGGTAATATTTTCGATTTGCTCAGAATGTAGAATAAAACTAACGGGTGAAATTAATACCTAGTTGTTTGTAAAGAAATTTGAAAATTAATATATTATTCACATAATATAGATTAAAATAGTAAAATTATTTTATTTCTTTAGCTGAACCTAACTATAATCTGAATTATGTCTTAGGTAAGTAAATTCAAATTACATTAATAGTTATAAATAATGGTGCTGTATGCCTGTATTGGCCATTCTTAGTTGGCGCGCTGAATTTGCATCGCTGTATGTTAAGATGTTAAAATATATTATACGTTTTTCTACCGTCATTTGAAGTAATTAAATTTTATCATTAGCTGTGAAAATATAACATCAAAAAACCACTTATTTGTAAATGCAGTAGCTAGTTAGTATAGATTTGATTTTCAAAACTTTTAATTAAAAAACTATTACGTAATTATTATGCCATTATACTCTATTAGGTAGGTACGTCAAAAATCAATAAACATAAAAAATCAAACCTAAAAAGTCTGAAATCGTACACATATGACATATTTATACGTATGAATTTTAGTTTAGACATTTATAGAAAATATATGTATATATTCTACAGAAATACTTGTTTATATTTTAAAAGTGAAATTACCTATATTAATTTGTCTTCTTATATTTTATATATGTTAATAGCTATTTATAATTTTATAATTAATTATAATTTTTTTAGATTGGTTTGATTTGTATTTAGTTTACATACATGTATCTTACATAAATTGTTCGCTTTGTGTAGAGGATGGTAAGTATGTTTTTAAAGCAGTATTTATAGTAGATAAGCAGATTATAACAACAATACCTTCAATAAAGTTACTATAATAGAATCAAGTTGTTTTTATAAATTATGATACTTATATAAATATATTATATTAACCTCGTAATTAATTCTTAATTTTTAACAATTTAGATTTATTTCGTAATTTTGCCGATTTTTTGGTAGTTTTTCTTCTCTTAGGGAAAAACTGGAGAAATTCGAAAAATGAGCTTAATAAAGTATCAAGATGCTACGATTTTCTACCGAAAGCATACCCCCCACTTGTAGTAATCGGACAATTATTTCTACCTGAAAAAATGTTTTCATACATAAAAAAAAAACATCTTTAGAAACAATACATTCCTCGCTCCGCTCAAAATCTAAAAAACTTATAGACATAAAAAAGTCTTTGTAAAACCAATTTATATTCCTGGTTTCGCTCAGAATTTAATATTAAAATACCTGTTATATAGTAAAACTACGTTGACGTAATAATAAGACCATCGTATATTTATTAGTGCGTATTCAAAATTGAAACTGCAATATATTTTATTTTTGTTATATAATTAATATGTTCAATCGAATATATTCAATAAGATTCCAAAAATTATGATTTCGGAACTTTTCATCTTAACCATATAATTCACTAATTATAAGTTTTTTATATTCAAAATGATATAATATTGTTCCTTATTAATATTGTTTAGCAAATCAACATACAATAAATTAATATTTTTGTTTTTTTTTTTCTAGGAGAAAAAATGTTTAATGTGCCTCACTTTTGTATTAACAATCATAATATCATCAGTAATAATTTTCGTGCATATTGAAGTGTAAATTCAATCACCATGATTTTAATATTTTACTTGCCCATTTTGTTAATTTTATTTTTAAAACGTATGTAAATTGTATTTAATTCTTATAAAAAAAATTATTTTGAAATAAAAATGGTGCATAACATTAATATTTTTATTTTTAATAATTTATTATTACACTTTTCCTACGAATTTGTTTACCGGTCGAACCGAGATTTTTTCGGCAACTCACCTGGCCACATCGAGCCTACATATATAAGTACCAACTAGATGAAATTTGATATAGAAAGAATATCTTATTTGTGGTAATCAGACCATTATTTCTGCCCGAAAAATGGTTTTCATATACCAGAAAAAAGCGTATAGAAATTGCCGATTTTCCGCTTTTCAAGGAAAAACTTTTGGAAAATTCAAAAAATGAGCTTTATAAAGTACCAACTAGATTAAATTTGGTATAGAAAGGTTCCCTTTGTGTGGTAATCGGACCATTATTTCTACCCGAAAAAATGTTTTCATAAATCAGAAAAAAAAAATTAATAAAAGGCCTATAAAAAAAATTTGCCTGTTTAGATTTTCAAAATATTTTGTAAAAAGATTAAGTAATATAGTGTTAGACTTCCATAAAATTTTCAAACAGATAATCCCAAAATTGTAGGTAATATTAATTTTTTGGGAAAAACGTTCAAAGCTCTATATTTTTCCAAATAATTAACTGTTCCGTTCCAATATTTTACCACACTTGTAAATAACCTATGTTGGTACTCAAAAAAATTTTCAAGTTCTTACTATGAAAACTTAATAAGAAATAACGAAAAAAAATATAAAAAAAAGTGTATAAAAAATTGCCAATTTTCCGCTTCTTAAGGAAAAACTTGGACGGGCCAGAGAATTTTAGGGCGAGCCATCGCCCACCCTTGGTGCCACTGTAATGAAGTAATGACGTTATTATGAATTGTTCCGGTGACTCCCTCGATTATATACCTATAATGAACAATCTATTTTAAACGTAGTTTCTCTGACAGACATGGCGCGAGACACGCAACATAAGACACCCAGCTGTTTCATGTTATTCTCGTCAGTTCTATTAACGGCAAAAACGATTGTCGAAAAATATAGGGAGAAAAAAGGAAACTTATAGTGTTATGGTATTTATAAATTTAGAAAACTCATATGATTTGAGTTCAATGAAAGGTTTTATAATGAACTATGAGGCAAAAAGGATTACCGAGTAAGTAAGTATATTAAAGTAATAGAAAATATATACCTATGAGAGGGCAATGACAAGAGTATAGAATGTGTGTGGATAAACAGAAAATTTTTGTGTAAGAGTTGGTGTGCATCAAGGTTCAGTTTTAAGCCTTTAGTGTCCTTACATGTTTTCTTTGGACCTTTGGTAATAAATGCAATAACAAAACATATACAGGGCAAGGTGCCATGGTGTGTGTTGTTTGCAGATGATGTAGTATTGGAAAGAAGTAAATTATAGACTTGAACAGTGGAGATTAGCGTTTGAGGAAAAAGGACTAAGGATTAGTAGGAATAAAACTGAAGTAACAGTGTATGATTTTGGGCAATGATCAAGAAATTGATAAAGCAAGGCATATAATGAAGATGATTGATGATATCTATGATAGGATCAACTAAGGATTGTTAGTGCGAAAAAATAGTTCTGAGGTGGACATGAAAAATAGAATAAAACAGATAGTTTGGATGGAAGAAGTGGAGTAATGTGTTGGGTGTTTTGTATGAAAAGAGGATGAATAAATTCATAAATCCATAAATTCATAAAATTGAAAAGTAGATATTATAAGGGAGTAGTGAAGCCAACAATACTGTATGGATTTGAGTGTTAGGTAGTGATCAATAAAATGAAACCGAAGATGAATGTAGCAGAGATGGATAAATTAGATTAGGTTAGCTAACTAGCTGACCACAGTTAAGAGGTAAGGCAAAGAATATTTCAGAATTATAACCTAAACTTAAACTATTTTACTTGATGATTTGTTTTAAATATGTTGAATGGTAGTAATTTTTTTAATTTATGATTATAAAATTCATTTTTATCAGTTCAATTATTTTTATATTAATTAAAGTCCAGGCTCGGATTTTGAAAAGCAAAGGGGCTATAGTTCCTTTCTTGAACATTAATATTGTAAGTTAATTATAAATCATGAATTTATAATATATATTATGTTATGACATATGACTATCCTAGCATGTTCATTTATTTCACGATTAATTACGGATCATTAATTGATAAAATTAACTTAGACTTATTTTTACTGTACAATGTACAGTATTTAAATCAAGATCTTAGATATTAATTGGACAACTAGGCAATATTACAAATTACAAAGTTAATTATGATAAAATTAGTTAAATTAATTTTGCATGATGTAAACTACAAGGATACTGTTCGTCCATTTTAATGAAAAATTTCCTGAAGACCTATTGCACATTCTATGAACATTAGTACATTATAGATAAATAATTAAATAATACAATATTTTTGTACATGAGGCTGCTGTATACACAGATATGAGATGTGTAATCTATGTTCTGTGAATAATATCAATTTTTTAATGTCATAAAGTACATTTTTAGTCATAAATTATTTGTGTACATGAATCCAACATTGACCTATGAAAAAAAAAAGTTGGCTGGCCTATCGCCTGTGTAAGGCCGTAATTTAGATATGGATGTCTACATAATATGCACAACATGCGTATATAATTCTTCTTTTGTTATTAATTATCAATATTTTTCAATGGTAACAATGAAGAAATATTAGGCACTAGGTAGCAAAAGCAAAAAGTAAATAATTTAACACATTGACTGCATATCGACACCAATTGGCGTCATGAGGACTGTTCAGCAACACGTTTGACGCCATTTGGCGTCCATTATATATATGAAGTAAATTGTTTATTATTTTCTACGCATGGCAATATATTTGATTATTAAATAGATATTTTAGAATATGAATTCATAAGTTTAAAGTTCAAAAAAATGTTTCGCATGTGTTTTTGAACACATAAAAAACCTTTTTTCTTACTATCAAAAGTAAATTTGACGAAAAAGAAACATATGCACTGGTGTAAGAACTGCAAAAACACGTACGCAGTCAACGTGTTAAATGATTTTCCATCACTTAGAAATAAAATTTAAACAGAATTAGAACTTTAGAGAGAAAATTAAGGTACTTATTAAAAAAATGTAGGTATATAAGGTAGAAATAACAGAACTTTAAAATACTATACACTTTAATAAATTTTAAATCATTACTTATAAAAATAGGAGTTTATACTAGAGTTCCATCACCATGTCCATTGCAATAGTAATTAAAATTGATCCTTTAATTCATTAAGATGATTACAACATTTTGTGAGATCAACAAAAGAAATAAATAAATAAAAGAAGAACAGTACTTAATATATATATATATATATATATATATATAAATAAGTATATATTATATATTATATCGTAAATAGATTTTCCAAGTAAAAAACAAGACAAATGCAAGTAGAAGATCCATCAAAGGCATAAGTCTTTAATTTAATAATAAATATCATTTTTTCTTCATGTATATATATATATATATATATAAGTACGTCAAATTATTATTCATAATTTTAATATTTTGTATCAATTTTTAAAAGTACAGATATAATAGAAATATTAAAAATTATGTTATAATTCAATAGTGTTTATTGTATTTTATTGGAAGTTAATAATAAAAAATACTATATACTATAATATAGTAAACAGAACTTTAAGTTTTAAAAGAGTTTGATTATTTACAAGAAAATGATGAGTTGTTAAAAAACCTATATGTATAATCTATTCCAGCTAAGAGTGAACCGCGTTCGCGCATCACGACTGACGATTTTGATGAATCATCAGGCCAATTTTTCCCCTCCTAAGCACAAAATCAAGCTGCACCGACTCGCCATCTAGTATTGTTATAATGTAAACATGATGATCCATTAAGTATAATTTCAATTTACGCTGTATTGTTTCCAGTAGGTAAACACTAGATATTGGGTCAGCGTTAATGTTGTGTGTTGTTGCTGATGGCGGCCAGCAAATATCAGACCCTGGCTGGCCGCTTTGAAGTGGATGCGTGCCGTTTGATGAAAATTGGTCGCCACCCGGATTACTCTTAGATGGAACAGAGTATAGATACTGTTTAACAGCATTGACTATAAAATAATTTTATATTTATTATTTTATTTGTACAGACTGAGGAAATTATAGAACCATAATCTTATGTAAAAATATATGTTAGATAACAATGACAAATAAATGTCTAAATTACTAAAGACAGCCAAGTCCAAATATGGCCTAATCTAGAGAGCCTATATAATATAGGCTAACCTAACATATCCCTTTTACAGAAATACATTTATGCAGTGAATTTTTTTTTTATGTCAATTTTATATTAGAATTCAGAGATTATTATTTGATACGATATTTTATTTATTTCAAATACTTTAAATATGTATTAAATTATTTATAAGCCCAATTCTATATATCATTGATATAAAAAAATATGAACAATTTTAGTTTCAAATAAATGTATTTATTGAAATAAACGATACAAATCGGGTAATCGGTTTACTTTATTTTCATCTAGTTGGCTTACTTAACATACATTAATGATTCTAATATATTGGTAGTGGTTTTTGAGTAGGCAGAAGTCCAAATCTTTCTTTAATACGAATGCGTTCTTTAGAATGTTTGTCAGCCGGCGTAAAACGAGCTAGAATAAAGTTGTTATTAATTACCTATACTTTGATATTTATAGACTTAAAATGTATCATACCTGGATGAGCACTAATGGTATGAGTACCAGCAGGATCTATTTTCTATAATTAAAAACGGATACAATAATTTTAAAAACTCATTTTAGACAAATAATTAAGCTAAGCTTAGTTAACATAAAATAAAGTAATAAACCAATAGTTATTAGATAATATCATACAATTTTT
Source organism: Eriosoma lanigerum (assembly GCA_013282895.1). Lineage (NCBI taxonomy): Eukaryota > Metazoa > Arthropoda > Insecta > Hemiptera > Aphididae > Eriosoma > Eriosoma lanigerum. The sequence continues at coordinate 38,786,816 of CM023358.1, forward strand.
ACTTACAATATTTAATTATTTTAAGATAAAGTATTAAAGTGAAATACAAATAGTTAAATAATATGAAAAAAAAATTGTTAATAATGTCAATCTAACAATCCTTAAATTTTATTTGTTAAATAATTTTACATATTGATTTCTTCTTCTACCTCAACCAACACTTATAGCTGTACCCCAGCCACTCTTCAAAACTTAACATTGATGCACACCAAATTCTTACACTAAAATGTTTCGTTTCACCATACACACATTTTACTCTTTTGTGCCTTGTCCCTTCATACAACACATCTTACAAGGAGGGTGATAAATACCACTGATTCATTATTTTAATATACACCCTCAGTACTCTTTTTTATTAACGTTCTCTTTAAAACTTTTCTTTTTACACGTTGTGTCAAATCATGAAAAAATTATTATGACAATTTGTATTTTACCTTTAATGTGTACACCCGAGTACCATCTTCTCCTTTATAATATCTTAAAAGCATTTTCGTGGATAATTACGAATATTATAAAATAGATACGTAATTCAAACTAGTCCGTCAAATATTAAGATGAGCAAAATTAAGAACCAAACTTAATAAGTAAATTCAATAATTAGGTGTCTTGATGAAAAATTAATTGTAAATGTGTTTTGACGTTAGTAAAATGTTAATAATTCTATATTATATTGTGTATTGTTTGTTCTGTTATCGTTTATCAAGCACGTGTTGTTACAAACTACAGAGTGAAAAGACTATAAACCGTAAACGAATCACCGTAACTAAAGTTCTGTAGATGAAGGTATTCTCATAAATAATATCATGGTTAAATAACTAAATGTAGTTATTTAGCCATGGATATTAAATACAAATTCCTATTTTTTGTTATCTATGGGGTATTCTCATTCGCCATTTTGGTTTGCACCACAAATTAAGATAATACTATCTTACTTTCTTAAAGCATAGTTGTTACCATCACAAACTACGACGATATATGGTTCGTGGTGATGTTACCACAGTGGTTCCTTCGATATACTTTCTCGCATTCCACAAACTATCAAATCTTATCGATTACAACACGGATTACAAATTCTATGTTTTATATAATCTGTGATTACAGTTCAAGAATACCAATTATAAGTCGCATTCGATATGCAATGATATACATTTTTTATACTATAAATGGCTTTTATCGCGTGCGAGAATTAATCGCGCGAGTTCGAGAATTAACTCCCAGAAAGGCAGAAATCACGAATTATTCTGTGCTGAAATCATGATAAAATCACAAGTTAGATTAAAATCATGATTTATCAAAACTAGAATTGGGGGCAAAGTTAATAATAAAATTAAGAAAATATTTTGTTAGAATTACATTTTTCACGGAAAAAATACACTATGATATATTTAAATAAAATAATTGTTGATCAAAATGTATGTGTGAAAAATATTAAATTCATAGCAAGCAATATTTCCAAAGATATATTTTAAAAAAAATTTTCTGTCGATAAATTGTTCATCAAAACCACATTAGGTATCTTAAGGAAGACCATATTAGGAAAAATATAATAATAGACAGTAATATTGTAGATATTTATGTGTCAACAATTATTTGAATAGAAACGTAAATGTATAAAAAATATTATAATCAGAGATGTTCCCATTAATCTCTTTATATAATGTTGGTCAAATTCGCGTCGTTTCTTCCAGGGCCGGTTTGGGGGTTTTTAAATTATTAAAATTCGCCCGTTTTCCGCACGGCTTCGTCGTGGCCAGAGTTCGCGGTCACTTTTCCCGGCCGGATCTATTGAAAGGGGTTTCGGAATTTTTCCACTTACCGTTTTTTCGATGGAAGCGGATAAAAAAGTTACCTATTTGTAGGAAGAAAAAATCGTCGTCGCCTCCGTGGCGTTTTGCCGTAGAGACGATAACGGTTATCTCTTATCGAAACTTTCCCGAGCGCCGGCCGATACGGGTGTCGGAAAGAGATAGCGCTATCGTACGGTCGTTTTCGGACCGGCGCTGTCGGCCGTCTCTCTCTAACGGATCTTTTTCCTCCGGGCGCGATAACGTTTTAACGTATTTAAACGTTTTAAAACGATTTTTCGTGTTTTTTAGGTATCTGGAACGACTTTGAACGGTATCCCGGTGTATTTTTATACGCGTCAATAACTTATTTTGCGTTTTCGCGTCTTCGTCGCCTTTTACGTACGTGTGTACGGCGACTGAAAACAATTGCGTGTGACGCCATAAAAGGCACCTTGGTTGTATAATCGGGTGTTTTAAACGTTGTAAAGTCCGTACAATCGTCATTTTTAATCCGTACGTGTATTATTTATGGTATTTCTTAAATCGTACGGTACGTTTCGCTGTGGCCGAACGGGTTTAAATATATGGAAAATAGCATTTCTCCCCAACGGTCCACGGTGGCCCAGTAGGTTTAGGCGTTACTTCAACACTAGGTAGGTAGGCAAGTAGATAGGTAGGTGTGTTTTTTGCGTTTAGGGGTACGAGATCGAATCACGATCCCGGTAAAATAAAATTTGCAAAATTTGTGCAATCCGCGCGGTTTCCTTCAGATAATGTTTTCTGTTGTGTCCAATAAAGAATTGATTTTTACAAGTTCAAAAAAATGATGATCCATGACACACACAGCATTTTTACCTTCGTAATAAGTACAAAATGGCCGACGAATCGTTCATCGTATTATTTTTATGAGTATTTATATATAGATAAACAGTTGCTATGTTGCACAAACCAAGAATAATTGTCGTTTTAAATATATTTCTTTATTAATTTTGCAAAATAAATCCCGCGATTGAGTTAGGAGGCAATGTGGATGTGTCGTCGACGTGTGTGAAGAAAAATCCGTCAATTTAATTTAATTTTTAAAGTTTTGTTTGCGACTTAGAAAATGATCGACAAATATAATATATATTGTGTGTGTACAAATTTATCTTAATTTATTGACTTTTTTCTGACCTTTTGTAATTTAATGGACGTTTGTTTTAAAATGTTTTATTAATATAAGTGTATTTTTCTTCAACATTTTATTTTTATGAGTATTTATATTAATATTATACATAGCTGTGTCTTGACTTCCAAAGAACAATTTAACCACAGTTAAAACATAGAGTTGCAATGTTGCACACACCAAGAAGAGACAATATATGTCAAACTATACGTTTTATTATTGGTGACACACATTTACCTACTATTTACTAAGATTTTTTTTTTTTCATTTTTCATATAAACAATATACTTAGTGTTTCTGAACATATTAATTTTGTACATTTTTAGTTTATTCGTGGTATAAGTAATGAGATAAAAAACAACATTTTTAATTAATACAGTATTTATTTTATTTAACATAGGTAGTATATATAACAAATAAAATAAAGTAATATATAAAAAAAATGTGATTGACAAGTTGTAAAGTTGCACACATTAAACATAAAATATGAGAGATCAATTATATTAAAAAAATTCAAGTGTTTTGTCATTACACATTGTAACATTTAAAATTATTTGTTCTATTACCGGAGGTCAGATTATAAATAAAATAATGATATTCAAATTTTTTTATGACGATGGATTATACTAAAACTGTTGAGCGTGATCTTATAACCAAGCGATATGTATTGATACAATTGAATTAATAAGAAAATAAGGGCACTTGACCAACTGCACTACGCAATACCATTTACATTGTCTACTTTAGTATGAACAATTATAATCACATATACTTACTTACATTTGGTACACTAATATATGCATTTTTTGTCTTTTCAGTTGTTGGTCAGTAGTATTAGTTCCTTTGTTAGATATGAAGACAACAACATAGATTTCAGTTATACGGAAATAAGTATGCTACATAAACATAGCGCTTTTTAAAAGGAGAAAAAAATTATGCAATATTAGTATACACTATAAGAGTAGAGTATTGCTAATAAAATGTATGCATACACAATACAAATTAGATATAATAACAATTAAAAGTAAATTATATTTAATTTTTTGTTGTTTTACATATACATATTTAACCATAAATTGACATTCAATATAAAAATAATTAATTAATACTCTACTCTTAGGATCATGAAAAGACACCCACAAAGCGACACTTAATAGTTTAATTCTTATTTTTCACCAGCAGTCAAAAGTCAATTCTTATTCTTTTGCACACATATGTTCAGTGTATATTACAGGGCACTTTGATGAAATATAAATGTTGGTATATCTCTGTATAAGGTACTGCAACAAAAAATAACAATTTTTTTTATAGTTTATACATTATGTGTTACACGAAGAAACATAATTGAAACTAAATATATGATTTAACAGCTCTACTCTGAACTCAAATTTCAAATTTTATAAGGCATTCACACTATAACAAATATTTTAAACATTAACTTACTTATTCTAATTTTCACCAACAGTCAATTGTCAAAGCAGTCTTATTGTTTATTTAATCGAATAACCATGCCCATTATAATAGCTCTGTAAAAGGTACTGCAACAAATCTAAACAATTCTATCTATATATATATGTGGTTCAGTATACTGGTAAATAAACACTTGCCTGCCAGTGGTATTTGGTATACTATTCATTGTTAAAAAAATATGCTTATGTCTTAACTGCTTTTAGTTGTTAGTCTTGGTGATTTCATTTTAGTTTTATTTCACACACACGAATAACATTAATTATACAAAAATTTGTACTATTTGTGGCATTTATTAATATATATATATTAGCAATTACCATATTGTTCAACTTTGTCTGTTGCATGACTGTGTGATGTATGAATTCAAACACACCATGTCACCATGCCAAACACACATGCAACAATAGTATTTATTTTCAATATATATATATTATATTAATTGTGCTATGAATGAATAACTTTACTTTCCCATACTCCAACATTTTGTGCGGATCCAAACTATATATAACATGTTAAAGGTTTACATTGTTGCAAGATAGCTACACTACATTATACTACACATGATATAGAGCGCTTTACCTTCCACTGAACACTGTAACATTGTATAAGGTATATTTCCTACAATACTTCAAATTATATAAGGCACCGTGTCATTACACGTATAAATATTGTAAATTTAACTAAAAAAAAAAAAAAATTAAAAATTATTTGTTCAATTACCGGTGACATTTCTTATATTAAGTTGTTACACCGTATACATATTTAACCATCAATTGACATTCAGTATAAAATTAATTAATTACTACTCTACTCTTAGGATCATGAAAAGATACCCACAAAGCGACACTTAATAGTTTAACTCTTATTTTTCACCAGCAGTCAAAAGTCAATTCTTATTCTTTTCCACACACATGTTCAGTGTATATTACTGGGCACTTTAATGAAATATAAAAGTTCTCTGGTATAACTCTGCAATAAAAAATAACAATTTTATTTATAGTTTATATATTAAGTGTTACACGAATAAACATAATTAAAACTAAATATATGATAACTGCTCTACTCTGAACTCTTAACATTTCAAATTTTATAAGGCATTCACACTATAACAAATATTTTAAACATTAACTTACATATTCTAATTTTCACCAGCAGTCAATAGTCAAAGCATTCTATATAGCTCTGTTAAAGGTACTGCAACAAATCCAAACAATTTTATCTAATTATATGTGGTTCAGTATACTGGTAAATAAACACTTGCCTGCCAGTGGTATTTGGTTTACTATCCCATGCTTATATCTTAACCACTTTCAGTTGGTTAGTCTATGCAATATCATTTGAGTTTCGTTTCACATACCTGAAAAACAATTATAATATAGAAATTTGCACCATTTGTGACATTTATAAATATATATAATTAGTAATTACCATATTGTCTGTTATAATATGAAATACTATTTGCCGCGTGAAACATACCAAACACACTCGCAACAATAGTATTTATATTCAATATATATATATATATATTATATTAATTGTGCTATGGATGTATAACTTTACTTTCCCATACTCAAACATTTTGCGCTGATCCAAACTAAATAACATGTTAAAGGTTTACATTTTTGCAAGGTAGCTACACTACACATGATATAGGGCACTTTACCTTCCACTGAACAATGTAACTTTGTATAAGGTATACATCCTTCTACACTTAGTATAGTTTTGTATTGAGCATATAATATCTGTAAAATATGATAAGATTTTAATTCACTTGGCTGCAATTAAATTACAAATCATCAAGATTTAAAGTCTATATTTTGCATTATGTTGTTATACATATGAACATTGCTTACCAATCTACTTTTTTCTCAATACCCTCTTTTTTGCCATACATTAAACATTTAATAAAAGCATGATGAATGATTCCACACGAAGAAAAAGTTCAAATCATATAAGGTACCGTGTCATTACACTTATAAACATTGATTTTTAACTACAAAAAATAACTCGCTTATATACCTGTAAAAATAAAGCAATAGTATGGTGTTGTCTTCAGCATCTGTCACTGGTGTAGTTTTAGTCAAAAATGTATATAGAAAACATTAATATACTATTATATTTTTATTATAATAACACTTATTATATAGAAAACATTAATATACTATTATATTTTTATTATAATAACACTTATTACTTACACTTAAATACTCTATGGCTTGACCCATAGTTGACATTGATGCACTCATTAACAGTACTTTTATGACATTTAATACATATAATTACTATATTGGTTAGTTTTGTCTGTTGTAACATGGAATATTGTGTAGTGTATTAGATTCTGTTAAACACACCTGAAAAAAGTAAATTATTAATTCTAATTATTCGCGTACAGTCTCTGTTTACTACACATTTCTTTTTATATATTCTTTACCTGTTTTAATGCTTTAACAGTGTTGACTGTTAACTATGTAGTATATGTGTCACATACCAAATACATTTGCATACATAAAAACAAAAGTATTTATTTTGAAAATATATTTTATTAGTTGTGCTATATATATATTTACTCACAATTTTGTACTGATCTATTTTACATTAAAGCAATACATTGGATTTGCAATTTTTACTACACAACAAAATGTTCAGGAAAATTATTAAAACATTAAATAAAAGCATAATGAATGATTCCAAATCCTACAAAGAAACACTTCAAATTATATAAGGCACTGTGTCGTTAAACGTATAAACATTGTAGTTTTAACTACAAAAAAATAATAATAATAATAACTCACTTCTATACCTGTAAAAAGCAATAGCAATAGTAAGTTGTTGTTGTCTTCACCATCAGTCTCTGGTGTTGTCTTAGTCAAAATAATGTCTGTTGAAAAGATTAATGTACTTATAAATTTTTATCGTAATAACATTTTACTCTATGGCTTTACCCGTAGTTGATATTGATGCGCTCATTGTAACATAATACCCATACAAAGACATACAGTACATTTGCCAACCAGTTATATTCGATATAATATTCAAAGCCACATGCTTTATTGTTTTCAGTTCTTAGTGTTAGTACTTTCATTAAAGTATTCATTTTGGTTTGGAATTTACACACTAAAAAAAAATTATAAAATTGTAAATTAATTAATAAAAATATATAGTGTAAATCTTGCATCACATATCATTTACTTACTTTTTCAGAACAGTCTCTGTTTAATTTCATTTACTACATAATTTCTTTTCATTCTTTTATTTGAAAACAATTCTTTCTTGATATCAACAGTACTTTTGTGACATTTAATTAACATATTAGTTAATTTTATCTGTCGTAACATGAAATATTGTGTGATGTATAAGATTAGCATAACATTGATTTAAATATTTTGAATACATAAAATGTTTTGAGAAAATTATTAAAACACTCAAAATTAAATTAAAAGTATGACGTACAATATTCATTAAAACTGTACATACTTAAAAGTATTATATTTATCAAAATAGTTACATATAACTTATTTATGTCGAATTTGGCATATTATTTGAAATGTAAATGTTACTGATAAACTGACGGTCTTATCAATCAACAGTCGACCGTAAAACGATAACACAATATTAATATCAATTTATCCCTGTTATACATTTATATTGGTCATCCCTCAATACTAAAATTGGCTAAATACTATTTATGCATAGATAATAGTAATTTCTTTAATATCAATCCATGATGTGAAAATTATCATAGAATAAGACTATTAATGATTATTATGCAAAAGCTGATATTGTGGCATTGTGCAGTCTAATACGTTTTCGTATGTCCTTGGCTTTTGAAAATAAAATATTATTTATCTTGATAAATTTTTTTTATGCATGTATGGTTTACCTATGTAAATCGTCCATTTAATACATTTAAAAACGCTAAAAGATCCGTTAATGAGAGACGAGCGATTGCAGCATTTCGAAATCATTCTTATGATGATGCTATCTCTCTACGACACCCGTATCGACAGCCTTTGGAATAAACTTGGCTTGGGGAATATTTTAAGAATTCCAGAATTACAAAACTTAATCGATTTACCGCCAAAAGGTGTCACCTATAGACCACTAGATCGCGGACGCCCTTAAATCCGCCGAAGGCGGATAAAACATTTATTGAAATTTCCCTAAAAAAAATTCCTCCACAAAAAGAGTTTCGTGTACGCCGAAGGCGAACTCCCCAAAGTCAATCTATATGCCGTTTGCTAGTTTCTATGAGAATATATTAAGTAAACGAGTGCTATAATATACACATTCGATGAGGGAGGGGGAGGGGGTTATTCAATAATTATAAAATAAATATTTAATTTATATTTTTTCACAATATTTCCTATCTTCTATTACAACAGACGATACGCGCACTTTGGGTGTGAATTTAGAGGAAGTTAGAAATATAATATATTATAACTACAATTTTTTTCACATATCTAAGTATCTATTCAAAAAAGTACCTAGAATACGATAAAAGTTTACACCCATAATATTTTTTTAAAAGAATCTTCAGTGACGATTAATAATTAATAATTAATAATTTAGGAGATTATAAACATCCGTTATCCCCCAATACTGGGGGTGATTATTTAGAACTTGGGAGTGCTAAGCAGAAGCACGAATAATTAAAAAATCACAAAATATTTTTATTTTTTTTAATTTCACTATTTACCTATGTAATATGTAAATCTATAATATTATAATGCACAGTAATAACTAACCAGCTGCTGTTAGGATTTGATATTTGTATACTGTTACTGACCTACTGTATTTGTTGTTAAACAAATTTGTTTATATGTCTTTGGTATTAGTATTTCATCATGTGGTTACAAAATAGTATACATGTCTGTCATTTAATATACATATGTTATACATTATACTATGATATTTATAATATTTATAATACTTGTAAGAATATTGGAGTACAAGGATGATCCTTTGGACCTATTTTTTGCCTTAAAATATCAAATTTTTAAAATTTTTTTAAATATCCGATTAGTCCATTCTGAGAGTTCCTCTTTCATCCTCTCAATCCTCAGAGTGGTTATAAGTGGAATGTTATTGTGTTATAATATAACGAAGATTTGAATGCAATAATATTTTGTTATATTCGAAAAAAACAATTCTGAGCGAGTTTACTCAATCAGATATATTATATTATACTGATAATACCAATTTTCTTTATTAATCAAATAATGTGTAACAAAAAATTTAGTTTACATAAAATATTTAAAATTAATTTCGGTCAAAATTACATTTTCCGTGAATTTTGAAGTGTGTTGTAACAACCACTTATTCTTAAATTCGAAAAGACTAGAAATAAGTACCTACTAGATACAATTCTCTATCGGGAGCATATATCCTATTGGCTATTTGTAGTAATCTAGCACTGCATATACGATATACCACCTAAATAAGTGCTTTCAAACATAAATAATATCATATTTTTTTTAATTTCACTCAATATTTCAATTTTAAATTATAATAGCACAAAAAGAGAGAAGTAAGAAATGAGGGAATTCGGAAATATATAGAAAGGAGATAATTTTTAATTATTACTATCTTGCAATATTGTGGTGGGTTATGGGGAAATAGATTCGAAAGTCACCAATATACCCAAACTTAAATATACTATGTGCAAGAAATGTGTATAGGTATAATAGTATATCAATCAATTACGTATCATATTATTTCGAGTTGTATATTATACAGATTTATATCTTTTTTTAAATATCTATATATAATATATATTCATTAGTTATACCATTGATTATAGAATAGTCTATTCTTTTTACTTTTTACTATTCTTCTTTTCTTAGTACTAGTGTACTATCTTTAATTAAAGGTTATACAAAACATTTCTCTTTAATTATATTAAATAATAAAGAGTATTCGATTATTTATTTCATTTTAAATGATTCCTTGTCATTAATTGAATAATAAGTACTTTATATTGTTTTCATCTTTGTTCAAATATTTAATTTAATTTAATTTTACAAATTTTTCATTTCTTTAATTATACTATATGATTAATATTAATAAACATATACCTTACCTATTTATTATAATATATATATATAATATAACATATTACCTAGGTATATTTTAATATATTATTAAGTTTTATTATATTTCAAATCCTTCTAAATAAATAAAGGACTTATTTATTTATTTATTTATATATATAAAAAAATATTTTTCTTTCTAGTTTGATTATTTGATTATATTATTATTTTAACCTTCCAAGTCAATCAATATATTTGTGGTAAAGCAAAGAAACGAAATTCTAACCTTTCTGGTCAAGTTCTGTTTCGAAATACAAATATGCCGAATTGATGACTAGATGAACCAATTTTAAATTTATTGAAATTCGTACTATAAGGGTTTGCAATGAAAAATAATTGCCTATGAATTTTCTTCACGCAATCAATATTGGATAAGCTGGACAACTGGATAGAGTAGTATATGAGTAGTATCATTGATTATAGAATAGATTCTATTCTATAATCAATGGTAGTATATTAAATTTTCAAACTGTAAAATCCGAGATTACAAATTATATTAAACATTATTGAGAAAAAAGTTACACTTATTTGGAAAAATGTTAAAGTTATGTATAAATATAAATAATAAGCTATATTTAAAGATAAAATTAATGTAACATTTCCACAATTTTCAGTTCCCTATTACACGTTCAAAATTGAATTAGTTATTAATTTATCATTAACCTAAAACAGAGTTCGTCAAAATTACAGTTTCTCCGTGAATTTCGCAGGTTTTCAATAATCTTTTCGTAGTTTATTTTATGCCAACGAAAATTTTTTGAGAAATTTGAAAACAGATTACCAACTAAAATACTAGATACGATAATTTACCGAAAACCTAACCTACATGTGGTAATCGGACCATGGTCTATTATTGCAATATTTCTACCAGAAAACATGCTTCTTGACATAAAAAAGCACACATCATAATAAAACCAATGAAAACACATTCATAGATACGCCACTGGGTAATACTTTTACGTATACATTATAAATAAGTATTAGTGTAACGTTTGTGTGTAAAGTAAATTAATAAACTGTAAATTGTAAATGTGTATAGGTTCCTAAGTATAATCACAGTTATATGTGACCTAAGTGGGTTTTACTTCTTCTAGTGACTAGTAGTAACTAAATATGTTTAAGCAGGCAGACTTCCGGAATTCGTTTAATTTTAATATAGCCTCTCACAATCTCCTACCTAGCTGAAATATTTTATATAGGTGTGCCTTAATCTAATTTTTTAATCATATTGGGATTCTTTATTACCTATAGGCTATATTATTAATTTTAGAGACATTTTTGATAAGATCAATTATTTTTATATTAGAACATGGTCATCGATGGTTCTTACTTGTCGTTATCGTTACTATAATATTGTTGACTTCAAGGACAAACTGATATACCGTCCTGGTAATATTGTCCTGATGCCCTGGTGGTTACAAAAAAATAAAATTATGAAAAATTCATAAATTAATATTGTTTAAATTTAAAAGAAATACATATTTTTTTGTTAACTATGTATATATTATAGGGCCATAGGGGTTTAAAAAATTTAATTGAAAAACTGGTTGCAATAGAAAAAGCTTGCTATGTAGTAGATATGTAATGTAACTCTAAATGTCATGATATGGTGAGTTATTATAATAATAACTGTATAAGCAAATAATAGTAGGTATAATAATAATAATAATAATATATAATATTACTTAATATAATAATTTGTACCAATGCCATGTATATCATCATAGACCAGAGACTTATTGGAAATTAATGTCATTGACCAGTCAAAAATGAAAATTTGAGTAAAAACGACGTTTTTTACCGCCATTGGTCATTTCCCTTTTAAGAAAACCTTTTTAAAGATATTTTTCTCGACCCCTGTAATTGGTAGTGTTGAATAGCCATTTCAGATTCTAAAAATAATTAAAAAGTAGAGAATTTATTGTTTATTTGATAACTTATCTGTCTTTACTTTCGATAGAAAGTGAACTATCAATAGGTATTATTATTATTAAAATTTGATTAAGTATGTTTTAAACTAATTAGCATAACAACTATTGTTAAACTAGAAAAATAATAATATTAGGTATAGTCATATAGATTATGATTTATTTTAAAGGCTATAATTCTGAAATTTTGGATCACTACCTGTGGGCTGTAGGTGATTATGAACGATGAGAGAATTATAACGGTCACAATGTCCCATATTATTTTTATCTTGCCTTAGGTCTCAAAAATTTTGAAACGAAGCTTTGAATATCATATTATATTATATCGTCAATTGTTTAGACATTATTTTACATTATTTAGAGAGAATTTTAAGGTTCTTCATATACCTAATCATTAAAAAAACGAGAATATCTTAATGTGCAATTGATTAAAAAACTTCCAGCTTTCCCGTCAGAAGTAACTATAGTCTATAATATAATATGATATAATGTATATAACAATATCATTTACGTGACCAGAACGAGTGCGGCGTTCGAACGCATGTAATGACGTCTACGCCACGAGACATTATTATGTATAGGTTTCTTATATATAAGATATATACAGATTACAATTTACAGGGTGATTATTTTATCTTGCTTAATATAAACTATAATATTATTGGTAAGTTAATCATTATAATTGTAAATTATTCTTTCACAATTTTCTATTACAATATATTATAATGTTATAAATACTATACGAATGCAAAATAAAAACTGATCAACCAAGACGAAGAGTTGTAAGAAAATAAAATAATCACCCTGTAACGTATCTAGGATGTCCCGATGTTTCTTTGTGGACGGTGGGAAGGCGATTCGCCGAGAGGGTTTTAAGGAATCGCTGTTTCACTTTCAGACCGCGCGCGCCCGTCAGCGGGAGTGGGCCGCCCACGCACAACTGTTGGATTCGCGCGGGCAAATCGATAGGTTTGGGTGGCGTATAATATAACATATTTTTTATAACGTTGCCGCCGTTTCGGACGCGCATGTTGATATCGCCTCTCTCGTCCGCAACGGACGAGTGGGGATGAGGAACAACTTGTGCGGCCTCGGTGGGGAACGGTGTACGCCGCCGACGCCGAAGCGCGGAAAATAATAATAATAATAAGAGTATAATATTATTATGACGAAAACAGCAGTCCTCGCCCGAACACCGGTCGTCACGGTCGTTCGTCCGTCGCGCAGGTGTAAATCGTTTGATTTTCGGCGTACGGTTTTGAGTATATAGTTTATGTTACGATATTCTAATAGAGTTTTCGCGTTTGCCGTACACCGTTCTGTGACCTCGACGACACATCACAACGACATTATATAGTCTGCCGCGCATGTTCGTGTTGGTGTTCGCCCACGGGGCACAGGTGACCATGCGCCCTATACGTCGTCGAGTTGACGGGTGGCTGCTGTAGTGCATCATCGCTGCCGTAGTGATCACGCATAGCGCCGCACATACCGGCCGCGTTTACAATATAAAATAGTCGCAACAGTATTTCCCCGGCCGTTTTGCCCATCCAGCAATTAACGATCATGACGCCGGTGACGTCCGTCGCGGTTATAATTTCTTTGCTGTCCGCCGTCTGTACCATATGGTGGTGTCCCGCCGAATCGTATCGCGTGGACAAGTATTCGCTGCTAATGCCCAACGTTAGGCCCAAAAAGGTAAGGCCGCGTTACCCGTTCATTCGTTTTATATATTAACAATAAAAATTTAAAAAACTAGCCGCACTTTGCGTACCGTGGTCCGACCATACTGTCCAACCGTTCCGAAAGATATTAACGCCAACAAAATCGATTATAATTATTATCCAAGTGTAATTATTTTTCTATTATTAACAAAATTATACAAAATGTGTATGCTCGAACCGCGTATTCGACGTCAAGTGATCTGTGATCAGGATCGATCGTCGACAAAGAAACTTTTAAGGATATTATTATTCATTCGCATATATACAATATATTGTGTTTTTGAAAAAAAAACGTATATTTTCGATAAAACGATTTCCCCTAGCCAACGCGTTTTCTTTTGCAGTTTCACATACTGGGTCTAGTTCACCCCGTCAACAGGTATTTGCGTCAAAAAACATTTCTTTTACTTATTGTAATCGTAAATCCACCTGGATGTAGCAGTTGACCGTGGCAAGTTGTCACGCTAGAATCTATCGAGTTTTTGTAATAATCAACAGAATAGGTACTTGTGCAAAATGCTGAAAACTTTTTATTGGTATTGTCGTAGCGTACGATTCTACTATGTGATTTTGTTTCATTGATGTGTTTTTTACTCGATTACGATTTTTTTTTTTTGCATGTTATTCTGCGTATTGTAATTGGCAAAATACGAGTACAATTTTTACATGTACCGAAGTACATGAATATATGTACTACTATGTACTAATATATATACTCATACTGTACATTCTTTACATGAATATAAAGAACCCATACAATTAGACTACAATGTTGTGACGATTATTTAGTTGCTGTTCGGAAGACCATGCGAACCAATGTGCTATTATTGCATTACATAGGTACATACGTGTGAATGCGTGACATTGCACACAGTCTGGTTTTATTAACATAATAGATATTTATAGTTATATACTGTTAGGTTCAAGGCAGAGGATTTTTAGTTTTAAACAAATTATTAATTATTATGCTAGCATTATATAATATATGCGCATAGATATTTATATTTTTAACGATTTTTTCTAAAATGTATTATCAGCATTTGTTTCTTATGTTATTTTATTTAGTTGTAGAGACATTACTATATATTTTTCATCATATATATATAAGTATATGTTTAAATAAAGTTAAATCGAACAAAAATATAGAATTATGTTGAAAATGTTTATATTTTGCTATTATTTTGAATGAAACAAGCAAACAACATGTTAAAATGCTACTAGTCCTCTGCTCTAATCTTACAATAAATAATATATAGGTAGACACACATTTCAATATAATATTGTTAAATTTGTTTAATTGTTTAAAAATTAAGTTAAATATCACTAAAACTATAACCACAACATTATTTTTAAATAGTTTAATTATTTGGTCAAAAATGATTAGTTCCTAAGTTGTAAGAATCCAGCAACTTCAACCTGTTATAAATAAACCTCGAATGGCGTAAAAATACAAATATTCAACAAACACACGACATATAGAATATAGATAACTGCACTATTCCACTGGACAAGTCATGATCGCCGTTATTGTAACTTACATGGTATTATATAATTATAATAATAAATTTATAATATATGTAATATGTGTGTGTACCTATATAGGCAAAACATGACTTTTTATTAGACTGGTTCTAAAATATTACAGCAAATTCCAATCCATCTCTCGTGACAGTCATGAGCCGTGACTCACTTTATACTATTACTAATATTTGTAGATATTATAGGTAATATATAATATAATATTAACTATTAAAAGAGCTTATATGGGTCATGTTCTATGTAATAGATTCTTAAAAAAGTAAATCCATGAAGTTAATTTTTTTTTATTTAAAATCAAATATTGTTGGATTGAACCATGGCCTTTCTAGAATAATATAAGGCCTAGTCTACAGTGCAGTATTTTTTATAAGTTATGTGCATGTACCTATGTAATCATATAATATAAATATCTAACAAACCGAGTAGTCAGTGATTCTAGATGTTTCTCCTTCGTCCCTTTGGTCCTCGGAGAGATTAGAGTTGGCAGTTAATTGTATTGTATTATAATATATAAGATTTGAATGTACAATTCAATAAAAATTATTCAACATAATTTCAATGATAAATCATTATTGCATTTAATAAAAATAAAAAACGATTCTGAGCGAACTAGAATAACAATATAGATAAATAATATTTAAATAATATTATAGGTACTGATTATAAATTAATGATTAATATTTTGATAAATTTAATAAAATATACTTATACTTATATAACTATATATATTTTTATAATTTTTTTAATTATAATTATTATAATAATTACAATTATAATAATTATTTAATTTATTCAATATTTAGTCATTGTAGCTCTGCTTTAATTCTGTGACTCTACTGATACGTAATATTTTATTTTACATCTATACCACATTTAAACAAATATTAAATATTTTATGTAGATATACCTTACTTAAAATATTGTCTTTTATCTGTGGACTGTGAAATATATTAAACAGATTTATTTATTTAAGTCGATTTATTAGTTTTAAATTTTATATTTATAATATACATAATAAACAGACTCTTGAGGTACCTATAATATGTAAGTATATTTTTTGCCATATATCTAACAATATAAATAAAATCCGTATAAATATCAGATTACTACAAAAAGGGTATTCTTTCGGTAGATAATTTTGTCTAGCTGGTACTTTATGATTTACGTCATTTTTTGAAATGAAAATTCAAATATTTTTCTAATAAAATAAAAAAAATACTGTAATAATGGCAGAAAAGAGCAAAATTCATGAAATATATATTTTTGACGAACTTAAATTTTATTACTTTATGACTAATTTTTCTGTTGCACATTGTTTGATAAATAAAGAAATATTATCAGTATATCTGAGTATCTGACTAAGTTTCGTTTGTAATTGTTTTTTCGAATGCAATATTATTGCAATGGTAATTATAATATAATACTATAAGTCAATAATATCCCACCACTAATTTCTCCGAGGACTGAAAGGACGAAGAAGGAACGCCAAGAATCGACTGCTCGAATTTTTAAATTTTCACTTATAATTTCTAACTTTAGGTGCTCAATAAAAAAAATTTGAAATTTTCGATTTATAATATTTTCGATTTTTTTATAACTTGATTAAGTAATATATTACTATGATTATATTTTTATTCAATGTTTAATTCGTAATACCGAAAAATTTCAAAGTTCTATATATACATAAAATCAATGTAATAGTTCCAAAATGTTGTTTGATATGTTCTATATGTTCTATATGTTCTAGATAAAAACTTTTGAGATATTTGAAAAATTAAAATCGTAAAAACTAGACGCAATTTTCTACCGAAAGCATATTCAATTTGTAGTAATCAGGTGATCGACTCGGCTGAAAATTCGTTCCAATAATACAGTTCAGAAGACATACACAAGTATTGTTATGTAGTTTCATATATTATAAAAAACGATAACGTTACATATATAAATATTATTTTAATAACATAGTTAAAGTAAAACTAGCGACTCCAGTATCTGGAGTCTTTTGGATTGTCTTTTCTACAAAATAAATGGAACGTATTTATCGTAGTATGAGTCGAATGATCGGAGCACATCTAGTACCCAAAAGAAATGTCTTCAGATATAAGAAAACCAATACATTCTACGTTTCGTTCAGAATCTAGAATTTATAGAACGTTTAATACATTTTTTGTTGATTTTTTCGTCCCTTGGTTATTTTGTTAATATATTATTATTATTATTATTATTAGACATGTAACATATGGCACTTGTGTATATATTGAAGGATGTAGGTAGGACGTAGGTACATATACGGTTAATTTGTTGGAATATTAAATTTTTATATGTTCATTAGAGTACCTACTCTATTTGCTAAACCTTTCTATATTTGAACATTTTGATTTATTACATACAATATACATATTAATTATTCGTGTAGTATGTTATTTTTAATCTAATATAATAATAATACCTATGTTCAAATACATATATATGAAGTCATAAGTAGGTACCTAACAGTAATTAAACAACAAAGTTCAATATGAAAACAATCGTCAATAAACAATAGCAATACCGAGATCAATATACGATGTACCTATAATTTATATATTATTGTGCAATTGGTCAGGTATATAATACAAGCCAGTGTCATGCATAAGAAAGGAGATTTGGAGGCATATCTCCCAAGTTCTAATGAAAAATAGATTAAAAAGACTGAATAAATACGTATATGAATAATAAATAATCTAAAAACCAAACAAAAACAAGGTAGGTACCTACAAGTCTACAACCTACTATAAATGTAATATTAATCTTATTACTAATACATCAAAATTAATAGTTGGTGTTATATTACATAATTTTTCATTAAACCATATTATATTAACTAAATAATTATATCAATATCGGTTCTTTAATATACCTATGAAATATTGAAAATATTTAAAGTCCTATAAAGTATATCCGTGGTTCCCAAATTATGGATCGCGAATTATAAAACATTCCTTGATAAAAATTTAAAAATAAAATTTACTGTTCTTTAAAATGTATCTTTTTTAATTTTTTGTCGTAAGCGACTGATCTATGAAATAGAATAGAATAAAATAAAAGACCATTGATATTATTGTGGGTCATTAAAATTTAAATCATTTCCAAAACGGGTGGTACCATAAATAGTTTAGGAACCTCTGTAGTACCTACTTCATAATATAATTATTAATTAATAAATAGTAATATATAATATTTTGTGTAAATATGGTTAAACTGTTTAAATAATATAATATTTAGTAAGTACCATTTAAAATATGAATATGTATTGCTCTACTCGAATATTTAAAGCGCTTATTTTATAACTTGTATTTACCTCAGACATCCGATCGTCAAATGCGTTATACACTTCGTTGAATACAGATTTCTGTACAACACTATTCAAAACTTCAATACCACATTACCACCACCACAAACTAACGGTATAAACTATATTGATTGTATTTTTTCTTTGTCACCTTGGCATAAAAAAATAATACTATTATTTTCTGTAAAAAGTGGTAGATAAATGATAATCTTCTTTTAAAGAGTTATAATTTTATGCAGGTACCTACATTAAAAATTTATGTAATGTACTAATGCAACCAACATAGGTATGTATAGACTCAGTTCACTCAAATTATATATTATATTAGACATTAGTATTTAATATTTAAAACATTTTACGAGTATACTTTTATTGTATCAACTCGTCAGTCTATCAGAACGTCTTGTAGCTCTAAAAAAAACACAAAATATGCAAGCGTAAATGTGTACTCAAAAACCAAAAAATATACATTCAAACATTAAAATAAGCACTGACAATATTTTTCTAACAATTAGTGTTAATATTAATTACGATATTTCTTTATTATTTTAATCAATTACATTAATATTAAAACTTATACAATAGTACAATAAAATAATATGGTAGTTAAACTTTTAAAGTAAATTATAATTGTTTTGCTATAACTCAAAAATATAGATAAAATATTTATGAAATTATTACTTTTTTTTACAAAATGCATGAAATGTGAAACAAATAAGTATAAAAAAAGAGAAATATTATGATGCCTTAAAAATTAAAAAATATACACCACAAGTAGGTACACCTATATGTAAAATAAAATTACATGCAAAATAAATTTATTTTTAATCGGCTATTTTTGTGACTGTAAAACAGAATATGCAAGTGCTATAAATCCACTTTCCATCGACCTTATCAATGTAAGTGATCACTTGTTACATGCAATACCCTCATAATAACATTTATGAATACATTATAATATTATGTTTATAGTTCATTGTTCTTGTAAAAATTGTAGTCTATATAGAATATAGTTATATAGATTTATCATTCATATGATATATAAATATTGTAATTGTAACATATTAAAATGCTAATAAAATCCCTCATGCAAGGTGGATATATAATATATTCTATGCCATATAATCCATCTTGCTCTCATGATTGTATTTTTTTCAACATGTGACGTAAAGATACCAAAATAAATATTGAATTGTTATAATAATTAATAAAATATAGATCAAAACATATATCAAAAAATGTTTAGTAAAAATTATTAATTATCATCACTAATTATGATTATGATATAAATTGTTTTAGATGGATTTGTATTTGTGTACTCCTATAAGGATAGACCCGGGCAAATCATACTTCATTGGTAAGTGATAAACTGATAACATTAAAGCATATATAAAATATAAATTCCCCTTTTTTTATATAATGTAATTAAAATAATATGATGAGTACCTACCTAAATCGAAAAATGTATTTAATTTATAACTACAGTTTAGAGATATAGGTACTATTACATACAATAACGTAAAACCAATCGCTTAAATAATTATATTTTAATAACATATAAGTTATATCTTATACCTAAGTATTAAAATGTAATATGACTTTAATATAACACTTAATCATATAAGAATTTATAAAATATTATAGATGTTTAGTATTATAAGTAGACAGATAGTTATATCTTTATACCTAATACCTATACCTATATCTCCGAATTATAAAAATATAATATTTAATAAGTAACAAAAGTTGACAATTAGGGGAAAATATTAGGGATTTAAGGTAGAAGACTTTTAGTTCTAAGAATCACGGAATTTTTATGCAAGAATAACTGAATATTATATACAAGATATTACAATTATATTATGTACAGATATGCATATAATAATATTCAACAATACTTCATAACCACAAAATATGCACTCAAACTAAGTGATTTTCTTTTTCAAATATCTCTTAAGTAATTTTGGTTTTTTCATAATTTGTTGAAATTGTAATATTATTTCCTTCCAAAATTAATCAGCTACACTTTATCTTTTTATTAGACATTGGTGTATAATATACATCTATAAAAATCATATAGAAACGTGCTTGTATCTGGATAATTTTTTTTTCTAATTCAAAAATCGCCTAAACTAAAAATAATGGAAATCTTGATCAGTATTATAATAATATATATATATATATATATATATATATATATATCTAACTACTATAGGTATAATACATAATTTTTAATTCAATTTGTTTAATTCATTTTTAATGTTTTTTTCATTTAAATTACATCTTATACGAAATGCGAATATAATTGAAAATTTATATGATTGATTTGTCTTATTCCAGTTGGTTTCGAGCCAAAAGCTTATGGTCATACATCACACCATATGTTACTGTATGGTTGTTCAGAACCAGGAAGTGATGAACCCGTTTGGTAACCATCAAAATATAATTTACCATACTTTAATCTTGATTTAAATTAATTATAGTTTTTGTAAATTTAAGGAATTGTGGAGAAATGCAAATGGCTTCGAGAAAACGTCATAATGCGTATAATATGCATTCCAATCCGTGCAAATCTGGATCAAATGTTCGTATTCATCATACATATATTTAACTTAAAAATAAATCTACTACAATATACGTAAACTTATTTTGAATTAATACTTACTTTTCCCCTCTATTTAAACCAGTGACGGTTTTGGTAAAACCATAAAACTTCAAAGAGGGAATTTAGTATAGATTATATTAGAAATAAGTTACAACATTTATATTATAAGATATAATATACAATTATTATTTTTTTTAAGGGAAGTGAATGATCGCCTCCCTTAAAATCATTATTGAATAAACTCATACCATCAAGCAATCAGGATTACGTAAATCTTTATTTAATACATATAACAGCAAATTATCATGATAATATATAATAATATAATACCTATACTTTTTTGATAGACATTAGTTTTGGGGCAGGTTTAATCCCCAGAATACACTCACTCAAAAATACGTTACTGCTATTATAATAATCATATTCTTAAATTATTATTTATTTGTCGATATTCTATCAGATATTGTACGCTTGGGCACGTGATGCGCCTAAATTGGAACTTCCGAATGGTGTTGGTTTTAAAGTAGGAGGCGATACGCAGATCAATTATTTGGTTCTACAGGTTCACTATCACAGGAATTTCAATGGTTAGTAACTATTACAATAATATATATTTTATCTGCGTTTTTTTTATTTTTTTTTTTTATAATATACATATTCCTAGATACATGTATTTACTATATGCTGTATGCTATAAATCATGTTATAATAATATACTTAACAATTTGTTTTTGTTTTTGATAGATGACGAAACGGATAATTCTGGAATAGTGTTACATTACACAGAAAAACAGTAAGTTTATTTTTATAATTTTAAACAATACCTATTTATTAATAATTATAATATTTATATAAATTTTTAAATTTGTAACATGAAACCCGGTAAAAGTAATTAAAATTTCCATCACTGATGTAAATATCATTATTTTCTAATTAAGTGTAGGTACATATAATTTATATTTCTTAACTCTTTATATTTATTTAGTGGTAAAATTTATATTAAATATTAAATAACACTATTGCAGTAAATTGTATATCTACAATTGTTTGCTGGCTTATGATTTTAATTACTTAAAGACGTGTTATATTTATAATTTATCATTATATTGCATTATAAGTAGGTACCTAACAATTAATATGGACGAGTTACGAGTGCTTATTGTCACAAATTGTCGTAAATTTGTATTATATATTGGTTACTATAATTTTTAGGTTTTATATTTATCTACTTCCTATATTCTAATAAAATATTAAATAGGAGAATTAGATTTAAACTTCAACTTCCCCGGTAATTGGTATGTAGAGTCAACTCATTGATTTAAAAACAGTTTTGGTAGGTCAGTTACAACGATCAGATAATCACTGGGTTCTGTGTCTTGATAAATTTTTTACAAATTGTATTATCCACTTGTTTAGATTAGACAAACAAGCTGGAGTATACTTGCTCGCTACTAACGGACAAATTGCTGCACATTCGACAGAACATATGGAAACGTCGTGTGCTCTTTTTGAGCCAGGGAAGGTCATACATCCGTTCGCATACAGGGTTCATACTCACGAGTTAGGTGCGTGAAATATTAAATATAAATAAATAAACATGTTATATACCTACAAAATAAGCAACAAAACATTGTGACTTTTGGTTTTCAGGTAAAGTTGTAGCTGGTTACAGAGTAAGAACTTCTAGTAATGGAATACAAAAATGGGATCTGATGGGGAAAAGGGATCCTTTGACTCCACAAATGTTTTACCCTATAGAGAACAACATTACCGCCAAGTATGGGGATATATTAGTGAGTATATAGCTATCGATATTTTGATTATCTTTATTAGATTGGATACTTAAGGCCAATAGGCGATAAGGGTTCATACGAGTATAATCACTGCGAACAATTGAGAAAATACAATTTCTTAACTTTTAAGGAAAATTGTAAAGTTTGATTATTAAAATATCAATCTAGTCGATCTTTCTAGAAATATAGGTATTTCAGTCGATCGTAATAAAAATTAATTTTACAATCGCGTAATTAATAATCTCGTAATAAAATATTATTTTCGATGTGGATTACAATATAGCAATTGTATTATAGGTCGATCGTGATAGTCGGAAAATGTTTAGAATTTAGATTAAAATTACTGAATAATTAAAATTAGATGATTTTTTTTTCTTTTCAAGAAAATTTTCCTCCTGAAAATAATGTCCAACATGTCGATCATCAGTAATTAAGAATATTAATACACGAGTATAATTTATTAATTTATCAATTATCAATTGTCCTCTTCTTTTGTAAATGACGTACCTTAATAGAGTTACCCTTTGACATATGCTCAATTTTCTGTAAAATATGTCTCCATATTATTATTATATTCTGCTCTAACCCGTTCGAAATAAAAATACATTTAAATAATAAGTAAATAACACGGTATAAATTATAAACATTCGTTATATTTCAGGCCGCCAGATGTACAATGGAAAGTAGAAGAGACACCGTTACAAGAATCGGGTAAGATAGAGATCATGAGTCATTGACATGTCTAAAAACATTCATTAGTAATTTATCATTAATCATCTGACGAAATTTGTATTATTTTATTTCAATTTTTTTTTTTTTATTATTAATAACTGCAGTGCTACAAGCAATGACGAGATGTGCAATTTTTATGTAATGTACTGGGTAGAGGGGACGGAACCACTAGAACAACAACTATGCGTGTCAGACGGATCCCCTCGGTACTACTGGTACAGCGATCCGTATTTGACTAATATACCGAATGAAGAAGCATCGAGATTATAATGCGATTAAAACACGATTGTCGATTGGTATATAATAATATTATGTCCTATTAATAATATTATTACTTGGTCGTTTATTTAATATTTTATAAATAGGTATACATTCTACACAATTATATCATTAAAAATACCAAAAATATATTATCTAGGCATACAATTTAAATAATATAATATTATTATTTTATTGAGTATTTGAGTTACTATAAAGTATATTGACCAAAGATAATAAGATAATCAATACTGTTTGTGATTTTTTTTTTTTATTATTATTATTATTTCTGCGGTAGGTAGTTGTAGGTACATCAGGTGTTAAATTAACTACATCTGCAGCCTGTACCTACCTAAAAAATTGACTGCTAATCGCATATATTTATTACTATAATATTCATTAATTTAATCCAGTGAATTTGTTTAGCCTAATTCATATGTTATAATGGTTAATTCGATTCAATTTAATATTATGATTAAACGTAAACGAATTATACTAAAATAATATAATTTACTGCTATAAACAAAATTTTAAAGTCGACAGACAAATTTATTTTAAAAACAATTAGCATTCTGTTAAGATAAACTTAGAGTTGATTGTTGAAAAATAGAAGTTTCCTTGTATACTATAACTAAATAATGTAATTACCTCCATATTTAAAATATGCTTTTATATAATATTATTTTAGCTGTAAGATTTTACAGTTATAAGTGTAGACAGTTAAAACTATTAATGAACTCAAAAGTAAATTTATTTAAAGGTACAGAGAATAACCTACTTTATTTTAATATTTCATCAGGAGACATAAATATTATGGGGTACCTATAGGCTATAATGTATATTATGGTGTAATAATAATACGGTAGGTATACTTCCTAGAAAAGATGCATTTTAAATTTATCAATGTTATTCCAAATTTATATGCAAGATAAATTATCAGAGATATTTGCTGGATTATGATTAAAAAAAAACCACTCTGTATAATTATACTTTGTTCAATGTCAAGAAACACTCAGCAGCAGTTAGGCTATTCCTATATTCTTCCCTACTGAGTCAACAACCTGTTCATTATTAAGAGACTCTAGCGACCATTTCAAGGTATTAGTAAAACTATATTATTTTGTGGATAAAAACATGGCAAGTAGTATTAGTATTATATTCCATATATCTTCAATTTAAATAAATAATAACAATAAAAAATAATTAAGTCACAAATAGATAATATGTTTTAATTAATATCAGAAGTAATTGCAATTTAAAATACTGGTTATACCCATAATATGTTTTAAATATTCATAAAATATGTGTATTGAATGAAATATTCAATATCAAATATCTATAAAAATATAAATATTATTTATACTAGGTTAATAGTTGGTTTATAGGAAAACAAAACATTAAGATGACTATGGTTCATTTAATAAAAATTGAAAGTGGTTTGATGACAAAACCTGGTGTCCCTGTAGTACTATCCTGCCTTTATTAAGGGTATTATTATATCATTTTGGGTATCTAAAATGAATATTAGTCAATATTATTAACCTATAAAATTTGCATATCGATTTTTGATCATCAATGATGAATATATTTATCAGCTGCTTAAAAAAATATATTATATGTACCTAGATGTAGCATATGTATGTCATGAATATGTAACAATGTAATATAACCATAATGCCTAAATGTTATTTACATGATGGTACTCGAATTAACATAAAATCTCATTATACCTTCCATAACAAATTAATATATTTTGAAATAAATCATAAAATGTTATTTATAAAATAAATTTTAACAAGGTAATTTTTTTTTTAATAAAAAGTTACTTTTATTGATTGGAATAATCATTTTAGTGAAATTATAATCAAAAAAAAGTGAGTGAGAAAGAGAGTTACATACATATACTTATATTATATTAGAATATAATATAGTAAGTGTAACTTATTTTGATGGACTGACACTGAAAGTAATTAATTTTTAATTTATTACAAATTTATAAAATGAAAACATATATTATAAATTATTATTTTTTTAATTTAAAATATTTTAAATAATTTATTGACTTAGTTAATTGAAAACTAATAGCATAGGTTAGTCAATTATTAAATAGAGTAAATGTATAGATAGATAGGAACTCGATAAATATTATAATTTAAATTTAAAATTATTTATTAATTAGTAATTAACATTATATATAGCCTAGTTATTTCTTATATGTTATACATAGTTATTTATGTAGTCTATTATATATAACTTAATGTCTTTTAAACTTAATAACTCATTATTTTGTTTTTGATTGAAATATTAGAAAATGTTTTCATTATATAATATTGTTATTTATTACTATTTATGAATGGTTCTAAAGGTCAGATAGAAGTGCTATATTAATAATTCTTAATAATCCGCTAATAAAGCACAATTATTATTTAACAAAATATTATTGACATTTATTTTTTTATTTTTAATTTAAATACTAGTATGTTTAGTAAATTTACTTAGCTCTTTTTATACCAGATATATACATATATATATTTATTTAAATTTGTATCTTATAATTTGTTTAGTAAACTCAAACACTAAACTGTTATTTTACTGTTGACTATATCACAAAATATTATTAATTTTTTAAATTTCAATATTTATATTATATGTCCTTTTTTTAAAATATTAGTAAGCATAGGCGTGCGGATGGGAATAGGGTAGGCAACTGCCTCCTTGGTAACCTGATAATTTTTTAGATATTGTGCATATTATATTTTCGTTATTTATTATTTCATTGATTTAAAAATGTATGTATGTTTTTATGACAAAAAAATATTTATTTTATAAATTAACAATCCATTTTTACTTAATGTTTAATTTGACTATTTGAGTATATTGCATAAATAATAATTTTATTTCTTTACCATATATTTTTTTCTTTATAATTATTTTCTAATTGAAAATATAAGTGATTTATTATGTATATATTATATTGTATTTTTTCCTATATCCTATATATCCTATATGGCCGTATGGGTTTAATATGAAATTTTGGGGATTACGTCTCCTTATGATTTTATCCATTATTATAACTATGATCTTTATCCCAATTTTAGTTCTTTTGGTTGGAAAAATTCTGCCTCCCCGGCTATAAAGGTCTGCGCACGCCTATATTAGTAAATACATATTGTACTCAAGAATAATACAATGTATATTTACAGTTTTATTTAATTTAAAAGTTAAATCATTCTGTAAAATCATCGCATGATTATTATTATAACAATAATAATTAGTGAAATCTTTCTAGTTTTGACCTTAGTTTATACCATTATCTTTTAGAGTTACAATTTTATGATTGTCAAATAATAATATACTTCATATTGTATTATATAAAATACTAATACTATCTATACTTTATAAAATATTTATTGATTTTTAATTTTAAATTCTAAAAATGTTTGATATAATAAGTATTATTCACATTTAATAATTCATAATAATTATTATTAAAATTTAAATATTTAAAATTGGCCAAACATTTTTATCGTACTTTATTATTATTTAAGTTTTAATATTAAATTACAAACTATATATATACTATATTGAATAACATAATATAACTAATTACTATGGGTGCTAAACATGTACGTATTATAGAAAAACTAATTATTTTATTGAATTGTGTCTAATAATTAATTTACAAAAATTACTTAAATATTTATTTAAACTATTGTTATTTTATGAACTACAATTAATTATTATAAGTTAGTAAAAAATCTGTTTTATTATTTTGATTTTTATATTTATTATGAAAATCAATGCAGACCGATTACTAATATTTGTATTATCAGTATAAATTATATTAACTAATAAGTAATGTTGAAATAGTATACAATTAAATGTAATATTTATATAAAAATATATAATTATACTTGCATAGTTGCATAAGACAAAAATTATTATCAAATTACATGTTATATAGTCTATACCTAATAATAAAATATTTAAATAATGAATAGATGTTAAAATAAAAATTATTATATTTTAATAGTATACTATACTATTATAAATATATTAAACATTATATTTATATTATGTTCTTTTACTATATATTATACTATCTACTATTCCATATTTCCATGTAGCAGATATTAATGTACCATAATGTCATATATATTCTATAGAGTATTCATAAAGTATCAAACAGGTGATGTATATATTAATATACTATAATTAGTTATATGAGCATAACGATTAATTATTAATTATTTATTTTGTTATTACACATCTCATTTATGTATATAGCCATATAGGGTGCTTAGAAACCACAATATGTACTACACAATACATAAGCACTTTATATGCTTTCAGCGTTTGAATTGACTACCATTATACTCTCTTAAATGTATAGAAAGTATGTACCCCTACAACAGTAGAACAACTTACATATTTTATAACTAAGTACTAATACTTATAACTGAAAATGTTATATTAAACTGTATCAAAAATTTTAATTTAAATAAAAAGTTCACTTAGAAAATATAATAATAATAATGATGTGAAATAAAGTATGTAAAATAATTCACATTTATTTTAATATAACAAAATATACTTGTATAAAAATAAACTAGTAGTTAATCATTGTTATATTATAGTAAAAACGTAAAATTGTGTTGAACAATTTTAAGGTTTATTGTTTTGAATACATTATTATAGTTAGTTTAGGAAACAAAAATACAAATTGTACTATAAAATAAGTATTAATTATATTATATTATATAAATCAGCAATTTTACATCCTCTTTTTTCCTTCCAACAACATGCTATGCAACTTGACTAGTACCAATCACATGCCAAGGCCAAAGATGTCATTTGACCATGCAAATTATACATAGTTGTATTCAAAATGAACTAATTACATCCAAAAAGTGTATTAATTAATTAAAAAACATATCATTTAAAATAATTTGTGACCCACATAAAAATATTAGCACTAAAAAATAAATTGAAATAACGTCCCTGGTCAAAGGGGTCGAAGATGGTTCTTAACTAGAACAAGTAGTTTTAGTTAACCAAATGATTCAGCTTTTATGGGTCCAGACGTAACCATGCGCAAAATACACATTTCTACCCAAGAATGGAACCTAGACCTAGTGCAACAAAATACGTGTTAAGACCACTTGGCCACTCCCAACCATATTAATAATTATAATATAAAAAAAATATATTCAAAATTATAAATGTCACAAAATATCATACAATTCAAATATTTTACCTTAATAGTCTTAACAATTTAACAATCAGTTGGTTTTGAATCCTAAACAAAAAATAATTCTATTTAATTAATAATACATAATATATTTCTGGGTAAGAATGTAAAAAAATAACTAATTTTGCTTTTAGTAATTTTTAAAGACTAAAATTTAATTAAATTTAAGGTATATATATATATCATTTATTATACTTACAGGTGGAAAATAACTGCAAGCAACAGCCCAGAAATTTTTTAAAACAGATGCTTGTCTAGGTTGTTCCTATGATAAAATAATATAAATATTTCATATAACTATCTAAAAACATGTTTAACTTACATTATTAATAGTAATTGTTGGAATGAATGAAACTTGAGGCCACAACTTATTTGTTGCTTCACCATTAAGTTTTAATAATTGTTCACCTTCATTTCCTTCTGAGCAAGCATATATTTTATTCCAATTAATATTGTATATTTTTGCGCACTACAAAATGTCAACAATTTGAACACATGTATCTGTTTGGTATAAAATGTTTAACTTACATCAATTCCAATCCTTTCTGGTTCATCATTATTATCAATCATGCATGACACATATTTGATTAATATACTTTTATCTTTTACATGTTGAGTAGCACATGAATGAATTTTATTTGCATGACATTCGACTTCTCCATGTTGACAAACAAACGTAATGGATCCATCAGAATTTTCATTTGTCTAAAAAAAAAAAAAAATGTACTAAAAAATATGATAAATATGGTATATTGAATGTATTTGTGTCATTTTAATAATACAAAAATTGCTATAACATAAGGTTAGTATTATTCAATGGGTACCTTAGCTTTACCATATGGAACAAATTCAATATCGAAACTGTTTGGAGCTTTATTAAAAGATGGAACTAAATGTTGAAGTATAAAGTTTCTGGAATCTGGACATAACGCTTCATAGTATACAGCTACTGAAATATATGTTATTTCCTTATTGCCAACTTTTATAGAATTATTATGGTTCATAAAACGTGAATAATGAATAACTTTCTGAAAAAAACACAACAAAAATACTAATTTAATAATAAAATTAATTTTTGTTTATTAAATAAAATATTAATATTATCATAATTATTATAATATTGATAAATTATTACACAAGAAAAATATTAAGTTAAAAAACAATACTGACTACTAAGATAGACTAATTACCTCATTATGATAGTTAGTTATTGTTCTAATTAATTGCCAAAAAGTGAATACAGCAAAAAATGTAACACATATACGAAACTTAAATGACGAGAATAATTTACGTTTTCTCAAATTGGTCAAATACATTATAAGACAAGAGAAAAGAATTGAACATTAACTTATCATTACACTATACATTTATAGTTTAAATACTGAATAAGACGTGTCAAGAGTTCTTCAAACACGATTGCGAAAATTGACTTTTCAAGAATTCGATGTAAAAAAATTATTGTGTCACGTTACTCATCGTTCGACAAATACGGTAGCTATTTACTGAACTTGATATGTTAGTCTATAATCTAGTTATATAAACAGAAAAATGATTTATTATATTTTTATTATTTAATATTTACACAATAACGTACACAGAGACTACGTAAACAGTAAAAATTTAAGGATAAAAAAAAAAATAAATCGTGACAACTTTACCGACAAATTTATCATAAAAATTTGTAAACCATTATTATTTATTTACATAATACATTTCCTATTATGATACTGACTATAGATATTTTATCTATAGTTTTGTGCTATCACAGAACAATGTTGACGATAGAAAGTGATAAGATGTAACCACAGATATCTGTGGCTTTAACTGAACCTTTTACATGTTAAACTGTTATAATTCCACATTTTCACAGTTCCACACATTCCCCCTTAAAAACCATCCTCGTTCGACAATAATTTCTTTTAAAATAATTTCAGTTAAAATAATCGAAGACCACGTAGAAATTATAGGAATGTCACTTGCAATGCTGATCGGAATTTAGCTCTCTCTCCTCGGGGGTATGAAATCTAAGTGGTTCAAAAATTATTCGAAAAAACAAATTGGTTAATTGTTCTTAGAGTACCACAGTGGCACAGTTGAGTTATAGACGTGAGTGGAAAATATTTTTTTTGGATCTCTATTAATATTAAATTATAATAATGACATAACATATAAAAGACTTTGAATTTCGAAGGTGCGTTTGAACATCCAACCCACCCTTACCTACGTTCATGTGTAGATTTGTTTATAACAATAAGTATTTAATTAGGAAAATGTATATTTATAACTGGATAGGTAATAACATAATATACATAGGTATATTCAAGTATTTGTCTAATATATTGAAAAATATTCGTATTGTTTATTTAAAATTTGACCAAAACAAAACGTGCATTGCGCCAACCCCACCTATTAGCAATTTTGAAATTTTTTTTTTGTATATATTTAGTATACAATTTGTATGATTAGAATCCAAAATTAACTGGGTGGGGCTGGAGAAACGTTTCCCTGGCCCCACCATTCAAGAAAAAATAACTTTATGTATTTTTTTTTCCATAAATAATTTATATTTGTATGTAATTATAATATGTATACTTATAGACTATAGAATTATAGCTATATATTATAATATAATATGAATAGATATTCAAACATACTGATTACTGATATGAGTATAAGTCGAGTTTCTATAACAATGATTAAAAATTAATAGATATTTATATTATTTTACGTTATATTATAAATTATAATTATTTACTAAATTACTTACCTAATCCTAATTTAGTATTTTGACAATATGGCATATTAAATCATACTATTTTTTCTACGAAATTTGAATGAAATGCAGACTATCAATTTTTTTCTTGAAAAATAAAATACTCAGAATTTCATAATCTATAATATCCACTTATAATGACAAGTAACCTATGCAAAGAAAATGTCAATCGTTTATTTTTAATGTTTGATAATTTTTATATTTTGTACCTATTATAATTTTTGTCTTTTTGATGAAATTAATATTAATTATTTCATGACAAATTATAAAGAAATTAACACAAACCATAAATGTCCAGACTTGAATACAATTTTGATATGCGTGATAAAAATGTATAACTGTAAAATACATAACTGACATAAAATATTTCATAAATCAAATTTTTAATAAGCTTTTAATGTTAGGATTTATAGTAAAATTAAATGAATATCATTTTATTATACTACGTATTATAATCAGTAGTGTTCCCATAGGGTATACTTCATAATCCATATTCCATATACGGTATATTCGTATACTCTCAGTCATAAACAAATCGAAAGAAATATTTATATAGTTGTTATTTTTTTTCTAAGTACACATGGAATTTTACACTGTTATATTTTTCTATAATAATTTATAATGTTTGGTGACCTATACATACGATTGTCTATTACAGTTGTTATTCACAAAAATTTGATGAGTGGGTAATAGGAGATAGAAAATTATATAGAAAAATATAAATTAAATATTTGTAATTTAATTTATTATTATTAAATAACACCCCCCTCCACCATTGTATTTGTATATTATTGCATTCGATGACTAGTATACTAGTATACTCTCAAAGAAATGAATGGGAACAACTCTGAATTTAACACTTTTTGGATTTTTTTTTTTTTTATTATTTAATACATGATATGGCATGTTATAATTTCGCAGGAATTCTGAATTTAGTGGTAGGAATTCATGCAAATGGTATACCTACTAAATATTTGCAAAAAAAAAAAAAAAAAATACATAAAGTCTATCTCGACTATCGTATTAAATATTAATCGTACTTTGCCTACCAGTATCTAGCGTTCCTATTTAATAATAATACTGAGGTGATATAATATGACGCGTCGGTTAAATTGTAACTGTTACACTGCATTTTCCAATTACTTAATCATTTTACCTCATAATATGGACTAAATCATACCACTCATAGAATGCTAAGAAATCTAAATAAGTTTAGCCCTTGATATATTTTTCATCTAATAATCTTTTAAATTAATTATTACTGTATATACCTAAATATCTAATACTTCCTATAAAATAAATATGTATTTAACTTGAATTTGTAATAGTTCTTGTTATAAATGCGCAATGAAATAAATTTTAAAAAAATTTTTTTTATGATTATGCAATGCTGATAAGCAGTACCAATTTCAAAATGTAATCATTTTTTTCTACGATATTTTATTGTAACTTTTTGTTATTTTAGATTTTTAATATACCATCCACATAAGTATATAATATTATGTTAGTCACCAGGACCGCTCTTTGAGAGGAGGGCTTGCGGGGTCCATGCTCCGGGCCTCACGTATCAAAGATTAATTTTAATACAACATGGTTCTTTAAACAAATATTTTAAAACAAATAAAACGAACGAAAATGAATATATTTTTAAGAATGTCACGCAAGTGAAAATAGTAATTCTTATAAAAATATTAACTTTGTAGAAAACATAAATTCTGTAAATAATAGTGTGGAATGTAGTAGTACTCATGAGATCCATATATAGATATATATATACTACACATAGATGGTATTGATTTATTTAATGAATTAAAAATATTTTGTCAAACCCTAAACGAAAGAAAAACTTCATTAGAATGTCTTGTTATTTTAAAAAAGACCTGTAATTTATTTCCAAACATCTCAATAGCTTTAAGAATTATGCTTATAATCCCAATTACAACTGCAAACGTAGAAAGAAGTTTTTCAAAATTAAAAATTATTTAAGGTCTACAATGGCTCAAGAAGGACTTTTCGACTTCGCTATTATATCTATTGAAAATGAAATTTGTGAAAATTTAGATTATAATCATGGTAAAATTTTCAGAGGCGAAAGCGAGAAAAATTAATTTTGTTTAAATTATATTTATTTATTTTTATTGTAGATTTCATATTTTGTATATATTCTACTCTTTTTAATTAAAATGTTTAATATTTATTTAAATTACATGAATTATTTATATATTTATCTATATTGTAATATTTAACAATAATACTGTAATTATGATTTTTTTTTTTTAATACATTTTGAATCATGCAATATTTTAAACTAAATATTTAATTTAAATCAAATAATTTGTTTAATTCAATTATTGTGATAATGCACAAAGCTAAATAAAAATGTGATTTTAACTTTAGGTTATCGGATAAGGTAGAAGGGCCTCGAAAATCCTAAGAGCAACATATCATTTTTGATATAATATAATATAAATGATATTGATTAATTTTATAATTTTGCAATCGACAAGCATTTTAAGGAACATATTATATAATTTATATAACAAGTATAATAATTATTATGAGGTAGATGGTTTTGAATAATATGACACATTATATTTAGTCATGGTCAAGTACGTATAATTGACTATTGTCAGTCTTCTATTGTGATTGTTTGTTGTACTCATTATATATTATAATATTGTATTTTATACACTTAATATACTCGTATTACCGTTACCACCACACCACCAGCTATTTAATTTTGACACATAAATCCGTAGCTTGTGTTGAACTTGGAATAATATTTTAGTTGTTGTCATCGTTTCAAACATGAATAGTTTGGTTTTGATCCGAGAAAGCATCTATTTGGGACTTAGGTGACAAGTAGTAGCGCAACTAGTGCTAAAATTTAGAGGGGCTTTAGCCCCAAATTAAAATACCTTTTAAAAAAAGTTGAGAATTGTCTTGTTATTTTAAGTTGCTATAAGTAATTTTAGAGAGTTAGGCCGCCCTTCCAACTCTCCACCCCCATATAGCGCTTATGGTGACGAGTTTATAAGGGACAAAATGTTTCACAGACATTGTTGATGTTCAGTTGGGAGGTCAAAGGTGGTATTACAAACATCGATAAATATAAAATATTTATAGAAATATCAATAATTATTTTAATCAGGTACTGTAACATACGGTATAGCTACAATGGCTAGCGGTTTTATATGTATGATTATCAGTGTCGGTCTGGCTTATGATTGGGCCTTAGAGCCGTAAAAATAGAAATAGATGTCCATAGGCACCAAATTCATGACGTCCCTAAACAAATTATAATCTTTTTGGTACCTCTTGAATTTACTTTTCTTTAATTTATATTTTAATATATAATTAGTTTATTACCTTCGATAGTTGACTCTTAACATTTCAATTAATCAATTTCAAAATTGTACAGGACAAATAAAGTACTCTTGAATTGTAGTAAAGAAATTGAGAGAATTGCATTGAATAAAATTCAAATATTATATAACAATGCACTATACATTGAATATACATGTATAACATTCATAAAACAGGTTATTTATTCGTAACACGATGGATTTTTTATGTGATAATATATATAGATTATAGTCTACTCATATATAATTTTTACTCTATTTTTGATTATTTTATATATTAACTATTCATCTCAATTTGCATAAAAGGCATATACAATACTTGTTCCTTTATTATGAATTAATTGGACCTTATTTCTTGTAGCAACGGTGGAATTAGCGTTGTAACTAAATATTTAGGAGCCTAGATGCCAGTAAGATATTATGGCCCCTAATATTATACAAATATAAATTTTTGTAAAAAATTAGGACCCCTCTATAACCTGGTTCTTTAGGAAGTATCATACAATTCCAGCGCCTCTATTTAGTGTAGCGCTAGAATGCTATAGATACAACATTAAAAATTAAAAATATTATATCACGATGTATTAATTTTCGACTTCAAATAATTGGACTAGTTTATAAAATATAATATTATAAACTGATAATATAATATTTTTATAGAAATATTATTGAGTATATTGAAATGATTGAAATTCGTTTAATTACATAAAATAATACTTACTTACTCATAATATCATACTTAATCGATTTAAATCAATGTGTACTATTGTTTCGATTATATATGTTGCTTTACAGCTTTACACATTGTTAGTACTCGCACCGGCTGAACTAATAAAAATCCGTATGTAAAATTTAAACGGGGATTATAAAAAAAAAAACTGAAAATACCCACGGTTCCAGAAACGATTAGAACGATTTTGAAAGTTGACAGATGGAAAGGAATGTGCCACGGTTTAGGATGCACGTTAGTACGTGAAAGTATCGGATGTGCGATTTTTTTCGGTTTGTATGAATGTCTCCGAGAAAAGTTTAAACCAGAAGGGAAAAACAAGGAGATGTGCAGTGCTTTGGTCACGATGGTGGCTGGAGCTAAAGCTGTGTGTGGTCCATAGTTTTCCCAATAGATGTGATAATGCCCCGCGTACATTTGTTCTGGTTTCATATTTAAAAGAAAAGTTTGAATTTAAAGGTTCATTCAACATGGCATAATTAAACTAAAAATTTATTTACATTTACAGGTATTGTTTCTACAACTATAGGTCATCCGTAAGATACGATCAGAGTAATACAACAAATAACAGATACTAGTAATATGGCTGCTACGCGAAAAATTTACACTCAGGACAAAGTGAGTGAAATATATGGGTATTTAATAAAGTTATAAAACAATTAATCTAAGTATAATCTAATTTACTGAGAATTGCATGTTATTCCTAATAGAATTTATTTACAAGTTACAACCGTACGCAAAATGAATCGATTGAATAGGTAAATAATAGATTTGATTAAATATAATTATTACTTATCTACTTAGAACTTAGAAGTTATACATTTAAAATTGATTATTTATTGATACTCAGTCGATATATAGGTATTTATACGTAAATATTTTATTGATTATAATATAATATTGATTATACAATAAAAATGTAAACATAATAAATTAGGTAAGATTAATATTTCTTTTTTTCCAATTACTTTTTTCAATTTTCATAGGACGACTGCCGACATATTTTCCTGAAATCATCGGAACATTTTGTTTATAATAATTGTTATTTATTAGAACTTTTATAGTCAATTGTCAAAATAGGTGAAGGGATACGGAGGGATGTAATCCTTCAACTTTTTTTAACTAACACTATGCATCATTATACGTCTTCACTTATTATGCGTCCCTTGTGAACTTAATATTTAAATTAAGATAGTATAAATGATAGTTTTAGTTCCCATTTGCGATTACATAAATTGCGAAGCAACGATCGAAATATTTATATTTTTTAAACCTTCGTATTTTTTAAAATTTTTTTTTTTATAATAGGTAACCATAACTTACAATATGCTTACAAAGCTTAAATAATATAAATAATTTGGTACATACTTATGGTTGTGGGCTTTGGGTCTTTAATGTATAAAAATATTAATTTCCATTAAACATATCTATGATCCCTCCACTTATTTCGACCCATTTCGATCACTGCTTATAGTAGGTAGGTAGGTAATTACATATATAAAAATATAGGCTTTAGGCTTCAAGCAAAATATTAGTGTCTTCTGTCTTGTAATAAGTATTACAGCGGCGTACCTAGACAGTTATGCGAGGAGGGGAGGGGGGAGCGAAATAATTTGTAAATCCATAAACGTTACAATATACTTAAGTAAATAAGTATACATCACATATATTTATATTAAAAACAAATATTCTATACAGGTCATGGGGAGGCGAATGAACCTAACCCATCGTCCCCCAAAGGTACGTCACTGATGTATATTAGGTATATTATTGCAATATTTCATGTTATAGTGTTTAATAAATCGTTATTTATTGTATTTATTTAATAATTATAAATTCTTAACTATTCAAGCGTGTTTCACTTGTATATGAAGTTTTGAAGTTTATAAGACATTTATTCTTAATAATATAATATTAAATTATATTGCATTTTCGCCAGTAAGTCAAGTAAGTTACGTCAGTATACTTACTAAGTACTATTTAGCAAACTCTAGACAAACACGTATTCAATTCGCCAAGAGTAAAAATGCAGTTTTTTTAAGCAGGTGTGTATTTATATGTTTAGTGTTTGTAAGCTTATGAAAATTTGACGCCTTAAATTATTACTAAAATATAAGTTATAGTTGGGGGTGATCTCAAAATATATCATTGATTATAAATTAAAATTATACAAAGTAATAAGGATCTATAAAATTTATTTGTATCTTTTATGCTAAACATGTTATTAAAATTAAACTATTAGGTACTATAAAAATGAAGCAAATTTCATTAAAGTGCTTTCGATATACCATAATATACTAAATGTCAGTGAATTTTTATTTTTCAAAATCGCTCATTTAAGGCAATTTGTATATAATTATTTCATAAACAATAGATATTTACACACTATATTGACGGAGACATGGAATTATAGCTTAATATAAAGAATTAAAGATGATATATCAAAAGAATCTATGACAATACACTACATTCATCTCTTATCTGACATATTGATATAGATAAAATTGAATTATAAATTTTAAGAATCCAACAACAAAAGAAATTTTTTTTTCAGTTGCATTTTGGATTAGTTCTTCATGTATGTTTAGTATAATTTTATGTAATTTTTAATATTATATTACCATTTAATTCTTTTATAGCTCGTAGGTAGTCCGCCGAATTTCCAAATGATACGAATCCGTAACAACCACGTGACATGCTTGTTTGTCGATTTTTTATTACACGAGCTTTAATGAATGAAGGATATTGCAAAAATGGAAGACTTAACGTGTGATCATTAACTTCTCTACCCAAATTTCCAACGAATAAACGAAAATCATCTATAGATATATGCATATTTAAATTTTTTACATCTCCATTTTTAGATTAAATATTACATATTATTAGAAATATAGATTAAATTTAATTCGTATTATTTTAGTTTTTTTATAAAATTATAACATGCATATAGAGGTAGATAATATAAGTAGTTGAACTTATAATAAATATATGATTTAATTATTAAGGTATAGTGCATCCCGCTGTTGTAGACCTGAATTGACCTCAAAGGTTAGTGATAATTTCTGTAGAAATCGTACTTAAGGTAACGTCTTGTCATTGCACATTTGTCATTTTCACTAGAATTACATATTTTGGGGAGATTTCGAGCTGTATCATTGCTTTTCATAACTCTCGCCTATTGATATCCCAACCTTGTTTAATCTAGGACTAGAGAAAGGTATACAAGATTCTTATGAAAACCGAAGAATGGAATTTAATAATTTACGATGAAACTGTTTTAGCTTACGCATATGATACCAAAAATGTATAACAATGGCGTATGTATATACGGAAAAAGACATTTAAGAGCTGTAATATCTTTATGGGAAATCCATTATACTCACATATATAAGAAGTAAACGACTGGAGTGGCTAAGACGTGTATGGAAAGCAAATGAGGATGTATTAAAAAATGTTCTAATAGGAAAAATAAAGAAGAAAAGATCACTTAGTAGATCAAAAATCGGATGGAAAGATACTATAGAAAAGGGTATGGGATTGGTAAAAAGAAATGTAACAATAGAGTGGACTTAATAGACAATAGAGTAGGATAGAGAAAAATTGAGAGGCTTACGCCAACGTAGATCCTCAATGGATCGTTAGCTGATAATAACTGTTAAGATGAATATAACTAAATATATTAATAATGAACAATTTATTTGTATCTATATAATTAATAATTATACTAACCATTTGACCATTGCTCCATAGTTGGATCATACCAAACTTTTCCACCAGCTTTTCTATAGAATTTTTTATGTTTCAGACCATATATTTTAGAAGACGATGATGCACATCCAGCAGCAGCAATTGCTATATGTGCTTTATTGTTTAATTCACTCTTATTTATTAAACATTTAGTTTTTATTCTATAAATAGTAAGTACTGTTAGAAAATACTGAACAACTACAACAGTACAGTAATTAAAAATTGTAAAAAATTAAATGATACAATTACAAATAGATCAAAGTTAAAAATTCAATTTAAATAAATATAAGTACAATGTACTTACATAATATATATTATATATAGGTTACATATTAGGTATATATTACAGTAGATACCTATATATTATATAGGTAATAGTAAAAAAGTATCAACTAGTAACTACCACCTTTATTAATTTGTTTAAAATTATAATCTTCTAAAATAATAAATATTAAATTTATCTTACTTAGAAATAATAGATGATGTACATTGTTTCTGTAACATAGAATTAATTTCCTTAGATAATGCAATATTTAGGGGAGATTGTTGAAATTTATAACTGGAACATTTTCTTTTATTATAATTATTATTTCTATCAACATGGCTATTTTTGTTGTTGGTATCTTGTTCAAATCTAAAAAAGAGACTTAAGTTTCATAATAATTATCACACAATTTTAGTTAAGTATTACTACTTATAGCATATTACTATTTCATAGTAGTATATTAGTATAGATATATATTACATATATTAGTTATTTACTACTTATACAATTTTATTACATATTTACCCAATTTATCAAATCAATACTAACGTATATACCTACATCTACTCAACTTAACCTAACCTACTTATATTATTCTTCAGTATGTATATAACCAATATTACTATATCACACGATTAGTGTCGAAGACAAAAAATTTTATGGGGGGAAAAGTTCATAATTTCATTAAATTACTTTAAAAAATGTGAATAACATATAATATTTATATTATAATCATAATATACGAGTACATTATAATACAACATTATGTAGAACAGATAGCTTATTATACCAGTGTCTACATATATTTTTTTATTACTCTATTTATAGCTCCGATAATAATAAATACTTTGAAATATGGTAGAAATGTGTATATTTTCCATGTCGTTAAATGTGTAAAAGGGTTGAACCCCCTAAATCCACCGTGTCTAACCATGCATATATAGCCATTACCTACCAACCTATTATTTATTATAACTAGGGTTGGAATTTCGATACGCTTTGCATTTTTTCTAAAGGTTGCTTGCGATGCTCGTTTGAACACGAATCCGTTACATGTACTTTTAAATGAGAATAAAAAAAATTTATTTTTCATATTTTGACAATTTTTAGTTTTTAGGTAATTTTCTTTAGTTTTAGAGTAGTTTTTGGATAAAAAATGAAAATTTGAAATTGTATTTTAAAATGTTTACACAATAACATGATTCTAATATATTATATATAAATATAACAAAAAATAAAGTAGGTAAGTGCTCATAAATCGTAGTATATTATAGGACAATTATTGAAATGTCAAAACCTAAATAACGAATGGTTGTATCTATGATAAAACCATTGATGTTATAAAATCAATGATAAAACTAACGTGGTATATTTATAATGAAAAATTATATATAAGTATTTATAAATTATAATATTTTTATTAAGTATAGTTAAAAATATTAATTAGTTACCTTATTTTAGGTCTACCTTATATTATAGTTTGTATGTATCAGGGCCGGATTGGGTAAATTTGGCCCACCGAGATATGAATATTTTACCGGCTCATTTTTTATAATTTTATCTTTTAAACATTTATATACCTAAATTGCTTATGATTTATCAGGCGGCAAACTTTATTTTGAAATACAACACAATTGGGATATAACATTAATATATTATTTTTCGTTTATTTTCAACACTATTCCAATGCATTCTTCTACCGGCCTACCGAGATTTTTTCGGTAACTCGCCAGGCCAATCCAGGTCTGGGTTGTATATCTATTTTATCTATATATTATGTTTATGATAGTTTTTATTTTTTTAAATTTAGTGAAAACAATATTTTTATACAAATAAAATCAATGAATAAGATACTATGTAGGTGCCAATGTATATTTTTACTGTAATGTCTATAACACACTATAATACATATGGGTAGGTACAAGGTATGATAAACTATAGTAACTTAAAACTTTAGGAGATAAAGTATTTAACGAAAAGAATAATTAATTTCTATTAGTTTACTAACTTGTTAATTTCTTCTTCCATTCGTTCCATTTTTTTTCTACATAAATATTTATGATTTTAAATACATAATTAGATATCTACTAAATATTATAAAATTAAAAATAACGTCGAGGCGTTTTTTAAATAATATAAATTTATACAGAAATATAATGGATGTGTTGATGAAATATGAAATTAAATATTATTAAATATACATAGAATATATAGCATAAATTAGAATTAGATAGTTATTTATATTTCCAAAGATGTTTGTAACATCTGCAACACGTAAATGAGAATGTATTCTGTAGTCTAGTACCTATCCATTCCAATAGTTCTATTACAGTATTTTCTATAATCAAAAATAATATTATTAAGCACGATAAAATAGACTACAATTTAAAATTAAAATTTACTCGTACAAATTTATTATCCAAATTTTTCTTCTTTCACCAATAAAAAAACGATGGAATTGTAAATTCGTAAACTTTTTGATTTATTAAATATTAACACTCATACGACTATTCATTAGCATAATATATTGTATTTATTATATGCATAAACATTTTTCTTGTGTTTTGTTTTAAAATGTTTATTATAAATTTATAACCCAATTTTGAATTATACTGTAGCTCACAAATTTTGTAAATAAACATATTTAACACAAAAAAATGAATTATTATTATAATATAATTTCACAACCTTGCAGTATTCAGTATTTACTATTAGCACTATAGTCACTATAGTACTTAACTATCTTATTATAAATATTATCTTATTCAATTTTTTAAAAAAAATTTCGCGCTAAACCACCTGAAGCAGGTTGATAATAGTGATAATAAGTAATTGATAAGAATAATATTGATAACCGTATAAAAACGGTTCATAGATCCGGAAGTTTTTTCTTGCGAAGGTCCGTTTGTAGTAAAATACCGCTTTTTACATTAATTAAGACGATTTTTATTGTCATACCTATTTATTTTGTTCAGCTTTTATAGTTAAATACTTTAATCGCTATTTTCTATGTTTAGTATTTGCACCTAGTCCGTGGCTTATACTTTGAAACTTTATAATAATATAAATACTTTATCATATTGTGTTCAATTATTTCATATTTATTCATTATTTGTTTTAAAAACTTATTTGAGTCTAGTACTTAAGTGTTAAACTAAGTACTAAATAGAAAGTAAGTCCATTTATATTTTAAATGTTGGTCATTCAGTTGTTTATTATTCATTATTTACAGATCACTCTACAACAGTATTAACAATTTGTTGAATAGCGCTATGGACTCCACGGTTTCTGTATCAAAAGTAAGTTTTTTTCTGATCTAACAAATTATTTAATATTAAAATAATACTGAAAAATAGTAGTTAGAATTTATGGAATTACAAACATTGTAAAGATTTTTGTCTTGAAAATATTTTTTTTTTTTACCTTTCTACTGTTTGCTCAATATTTAAATAGCAATACTTAATTAATTTTGTACTATCATATTTTAAATTTCCACACTGTTAAATTTGATAAAACTTGGAAAATAAATGATTAAATATAACATTATATTATTAGGTACTATATTAACATCATGAG
Organism: Eriosoma lanigerum; assembly: GCA_013282895.1. NCBI lineage: Eukaryota > Metazoa > Arthropoda > Insecta > Hemiptera > Aphididae > Eriosoma > Eriosoma lanigerum. The sequence continues at coordinate 38,830,944 of CM023358.1, forward strand.
AATATTTTTTAATTTGAAAGATTTTTTGATTTTTCAGGGATGTTTTGTATTTAAAAAATGTAACCCTGAAAAAAAAAATAAAAGGAAAAATAAAGAAAAAAAAAGATTACCAACAAAGCATCAAGAAACTGAATTATGGCATAATACATATGTTGATATTTGGACTATTATTAGCTCCAAACTTGATGTAAGTAATGTAGTTTAATGATTTAATTTTAAACATATTTTAGTAGTTTTATAATTAATTTTTTTTTTTATGATTCACTGTAATTTAAATATTAATTTAACATTTTTAAATGACAACATCAATTTGTAATTTCAAAAATGTATTAAATGTATACTTTGAAAATGATTTTTGCTTTTTTTAATTTTGTATAAGTGGTTTAAATGTAAAAAATGTATACCTAATTATGAACAATAGCTCTTTCCAGGAGTGCTTAATTTAAAATGTAAAATTTTTATCATGATATTTTTCAGGATTTAAATGATTTAGTATACTCCAAGTTTATTTCAGACACAGTTGAGTTTATGTCAATGACAGAAATTATAACTAATCAAAATATTCCAACTGCATGTTTACTTACAGGTTTAATTATATAAAGATTAAAATAAAACTTATAAATTGTATCTTATTATAATAATATGGTTTTTATTTGTTATAGGAGTAAATTTGCCTGATCATGAATCGCTATTTGATTTATTAGCTCACAATTTAAAAAAATCTGATACTCCTATCATTGTATCCATATTATTTGCTGAACATTTTACTAGTGTTAAAAATGTAGTTATAAGTATGGTGTCACAATTATTAAATAGAAATGATAAAACATTTGATGTAATGTACTATTAACAAATTCCCTGTTATATATTTATTTATAAAAAACTATTTTTGTTTTAGTATGAAGAAGAGATGGATGAAGACATAAATGAAATAATTAATGTAAAACGATCCGAATGTTCTATGTCTACTTTAATTGATTGGTATAGTGAACAGCCAGCTGGAACTCGTATAGCAATTCTTATAAAAGATTTTGAAATGTGTCAACAAACTGTGTTACAAAATTTCATCTTACTTTTAAGGTTTTTTTAAAAGCTTTTTATTAATTTTTTATTTTATTTGTAAAAATAAAAATAATTTTTAATAATTGATATTTACAGTTCCTATATAGAACAAATTCCAATTGTACTAGCTATTGGTATAGCTACTTCTATATCAAACCTACACAATGCTCTACCTCATCATGTAGTAACTAAATTGAAGGTCAAAATGTTTGTTAGTGAAGCATCAGTAGTATTCTTAAATAATATAATGGACCAGGTATAAATACTAAATTCTCTTAGTAATATTAATTTATTATAGTCAAATATTATTATAGCCAAAATTGTATATAATTAATTTTATACTTGGAGATTGGAAATGGATAATTAAGGGGTTGTGTGCAGTGGCGCACACTCAAAAATAAATAGGGGTAGCATATTGAATGGAAAAATACCACCCACCCACCAAATCATATTCATAAACAGACCCGCGGGGGCTTTGCCACCCACCAACCAAAATATCAGGGGTAGCAGTTGCTACCCTTGAACCCTCCAGTGTGCGCCACTGGTTGTGTGTAAGAATTGTTTTTATATTTTTTTAATCAATGTTCAACAGTCTTTTATCATGTAAATATGTCATTATTCATAAGCATTAATAGATTTGTCTATAAATTGTTTGCTTAGTGTTTTTACAACAAAATCATAAAATATTTTTAAGATTTTAATATTCACTTTCAAAAATAATCTTATGACACAATTTAAATGTTTTTTTATAAATGATATTTATATACATTTAAATTAAAAATCTTCATTATTTAATGTCCTGAGGTCTATAAATTTATTAAGTTTATTCCATTAGCCTTTGAATTATTATAATGTATAAAATATGTCCCCCTTGTGATTTTTTTTTTTGTCCGAATATTAATATAAATAAATTCATATGAGAAATTAAATTTACATCAATTATTTGTAATACTTTTTTTAGTTATTTGGTTGTAAAAATAAAATAAAGTTAAATTTATTATTTTTAATTATTACTATTTTTTTAGGTGTTTTTGAAGCCAGATTGTAAATTTTATTTGGGTGGTCGCATTTTAGAATATATCACTGAAGTATTTTTGTACTATAATTTTTCTATTAAACAGTTTATAGAAAGTCTTAGGGTAAATAAATAATTGAAATTAATAATTAATCTAAATTATACTAAAAACGATTGTTTACAGTATTGTCTATTGGAACATTTATATCTTAAACCTCTCAATTGTATATGTGTTGCTCATGAATCAGCACAAGGTATTTTATTTGATTCATTAGATATAAAATCACTCGAAGAAATTACTAAACTTCGTTCAACAGATTATAAATTAAAAGTCGACGAAAATTTAAAAGTACATTTTAAATAAGTTTTCTAAACCATTATTGTAATTATAATAAAAATTTGTTTTATCATTATATTTCAGGAAACTTTTCTACAGTTAATTAAAGAATTGAAAAGTTGTATAGAAGATTTTCATATCGGAATACGAATTTTACACATTTTAGTAGCAGATTTACCACATGCACCATTAGGCACTCAGGTATTAAAATTAGTTACACTTATTAATTGCTACTATAATATTATTTTTTATTACATATGTTTATAATAATGTGTTAAGCTTCGAGAAATATATTGCACTGCAATGAAAAGACATATAATTGATAATGCATCTTTTAAAAATTGTCTACAATTATTAAAGTTTCTATCTAAGGATGAATTGCTTATAAAATTTGATAAGGTAATTACTAATTTGCATTATCACACATGTTTATTTAATTATTTCCATTGCTCATACTTTAATTTTTAATTTAGATAAGTCATGTTTTAAAGGAGAGAAACAATAATCAACGAGTAAATGTTACATTACAATTATTTAAAAGTTTCATAAAACGTATTAAAGAATCACAATTAAATATTGTTATTAAAAAAGAAAAATCTAATGATTTGAAACCCAAAGAAAATTTAGAAGCCTTATCTAGATCACAGTTCAAAAGAGTATAGTTTCATATCATTATCCTATTTAATATTTAGAATTATATATCATTGATAATTGTTGTTATATATTAGAAACTTATAGACAATTTAAAACATGAAGATAGTCCACCAATGACAGACTTTGAAAAATCTCGTTCACAAATTTTGGATAGTATAACAAATGTTATATTACGACAATATCTTATTCCTCCAACCACCATGCCTTTACATGAATTGTTAATATTTGATGATCTACCTTTGATTAAACGTAAAATTGTTGGAGAAGACAGAGCTGCTCAATATACAGCATTTGTGAATCCTCAACATTATATTGATGTATGATAGATGAATTTCTGAATTATATTATTTTATTATTATTATATGCATAATTATACAATTTATATATATGTTAATATAAAGATATTATGGTTATAGTGTAATTGCTGTGATTTAGAATTTACGGACCAAGTGTTAAAAACCATGCCAGATATATGTATAGTGTATAAATTACACTTAGAATCCCGGTTTGATCAAATTAACATGTATGATTGGTTACAGGTAATTTGGAATAAATTATTTTATGTTAAATTAATTAAAATTATTTTTAATTTTATTTATAAATAGTTACCTAGAAAAACTTTTAGGTATATATATTTAATACATTTTTAACATTTTACTTATACACTAATTTAAATTTAGCTAAATTTGATTTGTTATATAAATATATATAACTATATTTTATCGAGCTATATTATTTGTTTATAGATGTATAAGTATAAAAGAAAAATGTTGTGGGTTTTAATAAAACTCATTTTTAAGTATTTTACATTGTAATATTAATGTTATATTTTGACTAAAAGCATCTCTCAAATATACACTATGGGTATACCAAGGAATTTTATAAGGGAGGTTCAAAAATCATAATATATTTTATATTCTGTATTAAAAACTAATATACATTATACATTATATAAATTAAAAAAGCAGGAATGTCGATTTTAAACATTCCTCTTTTGTTCCTTCAGTCCTCGGAGAAATTAGTGGTTTATTATAATTAAGATTTGAATGCAATGACATTGCATTAGAAATACGAATCTGAGCAAAACTCAATGTAATATAATATATTATACTGATAAGCTATACCAAAAGTTTACTACATATGTAAACTACCCATGATAATATTCAAAAAAAATTCAAGTATCTATTCAATTGTATTAGTTATCGTGAATTAAACAAATTTAAAATAACAAACGGTACCAAAGCATACCCTATTTGTGGTAACTGGGCCATTATTTACAAAATCGTGCATTAAGACATCATTGTAAATACCAATACATTCTTCGCTTCACTCAGAATTTAAAATTAAAATTTATTAAATTGAAAACATTTGTACTATGCGTGGAGGGGGGAGTTCTGAAAATCTATACCTTAGGTATGCATCTAGTCATTAAATTATAACCTGTTTTTTAATTGTTAGTTTAAATTAATAGTGTTTATCAATTTAAATATGTATATTTTAGAAATTTATATCTGTTGTTTGTCCTGAAGAAAATGACAAGAGTGATGATAATGATGTAGATCCGGCATTGCAGTATCCTTTTAATTATATTTTTATAATATAATTAATTAAATATAGAATTACGAACAATAAAAAATTCCCAATTTATAAGAATATTTATATATTGTGATTATTTTTAATTTTTATATCAGTGTATCTCAAAAGAGCAAACATCAGTTGACACCAGATATCAGGACAAAAAACACAATGAGTATGTCATATAATATTCTAAGATAGGTGTTAAGAAAAGCCCATGATTTTCATGGGGATTTTTAAGTTTCAGCTAAGCCTTTTTAGGAGTAGTTAAACGTTTAGAGTGGAATCCCTATAGAAAACGATTAAACTACCTATGTGTAAATATATTTAAAATGCTCACTTTCTTAATCTTTAATCTATACAATTTTTTTCTTTACATTTAATCTTTAATATACAATGCAGTGGCAGCTATCTTAAAACCCCATCCACCTAGCATCATATGATAAAATTATTTTCTTCAAAAATTAAATTATATCAATAATTTGCATTGTTATAATATCATAATATTAAATATTATAATTGAAGTAATTTTACATATTATAGAATTTATATTTTGTTTGTACTCGCATCTACTCACCCAGTACCAAATACCCAATGCCTACTAAAATTATGAAAGCTTGAGCACCACTGTATCTACTAATTAGTCTGCAAACTTGGTTCTTGGTTAACTAAAACATGTTGATATAGTAAACTAAATGGTTTAACTTTTTCGGGTAATTGTGACTGGCCTGCTCCTGAGACCAAATGCCAACACAAAAAATTTGCGTAGCTACCTATGAGTTAAACCTAGAATCATGTTTGTTGAAACATGTGTAAACCACTTGGTCTAACCTGACCCCTTTAATAGACTTATATTAATAAAATAAATATTACTTAAATTATGTTTAGAATTACAATTTTTTCCTTAAACACTTTATGTATTAGAGCTCGATTTGTAAGATCTGTGAATGAACTGCAGCATTTAGGGTACATAAAACCATCCAAATACAAAGCAGACCATGTTCAACGACTTACATGTGGATCTTGTTGATTGATTAGTATTATCAGTATTAATGTATTATATATATATAATTATTTAATAAGTTTTAATTGCCTATGTAATTATTATTTATGTCTTATTTGTACAGTATTTTGCTTAATTAATTTTTTTCTTTAAGTGTACTTATAATATTTAAATTCTTCCATTTTTTTTTTTTTAGCAATAAATATTTATAAATATTTTAAAATCAATATGTTATTAATTTATTATGATAATAAAGAGGACAGGTACACACAGCCTATGAAGTCTAATTAACAAACATGTATTTCGATATAATAATTTTGCTAATTATAAACTCGGACAGATTCAGGTCATATTTCTAAGTTCTTTTTATATGTGTTTTGTTGTTGAAGGCGACAAGATTAAAAAGACAATAGGGCTGTGTTGTATAGAGGTCTATGTAATATAATACTATAATGAGATATATATATATAAAAAATAATGGGTATGAGCTGTTATTATACAGATATAATTATATCAGTATAGTGGCCTATAGGGCTGAGAACAGGGAAAATAATCAATTAATTGTGTGTATAAAAAAAACAATAAATATATAATAATTATAAATAACTGAAGTATATTTAAATGTAAATACAATTGAAAATAATTTTAAATTAATAAACTAAAAAGGGTTTTTGACAAATATCGATTTGATAATATCAATTATCTATTTAATCAGACAAACCTTTACAAATCTTACCACAACCAGTGCCACAACTACTGGTGATGCAAGGGATACAATGCATACCCGGTTATGGCCAAATCATAGTTGAGCGGAAATCGATAACATTTAAATTCATAATAATTTTTAAAAATTATTACCCACCATATCATCAATTATTATCAATGTCAACTATAAGGCATTTGTAATATTAAATAGGCATGGGTAGTAGGTACATCACCCGAAACACTAAATCACTAAATTACTATATAATTATATTATAGAATTCAATGTTGTAATCTAATTTTATTTTACCCCGTATATTAATAATAATAATAATAATAATAATAAAAAATATAATAAATACAAATGTATTTTCGCTATACGAATTGCTTGAGACTTTCAGAGTACACATTGTAATGTTGTATACCAATGATTTTTTAATAAAATTTTGAGAGTATACGTTGTATATGGAGTACCTACCTATACCCTAAGGAAACTAGGTACTTGACTTATCGTGCCTGTTGTAGTTATGCTATATGAAACGGTTTTATTTCTGTGGAGAGTGGTAGAGATGTTGCCGATGACTCGATGTTGACATTGTAATTAAGTAATGCACATTTGCATAATTTTGATATAAGCATATTTTGGATTAGTATCATTTGACGTACTTGCCCATATTTTTCTTGTTGCAAATAAATTAGTCAAATAAAATATGTCATAATACTGAATACCCGTAATATATTGTTTTTCAACAATATACCTAACCCTTTTTTTTTTATAATTTTATAAAAGTAAATCTTGTTTTCTCCAAAAAATGGTGTGCCAGAGATATTTTATACGTAAATATTATGTATTCAAATTAATTTTGATCTTTTTGACTACGCCGGTAATATTAAATATTAAAATATGTAAATATTGAGTAGGTATTATATCACTACAATAAAATAAGTGTTGACGTCGATATAGTAACGTCTAAACGAAATAACAACTTACCTAGTAGGTATTTAATAAAAATATCCAGGAAGTGAAAAGCAATGCACCTATATCATTTGATTTTAATTTATAGAGGTTACAAAACAATCTCAAGACAAACCTAAATCCTTAATATATAAAAGAATAAAATTGATTAACCTTTATACATTTATAATGAGTATTATTATTATTATTTGTGTGTTCCAAGAACAGATCGATCCGGTTTACGATGTTTTTCTGGCCTTCCGATATATATTCGCTGGGATATATTTTACCAATAAACATAGCATAGGTAATTACATTGTAGTAGGTATTTTAAATAATAATATAAATTTCTTAACAATATTTAATTTGTTAAGATTCTGGACGAAATGGAAATTAAATTCTGGCAGTTTGCGCATTTGAATTATTTAAATATTTAAGATCCAGAGGTTGATCGATATATTTTACTTTTATTATAGCTAACTATCAAATCAAGACTCTAAAAATATACTTGAATCTATTTAACTATAATTTTTTAAATCGATGATAATACCAATGATTAGTTTAAAAAAAATAAAATGAACTGGGTCTATAATTAGCTTAAACTATAATAATTATGTTTATGTTTTATATAGTATACCTATGTATTGTAATTTGTAGTAGGTAGGAAGGTACTATGTATAAATACTTGAACGCGTCAAATTTGTTAAATTCTTCAGAAATTTGTTTTTTGCAATTTTAATTTTTGTTTTTACTCGTAAATAGAATTATTTACGGTGCTAATACGTCTTTGTGTATTATTTGTAGGTAGGTAATGCTCTAATAATCAATTTGTGACAATATAATCTAATCAAGTTCCTTAATAAAAGTGGTGTATTGGAGAGTGTACGCTGTATACCCATAAGCATACTTCCAAAGTTTTGTGTATACCTATTTAAAAAAAAAGTATAATATTATGGGTATACGCTACAATATTACAAAAAATACCAAAAATAAATACCTAATTGTTTGAATCTTCTGATGAATATTCTAATAAAACATTATTATTTTGTAATTATTTCTAATAAGTTTTGACGAAGATAATATGATTAATATTCATAATGGGTACATATTTTCGATTTGTGTGTTACATTATTATACTTTTATACAACTTTATAATAAATAATAATTAATATCCATACGAATTAAACGACTAAACGGGTGAACACGAATGCCGCATGCGGATTATCGTACTCATGTGTTTATATACCGACGCTAAGTTTAATATAAATATATACTACATAGTACAATATACAATGAATTCTAATTCTAAACGTAATTTTTCAAAAATAACAAATTTCTTTGGTCCAATAATTAAAAAAACAAAGAAACAAAACGATGTTTGTGAACATTTAATATAGATGTGAGTAGGTGACAGAACATATAAAAGTAAATTTTAAATCATTTTAATTAGTTACAGTTATATAAATTAATAAATCATATTTATTATTTTTATTTTGTATAATATCTATATAATAATATTTATTAATTTATTTTGTAATACAAAAATGAAGTGTTCATAAAATGTATTTTATTATAATTTCAATCAAATGTACGTACCTACCAATTGTGTTTTATAAATTCTATAACTAAAGTAGCTACTAAGAAATGATTTATACTTATTAAAATATTAAAAGTTGTCTATTTATGCATAATTTACATTGTAATTATTTTAAGCACTGATAATATTTCTTAAAATTATTATAAGCCTTATGTAGGTACTAATATTTTTTTTTTTATGCGTCAGGTGAATGTTAAAATAGACACTATGCTCTAGATTCTCAAATTTATGTTTCTAAGCAAGTAGATTCAACATTAAAATGAAGCGTATACCCCAAAAAAAAATTTACCAATAAACCATCATTTATAAACAATAATTATTATGTTGGTTTTTATAAAAGGACAAACTACTATAATTAATTATTTTTATGCACTAAATTTTTGATTTTCAATAATTCCAATAATTTCAATTTTTATTGATTTCATAAAAATACTATAAATTAAAAATTACTTATCTATAATAATGTTTTATACTATGCAAAATTTACCCAATATCGTATTTTTTTACTGAATATTACTACTAAATCAATGTAAGATGTAAAATCAGTGTAAACAGTGAAACAATATAAAATTTACAATTTATTGTTATAATTTTAAATATTTATAATGAAATTAATAATGAACCCATAAATTATAATACAATATATGAAATTTAATACTTTAAAATTGTTTTTAATACCGTACTTAATATTTTTTAAGTTTACACACTGTTTTTCAAAAATTGTTTACCTTTGGGATTTTATTTTTGGAAATACAAATTTTTATTACAATGAAAAAAAATGATATATTCTGAGGCTCCTTATAAGTTATATTTGGAGATTGAGGTAATAAGAACTATATATAGTATTTATATATATATATAAGTATTATACCTATATAACCTGTACCTAACCTGTACCTATATACAGGTAATAGGTATTTGATACTTATAGTGAAGTATTCAAGTATAGCAACGAGTTTTATAGGTATCCTATTATTAATTTTTGTTAATTTCTTATTTTTTGTATAATAGATAATTAAATTGAATATTATGATTGTAGATTTATTATAACAATTGTATCATAATGTTATGCCAATGAAAAATTAAAAACTTAACCTTGCAAAAAAATATTGTTTTTATTTTAAACCCTTCTGATTTCAGGATTAACGACCTTTCTTAGAATTCATAGCATATTATTATAGTGGTGAGCCTTGGATGCGGTTATTAACTGGTGAAGTTGTTGTTGTTGTTAATTGTATTTTATTATTATGTTTGTAAATTTTATATTATATTTATGACGTTTATATATAGACTATAATATTATATTTACCAGTTCAGAAGTTATATATCTAGTTATATATGTACATATTTTTATCATCATAATATAAATTTTGTTCCTTTGACAATCATTTTACTGGTATTTGTAGATAGGAAAAAAATGTTTACTTATAGTTTTTAGTTCTCAACAACATTTCCTATCAATGTTTCATTAGGTATAATATATTATTCGTCATCATCCGGAAATCCGTCATCTTCCAGTACGAAATAATTTCGTTTTTATAGTTAATACCGAATTTCCTCTACAAATTAACTCAACCAAACCTAACCTAAGTTAACCTACACGTACTTATATACATTAATGTACAAAGTATAATTAAGTAGGTAGTTGGTATACAGAATAGAATTTTAAAGAAATTCGATTATGGCAATAATATAATAAACGAAATGGTTACTGCTAAAATATCGTTTTACAAAACGAATTTTATTTTTATTATATAAGTTTTATAATATATACTATTATGTATACTTATATTTTAAGTCGCGTTCTAGACAGCGTCGGCGACGGTTCTATTGATTTTGAGAGAGTATAATCTTGCCGCCGTCTCTGAAGGGCATTTTATTAGTTTCTTTAGACTTTATAGTAGGCGCGTTGCGCATATACCGCCTAATCGAAAATTATGACGAGAATTCCATTTTCATTTCGATCTTAATAATTTTTTCTAAGTATGTTATCTATACTATATACATTATACATTTGCAGTAATGTGTAAAGTAAGAAATTTTTATTGATTAAAAAATTTATACAGTAGTGACTTAAGGAGTAAGTGGTAGATTGTAATAAATAGCTGTTTGCACGGATGCCTATTGGAGAAATCTCAGGAGGAAGTAAACAAAATATCATAATAGGTTATACCTACGTTACATTATATAAACAGGTTATAATTTTAAACTTATATAATTATAAGTTAAAATATGTTTTTAAAAATTATAAGTTCATTTTATTTGTTAAGGGGGTAAGTACGCCTCAATGGGCACCCATGACTGTTTGGTATTCATAAAACGTACAGTTAACGAGTTTTATAGTTGAAAGACCAATATTTGTTTGTCACAAATTGTTGTTACCAGTTAACATAATTTTAGTTACCTTTATATAAGTTTTTACTATAAAAGTATATAGGTTGACGTATTCTTATGATAAAAAGTAAGTCGAATCATGATTTATGATAGAAAATTGTATAAAAGTGATAAGTGGAAAACTTATATTTTATGCATGAGCTTTTATACTATACAAAAAGTGTAAAAACTAAATTGAGATAAGTAAAATGTACAATTTATACTCAAAATAAATATATATATTTTTATAATTTTGTATACTTATACATAATTAATATCTTTCTTTATCGATGAATAACTTATTAGTTATTGAAAATTATATGTCTATCCAATATAATATTATGTTAGATTCCTCGTATAGACGTATTATAGTCGTATACTAACTGCATAGATGAGTGTAATCAAGATTTAATTTAGCTGGGTGTTTTCATTACTTATTTAACAACTTTTAATATCATTTTTTTAATTAATTATTGACCTAACTTTGATTTTGGAAGACTTTATGAACGTTTTCCCACTCGTTTTATAATATAAAATAATTAATCACAAAATATTTATTTTAATTTTAGTCATTATAGTAAATAGGCATTGTATTAATAATTTCTATAAACAATAATTTATAATTTATAAATTAATAGAAATTAAGAAAGTATATTTAGTATATAAAAAAAAGCTACGAAACATTAATTTTATTAAACTACAATATTAATAGAAAATAATGAATAAATAAAGTCAAATAATTAATAAAACATTCACACTAGTTAATAATATATTATCTGAATTACACAAGCTATACAAAGGATGTCGAGGAGATTATGATTTATAATATAATAATGTACAAGTCCATGTTTTAGTATGAATAATAATCTATATTACAGAAAACCAATCACATCCTATGTGCGGTAACACACAACACATCATAATGTTTATAATATGATATATCTCTACAAAATAAATAATAATGCATATTATTATTATTTCACGTATCATTTATTTATCAACATATTCTTGATATTTATATAAAATATGTAAAAAAATATAATGTAATAATAGGCCATAAAATGATTCATATCACTTAACTCCGTCACCCACGTAACGTATAAAATATATCGCGATACGAGAGAAATAAAGCATAATTATTATATACAATATAAAGTAATAAATAATAATTATACAACCAAAAAGCCGAACGGTCAATTTCGAACGTTCCTCCTTCGTTCCTTTGCTCCTCGGAGAGATTAGTGGTGGAATGCTATTGTATTATATTACAATTAAGATTTACATGCAATAATATTTGCATTCGAAAAAAATCATTTTGAGCGAAACTCAATTAGATATAGTATATTATACTGATAATACTTACTATATCTTTTTATAATATTTTTATATCTATGAAATAATTGCAACAAAAAATAAGTTAACATAAATATTTAAAATCGAGTTCGTCAAAATTACAGTTTTCGTGATATTTTCATCACTATTTTTCTGTCATATAAATACTGTAATACTGATATTAATAATATATAATCTATTATATAATAATTCTGAATATTTAGATTAAGTCCTTCCGAAATGTTACGAAAAGAAAAAAATCCATATTTATGTATATAATATAATACACACGAAAAAAAGGATAAGTTAACGAATTATAAGACATTTGTCAAGAAATAAAAAATAAGATTTCAATATTTAGGCAAAATATTTTAAAGAGCCGACGGGAACAGACAAACACTTAATTGTATACTTAAGCACAACTATTATAAGATATTTTTCGCATTTTTTCAAAAAAATATGTCCGTTTAACCCTTTTTATTATATTTACAGTTATGTTAATTTGTATATTAACATAGGGGGAAATCCCCCTCAATGACTCGCAAAACAATCCGTTGGGTCAACGACCTTCTTATTTATTTGATGAGTAATTTCCCATTATCTGTTCTAAGAAATATAATTTTAAAAAAAAGAATCGTATTTTTATTTATTCAGTACAATATGTTCGGTTTTTTTTTTTTTTTTGTTATGAACATTTGTTATAATAATTTAACAAGTTACCTCTATTGGATATATATATATACTTTTTATAATAAATCGATATGTCGTTATAAAACTAATAAATCGTAATTTTTCTCCTCTGAACTTTTATAACACTATATTATAAATTATAATATAATAAGTATAATTCAGTCATACCATACAGTAAGAAATTTATCATATACAATTGTATACCTATGAAAATAACAAATATGTTTTCGCATATTTTATGTTTGTTTAGATTTCGACATAATCGAGTGTTTTTAGAGCTATTTTTTAAAATTACAATAATATATTTTCGTTCCATTTGTAGATAAAAATGAATAATAATATTTATTTTATTATCACTTACTAATTGCAGCGTAATAATCGTATCATAGCAGTTAAATGTTTTTAAATGTTTTTTTTTAATGTAGGTGAAAATAGTATATTAATAAGTTTTAGTGCATATTTGAATTAATATGACTACCAGTGGCGTATTTACAGGGGTATAAATCACACGATGTACTGAATTTTTACATACGAATAAGAAATTAACGGTACTTATAATTTAATTTCGTTCTTTATTTTGGTTAGAAATTCAGAATTTCAATAATTAATTTTTTTTTTTTTTATTGATATAACTATATAAAAATAATATTACTTAAATATGAAAATTGTTTTTCAAATGTTCTTTAATTTTATCTTTATTTATCAAAGAGTTTATAATAAAGTATTTGGTAACAAAACGTAATAACAAATAAATATGCTTTTCAGTTATAATAGGGAATAGGAAATTTTTTTAAAAATAAAATATTCTAATATTCTAATATTTCAAGTTTTTATAACGTTGAACTATATAATTTATTTATATTATAAACGTACATAATAAAACTAATGAAGGGATGATTCACCCCTTAGTCTTCCCCTATTGAATATAAAAAATATATGAAATGGTTAATAATTTATTTATTTTTTCGTTATAAAAGTAAAATTCTCGGTTCATCCGATAAAGGTATTTAGGTCAGTAACCTCGGTTTAGCGATTGGCAACTCTATTCAACAGTGTTTGAACAATTTATATATGTTGTTTCTTTTAATGTCGTTTTCCATTTAAATAACCTAACCACTTTATTATTTACCATTTTAGATGGTTCAGAAACGATGTTTTTAATCATGAACAACTTGCCAAAATAAAAACACAATTTTAAATAAAAACAATGTTTTATCGATTAAATTCATATGACGTGTATTCCTAACCTACCTATAGTATTTCGCGTTATACCGAAATATTTAAAAAAAAAATTTATAAAAATAGTTTGATAAATGATAAAATCTATAATTAAAATTACATAAATATATATATATGTATATATACTGGCTTATAATTTAAATATTATTTATTCTAAATATTATATTGACTTCGCCATAGGTGGAATTGAGACAAATTTTCTGGGTGCTACAAGTTAGGTTAGGGTATTCTTAAATATAACAAAACTTTTACATGCTCAAATATATCTTATATACATAAACATTTTCTTGAATTCATTAACTTAAAAAATTCAACTTTTCTAGTCATATTATAATATATGTTAATATTTAAAAGTATTAATATAAAAACATTATATATTTTTATATGTATAAAGAGCATGTTAATAATCTTTGATCATTGCGTCATTCTTATGTTTATGAAATACAAATTATATTTATTGTAAAAGTAGATTGTGTATATTTTATATATATCTAGTTTTTGTTATAAGTTTTTACTTTTTATTATCTTTTTTACAAAAATTTGTAGGCACTAATTAACATTTTGGGAGAGGGGCTAAGTCCACTCAAGCTATCCCCTATTTCCACCTATGGATGTCATTTAAAATTTGTTTTTTTTTAGAAAAAGTAAAACGTTTTAAATTTGCAGTAATAGAATTTTTTACAGCGATAATATATACAAATATGAATATTAAGTTAGGTTAGTTTCGACGTAATATTAATCAACGTTGGAATATTTTATTTTATGAAAGTTCATCGGTATTGACACTATAATTATTCGTATAAAACCAACCTGCAATATAGTCTAGAATATTATTGGCTATTTATGTAGTATTGACTAAATGACTATATACGAGTTCATTTTATATGTAAATATTACAATAACTATAAAAGTTCAAAATAAATATTCTATAAAAGTAAATAAACAAATATTTTAGTTTGTATGGGATTAAAACTTGAAAAATGTATATAAAATTAAATAATTATCTAATTATTATTCAAAGTCCAAATAGCACATATAGGTAGCTATAAAATATTGACGTTGCGTGAAGTAATGTTTTGTATCTATGTGTTATGTTCATATTCGAATTATTATTTAATTTAATTTTTGAATAATATAAAACACTCGTATTACAATTATTACATAAACTGTTATTGTATTATTCGTAAAAAACGAAATGAAAAAAAACATCATTTACGTCTATTTTCATGTTTCCATCATAAATACGAATAGGTATTTATGTAGTTAATAGTATTTATTAGTTGTATTATTTTTTTTATTATTTTTTTACGGGAAATAATTAAATCGACACAATTGATTTTTAACAAAAAAATACATTAATATGATAATTTCAACAGACGTACTAATAATTAAATGGTCAAATGCTATTTTTGTTATACATTTAAGTGTTCAACAGAAATATTGAATTTCAATTCCAATCAGTTTATTTTAATTTATGTTTCGATACATTGCTTGAAATTAGCAGTTATGTAATTTACGTTGAACAAATAATTCGCGCATAAATATCATATTTGTTTTTTTTTTTTATGTAAATTATTTGTACGTACATCGATTATGCGCACATAATAATAATATTGTCATGCGGTAAGGTCATCTACATGTAGTATACTATATATAACTATAAAAAAATAATATTATTTAATCGACGGTTAAATAAAAAAAAAAATTAATTTGATTAAATTGAAAATTAACAGGTTGGTGAATTAACTATAAACTTCTAAAAAGACATTTAAAAATGTTAAACTTCCAAATAGTTTTAGGTTTATTGGATTATAGATTTAATAACGCTATTTTATTTAATTACTTCATTTGGTAGGTAAACCAGTATCAACTATTGAATTTTTAATAATAATATTATACCTATTAAAAATTTTAAAAAATAATATATTTTTACGGACATTATACGTGTTGATTTTATTTTAATCCGATGAATATTTGCTAAACAATAAACGTTCAAAATAATTCGCAGGTAGTAGAATTTAATCTGATTAATATATCGATTTAACAACTAAATTATATTGCACATATATTTTGTATATTTTATAATTTATTTTCTACTAGGCGAAAAAAAATCTTTGCCCGCTGAATAAAGTAGTTTTTTGGGGGGAGGGGGGTGTTAAATGATGAACAAAAAATATAATGCAATGCGTGAAAAAATTTGGAAAAAATCGAATGTAAATAATTTTTGTTTTACAGATATTTATGGATCGTAAAAAAAAATTTAATCTTCCTGTGTATCATATTATTTAATATTGAATGCTTTGTGTACATTATATTATTATTAATCCATTCAATAAGTATAAAAAACATTAAAAACATATTGAAGACATTGAAAAAACATAATATCCTGTTGGCATATAGATAACTATAGGTATGTGTTTTTTAAGAATACGCAACTAGTGTCAATAACATTATAATTTATGGAAAAAGTGGGCGTATAGGACGTATATTATTATGTGTTTGTTATACCACATCACACCAGTGGCGTATCCACCGTATTCAGGATTATATTTCCGCGGAGGAGTTTGTAAATAAGGATATAGTTTAATAACAAAAAACACATTAGAGATTCTGAGAGAAGCTAACAATGTACCTATTAATTATTATGGGTTTTCTTTTTATGCGATTATACATGTTTTATCGTTATATAATATTGTAGCATTGTAAATCATAGATATAGATAATTAATTAAAAAGTTAACGTCTCGATTTTCCCATTAGTTTTTGCAAGTCTAAAACTATGCATGATTTACTCGTAGCAGAACATTTTATTGATTATTTATATTACGATTGTAAAAACATGTTTATATTTTTTAATACAAGTATTTATAATGATGTGTATTTTTTTTAGTTATTATTTATCATATATTTATAATCATTATATCGGATAGAAACTTGAAAGAGTTGACGAATCCCTCCATGCGGGGATGGGTTCTTTCCGGTACCTATAGAATTGTATCTAGTTGACACTGTATTTAGTACAGTTTATTCAAACGAAATTTATTTACGTTATTTTATTATGGTAAAATGAATAATGTACGTAGAAACATTATTGCATATTTTGTACATCGTTAAATTTATTTTTATTCTAAATAAAGAACTTATATTATACATTTTGGAAATTTTAAATTGTTTTCTATAGTTAATGTTTCATAAAATTTCTAGCTTTGGTTTTAGGTTGTATATTTGAAATTTTTCAAACAAATCTTATACAAATCTACAAATCGTAATAGTATTTATAATCTCTCAACTACTGATTTCTGCACTTTAAATGAAATAGCACAAAAAGATGATGTTAATTATTTTATCTTATATTATGTATTACAATTTATAATCCGTCGTTAATGATAATATTATAAATATAATAATCACGATATTGTGTATTCATCAATTATGATAAAATATTGATTTGTGGGAGGAATTTGGGGTTGAAGGAGCTTGTCCTAGATTTAAAATTTTACAAGAAACCTGCAGCACACATAATATAATTTTATGCAGTCGATGTATGATATACACACGGAGTCGCATGTGTGCCAAATTTCGAATAAAATTTCTATACGCGAGTATGCATAATAAATTGATATTATAATTAAATATTAACATTTATGGTTTATATTATAAATTTATAATGTATAGGTAGGAAAAAGAAAATGAAAACGGTGACAAATATTTGGAATTCGGATTGTATTTTTTATACCTTATTATACTGTATGCAGAATGCAATCAAACGATTAATGTCTAATTCTAACATTTTAGAATTATAATTTTGGAAATAAAAATAATCTATAATACCGTTTGTTATGGTATTTGAATATATTATTATATAAGGTATAGCGTGATTGTTTTTTTTATTATGAAACGCTAAATATTTCAGCTATATTGACACTATATTATAATAATGATTTGGGGGAGAAGATATTTTTTGTTTTTTAAAAACACAAACACCTGTTTTTCAGCACCAGATTATAGAATTAACGTATTTTTAAGCAAACTATTTTGACCTATATAATTAATTCTAACCCAAAATTGATTGAATAATAGTATGTATACTATGGTTATATATAAAATATAGATATATTTATATAATCGTGGTGTGTACACATTTTAACAAAATTATTTTTTAAGTCATTCAAATCAACGTCATATTTTATGATTCGTGTTTTTTAGTACCTATAGTTTCATCTTTTTTTAAATAAATTTATTGTTACATTTTTGAAACTCATCCTCATTTATCGTTGTTTGTTCTCTGTGATATATTATGTTGGAAATTGTTTGCATAATTTAAATTTACTATATCAAAAACAATATAACATTACCGCTGTGGTGGACTGATCTGTGAGGCGGGAAGGAAATTTCCTTTGTTTCATAATATAATGTAAAAAATGTTAATATTTAAACATATCTTTTTTTAAATTTGTACTTTTATGTAAGTATATATAATAATATAAATTATAAATAAGTGGGTAGGTCAATTGTGGACGTTCCTCCTTCGTCCCTTTGGCCCTCGGAAATTTAGTGGTTTATTATAATTATTAAGATTTGAATGCAATGATATTGCATTAGGAATACGATTCTGAGCGAAACTCAATATATTACAATATACTATACTAATAATTCATTCCAAAATTTTACCTCACTTGTATACTATCTATGTTAATACTCAAAACAATTTTCAAGTCCCTACAGTCAAAACTCAATTAGTTATCACGAAATTAAAACATTTAAAATAACAGAAATCGTAATTTCCGTCATTTTTTTGCTAGTTTTTCTTCTCCCAAAGAAAATCTTTTGAGAAATTCGAAAAATGAGCTAAATGATATAAAAACTAGACGTAATTTTCTACCGAAAGCATACTTGTGGTAATCGGATCAATATAAATGTTCCCGAATAAATGTTTTTATAAAAAAAAAATCTTTGTAAAACTAATACATTCTTAAGATAATACATAATTATATACATAATTATGTATAATAATACATAAGATAAAATTGATTCCTTAAATGTTGTTTAATATTGAACCTATATAAAAGTCAGGACCAATAACTAATTTTCAAGTGGGACTTAATATTATACTTATAAATTTATAATACAATTAATACACTGTCTGTCTGTCTGCTTCTGAATATTACATACTACAAAATATTAAAGTTAATAATGTATGATTAATTGAAACATATTTTTATTTTTATTACTTTTAATACTTTTATAATAGGATTAAATATTTCCAATAACATAAAATAAAATAATTTATTGTAAATAACATGGTATTATACTATTATGTTCTATTCCGATATAGATTTTATTAGGAGAATAATTTAATTATTATAACTTGATTCCTAAAATAAAAACTTTTTAATATAACATCATTATAATTATATATCATAATTGTTTCAATAATAAATTATTATCTTAAAATAATTATTATTTATATCGGAAAACAATAATTAAAATGATTTTAAAAAAAAAACCAATTAACCAACTATATAAAAAAGTACTATATACAAAAATAACGGAAGTGGTATTGATAAAAAATATTATTATTATTGTATTTTCTCAGCATATCAGTATATCACCACAGAGTAACCAGAAGATACAGTCTCATTGCTACCGAACCTCGTTTATTCACGCATTTTAAACATTAAAATTTGTATTTTTTATTTGTTTTTTCAGTATTTAATACATGTTTATGAAACACCTTATATTTCCAAAAATAATATTTACGCATACATTAGATTATTTTGATGAAATTATAGAGCATAATTAGGTGCATCTTATTTTTAGGATTTTTATTTCCTCATATAAATACGGTGTCTACGGCTATAATACTTTGGCACTTGAATGTTTTGGACTCGGTCATTTTGATAGTCGTTTTATAATTTATATTCAACAATCACTGTATAAACTTTAAACAATCAAAATTTGATTTCCGACTAATTTAAATAATTCAACAACAATATTTATGTAAATTATTAAGGACTGTTTTGGAGTAATATTGATGAGTCAATGTATTCAAACTTCTCGATTAGCAAAACTTTGGTTTTTGGTCGGTTTCAACTGGTGTCTTAACTATGCAGTATTTAAATTTGAATTGCATATAAATTTATGGTGCCAACATATATAGGTACTTTACTGGTTTGATTTTTAATTTAATTTTCAACTTTGATCAGTGCACGTGTACATATTTGCCGGTTTAATTCTTTTCCGGGTCAATAAAATTATTTACTTATCTATTTCATGTTTTTAACAATTTAATTACTCGTGTATAGAAAAGTCACGTGATGTTGTTTTATGTTTTTTTTTAAATTTAAATCTTAAAATTGGTATTTTCATTACTTCATTAAACATTTATAAAATTAAATTTACAAAATGCAATAATCTCATAGATTTTTAAAGTGCTAAAAATAAAAATTATTAACCAAATTTTAACCAAAAAATATTTCGATTCGAGTTTATAGACAAACACATAGGGTATATTAATATCTATTTATAATAATATTAGAATATATTACAAGTTATTACATTCAACAAATTGTATATTCTAGAGTACTAGATATTAAACTCACCAAATAAGAGAGTGGCCTTTTTCAAAATGATTAAATGACACATATGTATCCATTTATCTTTTTTTACCGTAAATCATGAAGATAATTTAACTTCGTTTGCGTTTCTTCTATTACGTGATACGCTGATACTTTTTGACATAATATATAGACTGTAGAAGTGTAGAGGCATTAGTTTTGATTATTAATTTAAAAATTTTAACAGTATTATGAAATGCGAATATTATTGTGGTAACTGCAATATATTATTTAGTTAGGTATTGTAAGTTTAGTAATTATTATCGAACATAATAGTTTCCATCAATATTTTACAAAAGTTTTTAACATTTTTTTTTTTTTTTAGTGAAATATTATTCCTAGGTATAAATTAATTGTGTAATCATTAATTGAAATTTATATTAGTTAATAACAGTATAAAGTTATTATATTAACTAAAAGTCATAAAATAAAGTTGTTATACACTTCACTTTTTAACTAATATCTTATAAATTTTAATTTTTCATCGATTCCACATACACTGATCTAGCCTCCCATACACGTGTATAATAGTGCACTATAAATATTCTTATCTCGGTAAATTATTGTCATTACATAATAATTTGAAGCGTAATGTTTTAGTAATTTTCTTATAAATCATAAATTGATAATATATAACATGTTTTTAACCAATCGGCCTAAAATACTCTAATACATTAATATTATTATCTAAATAAACCTTGAATATAATTTTTAAATTGTCTTTTATAATTTACGATTATGACTCGGTGATGATATCAAAAATGTCGATACACACAACAAAACTAACAACGTTATCGGCTTAACAATTTATATAATAAATAATAATAATAAAATATGTTTATTATTATAACGTTACTTTACATTGTAATAGTTACTAAATAAATCAATAAATGGACTGGTCTTTTTTTTTTTAGGAGAAGGGAGGAGGAAATACGATCGATCGTCGATTTCATTATACCTGGTTGCATGTATTATTATAATTATACTATATTGTATTCATTATATCTACCTATGTATTTTTTACGTTTATTTTAACCGAGTATCTATTATTTGGATTCACAATAAATAAAATAATTATTTTATTTTATTGCGATGTGCTTTTGTAATATTATTTAATTGTAAATCTGTACTAGTTTTGAAAATTAATAGGTACATTTAATTAATTGTCTAAAACAAATTAACAGTTTTTATATATTATTTGCTATTTATTTTATACCTACTGTAAATATTTGTTTTAAAATTAAATAGAACACAGTTTATGTTATTGTTGTTGACGGAGAATTCGTGAATTATATAATGTTCACTATAATCTCTATACAATTTTAAAATTTAGGTCAAATTTAATTATTAAAAATGAAAAATTACGCGATCGTTTTTTCATCATCATAACTTTACATGTTAGATACTATTACTATATATTATTATAATAATTTATTTAGGTCAATTGTTTTAAATAAATTATTCAATCATGTTTACTATTCAATCGTACGCTTCTATGTTTCTGACATATGATATTAGGTATATTGATATATATATATTATCTGTTAAAGACATATTACCTACTTTATATAAAATAGTAATACTTTAATTTCTATTATTTTTGTTTTCGGTCGATGTTTTATAGGAAGTATAGACTCTATTAGCTTTAAGTAAGACATTTTTTTTTTTTTACTTTAATTACAAGAATTTTGTATGATAAAAATTTAATACGTTAGTAAATTAATATAAAAATTGTTTGAAATGTTTTTTATTTTAGATTATTACATTTTAACTAAAAATAAACAAATGTGTAATTAAAAAATGTAAAACTACTGATTTTTAAATACTTTTTAAAATTAAATAACATACTACTTTTATGTTCTATAATTGGTGGTATTTATAGGTATTTGATGAGATTTTATTACTTAATCGATGTGCAATAATTTATTGAGTGCTGTCATTCATGTATAATATATTTTTTATCAATATATTGATCAATAATTTATTATGGGTATATATATATATCAAAAAAACATTCAAAGTTTTGAGGAAAATAGTAATTTTCATTACCCTAATTGTGTACAGAATAGTTAAAATTGTTTTCAAAAATGACTAGAATTTATTACATATAGTATACGTTATCTCCATTGTTTTTATAACATTATATTCTGATCACTCTGTGTACATACTTATTCTTTTAACGAGCTGGTTTATAGAATTTCAATTTCGATGACGTCGACCAAGAAATATAGATTTTGGTAAAGTATTAATTTTTCTACTATATTAATATAAAATTTTTAGAGGAGGAATATATTTGTATAAATTCATCCTTATTGAATTCTATATAGTATTATATAATAATAAAAAAATACTGTCATCAGTTTATTAATTATTTCATTCATAAAATATACGAACTTACATTATATTATTTGATTTTTCTACATAATAAATTAATACAATGTTTAAAATTATGTATCACAACAGTATTTTTTTTGTTTTAATAATATACGAGTTAGAAAAAATTAAAAAAGTATATAATACCTAAAACTATTGGGATGTTTAATATTTGTTAACTATCTTTTAGAGGATTTCCAGCATTTGAAAATCTAATTGGAACTTGCCAATTTTTTTACTCTAAAATTGAGTTTTTATACCATATAAAAAAATCTATGATTACTCTGTTATTGTTACTAATACAGAATATAAATCGTATCGATTGTATCGTATGTATCGAAGTTCCACTGTATTTTTTAACTTTCCAAGTTGATTTGTTTTTGTTTATAATCAATGCGGTCATTAGCTATGTTTAGTATACATTTCTTAACACATCTTTATAAATTTACGTCCTAAGATCCAGATATAAAATTTAGAGATCGAAAACCATGTATAATAAAACAAACCTACACAGTAAGGCACAATAAAAAAAATAAAAAAATCCTAAAATTTTGAGAGGGATAAAACCACTAAAATATGTTCTGTTTACTATGTAAACCTACCTACCTATATAACCTATGATAACACCATTGTACTTAGTTATCAATAAATACCAGATTTACCTTATCTATAAATGGCGAGTGTGAGTGACGTTACGAAGTACAATTATTATTATTGCATTGCAAGAGATCATACGCTGGCATTAACCGTTCGGTACGTCAGACGCGATTAGTCACATATTACATATACGAGATCTTCACTATATTTAGTACCTGTAACGTCATTATTATTATTATTATTATTATACTCCGAACCGGCTGAAAGCTGTAACTGTATACTTAATATGATATTTATACCTATATGGACGAATATATATTTAATTGTGTGCCGACTAGTTATACATTATTATTATTATTATTTATAGTCGATGCACCTGATGGAAAACACGATATTTTGTCCTTAATTCGTATACTTCGATACGTCTGCAGATAGAAGTCACATTTTGTACCAAAATAGTATTATGATAAATGATTTATCTTTGTGCATATCTTTGTATATAAACACAATGTTCTACAAATACATTGTAAAAATTGTTTTTCATCGTATTATTTTCGCTTCTTATAATATTACTTTTATATATTTATAATAATATTATGTTAAAATATATATATGCGTATTTATTTAAATATCAATTATTAGGAGCAAACATTGTATTTTGTATCACATGAAGTTATTGAAAACAGTTAATACATTCAATTTTATTTATATATACTATAGAAAAGCTTTACGGCTTTATGAAAGAACAAAACTTATCGGTTTGATATCAATAACTGTTAGTTATATAATATCATTATTTTTTGTAAATTATGTTTGAAATATTAAATATTATTTTAATAGGATTATAATTAACACTTTAAATTTTTTAAATCGTTCAATTTAATAATAATATTAATAATACATTATTAAAAATGTAATATATAAATATTTTATGTTAAATCATATTCTACGGGAAGTTGACTTTTCTTACTTTATACTTTGTAAATTAATTTACTACTTCTCGTTAGTCCAAGTTGAAGTAAATTTTGTTTTAAAATTGTACTTTAATAATTATATTCTTATAATATTTTCAATAAAAGGTTTCTATATACAATAATTTAATCTTATATTTACTTTTAAATGGACTGTCTATGTATTACTTTACATTTTATTTCTTTTAAAATATTATCATTGCGAGAAGATAACAATAATTTAAAATTCCAAACATTCCCAACATTTCTATCAAAAGCGTGAGGTCCAGGGCAAGAGCACTGTTTGATTATACATAGAATGATCAGATTTTGACGTTACCAAATGAAAAAAAAAAATGGTCTAAGCAAAAACGTTTAAAATATTATTTTCTTCATGATTTTTTGTAACATGGGTAATATAATATTTCGATTAGGCGATTATTCTGTATTATAAATATGTTCATATTATATTTTATCGATAAAAAATTTGTTTTATTGTTTTCTTTGAGGTTTTCCTATGTTTATTGGATCGTCATGTTTAATGCCTATATTCGTTATTGAAATCGGGTCAAATGCATTTTTACTCGATGTGATACTATTAATAATATATATATATATATATATTATATAGTGCTATATAGGCCTACGATTTACAGCTACGGTGCCGTAAACAAGTCGATGAAAACGAACGGTAAATAACTGCGTTTTCGTGTTCGTAAGTAGATCGTGTTTATGTTTTTTCTTCTACTATTAATTGACTATAATATGCAGTCTTTCGAAATTATACTCTGTATACCAAGACCACGACGCTACGTGAACGTAAAATAATAAAATATAAAAAAAACTAAAAAATACTCATCGTGTTTACCAGATAAAAAGGTTTTTTATTTACTCCATTGTGTTCAAAAAATAATTCTTTGGACCATTTTTTTTTTTTTTTACTGTCTATAAACCGGTACTTTTTGTTGTTGTACCATCGGCACTCCATCAGTTTTTTGATTATTCGCCTGTCCTCGTCGTATATAATGTATGTACCAGCTGGTGTTTATATTATACAATATATACGAGTATATTATTATATTATTATAGCAAACGGATCGTTGAATTCGAGAATTTTTATTAACATAAATATAATATAGTATTAATATTCTAGAACTGTTAATAATATTATGTTTTTGTGTACCTACTAAAAATTCAACAAATACGATCCAATTATGTGTTAACACATAAAATGTAATGTTTTTTTTTATAAAAATTTAATTTATAGTTAACTATTACAAATCTACAACTATTATAATATATGAGTTAATATACTATCACGATTTTGATGTATACTTTAGGAGAATAATTTCACTGCAACTATTATGTCCTATGTATATGATTTAATTATTACATTTTAATTAATCATTTCAAATCATAAGCTATATTTTATTATAAATCTTAGTAAATTATGTTTTATATATTTAAAAAAAAAATTGTTTTGTAAAAATAAAGAAATAGGTTTTGTTTGATTTAAAAATTTCGTACTACCTAGATAAAAAAATATGTATTGACCTCCAAATAGAAATATTTATGTAATATAAAATTTCGCAGGTAAATTTATTGAATGTAAAAATTTCTTACTCAAATTAGACAAGTTATATTCTCAATAAAAATATGCATAAAATATGCATATATTTTATGATACAGCATAATTCGCAAGTAATTTTTATATTATATTAAATCAATTTTATATACCAATATTATATTATCATTTGATTAATATATAATATGTGCGAATGTAACTATAAGAGCAAAAAAGAATATTGAAAATAGGTATACTTATAGTATTAAAAAAAAAACGGTACCTACCGTATAATCCGTATAATATTTTATTATTACGATGATATTTTCGTAATTTGTATTTAATTGTTCCTAATAGGTACAAAATACGTTTAATATAGATATATATACGATATATATTAAACATTAAACAAATATATATACACTTTTATAAATAAATACTTTTGAAATAAGTATCATCACACAGCAGTGAAACCACTTTATAGACGCACACCGCTATGAAAACCAAAACGTATTACAGTTATAATTATGCTGCAGAGGCGTTTGGTAAAAAGGGAACTTATCGTACGGGAATGAAAAAAAAATAAAAATGAAAATATAATGTTTTGTTTATATACGTACAACGACATGTGTGCGGCGCACGAAAAACGGTAAACGTCATTACAATATAATTGCATTGTTTTTTAACAACTATATTAATTAATATTTAATATTCACAATGATATTTTGACCCAAATTTTCCTTTTTCAATTTCAGATTTTAGAAATAATAATTACCCATATATTTATAGGATAATTAGTGTTAATTAATTATCTTAATATAATCATTTTAGTTTTGAATGTAACATGTTCCGTTTAAAACGTCCGTTTTATATTGTACCAAAAAATAAAAAATAAAAATATTTTCATTTTTTAATATATCTAATATAAAAATAATTTTTCAGAATAATTTTGACTTTTTTGGAATCCTTAAGTCTGATACCAATAGTTATTTTAGTTATAACTATATATTTTTGTTCATCAATCAATAATATTATCAAATTACATTTTTAGATATAGTGTTATGTCACTACTGCATGTTTTTCTTCGATAAAGATTGAGTTTTTAGCGTTTTCATGACATACTATAATATTATTTTGTTAGCATATTAATAGTTTTATAATAAATAGTTAACACTATTATTATTGTCCGTCATATAAATTTATGATTATGACACATTATCGTGTACCTATATAATAACATTATACAATTTATTTAATATATAAGCTATTTAATAAATAATTATTAAAACTATAGTTATTAACATCGAGGATTTATTAATCTAGTGTGACTTTGTTATGGTGCATTTTATTTTATCATTGCAATATTGCAAATGACATTGACGTATACATTTTTTGTAATAAAGATAAGAACTAATAATTACATTGAAACACGACTTCAGGCGAATGCTTAAAATGCATATTAAAGGTGCAAGTAAATATTTGTATTGTAATTAGATCTCTACGACCTATATAATATATATTTTATACAAATACATTACGCATATAATACAATTATATTTTATTTTTGACAATTATAATTAAGCGAACTAAAAATGTAGGTACCTATAGTACCGACATATTTTATTTTCGAATAGATATTGTTAGAATGTATGTGTTTAATAATTAAACATATATTCTAAACAAAATAATTATGTCATTTACTCGGTGTAATAAACATATTTTACAAGAGTTTACCTATATAAACAATAAACGTTTTTGTGATATACACAACTTATCTATAATTTTGAATTTTTCAAATATATTTGTATACCTATTAATAACCATTTTAATGCAGTATAGAATTTTAGTATTTAGTATTGTGTTTTCGTGTATAGTTTTAAATACCCTGGTCATACATATCGAGTTAAACATGAGTACCAAAGTACTTTAACGTATTGTAATATTTATCATGTGTTCCGAGAAGGTTATATAGCGAGTGCTATAGTGGTTAGATAATGATGAAAACATATATATGGCCCAAGATTGACCCATAGAAGTCCTTGTATTAGACCTCACATAACAATCGAATAACTGTTTCGGTATCCTTCAAAATATCATGCTTTCACATATTTGGAGATTTACTCATAAATTAGGTAGTTGTGAGAAAATAATAAAACTGTACATTCTGTTGGTTTTAAAACACCGTCGATATTATTCTTATAATACTTTCGTATGTACTGTTTCTTTTATGATGTAATATATTTAATAACAAACATATGCTATATATATAATATTCTTATTGTAAGTACAGCAATATAATATAGCCCATATTTCATATAAATTATAATAGTCCAAAATAAATAAATTCGATTTTAAAATTGTTTTAAACATATTTAAACGTTTTAGTATATTTAAATTGAAAATAATTTTTCCGAATGTATATATTTTTATAGTCATTAATTAATTATATTGTTTAAAACTGAATTTTACACATACTTTTTCTTATTTGTGAATTACCGTATTAAATAATTTATTCTCAATAATTAGAAATATATTTTATACTACTTGAGATATTATATTTGTAGGAAATATTACAACAATGATATTTTATTTTACTGCACGAGATATACTATTAACCGGTCACAATAAAATAATATACCTACATAATACATGCTAAAAATTAAGATAAATATTCGATTAAAAGCGAATACTATTATTTGATTTCATTTATCGACTAACGACTATATTGCAATATAATATTATAATATGTAGGTAATAATCGTAATTTTATAAATACACATTATTGCGTTTTACGAATTGGTATTTTCTATACTTTACAAAATATGCGTACAACATTATTTCTGACGTGTGTTCAGTTTTCAGAACTTATCATTTTTAAACTTGTCACTAATTATTGTTGTCTATAATATTACATTATAATTGTAACGTAGGTATATTTAACATACAAAATATTGTAAAATGCGTCTTAACTTTTTTGTCTGCAGTATATGTGTATTTATAATATAACCTATTATATCTACACATCGATTACGTGTTTAATATGAGTATGAGTCATAACTCATTATGACTATTATAATATTGCGTATATTATATATTTAATTGTATATAGGTATATACGTTCAGTATACGTCTTATAACGGAAAACGATGGCGAAAGGGGCGGCCAGGGTATGCTTAGTTAACTTTACTTTAAAATATTCAAAACTGGTCTAACAGTAATACTAGTTAATGACGTAATAATAGTTAAACATTTTTTTTTTTTTACTAATTAACTAAAAATAACTAATTTAAATTGTCAAGTCACAAAATTGCATTAATTATTATGATATATTATAGAGTTCGTCAAAATTATAGTTTTTCAGTTGCAGATAATTTCTCTTGGGCCAAAGAAAAACATATGAGAAATTGGAAAAATGAGCTAAATAAAGTACCAACTAGATAATATCCTCTACGGAAAGCATAAAAAATCACACGTCGTTGTAAAATCAATACATTCTTCGCTTCGCTCAGAAAAATATAAAGTTTTAAACCTGAGAATGTAGTATGATCTAATATTTATTTTGAACAAACAGTACTTATTTTATGGTAAGACGTGTTTTATTAGAATTAATACGCTTATTTTCTAATGAATCAATTTATGTATTTTATATGTAGTTCTCATCATGAACACCGGTTACCATATAATATTAACTTTTGATATCTTAAGTTTGTCCCTTTGTGGCCGCCCTCTCTCACGATTAATAAAACTCTATACAATCACGACATAACCCCAGAAATCAGAATCAAGGGGAAGTTCAGCCCTCCGAAATATATATATATATATATATCATATACCGTTAGAAAATATTTTATCGTAACGATTGATCCAACGCCGTGTCACGACATAATATTATTATTGTTATAATATAATATGTCGACAAACAGAATGATAATATAATATTGTAATCGAACGAAAGTCGTCGTATAATATAATAACGACACAGACTCGTAGGCGGCTGCGGCGGCCATTTAAGACGTTCCGTATTATAATATTATTATTATTATTATAACTCTCCTCTTCGTTTGGGCCGCGGGCAAAACTAACGGGAAACCTTGGTCGTAGTGATCGCGGTCGCCCGCCGCCGCCGCCGCCGCCGCCCACCGCTCACCGTTCACCGTTCACCGCTCTTCGCCCGGCGAGTGAGTAACGGTAATCCGGTCGACCCACTCTCATAACGGGGCTTCTCGGCGGCGGCGGCGTACGGTAAATCTGGAACCACCTACTTCGCCGTACCCCACCACACCGCCGTAAGCGTCAACCGGCGGCCGCGACCGGTTGCACTTGACCCGCTAAATAATAATATTATTATTGTGCGTGTTCGTATCTCCCAAATGCGCTGGCCTGCATCGCGCGCGCGGTCTCCCTCTCGCTCGCTTAAGTTCACTCTCCTCCCGCAACAAACGCGCTCGCCTTCTCCCAAAAACAACCGTAACGCGCACGCTGGACCACGGTACCGCGTCGGTATCACTTTTATTTAATTTTTTAACCGAACCGGTGACGACCGAGAATAATAATAACAATAATCGTTACACAGTTTTCGACGAGAAATTGTTATTTATATCAATGTTGTGTTACAATATAATATAATATGACCACAGATTATATGAAATCAGATAGGGCACTCGGCCGTTTGTCAAAACGTAAACAAACAAAAATTCGTCCTCACGTCATTGTGACAGCATTCATGAAATGAAATTATTGTACACTCGATTTACTATAATATTGTGCTATTAAATATATTGTTATCAATTATCATATAAGTTTTGTGTACTAATATCACAGGTTATATGAAACTTTTTGAAAAACTGAAATTTTTCGTTAAGTGGTTAACCTGCCGCCAGGCCGAATTTCGGTTTGTTTACATTTTTGTGAATTACATCGCTTTAATAGAGAGTGTCCATAGAACGATAATAATATAGTGGGTAGGACGATATTATTATTAGATTTTTTCAGTGAAGACAGAACACTGATATTATTCAATGAATATTTTAAGAGAAAAAAGGATGACACGGGGCCTTTTCAATGTAAATAATCACAAAAACGTGTCATTAAAAATTCTAGTGTAAATAAAGCTGAGAGCAGAGTTTTGAGAGTTTAACTCCTACGAAATTGTAATGACTTTAGAAAATTAAAACTAATTATTATTATTATTATATAAATAGTTTATAATACATAAAATAATAAAACTATCTATTCTTTTTTATTATTTTTTATACACTCGACAGCTCAAGTAGCATATAGCTGTGCACATGACCACGGTATCGGTTATGTATTTACGGGAGACGAGGGAGATCGCCTTCTCGGTATACTTTTTTCTTATTGAATTTTTTGTCAATGACTCGTATATTAGTATATTTTAATATTATTAATTTATATATTATGATAAATGCGTGCATCGATGAATTTTAATCTGACAATACGCAGTGATGACGTAAGAAATAATTATGACGTATTCTAAACTTAAATATCGTTTGAAAACATCCACGAGTAAATTTATTATCTACGTCAACATTATAATATGAACAACAATATTTTATTTTATAGGTTTTCATAAAAATAAAATCTCAAGTGTACTACCGTAATTAGTGATTTACGCATTTCTATAATCATATTTGCACGATAATACAATTATTTTGGATAGATAGTTCAACATTTCCTAATCGAGTTAGAAATTAGAAGTTCGAGAAATTCGAGTTAAATCCATGTTTGAATGTTTCTAGTATTGAGGTTTGAAATAATCGTTAATACGTCACTGCAGAATCGTTTATTAGTTTTCATATTATTTAACCTTCAATATTTCGTCGTAAACAATAAACGTTAATCATAAATTTGAAATTTGAATTCTTATCACCGTTTATATTTCTCTAGCTGTAATCCGTAAAATACTCAATTTTTATTATTAATATATTATTACGTTACAATCAATTTTCATTATAGTATAATACAATAACAACAAAAATGTGTGTTTATTTAGTTTTTTTGCCGTTTTAATATTTTACTTTATTCGTAGTTGCCTATGAATTTTCGATAGATGTTTCGAGTTATTTTGTTTACTGTAAATGAAAATATATTATTATAACTACCGTAATTTCCAAAATAAAAAAAAATAAAACGGAAAAGAAATGAAATATTTTGCCTAAAAAGTAGTTCAACCGCTGTGTGCTAAATCGGCACAGGTGTTTCGGGTATACACAGCGATGACAATGACGTCGTAAATTTTCATATTGTTGTTTGTGTAACGTGCGGGGAGGCGTTTTTTTCACCTTTTTTTTTTTTTGCGTACCGTTATGTTCGTGCGTGGGAAACGAACGCGATTCGCATCGCAGCAACCGCCGGAACGGTAAATACCGTATACCCGGTCGTGTCTGTGTGTACCTACCTATAATAGTAATATATTATACGAGTAGGTAATAGGTAATATAATCATATTACGATGCCAACGATCCTTACCCGTGAACCGTTGGCGATATTATGTAAAACGTGCTCGTGTTTCGGCAATGGCTACAACGGTATATTAGATTGTATTAGATTATTATTGTATTGCATAATTATATAATATACTACATTAGCTGATTAGTGAATAAGTTTGGCCAATATGGCCATCATAATTTACAATTTATGGATAAGGATTACCCTCGTGTGGCACCTGACGGAAACGGTATTTCTATTTTAACCAGAAATAATTTTGATGACGAAAAATGTACAAGTAAATACGATGTGTACTAGTATGCAAATGTTTTGCAACGTCTACATTTTATTAAAATTCATTTCATTTCTAATAAAGATTGCTAGTTCTTTTTTTACATAATATAATTTTTTAATCAAAGTATTACAACTTGCAAACAGGTAATATAAAAGTATCTATATGAATTTATGCTAAGTATCATTATATTTAGCTGTAACCATTGGTTTTTAAAAATACCGTTTAAATTAATAAAACTTAAAAATTACTTTTAAATTTAAATGTACGTGTTATCTACTAGAAAGTTTAATATTTGATTGTGTTATAAATGTGTAGAGGGAGGGAGAGAGACAGATAGAGAGAAATATTTTAATACATAATTGTCTATATGCGTAAACGTAAAACGTGTTAGTGTTTTTTTGATAAAATCAATAGATACCTACTTGCGAAGACGATTCTATTTGTGTTATTATTTTGCATTCAAAAATTTCATTCTCCAATTTGTAATAATTCCTCATTAGAAAGTTTTGTCTATGATCTGATATTTATAATCGTTTCATATTTGTTATATATTGACTTCTTAAACCATATTCTATTTTTAAACAAAAACACCCGTTGGCTGTGATTTATAAAAAAGAAACGGTCCTGCAGCGAAAACCAAAACCATTAGTCGTACTCATTTATATAATTCAGGTAGTCAGGTTACATGTTTACCCACACCCCACAGTACCGATTACGAATAGATAATAAATAACTATTTTTGAATATTACATTGATTTAGATTTGTATGCAAATAATAAAATAATATAACATTTGTTGATTCAATTTAAGTTAAGTTTACGTGAATTGAAGTTTTAGTTTTCTAAGTTATTATTATATTAGAATATAGAGTTTAAACATATATTTATCACAAGAACTTTTTCAATGTTAAAATAAAAATCGAAAATTCATTGTATTATACAAATTGGGTGTTTTTTTATATATTACTTTATTAATTATTTTCTATTTTAAACTAAAGAAAAGAAAATGATTAATTATTTTTAAAAATTTTAAAAAATTAAGAGGTACACAACATTATTGTTCTTCGTGAACATTGTACTTATAGTCGCATAGTTATCTGTACTACATACATATTAACAAACATTTTAAATAAAATAATAAATCATATTAATAAGGAAGAATATTCAAGGATTTAGTCGAGTTAGGCAATAAATTATAAATTATGTACATCATATTCAGTCAAGTTCCCATCTATTTTTTCGAGGTTATACTATACAGCTAAATGACTGACCTTAGATATTTTATACTTTTTATTATAAAGATGAGAGGTTTATAACAAATTATATTTAAATTACATTTTAGATTTTGAGCAAAGCGAGGAATGTATTGGTTTTACAAAGATGTTTTTTTTTTATGTCTGAAAACACGATTTAAGGTAAAAATAATGGTCCAATTACCACGAATAGGGTATGCTTTCAGTATCAAATTGCGTCTTGTTGATATTTTATAAAGCTCATTTTTTAAATTTCTCAAAAGTTTTTTTTTGGAGAAGAAAAACTACTAATAATGATGGGAAAACATCAAAATTTATGGAAATTGTAATTTTAATGAAATTGATTTTAAGTTTTTCATGATTACTAATGCAATTTTGAACGTAGGTACTTTAAATTATTTTTAAGTTTTATCGTAGGTAGTTTACACACGTGGTAAACTTATGAAATGATTTATATAATATAATATATTATATTATATTTAGTTTCGCTCAGAATCGTATTTTCTAGTGCAATATCATTACACTCAAATCTTAATTATAATAAACCACTAATAATTTCTCTAAGTACTGAAGGGACTAAAGAGGTACATCCAAAATCGACCTTTCCAATTTTTAAATATTTCTTTTTAATTAAATAAGTTGATCGGAATTTTTTAATTTAAATTCTCAATGTGGTCACGAAACCATTACTAAAAAAGAGAAAAAGTTAAAAATCGTAAAAAAAAGTAAAAAAAAAAAAAAATACTTCGAAATTACCTAATATTTGTTGATTATTATATAACATTCTCTACATTCTGAGCTGC
Source organism: Eriosoma lanigerum (assembly GCA_013282895.1). Lineage (NCBI taxonomy): Eukaryota > Metazoa > Arthropoda > Insecta > Hemiptera > Aphididae > Eriosoma > Eriosoma lanigerum. The sequence continues at coordinate 38,866,375 of CM023358.1, forward strand.
CAAAAGCAATCTTAACTATCTTTCCCTGTTTAAGTGAAAATGCTAGTTTTCATTTATTTTTTTCAAAATATACCATTATATATCCATAATTTTTTAAACAAAATCACGTATATATCACCTATACCTATAATGGGAATACTACTATAAGTACTATAATATATTTTATAATTAGAAAGAAATTAAATAAGCATACTTGTGATTAGAAACCATTAAATATAAAATGTTTGTGCGTTTAAATTATATTATAACAAAATACAAATCTTATATAATAAATACAGGTATTATACAAAAACAATATTTTAATTTGGAAGGTATGTTATTTTAAATTCATTTAATATATATACACTACATGTAATTATAATGTATGTTTTTTTAAAATTAAAAATCAATAATCTATTTATTTACATAAACCTATGTCGAACAGAATATTTTATCTTTATCCAAGTAAATTAGTTGATTATAGATAATATAATATTGCTTGTGAAATACTTAAAAGTTAAAACATTTCATTGATTCGAAGTTCAAGGATAAAAACAATTATTTATCAATAATCGTACATTTTATACTTCAAGTATTTATTTTTATTTTTATAAATACATATACTATCATATAGTATTGACCTTAAGTATAAATGTATAATGCAAATAACTATTTTTAATAATTATATAATATTGTATCTTATTACAGTATGCGTTATCGAATGGTTAGTTATTTTATAAATATTTCACAATGAAGTTTGGTTCAAGGTTAGTTTTGAAATAAACGTTTAAGGGTCAGATATTAAATCAATTCCCTTAAACTTGAATGTTATTGTATTAATTTGTATAAATAAAATTAATTTTTATTAATAGCTTTGTTTTGTTTTTTAAACACGTATATTTCAAATTTTATGAATAGTTTAACAAGTATGTATATGATGTATAATTTATTGTACTTTAAATACTTTGTTCAAATAAAATACATTGTTACAGATATATATATATATATATATGATACAATTAATTTATTTGTTAATGGTTAATTATATGTTGGCCAATGTACCTATTAATGGTAATTAATGTCATCCTAGTAAAATAGTATACAAATAATAATCAGTGTGATAATATGCGATTTTACGTAATAATTTATAAAAATATATAGATTTAAAATTATATGGGTACCAATTACGTTAAATATTTTATGTTTAACACATAATATCATATTTGTATTTATTTTTCGAATGAAAATAAGAATTAAATTATGGCTAATATTATAAATACTTTAAGATTTCAATACATTGAATTATGATATTTAGTTATTTTAATTTATTTTTAAAAATTAACTTACATTTTATAAGTAACAATTAGGTATTATAAATATAGAGTACCTACTTAAACGACCTACTTAGGTATACGTAATTATTTCTTATTGAGATTATAATCATTTAGCTTGGTTAGTAACAATAAAATCGTTATTAACTGAAAGGAAAATTTTGTTTTAGATACAAAGGAGCTCTTATAAATTACTTTAAATTTTTAATAATATACATATACATTGATAGATTTAAAATGAGTTTACGCCAATTAGAATTGGTACAATATTATTAGTTGTATTTTCTGATTTGGTTTTTTCACCGTTGTTATTTTAAACAAAACGTGCATTTCGTGTTTCTATAACACGTACCCTGTGGATGAGTATTAGCTATTAATTTTTCACAAGTATTATACTATTATATATTTAGTCGCATAAGAAAACTACTGCTAATGAAAACTATAACACTAAATTGCCAATGTCCCAGGTGCCGCCACACCGGATCAAATAAAAATATATGATACGAAAAAAAAACATTTGTGTAAATATAACAATTTTTTTGTTTACTGTGTTTTTAAATTATTAGGTATATAGTTTAAATTAAGGTTAAGTTTATTTTACATACAGTACCTAACTACTAAATATTAAGTTTAAGTATTATTTAAGTACTATAAATGTTATACTTCTAAGTGTCTGTTTTAAATTTAAATTATAAAATACAATTCTGCATCAAATATAAGGTATTTATACGTATTTGTAATATAATCGTTTTTAAATTAAATCGCACTTTTTTTAAAAATATACAATAGAACCTATAAAATCTAGTCAATTATAATGAAATTTTTAGCAGCTGTCTATGATATTTTATTATTCAGTAATATTATTATTATAGGTTTTTATATTAAACTATTTATAGGTAATAATTTCTAAAAATAGATACATACCTTAAAACATAATAACATTGCTATAAGTAGGTACATATATTTTAGTTTAAGAAATTCTTATAAGGTACCTATAGGTAAGTTTATGTGATAAATAAAATGAAGTATCATTCATAATAATATTACATCTAGAGAAATTATTAATTAGAAATTCAGAAATATTTCCCACCATTACACAGTTATATGAATTATTCTATTATGTAGTTATAATTTTTTTAGAAATATTCTTGTGTCTAAAATGTACAATTTTGGCTAGATAATGTTGTAATTATTAAATTATTAAATCGACTAAATTAAAAATAATAATAATAAAAATGCTGAATCGATAAGGAGAGTTATTGCAATATTATATATAAATATTACAAAAAAAATGTTCTAATTGTATATGCATTTATTTAAAACGTTTTACAATAATTTTACTATTTGACAGACAGTGACGTTAAAATTATTATTAATATTTTATATAGGATAATTATAACACGCTAAAACAAATAGGCATATCATTATCTAAAGAAAAGGGACATTCGACATTTTACTAAGGAAAACAAGTCTGACGGTCGTTCATCTAAGAATTAACAACGTGTTACGTAACCTGTTATTTTTACGTTCTAGCTAACCTCAGATTTACTAATATAGAATTTTGGTGCAAATAATTAATAGAATTGAGATTTTGATCTGTAACAATGTATTTTTTTAAATTTATTTTTATAGTATTACTACGTTTATCACACCACAATAATAAATTATTAAAATATATGACAATATTATTTAATATTTTTAAATACTTAAATCGTAAAAATGACATTATCTATATCATGAAATTTATATAAACCAAATTCGTTTTATAAATTGTTACTTGATAGTATAATTGCACACATTCATACGAGATGTGCAAGTAGGTACCTACTGCTTTTTTGCTAAATAGTTAACTAAAAATTAAAATATTACAATTTTTGATGAACTTTACTATATTTTGTTTGAGGATTTAAAACTTATAATTTAAATGTTTTTCCAAATTGTTTTTCACAAGTGTATTATATATGCATATAAAAATATAAAGAGATAATTAAATTAATAATATTAACTGAACAAAGTATTAAAATAGAAATAATATACAAACACACAATATAATATGTACTTTTTTAAATGACGACATAAATTTATTATTTATTTATTCATCATAATATTATTTATTATAAGCATTTTGTTTTTAGATTAAGATAAAGATATTGAAGATTAATAATAGTAATTTTTCATTTGGTGTAGAACTGCAAAAAAAAATATTTTTACACGTAAGTACATTAAAACGTGGACAGTAAAACGTGTGTTCTTTCGGTCCTTTGTGTTTATGATAGTTTTTACCTGTGGTCTTTTTCGGCACATTCCTTTTGTGTTCATTTTTTTCCCTATGATATATTTTAGGTATATTTTTACCTTTCCGCATACAATTCTCTTTCATTACGTAACGTGTATAAATATTACACAAACAGGCAACAATAAATTAAGAGTATAGCGGCTTCGCATAAAAGAGCACATTTTTCGTTAACTTTTCCCAAATACGTGATGGCACAATAGAGATAATAAATAAATACAGCATACAAGCAAATCGAAATAATGTCAATACAATAAATTGCTATTGGACATTTTTGTTTTTTTTTTTGTTATAATATACTTTTAAAATGTATCTCAGTGTGGGTTCTAAAAATTACGATTGTGCACATCGAAACGTTATTATTGTATTTAATAATAAAATTGATTTTATAGTGTTTAAATTTTCAGTACGATTTACTTGTGTGATAATACTTGTTGTAAACTGTAAATAATTTATTACCAAGGATTAAACATTACTAAACAGTTGAGATATAAATTCAAGTTAATAATGAACAAAATAACATTATTATTGTTTAAACTGTGAATGGTGAAAGCTTATTTTTTTGGTAATTCTTAATATGTGTCACTTACTTCGCGAATACTCGATCGCGGTACACGTCGCGAACGTTCTCAGAGGCCGAAATACCTCCCCCATATAAATTATAACTAATAATTAATAGGTAACTATTATATATTAATCATAAAATTAATTCAAATCCGTTTAAGTTATTTATATATTTATTAATATTAATTTTTTTCTATTACAGAAAAGCTTGTGAGAAGTAGCTTAAGCTATATAATATTTGTGATGTTATGAGGATTTGGTTAGATTATGTTTAATATAATATTATCTAAGGTTTGAAAACAAATTTTATGTACTTAGCTATAACACACGTAATAGTTATTATTAGTTTTCTATTTTATTTGGACAGTGTCTCGACTTTTGACTACTTGTACATTGTTGTTCATTTGTAAGGAATTTTTATTTCACTGTCAAATTTATACATTTATTTTATTATAACATAAGATCATATATTATGGATAGAGTTATACTCATCTAAGCCAATGTATTTAATTTGAATCCAACATGTTAGAGCCTTGGTTATCTTGAGCATGCGCAAAATGGTCAATAACAAATTAATATTACGTTATTAAATTTGTATACAGATTTATATTATTATGCATGTACATATTTCTATGTTACGTATTTATACAATGCGCGTATAATTTAAAATATTAGAATTATGGTTATATCCATAGTGTTTAAGATTAAAACATATACAGTATTATATTAATGAATCGAAACAAAATGTCAATTGATAGTAATTTTATCATAACACTTACATTTATAATCTTAACACATTATATTATGTTGTATCTCCAACGGAAATGATTTAGTACATATAGGCAATTTCAATTTATTTCGATATACTAACAAAAGTATATAGTCAGGATTCACAAAGTACTAACCAAAATAACTTATTTGTATTAAATCAAATGTCAGATCCATTACATGACGTATGTCTAGTATTAATTATTCTATTTTTATAAAATAATTTAAAAAAGGCATTTATAAATAAAAAGCATAAAATTTAAATCATAACCTAACCATAGTTAAAGTGGTTTTGATATCATGGTTTATAGTTTTAATTAACCACATACAAACGGTATTATAACGTTTAGAATGGACGAGTGTTAAAAAAAGAAACCCTCTTTCAAGTAAAAACCCCTTTTACATTTTTAAGCAATTGGAATATTATTCTTAATTGAAAAATTTGAAATCGATCGAAACTAGTTTGTTACGTGATTCTTTGCCTGGCGCCTAACCGGTTTTTAGGAAATTTATACAAATTCTATACAATGGATAAAACAAAATATAATAATATCATTTTATTCGAAAAAAAGTATTTATTTGAAACTGCATATAATAGATAAAAATATTTTTAAATGTTTTTCTTTCGTTCTTGCTAAAATAACTATAAATAATTGATTAGGTAGGTACTCTTCGCGGAAGAAAATGATGTATTTGTACATGTGAGTGATGCGTATAGTAACATTTTATATTATTTATCATTTTTATTTCGCCGAATTGTTTAATATCTGTTGCGCAATACATATATTTTTTTTAATATTATATTATACATACAATTGGAACACGCATTCGAATACTGCATCACTAAATCTTCCGGTAACCTTATGATATATTATTTTTACCAGGTATATAAACATACCTACAACCGCATTAACATGTAACCAAATACGCCACGATGACATTGTATAGAGTTGTTTATTATCATAGCATATAGGTGGTAGTTTAGAGGAAGTAAAATATAACAATATTGAACGACAATGTAATAATATATAACCTATATATTATAGTGTACTACGCTCGAACAATAAATTGATTGTATTTTTACCAATAAATTTCATTGTGCACGCGTTGTCGTCGAAACAAGGTGCCCGCGGGAGATGGGGCTTCTTATATATTTTATATGTACGTCGCGACCGCCGGAGAGTGTTTAAGGAAATACATATTATTATTAGTATACCGTTGTGGGATACCGCGTATACCAGTATTTATGTACAAGTACAACATATATTATATATTGTATTGTTGTGATTTCAATGAAAAATAATACAACACTCTCGTCCTGTTCGAGACCCGCCGCCGGTCCTTCTTCCTCGCAGCGTGCAGGATATTGTATACTTCAGACGATGCGTAGCTATAATAATGTGTGTTCGCGTGTACCTGTTATTATTATTATTATTATTCCATACGAGGAAACACGAAATCCGAGTGTTTAACTTAAGGGCGGGGGTGACGGCTTAACCGTATTGTCGTGGCGAGGGTATATATTATTATACAAGGAGAGCACACCCTGTGCGTCTACGCGTGGCAGTCCCGTTATGACGGCGTCTGAAAGAAAATCCTGCATATGTGTAAAACGTGTATATATATAATATGTATACCCGCGGAGACGAGACCACCTGTACAATACCCGTTACATCTACCACGGTAAATGTACAGAGCGATGTCGATACGGTGATCGGGATGATGTTATACAGAATGGTATGAAAATTCTTGGTATACGAAAACAATGCGAGGATTATGCGTGTGAGAATCTCATCGTTTTTTCGTTCAACCATAATTCCCGATCGCTCTGTACATATTACATTTTATTACTACGTAGTGTATTTTATATTGTTTTGGCTTCTATACTTACTTTATTTTATATTATCCTCCTTTCTCATCTTCAGTTCCTATATTTATATACATATCATAATAATGGGGCTGTACATCGCACATTCAACCTTATTATATTGTTGTTTACCATAATATATAATATGTATAACCTCACAGATGCTAAACGTGTCCATTTTATATATAAATATATATATATGCGCATATAATATGATGCAATATATTATGCTATATTATTTCTATGCGGTACCGTTATTTGGCTTGAAAATTATATTAGGTATATGAAATAATCGTTTCATTTAATGTTAGAAAAAATATCCGGGAACGGTCATACATATACACGAACACTATGGAGGCGGTTTCTTTTGCTATCGTGATGTTAAATTTTTTCTCTTAACATCGGAAGAGTCGGAAGACCTTATGAACAGTATGCTCAAATGACAATAATTATGGAATATCCTGGATTTATCAACTATATTACTTTAAATTTTACCGCATACCATTTAGTTATTATTCAGAATTCTATTCAAAAATTATAGTTCATAAAAAATTACAACTAAAATTATCTGTAAAAACGCGATATTGCTCACTTTTTTAAACACCTTGCATGCTGTTATATTTAAATTTAATTTCTAAAATTATTTCCCGACTGTTACATTACAGTATTGAACTGTGTTTCTAAACACGTTTTATAATAACCAATGCTGAACATAAGGCGTATATTACTGCGGATTATATGTTCAATTGCAGTAATTTTAAAATTTAAACACGGTTCTTATAAACCGACGCAAAACAAAAATTATGCTACTCAAGTAATGGTTATAATTTTTTATTATTAATAAAAGAAAATATTGGTTGGCAGTTTTCGAAATAGCTAAATAACATTAATACAAGTTAATTAATAATACATAATTAAATTAAAGACCAATTGTTTTGGTTAAAATTGTATATTTTTTAATGTATATTTTAAATTAAATACTGAGAAAAGGGTAATAATTATAATATCGCATACAAATAATTTATTATTACTATTATACATTGTATATAATAGAAATTTAATACAATTTAAAGAATAATGTTTTACTAAAATGTATTTTAACTAATATATTTAAACTAATTTATAACATCGAACTCCAAGTTTAACAATATGTTTAACATTTCCACTTATGTGTAATGTTCAAATGCATTTTCTATAGGTACTTGATAAAAGTTGAAGTACTTTTCTTAAACTCTGTACTAATTGTGTAATATGTGTATATATGTACATTTATATCAATTAAATTGTTTGCCATTATAGAAGCTTTACTCACTTACAATTAAAATAACTCGATAATATTAATTGTTTGTATGGTATATTTTACTTTTAATTACATATTCACTTGTATTAGATAGGACATAAATAAACCTTTTGTGTAGTTACTGGAATATCATAATGTATTTATGATTCGATTTAGCTCTTATCTAATATTATGTGTAACTGTATTATTTATGGAAACCATTGAACTATTGTACATCCGTCTTTCATAATATTTTACTCGTGGTTCATTCATTGAACTGCGTTCACATCATATTATGATTATTTAGAATCAATCTTGAGTATCGTGTATTATACTCGAAATCCGAATCGCTCTGTATATTATATTAAAACAATGTTTCGAGTTCGTTTATAATATTCCGGGCACGTTATAGTTGCAGCGGAAACGATTGCAAGCAAAAGCGACAATAATTGATTTGGTCTTCGAAATAATATTGCACAGGAATCTAACACACTGACATACATTTTAAATATTATATAGATATTTGTATTGTATCTATAGGTTCATTATTATTTTCAGCGCATTTTGTAGTTATTTCCGTTTTGCATTCGATTGTTAATATCGTGTCTATACATCATTATATTATACAGTTGCGATTTTAAATTTATATTTTATATTTACGATATAAATCATAAGTTAAATCTAACACACAATAAGATAATGTATCAAAAACTGTAATAATTGGAGTACCTACCTAATCCTTACATTTGTATACAATGTATATCAGAAATAATACATAACATGGTGTTATACTTAATAATAAAAAATTGCATATTTCCATAAAATAATTATGCTTTGCCACAATAGGTATAGAAAAAAGGACAGAAGATTTTTTAATAATAAAAACTGATTACATTATAAATAATGATTAAAAAACAAATTTTATGAGATTTCTTTTTAGTCTCATATCAATATAAAAGTGTTTAGTTAAAACATTTTGCAAGTTATAATGTATATTATACCTAATATAATACAAGTAAAAGTGTATTATACTTATACGTATTAAATGCCTCTAAAAACCTCTAATCTAACCATTACATTGACTTAAATAGTGTTTAAGATTTTGGAGGACTGAAATCCGGGCCATTATGAGCCTATACCTATAATATCAATCATTAGTACTTAATAGATTTTTAAAATGCCAAGTTCTCAATTCTCCCTAGTTTTTGCTTGTCCTGCCTTATGACTATAATAAGTTCTCGAAAAATTTTTATCAATTCACGATACTGATAATAAATATAACGTATTATAATTAACAAAAATAAAATTATATTATTTTATTATATGGATATAATATAAAATATCATTTTTATAGTGTTTATAAAATGTATTAATTTTATTTAATAGTGGGATTTGCAAATAATATTTCGAACACAGCTGTTAACTCTATATATTCCTAGCAAAACATTAGATTTTACAAATATCAAGTGTACTAGGTACTATGTCTACAAACGATTATGTAATTAATAAACTTAAAAATAAAATATATAATTATGATATTTTTACAATATTACATCAAAATAATAATTATAAGTAGTTAAATATATAAGTTTAAATATTACAATAATTTCATTAATACAATTTAATAAAGATTACCAATAAATATATTTTAATATTAGTTATGAAATAAAATTATTACCTTATTAACTAGGTAATTAAGAACTGAAAAATTACATATAATTAATTAATAAAGTAATTAGCAGTTCATTATGTACTTAAATGATGTAATTATTATAGTTTGAGGCTAATATTTTATATTTTTATATTTTAATGTGTTGTAAACTTGTAATAATATAACATTCTGTAGTTTTTTCAATCATTTTCGAAGTTTTTGATAATTAATTTGTTATATTTTAAAAATATACAATATTTCAATCCAACAATAATTTTAAAAAAGTAAACATTAATACCTAATAAATTTAATAGATATGAAGAATATGTTGTAATGACTGCATAAGTAATTTATTACATAATTTTCGTTTAAATTCTGAAATTCAATATATATATATATATTTATTTTGATAGTTGGTACCTATATAAATTACACATATTTAGATTCTATCGATGATAAAAATATATAATTTATTATAACTGACAGTTTCAAAAATACATTGAACCCTTTGTGATTTAAATCTGTCTTCTTATATTTAACAATTGTATAGAAACAACAATAGGAAATTTAAAATAACTATTATCTTGAATATTTTGAAGAGCAGTAGGAATATACTATATAGTAAACCGTATATTTATATCTTACACATATTTAACAAGTATAGATTAACATATTATTATATTATACATATAGTTATGTTAAGTTTAAGTGCACTTCATTATTTTATTAAATTAATTCATATAAAAACAAATTCGTTAACAATAATATTTAAATTGATATATTATGACGTTCAATATCAAATAACCCCTTTATATACTTTACTGTTACGTATTATATCGTTATGTTTAATTTAAAGAAACATTTTGTTTTTATTTGGAATTTTATACCTAGTGATAATCCCTATATATATATATATATTATTAATGGGTTTGTCAATAAAATTCAATACAATATCAATGTGATATATTATACGTAAGTACAGTTTTAAGTCTGTCTTTTCCTCTAGTATTTAATATTATATCATCAAACACGTATTTATATATTTTCTGGTGTGTTAAAATTTCATTCTCGACCGTGCTGTTGTTAAAAGGAAACCGAACTTTTTACTGTTGTGTGTCTCGTATGCGACTTTTCCTTTCCGTCCTGGCATCCGTCGAAATAACAAAATGGAAATATAATTAGAAATAAAAACCGTATACCTACGTCTATTATTATATATTATACGATATACACCCATGCGCAAACCATAACGAATGATGTGATGATTATTATCACCATGATGACAAAAAAAAAAACCCGTATAAAAAGATGCCGTATAGAACATTCGAGATCGAGAGCCCCCGTGCTTATTACTATATATATAATATATTTACTATATGCGTCTATATAGATAGAGAGGAATGCCGGAATCCGTTATTTCGTTCGTGTCAACGACCGTGGTTCAACTTTATGTTCCTAACCACGGCCACAGTCGCGGTCGCTATTATATATATTTATTATATGCGGTATACTGATTGTCGTACCTCTATATTATAATATACAATAATAATGTAATTATATTCGTCGAGGTTACAATATTATTATGACTTTGTGCCGGTTGTTTTTGCTATTTCGTGTCCTTACACATTGTTTTCGCTATTAATTTTTTGCAACGTACTATTAAGATTTTCTACGAAAGCCCGACCGATTCTGAATAACCATCATCGCCATTGTGACGTTACCGCGTACACGGTTATATACCAAACCCATTATACGCGTCTGTATATATATATATAAATAATGAGTAATGTAATGTAAATTGTTTGTATTTAAATGCAATAATTAAGGTGTCGACATCTTGTTTTGATGAGTTCGGTGAACTTGTAATACGACTGTGTAGCTACGTATAATATTTGGGGACGCGACCTCGCGTCGGCGTCGGCGAATTTCATCACTATATCGTCTGCTTTATTGCCCTTCTCGTCAAAACACGGTTATTATAAATTATTATATATTAATAAATATATTATGGTGAAATTAAAAATCTAAAACCAACCGTCAACCATATATATATATATATATATAATATTTTAAACTCGTATGTCATATATATATATATGTACAGAGATAGAAAGAGAATCCGATTTATCACAGAATTCTGAATCAATCACATCCGCATACTATGATGATACAAAGGTACATACACCTACCTATGGCGCTCTAAACACCTGCAGTAATGCAGCATACACAAACGAGTATTATACAGAGTGATCAAAATTTTATATTACAAAATCAATAGACGTAACATTTAAAACGTATGGAATTCCCACTTTTTTTCGTTACACAAAATTATGATCACCCTGTATATTTTATATATATATATATATATATATTAACCCTACGGGTGGTACAACTCGTTTTCGCTTTACGGTCTCACTAGAAATTGGATACTATTCAAAAAATATAATATTAATATATATATTTTGATATTAAATCGTAAGGTAAAAATTTGCAATGCACACCTGTTGTTCGTCGACACCTACTCGCGGACATTTTTCTCACGATCGTCTAATATTATAATATATTATAACCAATATAAAAACGGTCCTTTTTCCGTATGCCGATCGCGGTCCACAATCTTAATATTTTCGGCATGTATCCCGCTGAAAATTCTGATTGATTATTTCCTTCTTGTAATTTTTATAGTCACACATAGGCGGTATAATACCGTGTATACGAGTAGTGTTTCCCGTGACGTCAGCATTGACTCTTTGATCCACTTTCTGATCAGTCGCCGGTGATATGAGTTGCGCATGCGCGTCACGGCTAGGTCAACGGCCGCTGATGACCAAGTTCATCCTCTCACTAACCGCTTGTGCGTGTATATTACGGTATATACTGTTTTCTTTTAACTTTTACCTGGACGTTGCAAAACCGTCGCAACTACTGTACTCGTACGCGGTTCATCCATCGATTATTTAGCGATATTATACGTACAATGTCGTATATATCTTAATCGTAACTATCTGTATGGGGTATGTCAATTAGGGTATATGGTTGGTCATCCGGAGTTCAATTATTACGGTCCACCGTTAAAGTCACCGGGAAAAAAAAAAAAAAAAACACGTCATCGTCTACATTATATACGTAGGTAAATATAATGTATACTACAACAGTGTAGTCGGCGCCTAATATTTGTTCGTTTGTCTCAATATTAAAAGTAGGAAAACAATTTAATGTATATATATTATTTAGGCCGTGGAGAAACGGAAATTACGTAAATGTGCGATTCACCTATATAATGATGTATAAACGTTTTTGTACGACCCATTTGTATCGAATTGATTTCCGGGGAACTTTTCGCGGGCATTACGCGCTAATGCGCGTTAACTGAAATTATATTGGCGAACGCCAGTTGTATAATATGTACATAAACCGCGATGAAACAGAAGAAATTAAAAACCCTATATATATTTATTCGCTGCGTGGTCACTGGAACGGTCAGTGGCTTGACCGCGAATATAGTTTACTGGAGCGTTGGCCGGGCAAACCGGTAACAGGTCGATGAACTTGCTGAGAATAAGACGATTGCAATTAAAAGAAGACCGTCTATAATATAGTTGTGTGTTTAATGGTTTTATAATAAGTAGTATAAATTATATTGATATCTTGTTAGCGATCAATTGTTTCGACTTTCCAGCTGTGTATGCGAAAAAAAAAACAATCTAATGCAAATACGAGACAACCAATATTAGGTTTGGACGATTTCGCACTACGGCCGCGTATATTTAGATGCCAATGACCTTGCGATGGGGTTTTTGAACTGTATAATTCGTGCGTGGTGTCTATGTATTTATGTATATGATTATATATCATGTTATATATGTTATATATATATTATACAAATGACTACCCGCAAATATAATGTTCTGTGCGATATTTTGAGAGGAAAAAAAACCTGATTTTCCTTTGGGCACATATTTTTATAGGTTTGTTCTTCTACATAAAATATACTCGAGAGGAAGAGTATAATTTCATCTTTAAACCAGTTTCGGACCTGTGGATAACGACAAAACGACGAAAAACTACGTAGCATATAATATATATATATATAATATTATAAACAATATTATACATTTTAGTTAGTCGAGTGACTTGTTGCAGTAAACCGTCAACAGAGACATACATAGTTTTGGGCCTTTTCGCAGCTGCAGTCCACTTATATACTTATACCGCATACTGTTATATTTCAAACGTTTTTCTCACAGTGCGTACACGATCATCCCCTATTTCGCGACAATGATATCGCGCAGCATCCTGCACAATACTGCGGTTGTGGTATATAGCAGGTATATTATAATGTAGAATAATACAAATACACGGAGCTGTGCGGCAGCCGGTGCGGTACCGTTAAATATAATAATATATACGAAAAAATTAAATAGAAAAAGGAAAAAATAATAAGAAAGAGAAGAATATCATGGATAGAGGAAGGCTGCGAATGAAAATACGATAATATATACAATGTGTATAATGTAACCCCACTATGTTGCGCCGGCACCGACTACCTGTGGCGTTTACTTTCAGAGTTCATCGACCGTTCGGGCTGCGCGCTGTGTGCCCGAGAACCGGTCGCGTTCAGTTGGAAGGAGATACCGTTTCTTCCACCAGAGGTCGGTCCGTTTTGAAGGTTAAGTTTAAGGAAGTGCTTTGATCCGCAGTGTCAGCGCAGACAGGTGACCGTGCGAGTCTTGTCGCCGATCGGTTGCAACCACTTTTTTTTTTATTCACTGTTTATTATCACTTACGACGTGACGTACTAATAACGTGTGTTGTGTTTTCTTGTCAAAAGTAATATTGGATCATTGCATATTTATATTTTATAATATATACCTAGTACATTTATTTTGATTTCGATCGCGTACACGACATTGTTTATATTCGATTTTATGAAATTGTGAATTACGAGTTTATCGCGGTTATGTGTAGAAATAGTTTTGTTTATTAATATAAAATATTGGACATAATTGAAGATGGTTTTATAATCGACACATAGAACAGTATTAGGATATTTACAACCAAATCGTCAACAATTTATATTAAGTGAGTAGAAATTATATTCTAGAAGACATATTATTAATAGATAGGTATAAAATGTATGAATTATAAAATTATTATGCCTGATAATTGTTATATTATTATATTGATAAAAGTATTAATATAATATCAGTTAATATTCCGCAGTATCCTTAAAACTTTATTATTATTATTATTATTTTTATATCTACTTAAGTGGATTTTAATAGAAATTTAATTAAGTAAATACATATGTATAAATTAGATTCATATTAGTAATATATTTTACTAACCTAAGGGATATTTCACATTATAATGATATAATGCGCTTATAATTGTTATTTTTAAATAATGATTAATTATGTATGTGTCTATTTTTAATTATAAATTATAATTCAAATTAAACTATTGAAAGTTATAACGTTAGTATCAATAATCGTTAAACAAATTTGTTACATATTAATAGACTAATAAATATTTAGTTCCTAGAAAATGTACTAATCATATATTGTCAATTGTCATTACTTATTAAAGCTATTAGGTACAATATATTATGAAATTATAATACTCTAAACTTATTTTCTGGAATTAATTTTTTATCTATTAAATACATGAAACGTATAGTTTATTATTATTATTATTATTGGTACTATTTGCGCACCTTCATACCTGCGAATTTTCAATGCGCTTTATTAAAGTTTGATCATTTGATATGATATTTCAATTAGAAATACATACAATTTTATATTTTATTCTACAAGTACGGTCGGTACACGGAGACGTTATAATTATTATGATACATATATATAGATAGTTACTTCTAGGTAATTAAATATTGACAATGTTCAAAGCCAATTTTACAATTTTTACAAAATTTCACAAATATCCGCAAATATCATTGTATAAATTTAGTACCTAGGTGGCTAGGTATTAATATATATATATGTATATATATATATATATTAATATATATGTATCTACCGACAGTTTTAATGATATTATAATGATAATAACGCCCTCGTACTCGGATAAGCCCCGAAAACTGGCGTAAATAATAATATAATAATCATGTCGGGTAAATCACAAAAGATCTATTCGATGCGTTTTCGCACCGCTACCGACGCCGGTTACCGCGCGGCGATCAACAGGTCGTTATCTCCTTGTTCATTCATTAGCCATTTAGCCGCCTCGTGTATACAATATACGCGCTGGAGATTTTTCTTTATCATTTATATACTATGTGTATATATATATATAACAACGATAACAATACAATATATATATATAATAGCCGTTTGCGTGAGAATGACGCGCGCGGAAGCCATTGACCGGTACATTGTCCTCAGGTCGAGCGGTTTGCGAGGAAGTGAGGGGAAACACTACCCCTCCCTGGGGGGGGGGACGCACGCGGATCGACCTTGCCGCTCGTACGCCCACCCCTCCATCGCGCTCGAAGCGTATTCGGCCGCCCAGGCAGGTCGGTGAACTCGACGCGACGCACAACCAGATCGCTGCCACCTTCCCCACCCGGTGTAACCGTGGCCTTTCGCCCGTGAAAAAATATCGTATAATATATACAACGAATATATATTTATATTAGATATGTGTGCAAACCAAAGGAAGGAAAGCAAAAAAAAAAAAAAATTAATAATTTTATAATAGTAACGCGATTTGAGATAATGTTAATACATCGGACTGGTAGGGGGAACTACCGTCGCGACGATATAGTGTCGTTTACCCCGTTTCTAGTAGTAACACACCACCGTATTAAACTCGTGCCAAATAATATATAATATTAATTATTATACCGCCTCGTCCGATCTCGTTTTAGGTGTCCGTCGACACCTTCAAAACATTTCATAAAAGTATTTTATAATAATATAATAATTGTATATTATTATTATTATTGTTGTTGTTGTTTGTCTATACCACGATGTCGTCATCGTAATAAAATAATAAACATTTATATAGTATATAAACGTGCTGGACGGGACTACAATATGCTGCTGTATATTATATATGCCGAATACAGCGGTGACCTCGTCCGTTTGGATTATATCGTCCCACGTATGTCTCATCGTATTTGTTTGTTTACATTGCGTCTTTCGACGAACGTGCTCAAGGAGAAACTCGTTGTTGATGGTGTCGCGATTTTCGTCATTACATATTATATTTCAATGTAACGTAATATGCTGCAAAATCGTTTTCGGGTCCGTGAACGACCGGCAAACATCCAGTAGTATGATCAACATTTCGTAATTCGCGTTACGACAAATAACGCATTGATTTACATGATTCTTTTGCAAAATAAAATGCCGATTTGCTCAGTACATTGACTTGACGATCTGTTATAATTATTATGGCGTAAGACGGTAGTAGTATCATGGTGATAATGTTCATATTAATAATGGTAGAGATAAAATTTATTATAATTATAATAATTATAGACGAGAGTATGTTCCAGTGTCTGTTTTACATACATATACTTTTACGAGCTCGATGCGAGACGCGTATATTATTATATTAAGAATCGCGCGAGTCGACGCGATTTAAGAT
>CM023358.1:38883727-38907649 GCA_013282895.1 Eriosoma lanigerum
AATACACGGCATGATTATGACAATATAATATTGAACCGACGACATCGATAATTATTATAATAGACGTATTAATATATGCGCGTTTAAAAGTTCGGGAAAAAATAAGTAGGAAATATAATATAATGGCATTTGTTATCACAATGTTTTCGTATAGGTGCGGTGTTACGCGTCGCCGTCAATTTCGAGCCGGCTATTGTTGTTATTATTTTACTAGTCGAACCTACGTTACGACCTTCGCCGCCGCTCGCGAGGGTACGTTGATCTCGAAACGAAACCGAACACGATATTGTAATATTATGATTATGGTCGGAATTCGCGTGCGTACACATCTTAATAGCCGCAGAACCGACACAGGCGTGTATACGACGGGCATTATTATTATTATTATTATTTTTTTATCTTTTCGGTATAAGTAGCAGGTATATGTCCTACCCGTGTGTGTAGTCGCGGATTCGCCGGGGTCGTTGATCGCGATCGCGCGGAATGCTGAAAATGAGAGGAGAACGAAAAAAGATTGGGCGCGCGCGAGTTCAATGCGGTCGCCGCGGCGTATACGTTTTACTAGTGTATATATATATATATATATATAGTGTAACGCGCGAATGACGAGATGCGCGACGTCGTCCTCGGCCACTGTTGAACGCGCGCGGCCAAGTTCATTGGCCTGTTCCCGGGCGGCAGAGGCCGTCGTCGTCCCCGCTAGACTCTCGCGCGCGTAGCCCCATTATATTTATCGTGTGTCGCAAATATAATATATTGTAATATTGGTACGTAAATCAAATTGAAATTCAATGGTGTAGCGATGAAGGAGGGAGGGGGGGGTGTGAGGGATGTTTTCGGTGTTAAAACACCCCCCGTGGTAAACGATTACTTATAATATTATGATTTTTTTAATACTATTTATACTTTAGTCGTACGGTTTTGATTTGTCGCCAAATAATATTACGTGTTTATAATTGTTTTGTATATTTTATAAAAAAAAAAAAAATTAAAATAAAATTGAATTTTAAAACGTTTATAACGCAGTATAATATAAATAGTAACGGCTTAAATATTAAAATATTTTTTAAAATAATATAAAAAATATATTATTATATATAATATCCTTGGTTTTGGGCACGGACTTCTTATATTCTACGTGTTTGTACGCGACGAACAAGGTTGTTATTATCGACGATGGCAGGCGGGGTAGTGCAATAAAATCGTGTTCCCGGATTTGCGAAAGCTATTATTATATTAGCCCTTCCTCTCGTCACCTTGACGGCGGTACGGACGAGACGAGATAAAGATAAATGTTAAATAATATATATTTTATACTCCCTCTCTCTATAGACGATTCGTATATTATTATTTATTATAATTACTTACACGACCATAACCGAATTATCGCAAACTTCGAGTGTGCATATTATTATTATTATTATTATTATGTTTTCGTTTAAAAACGATTTAATGAACATCACGTAACCGCGACGACGACGAGTTTTCGCAGAAAATAAAAACTCGTAAAACGCACACGGCCATCGCCGAGCCGCGCCGCCGCCGCCGCCGGTCAATGATCTTTGAGACGGCGGTCGATTATTATATATTATTATGTGCACTATAAAACGCGTATTTTTTTTTCGCGATTTTCGTGTGTTGTTTTTTTCGCTTTGTCCTCGACGTGTTTTCGCTTCTCTCTCTCGATGTTCGTAATTATATTTACAACATACACACAAACGTATATCTTTCTCCACTCACGCGAATTCGCGAACGATAATATTCTACCATGTAATATACATCTATAGACGCGCCCAAACTATTATAGTTAAACAAACGATGATGATGATAATAATAATAATAATAATAATATTATAATCGTTTCAAAATCTCGTGTTATTATAATACGTACTCGTATAATATATTATGAGCAGATGACCTGTCACCGTCCGCGAATATATTATAACGTTCGTCCCGCGGTGCCGACGACCTGACGCGCTCGTGCAACAGGTATGCGCGTATTATGCGATCGTTTTTTCCCCTCTTTACTAATTTTCGAGAATCTTTACATTGTTACGTAACCCTCGTGTATTCGTAAAACGGATAGCGTCCTCGAGATATTCGAAACGACGATAAAGAAACATAATATAAAATATATAAAATATATTGCTATTATTATGAAAAAAATACACCGTAAATATCTGTAGGTACACATCCTGCGACTATTATACATTTGTACAAAGTGATTCCCAAACTTTTTATGAGTGTGACACTAAAATTTTAAATTTAACTTTTTGTGAACGTTAAGAAAAAAAAAACATAAATGACTAAATCGATATGTTATTGCAAACCGCAATTATTATTGCGTTTAAATTTAAAACATTACAATATTATATATATTTATTTCTTTTTCGTAATAAAATTATAATTTTGTATATATAATAAGTATGTTGCAAGTATAATAAAATTAAAAACATAATATAATGTGAATATCGTACAACCTACGCCGTGCGTATACGTGAGAAGATAACGCACGCGTCGGCGGAAATATTATATATCTAAACGAATTTCGTATAAAACGCACACAGGAATTTTGTTACGATATTAGATAACGGTTTTCAACAAGGTCGGATTTTAGTTTCATATCGACATTTTTTTACGGAAAATTACTGTTTTCTATGCCTTTATCTTATTATTATAATATCCAGAAAATATATGATTTTCTGTAATTGACTATAATGTACATACGCTGGCAACGTGGGCCAAAATGCCCCCCCCCCCCATCGCCGTCTACGGATTTAAGATCATTGCCAATTATCATCCTGGGTCTGCTCATCTGCTCATAATTCATCATTTAATAACGCGGGTAAAATTTCTGATCAATATTAAAGTATAACAATAATAATAATAATATCGAGATTAAAAATTAAATTGGTTCCGTACTTTTCCAATATCCTGATGTTCAAACACACGCAAATTATAACAATACCTATTTTGTCGCCCATATCATTTGTTCGTTGTATTGTTATTATTACAATATTATATACAAACGCGTAACCTGCTTCTACACACACACATATGCATATTTATCTTCTAATTATATTTATTGTTATTAGCGTGGAAAAAAATAATCATTTTCAATAATCGAAACGGTATATAATATAATATACATATATAATATACTCGCAATGTGATATTCATTAGACACGCACAATCCTCGGGATGTGTCCGGCCACCCCGTGGTGTAACCCACTGGCCTTCAATGTCCCATAATACATAGACAATCAGGATCCTTGTCCTTGGAAGTACCGTTTCCTGAAACGATCTATATCGCACGATCCTCAAGGGTGGTTTTAACGGTAGGTCAGTGAAAGGTCGGTAATAAATATATTTTATCACATTGTATTGTACATAATAATGTATTGTATAGGTATACGTTATACGGTTATAACCAAGACGTGTAGTATATATTACGTTGTATTTATTATCGTAAACACATGACATTTTTTCGAGGCCATGATGCGTCCACAATAACGTACGTTAGTTATACGGTATACCATCGGTTTGAACAACCGAAATCCGAAGAGAACAAAAAGAATAAATAACAATATCGGAGGTCTATAGTGAAGTGGTCGAGTTGTGGAATTTTTTACAATGTTCATAAGAAAGTTATAGCACGTATTCAGCTCAAAGAAACTATAAGTCGTCGCAGGGAATTGTAAATTTTTTTTCTAAATTTCAAATATATTATCCAATTTATAAATGTGTGTATATAATATATAGATTATATTCATTATATTATTGATATTGTATATATGGCAGAAATAGAAAATTTGTCATCGGGATGGGAGGGAAAAAAATCGCGCGCTCAAAGCTTCGGTTCGTCGAAAAGAAGAGTGTCTACTGTCGCGCGTCCGGTTTGTTCCACTTACAAGGAGGTCATTAGTCCAGGCGTCGAATTCTGATCGTCGTGCGCTCACGCATCGCTTTTTCTTTCGTTAACTATAATTATTTTAGTTTTTTGAAAAAAACGAGATATCTCGCAATGCAAAACCTCTTAGTTATTTTTCTCTCGAAATTATATATAATTATCGTTCCTTTCTGTTACAGGGTTTAGGGATTATGGGAGGGGGTAATCTTGTGTATAATCTTTCTTGTATGGAGCTTTAACTTTAATACGATATTGCGAATTTACTGTAGGTATATTATATCAATGAGATAGAATATATCTAAATAGATAATTTATTATTATATTTTTTTCTAGTTTTCTACGTACAATAATCATTTCTTATGAATTTTCTCAATCATTTATATGATTAAATTTCGATATTACTTCTCTTCAAAAGCACTCCTTTGTAACACCACATATTTGAAAAGTTTTCATATTTTATTTATTATAATATATTTTTTAATATGGCATATATAAAATATACCCATAAAATATATATATATATATATGATGCTACGTGAGAGTTCAACGACCGGTCACCGTCGCGGCATTGCCCCGTAAAAGTCGTCCGCGAGAGGAAAGGAAGACGAGGGGACGACGAAAAAAAAATGTTGCTATTCCCCCCTCCCCCTTACTGACCTCCAAGATTTTTGCAGTGGTAAATATATCCGAATTAATTTCAATACTCGTTGTTTAAATTATTTGAACCTAAAACAATCGAGAAACTATTTTTTATTTTTATTTATTTGACAAAATAACATAGTATTTAATAATGATATGCTGCATTATTCATTATTATGATCATGTAATAATTTTATAAACAATTATCTGTATTAGATAATAATAGCGAGGATTTAATTTCCATGCTATTAAATAATGAAATAGGATCTTGACATGGTAATAATAATATTTAATATTCGATAAAAATGAATCTTAAATACGAAATAATTTTTTTTTTCGTAACTAACGAGTATGAGATATATTGCATCATTCTTTCATTTTCAAGATAAATCAAACGTGTTTGTCTCATTATCATTATACTTTTATCAATTGATATTTTTACGATATTTCCTTGCAAATCATTATATATTTTAGCTTCTAAATTCTGATCTATTTGTGCTATATACGTTGTTATTATTTATATTTTGTATTATCTTTATATATTTATGTCATTTATAAGTAAATATGTTTTGGTAATAATTTAGATATTTAATATTTAAAAAATTGTTCATTTTATGTCTTGAATATTATTTGAATATCTTAAATTTTTCGAACACATACAAAAAGTATAGTTTAAAAGTATTAGTATTAGTATTCTAAATATTATATTTCAATAATATTATTATAAATAATTCAAATAGGTAAATATCAGAAATATTATTTTTACCCATATGTTGATAGTTATATTTTTAATTATTTAATGATTAGTTTACATATTTTTAAAATAATTTATATTTTATTTTTTCCGATGATTTGAATATCTATATAATATTATAATATATTATGTAAACAGTAAGCACTGTTAAAAATCTAAGTATCTAATACAAATTATATAGCGATTAATAATCAGTGTTTCATATTAAAAAAAAACAAAAATAATTTTATCATTTTTTGTAGCCATAGGTAACATTTTTATACGTTTCTGGGCTTTTGATATAAAAAAGATGGCCTTACCCGATAAACTTCAGTATAAACTTTATAGGTACCGAGTTTATAGATTATTGATAATTTAATGTAAATTACGGTATCTCTGGTTATAAATGTTGAATGTATATAATTTACCAATATAATATTTCTTATTATATGATATACAGAAGAGACTGGACGGCATTTTATATAGGAAGTTTCCGGATAATATAATTAACTCGTTTGCGAGTTCCACCACCACGGTGAGCCGTCAATGATTCCGTCGGCGTGGCGTCGACAATAGCGTTATAATTACGATGGGCGGCGCGCGTATCTATATAGTCACGTCTCACACCACCGACCGAAAGGTCAATGAGCCGATAAATAAATTATGGAAGAGAATCGACAAAAGAAAGGAAAAAAAATTGTGCGTATAGATTGAGGTTAGGTTACCGTTACCGGTGTTGATGTGTGCGAGTATATAATATTATATGTGTGCATAAAGTTGGTCATTGACCTGAGGCGAGTGTCGAATTTTTTTTCGTATTTTTTAGTTTAGCGGTGAAAATTAGTTTCCTCTAAAAATTAAATAAATATATTACATACATTAATATTAAGATTATACGCGTTCGTTAATTACCTACTATAAATAATATTAATGAATTAATAAATATTATGTGAAAATATAAATTTTACCCATAGGGATTTAGATTACGCGTTGACGGTCGTTGTCACAGATAGAAGTTTGGCGTATCAAATACCTACTTAAAATTGATAAGCGCTGTAATAGTGGCTAAAGACTAAAAACTATGTAGGGTGTATTTAACCCGTATAAACCGTTGGATGATGGGGGTCTGTTCCCCGAGTTCTTCTCAGAATAACAAATAAACGACTGCGTTCGTAATTCAACGAATATCGACAGTTGTTCAGCCGGCATTCGGTGCCGTTACGTCAAAACGCTTGACTGATAACAATAACGATAACACGAATACATTGTTAGGCATATATGTACATATTGTTCGAAGAGAAAGGAGAGCCGACGAAAAACCCCCGCGGCCGCCTGACCGACTCTTTTGGCGCACGCGGAAGGAGAATGCAACTTATACCACCGTGCCGTTGCGGTTTTGTGTGTGTTGCACTTCCGATTTTCTTTCACGTACACGGCCTCCTCGCGCCTGGCCACGCCCACTGACCGAACGTCCTCAATATTACACGCTGCGTTGTCGTTCGTTAGTCGTCGTCATTTCATCGGCGGCGGGTGACCTGATGAACTTTTGTCCGCTATATTCCGGGCTGGGAAGTCCTCCCCTCGTCGACCGTTTTGTTACGCTTTCCTGGTCGATTTTCGTTCATTCCCGTTATTATTATTATTGTTATTATTATTATTATTATTGTTCTTTAGTCCGTTCAGTTGCATATTATATATTGTCGTGTCGTTAGCGTTTTTCATCGAATAGTTCACACTATATATATATATATATATATATATATATATATATCATGGTCGCAAATTGCACGCACTGAATACACAATCCTCATTAATTATTAGTTTATTACACATGACGATGTAGGTAACATCGTACTGCGGTAGAGTCGAAAATATTTTTCATATTTTCGTTCTCAAGATAATTTCGCGTTAAATATTTACACCGCAGCGAACAGTTGTGTACCGTAGTAGTGATAGCGATTGACCCAGATTTCGTGTGCAATATATGTGCGCGCGCGCATTGTCAACAAACGCATTACGTGATGACCTTGATGCACATTCAGAGATACCACGCGACAATATCTAATGCCCACGCATGGTACTTTAATTATGATATTATATATACATATTTTCGTTACATTAATACGTTTCCCATCGTGTACCCTTCCCGCGAGCAATTGCCTGCAATACAATACGTAATGCAAGTTGCATCAGATTGCATTATTTTAAATTGTTATGCATTCAAACAATTTATGCTACTGTTTATATAATTTATTGTAAAACTGCAATGGTGCAGTGCTTTGTATAATTTCACTGTAGTTATTTATATATACTGATTTAACGACGTTGTTGGTATATACGCATGTATCGATGAATTCATTTCGTCTATACCAGTGTAGGATTTGTTTTTTTTTTTTTTTTTTTTGTCATAACTCAAATCCGACGATTGAAAATAATTATTTTTCGCATTATAATATAAATATAGAGCGTGAATTTGTCGGCCCGTTGACTGTTGACCGAGTTTGTGTGTGGTGTGAATGCGTATTGGTGTGCGCGATGCATAGGCGTACATACTAGCTATATATAAATATATATCGTACATTATATATGTGATATGCTCTACCGAAAAAGCGAGAGTGTGTTGCCGCCTCGAACGCGCGCGCTTGCGTCGTCGTCCTGATGCACCGGGGCGCATGCGGAAATGCACTCGGCGCCGTCGTTGATGTTCGGCGTGTTTGGCACGCGCGGAGAGGTGGCAAAAAAGTGCAGCTGGCCAGCGGGCGCACGGGGGCGAGAGTTAACGCGCGCGCGCGCGATTAGGGCCAGGGACTAGGTGGCGGCAGCGGCGACGGGACGATATTAGCGGGCGGAATGGGGTGGCGGCGATAGTGGGGGACAGCGCAGCGCATCCTCGTCGTGCAAGCGGAATTCGATGCAGCACACAGACCGATTTGTTGCCTTAGGTCAGTACAACGCCTGGTATCGTTTTAAGAACATTTCGTATTGTTTTCTACATTCATTATAACATTTTTCGTTTTCGTTTTCTACCCCGTTCGTCAACCGTCTGGGTAAGCATTTCATTTTATTATCTATTATAATTTCTATGCGAGTAGTTTTAAATACAGTTTTTGTATATTTATGGATTTACGGTGCATCATAATAATACTTTATGATATTGTAAATTTAGAAAAAAAAAACCATAAAAAAAACTTCCTCTAATGGAAATATCAACTACAGAAAGTAACGCATAAAAAACGAATTTGTACACAATGTTATTATTGAAAAGTTGTATAGTTAGTCCGATTACTCATTGCTGACACCTACAGAGACCATATATGTATAATAATTGAAAAGAATGTGAATAATAACAATAATATAATTAGCTATCATAATATTGTTCGTGGGACGTCGAAGCCATCGGTCTATTTGTTCATAAATAAAATAAAAAAAACATTTTCTCGATTTCGATCTCGAGTACTTCTAGTATTAGTATTATAATAATATGTTTTATGTTAATTTCTTTCCGTCACAACGATATTGTTGTACTTTTCGTTTGTAATAAAATGCACATTGTGCATGTGCAATGGACCAAACGGGAGACCAAGGCTACGACCGTGAACGTTAATAATCTGGTAATTGTCGTGTGTATGCACCGCGGGGTCCTTTCGCGTAGATACAGTCTCGGTCAGATAGATATGCGTTTCATAATCCCAATTGGGTAAGACTCAGAGTGATCTTTGCAGTGCGTAGGTATTATTAACAAAATACGAGTATAATGATATTATCTGTATATTATTCAATAAGCGGAAAACATTTATACAATAATGCACATTATATGCTTCATATTATTTTCATATTTTTTTGTTTTTAATGATATTTTTGGTAAACGCCATATTACAATATCTGCCAAAGATACGGTCCGTCACGAAAATAACGATGCGTTAATTGATCTAGAACAGGTTCATTTTGCAATGACCTAAAATATTTACTCCTAAGAAAAACTATAACGTGTTATGGTTCTGTGTGAATGTTGCATAACATTTCCGAGTATAATACAGTTATTATAATTTTAATTTAGAATATAATATTATATAGGTATTATACATTCGGACGTAAATATTACGTTGAATAAACGTTATAAAAAAATCATAACAATTTAACAATGTTCGTTTTATCGTTTTATGTAATTTTATAGTAATGATGTATTTTAGATTTTAATTGATTAAATAGTCGTTATTAATTAAATTTTTAATGAGATGTACCTCAAAAATGTTAACAAATCATAGTCGTCAGATAATAATAAAAAAAGTATTTTTTATTATACGAATTCTTACGTAAATATATCTGTTTAAATCTCTCGGAATAATCTATAATATTTATGATTTCGTTAAATTTATGAACTGAAGTAGGAATTTATTAAAATAAACGTATTATAGTATTTTGTTAAAACACTCGATATAATTTTGTTATACATACAATAAATTAATATTTTGAAAGTATTTAATCTCAGAATATTTTGTTTCTGATAATCGAGTTGTCTATTGTCGTATAAAATGTGTCAATCGAAATTACGTTATTTTGAACTAATTACAAACCTAAAAATCGTTGTTTTCCATCATAGTCTCTATAACTTAAATTAAAACAGTACAATATAATAATATTATACGAGCGTAATATATGTATTTCTAACATATACGTTCAATTTTCAACAGTCGTGGGCACGACTAAATCGTTTTATTTTGTACATTCAAGTGTCGGATGCGTGCGTCCTAAATGTTATAAATATAGGTATTTGTACAAGTACTCATCGGTACATCTGTTTCAATATACGAAATAAAAGTTATTTTTTTGTTCTACGTGAAATATTTGCGAAATGCACATAATATTAACATAGATAATATTGCAACGGTGCAACCTGCGGTCTTAACCCGCAACGGGATTAAAAAACCGCAAAAGCGACAATTCGAGTTTATATAAAATCAGATATCCATGTTGGAATCGGTAAAATATATTATGTCGAAATAAATTCCTTACCACATTGTAAAACAATATAATTCCGAAGTCTCCAATTTGAATTCCATAAAATCACGTGCGAATGTCGAGTATTCTAGTGTAATAAATAGTACTTATACACATAATTTAAAGTGTGTTTTTACATGTTTATTTTTTAATATTCTATACCGGCCTTGACTCTGATAACGAAACGAAGGACATTTTAATATTACGTACAAACCAAAGTGGTTGTGCAAATCCTTATAGGCTAGTGCGATCCATGGTAAAATGTTAAATGACGACAGTCATTTCATTATATTAAATTATTAAACTTACACGAAAAAATAAATAAAAACTTTAAACCAATTATATTTTATCTATAATATTGTTTATTATGGGTAGATTTAAAAAAATAATACGTAATGCAACGTGCTGAGTGGAGTGATGTGTTTATATAATAAGAATTAAGAGGCCTATGATATTATATTGATTCGTTTAATCGCCAATATTAAACGTCCTTGACCAAAATGCACAATGCACTTTATCAGTTAGGTGCATTTATTGATAAGCACGATATTACATTATATACGCGTAAAGCCGAAACAAATTATGTTGAAATTAAATACATATTAGTAACAATATGATAACAATAATATATTCTATA
The DNA here is from genome assembly GCA_013282895.1 of Eriosoma lanigerum. Taxonomy (NCBI): domain Eukaryota; kingdom Metazoa; phylum Arthropoda; class Insecta; order Hemiptera; family Aphididae; genus Eriosoma; species Eriosoma lanigerum. The sequence goes on from CM023358.1 coordinate 38,894,645, forward strand.
TACATATAGGCATAGAGCCATACAGGGTGATCAGAATTTCGTGTTACGAATATAATGGAAAAAATATTGAAAACCTATGTAAATTCCCACCATATTTGTAACACGAAATTTTGATCACTCTGTACATATAGGTCCATTGTTGGTATGTGATAATTTATAATCAAAGGCAATATAATAATAATTACTAATATAATATATACATATATACGGTTGTGTTTTCAACTTATATATTTTATTGGCTTGTATCGATAAAAAAATAAGAAACAATCGACTCTAATATTAACAGTATATCGATTGAGTTGGCGCATAATATTTTCATACTGTTATAACCGTAATACTACAAATGAAAATAATATGATGGTATATAACAACGTCATTACGTTGATTTAACTAAGTACAAATTATATTATAATTTAATGATCTTATGTGTGGGTGTTATACGCGAATTTTTTATTATATTATATTATAATAATATAAATATCGATAAAGTTAAAAAAAATCATTTATTGAAGAAAAAAAAAATTATTTAATGGTAAATATTATGCTTACGATAACCTATTATACTTGTAGTAGAAAATAATTGAAAATCATTGAGATTTGATGGCGCTAATAAGAGGAAAGAAATAGGTACCTATACTAATAATATTATATCGTTTTACGAGATATTTTTTTTTAAAAATTAAAAAGTAAGTGGGCGCTATGCGTCATTTTGATATAAAATATATTAAATGAATTCGTGGGACGGTAAAAACAATGTATTGTATATAAATTTACTGAATGCGAATTTATTAGATATTATACATAATTTTTTTAAAAAAACAATATATTATCTTTTATATTTTCGTTTGTTAGCTGAAATTCTAATTGCTTAATAGTTAGTTAATACTTATTAATTCATATAATATTATATTATTTTTCAATTTAGACGGTAATCACTTACTTTTTAGACAACATAAAACAATAACCGTCTGCAAAGTCCTAATATACTTTTTATATTAAATTTAACTATATATATTTTGACAAAGCTTTTATTATTATTTTTATATATTTTCAACCAATACAATTTTGTTGATCTAAAAAGTTTTTTCATTACTTTATGGCTTAACGTATATCTAATTTAAGAATTATTAAATTGTAAAATAAAATAAATTAGTACATATATTGATTATTGATATTTACATATAATATCTACAATACAATACAATTATAACTCTTTTAATAAACTCTTATAAATATAATTAAAACTAAATATAAACAATTAGGTTATAAATAATGTACACTATTACTATTTATATAATATGACAACTATAATAAAATAAGAAATAAATTTATAGTTATTATTTAGGTACCTACAATTTTTATCACTGAAAAAAATTAAAAAATACGTTATTAGTATTAATATTATTATTATTATACCACATCTACGCGTTTTTTTAAATGACTTCATTCAACAATTTATCCTTATCGTCTAATAATAAGTGCGTTTTATTTTTATTATTATGTACAAAGAACGAGCATTGACAATAATATATTTTCGTCATTTGATAAATTATGAATTATGATTAGGTTAGTATTTATATTTAATTATGAAAAAAAAAAAAAAAATGTGCTGATAAGTGATATTGGATCTTATCAGAATGCTAAATGTTGGCACTTTGAGCTAAATATGTTTAATAATAACAATATATTATTATTATAAAACAACATTATTTTTTCTTATAACGATGGCAAATAAAAATAAACTCGTATATGATAATTGATACATTTTAATAAAACATTTAAATACAAAGTACCTACTCGTATTATATACGTAGCTATGCAGGTACTATCCATTGTACTATAATCAATTTTAATTTTACTACCTATAAGTATCATGTACCAATCGATCTTTATTTTCATTATGAAACTATTTTCAAGGGCGATACTGATTACGAGATAAGGTAATACGGTAAATAATGTTGGATCATTATAATTATATTATCAGTTATCATATGTAAGCCGTGTAGAACAAAATCATTTTACAATTATAAAAGCAAAAATATAATATTATTCTTATTATTATTGTTATTGTTATTATATGCTTTCGAAAAAAGTGGTATTTTTTTAAAACTTGAAAACGAAATACAAGTTGACTACAAGTTATCGGCATTTTATTTATTAATCTACCACACACAGTTTTCGGAACAGTGAGCAGTCATTTTACCGTTACGATATAATATTGCGATACCTAGCTGATAAAAAAAGCGGATATTTATTTTTTATCCAATATAATAAAATTTGCAGGTATAAAATTATGTTTTATCATATTAAATACATGCGATCTATCGTTAGCAAATCGTGTTTACATATTTTGTTCGGGCTCGATATAAAATGAGTGCATTTATATAATCATTTGTGCACCATATGGACGGATGAGACCGGAGGTCTGTTCGAATCGGTTGATTGAGCTACATGTGCGTAAAGATTTTTGGAATTTTATACGCGTGTATAAATAATTTGAATGGTTAAAAGGGGCAAAGTGAACTTTAGTCACCGATCGTCTTAAAATAATCACAGACGCTTGTCATACAAATCACCGTATATTGAATTAATTTTATTGTTCTTTTGTTTCAACGGTAAAAAGAGAAAATTCTTTATTATAATATTTTATGATGTTTTTTCTCTGTTTACAGATAACATAGTCGCAGATAATTTATGGAGAACTAGTAAATTATTAGTCACTACTAAACCAACAATGAGACAGGTAAATTCCAATTACATTTAATACCTATAGAATAATGATAATTTTATTGACTAAATTTTTTCCCCCGAGTAAATGTACATTTTTAAATTATGATATTTATATAATATTGATAAAATCATATTTATTTGACATATTTATATTGCCTATTAATTTATGTAATAATATCAGCGAATTCATAAATTATGTTTGATTTATAAAAACACAACGTAAAAACATAAAAAAAAAAAAATTATAATATTTCTGAATTTTTGTTTATATTTCACGTAAATCATAATCTTAAATTATTATCCATGTTATAATAATCATTTTAGTGTTATCGTAATCATTTTATTATTTGATTTAGTGCATTTTGCAGAGGATATTATACGTTCACTTTACGATTAAAAAGTTTAAAATAGATATAACTATACTTTACGAGTAAAAAAGTTTCTTTATTATATCTCGAATGCCAGACGAAAACTGTAATTTTTTATTCTTCCTTTCTCCTGCAGACACTATTGCATCACCATCGTCCCTTTTTCCGCTGCAGTGACAATATCGATTTTGTCTGGCCCGTTGGCGGTCACCCCGGACCTCCGACAAAATGTTTTGTCTCGTTTCATTATTTATTTATTTTATTTTTAAATCCGTCCACATATATATCTTAACGTTGTCGCAACGTTTTCTTGGTACGCGTTACCGCCCTCTCCTATAAAACTTTACCGCGTTGCCGCCGCCAATCGATTCCTTCCGCAAACCGTCTAGAATCGCGTTATCGAACTTTCCGGTCCGCCATTTTGTCGGGACGGATTTACACTAGACAGCAGCCGCGTAATCTGATACAGCTCCGGTGGCCTGGCTATAGGTTCAACGACCTCCCGTTAAATATTTTATTATTTTACTCCTCTTCGTTTTTATCAGCTCGCAGAAACCACAACACATTATATGATAACACTGTGATTATATTTGTTTACTGACAGTTGTTTACGTTAAAATTCATGCTGTTCGTTTTTGCTACAAATTAAAATTTAGTTATATAGAAAAAATAAAAGTTAAAACCATTTTTATAATAAACCATTTGTTAATTCATCTATTTAAATATGGATTATTATTATAACCATGGACGTGTTATAAATATTTGAAATCATGAACTATGTTATTGACTACATTGATATTTGGCAAACATAATAAGTACCTATATCAATGTGTTTGTATTGATAAGTTATTCTCTAATGTCTGTAAGTTATTCGCAGATGGCCTTCCAGTTATTCTATTAATAACATTCTTATAAGGTCATGGGCTAAATTTAATTTAATTAAGTAAATATTGAACAGATATCTTTCACGCGGTATTTAATAACAAACGCATAAGTAATAATTTGTCTGCTCGTTTAAAATTACACGCTTAATAAAATTAAAATAAATAAAAAATTGTAAAAATCATATTCTACATACTGCTCACGCATATTGTATTATATATTTTTTTTGCTTACAGCTAAAATAATGCATCTATTTATTTTAGCCAACACGTCATAGTCAAATACTGGCACCGATATATAAATGCGACCGCGCGATCGATAGTGCAGTTTGTAGGGCTCTTAGTTGGCACTAGTGACCCATATTTCGACTCCTCCTTATCCCCCTACCCCAAGATTCCACACCATTCCTCCCCTCCAATTACCATGAAAAGGCACCGCGTTCGACCTCGTCGAGAGCATCCGCGACGCGTGCTTTTAAAACATTGTATATACACTCTCTCATAATAATGTATATGAGCAGTAATTTTGGCCATGCGATTAGATCGAAATGCGCACATCCAGCTAAAAATAATATACCCAAAGACGGAAGGTGAAATCAATAGACTTTTATGACCCTGAATAGTCAGTTGATATATAAAATATATATATCGCACATTATTCATGTATACATATAATAATTTTCTTTATAGGAAACGCCTCCGATGGAAACCGACCTGCCGTGGGACTTTAACTCGATCAAAGAAGAAGAGTTCGACAAGTTCGTGGACTACATTGTACTGGATCAACCGCCAGATCCGAACAATCCAAATCGAGCGGAGAGCTCTTTACCCAGGAACTTAAAATTGAAGAAAATTGGAAAAAAGGTATTTTAGAAATGATAGTTAGGAAATATAACGCACATTATATTTTATATGGGTGTTAACCATTCGATTTGGGTTTTTATTTTACAGATAACTGGCGTAAAAAGTGCCATATACATTCCATTGGGCACTAGGTTCGGTCCGCTAGTAGGCGAAGTGTGCGTCAAGGAACATGCGCCGAATGGCAAGAGGAAATACTTCTGGAGGGTAAGTTTCGCTAAATATATCCGTACGGCTTTTCATAATGCTTTTGAACACTAATGTTATGTCGGGTTTAATGACGCTATCTTATCTACAACTCTGTCCATACTTTTTTTTATCAGGTCCAACTCATGCTAGGCCAAGATAATTTCTGGCGGAAAATGCGCCAACAGGTAAATTCGCTTTGGCTATACTTTATTGTAGACATATATTCTTCTAAACTATCGCCAAATTTTTCTAATTTATTTCTCCGGCATTTATTTTATACCGTCCATATTGTACATCGTTACAGATCTATAAAGAGAACAAGCCGTTCTATTATATTAATACATACGACGAAACGAAATCCAATTGGATGCGGTATGTGAGTGCTCCATATTCGCCACAATCACAAAATTTAATCGCTTGCCAATGCGGGGTAAGTTCAATAATTTATATAATTCTGATTTTTTATAACTGTTTTAATTATTATCGTTGTTTTTGCAGACTGATATATTTTTCTATACAATACGACCGATTTATCCAAATGAAGAACTACTTGTTTGGTACTGTCGCGAATTTGCCGAGAGACTAAACTACCCGTCAAGCGTTGAACAAATGATTCAACGAATGCAAGGAAGTAAGTTAAACAAAATCGAATTTGTATTATTATTTTAAGTACCGGGATGCATAAGATTTGCCTATCCAATACGCCGCGTTAACTTAATAAAAATATCATGATGATATTAATATTTTTTTTTTCTATTTGAGTAGATAAATCATTATTGAACATTTGACATTTAAAAATTTTTTATTTAAATTTCTATACAACTGTTTAACATTTAAAATATGAAATTCTTATTTTTTTTCGTTTTATTTTTTTATAATAATTAAAATTAAATTAATTATATTATTCAAAATTGTTTTTAGTTTTTTTAACATATAATTATATTGTATTGTTTTAATTCAATAGAAATACAAACGTCTACGTCGCCTACATTGCCCATGTTAGCCGACGGTGCTGATACGGTATCATCGTCGTCAACCCCTCCAACGCCACCACCACAACCGGCTGACAGTGGTGATGTCACCCTTAAGACGGTCAACCGTGTCCACTGGCAGGACGATGACATACGCAACGAGTTCGATAAAGCAATGACCAACAACGAGACGTCCATGCGCCGCGTGGTGATAAGCCCGGTCAAAGAATACGCTGATAACGGGAACGCCGACGTGTTGAGATTAGACGCGTTGCGTTTGAGACCCGTCGACGACGAAGGCAAGGCCCAAGGATACGCTCAATCCAATTCGGTGCGATCTGACGAAGGGTACCACAGTCACACTTATCACGACGATGCGCCGACGCCACCCGAACATTTGTCAGACTCTGATGATAGTTCCAATTGTATTTTGGACTACAGGTAAAAATTATTATAATAGAATATAGTATACTCAAAAAATTGAAAAAAGTTTAAACATTAACAGTTATAATAATGTATGTAAATTTTATTATTATTATTTTTTTTTTATAGCAAAAAATCGAAATTGACCAAAACTGAAGAAGATACGTCGGTCGAAGTAGAAACGAATGAGTTTCTCAAGGTGAAAATTAAGCTGCGCAAAGCGTCGCAATACCGAAAGGATACGGATCAATTGCAAAAAGAACAAACACCGCCGCCGCCGCCGCCGCCACCACCACAGCAGCAGCCTTTAGTCGAGCCCGCAGTGATCGTTGTCCGCTCTCAATCGCCTAAAAGATATGCTGAACCGTCTTCATCCAGCGCGTCTCTATCCGGCAATGATGCGGCCGTCGAATCGCAACCGAAGAGACTCAAGCTCGAACCGTTACCCGTCACGCTGCCACAGCCGTCGGTTATCTATTCGTATCCGAGAGATCAGAAATCGCTCTTGGAGAACCTGTTGCTCCAAAGCAAAGAGCCATCGGTCCCGTCTGACAGTGGTCCAGTGACTCACGCCGCAGCACCAATTGCGCCGCCGTTGCCGCCACCGTCATCGCACCAAGTGCACGCCGCCGAGCAACCGTACAACAATAACGTGCAACGCTACGTGTCCGCGTCAGTCAGTCCAGATTCGTCGACCGCTAAAACCCTACTGTCGCCCGTGCAGCTGTCGCCCCTGCATCAGATGCACCGAAGCCCACCACCCCTACATCAGATGCACCGGAGCCCACCGCCTACGATCCTCGTGTACCCGACGCCGGCTGGCCAACAGATCCAATACGTTCCGTATCACCACCAACATCACCATCACCATCAGACACACCTGTTTCCGCCGCAGAACAACAACGTCAGCGGCGGCGGTTACCAATGTCATTATTCTGGTAACCATGCGGTCGAGTCCAGCAGTATCGGAAGTCCACCGGCAGGCTCCATGTCGCCCGCGGACGACGTGTCACCGTGTGGCAGTCCGGGGAGTGCCGGTAACTCGCGCGGTTACAGGTCACTGCCGTATCCGATAAGCAAGAAAAACGGTAAAATGCACTACGAGTGCAACGTGTGTCGCAAAACGTTCGGCCAGTTGTCCAACTTGAAAGTGCACTTGAGAACGCACTCCGGCGAGAGACCGTTCAAGTGTAAGACGTGCGGCAAGAGTTTCACGCAATTGGCGCACTTGCAAAAACACAACTACGTGCACACCGGTATGAAATAGTTAATTATATAATTTAATTTTTTCTTCCGCATTGCGCAATATAATTGCAATAAAATATAAATACAATAACTAATCGCGCCTTCATTTTTTTTTTTTTTTTTAATTATACAGGAGAACGTCCACACGAATGCGACGTGTGTCAAAAACGTTTTAGCTCCACTTCGAATCTTAAAACCCATTCTAGGCTACACACCGGTGACAAACCGTTCGTTTGCGAGATATGCTCGTCCACGTTCACGCAACTAGTGCATTTGAAACTGCACAAGCGAATCCACACTAACGAGAGACCGTTCACCTGTCACTGTTGTCAAAAATCCTACATCAGCGCCAGCGGATTGAGGTCAGTACCAAAAACACATTGTTTATTTATTTATTTATTTTTTTTTTTACTATAATTATTATTAATTATATATTATGTCTACGCGGTTTTCGCGGTTCAATCGTAATATTAATTGTTCGTTGTCGTCACACAGGACCCATTGGAAGACCACGTCCTGCAGGCCATCGTACCCGGGCAGTAAGGACGACGTGGTCGAACCGCGATCCAGCCCTGACTATCAGGGATACCACCACAACGGATACGCAACCGGCATGATGATGGAACAACAGACGGACGACGCGGATCAAAATAATATGTACGGCAACGGACCGCACGTCGGAAAAAAACACGACGACGAGCCCGAAGACGAAGACGACGTGTACGCTCATTTGCAACCGCATCACCATCAACCGACAATAGCTACCGTCCAACCGGAAGTGGTTCAACGACCGTCGGTCATCGAACAGAGGCACTTTATCGAATGCACATAAAAAATAATAAATCTTTCAAAAATGTATAAAAAAAAAAAAAACACTATATGCATACGGATTGACGAGAACAATAGCAAAACCCTAAGACTATAGATATTTACTGTGAAACATATTATTATATTGACACAAGCGGATTTAACGACCATAGCCGTTAGAGTTTGGCCCTTCTCACAACACATAATATTATATAAACACTAGAATATAATATTATTATTATAATGATTTATTTTATTATTATTATTATTATTGTTTTTTTTTTTTTTTTTTTTTTTTTTTTTTTTAATATATATAAATATGTGAAACTCGATAAGCTCAAAGAAGCCAAATATTTAATTATATATTTTTAATCTGAACATTTTGTCAAAAACAAAAGATAATTATTATTTTCTTTTTTAGAGCAGAAAAACAAACTGCATTTGATTTTTTTTTTTTTGTATTTGATTTATTTTGATTTTTTATTTAGCGGTCGATTTATAGACTTAGCGAAATGTACTGATTGTTAATTTTGTATAGACGTTTAGTTTTGTACTTTTAAAACAGATATTATTATAATGTTCCTAATTTTGTTTCGATTTTTTTTTCTATTTATGTAGACTGTAAAATGTAAAAAATATTAATACACATAATTATAATTATATAAAATAATTAATATTAAAATAATACTATTTAGCTATTTATATTATATATATATATTATTGTACGATACGGATGAAGTTTTGTTGATCTCAGTTATGTTTTGTAGATAACGATTGTGTTGAAATATTGGGAAGGAATTTTGGTTATAATATTTTTCTTTGTGATTTGATAGTGAGGGCACTAGTTTTTCATGGTTATGTTTTTTTTTCATTATAGTTTTGCAACAGAAAATAAAAATCACACTTGAAAATAATATTATCATTATGCCTATACATTATAAAAACGTAATTTTGTAATATTATTAATGTGAACTGTTATTTTACCTTTTACTATTATTATACTTCCAATATAATATAAATTATTATGTTGATAAATATAATTAATGCGTTTTACTTTTTACTACAAACAACCTATGTACGTAATAAATGTAATTTTATAAGTTGCATGTCTTGTTTGAAGTACAATTCAGGTAAGTACATTTAACTATACCCACCTGATACAAGAAATATGGACTAAAAGATGTATCAGAAAAAAATCTTTATATTAAAAAAAATATTTATAGGTTCAAAAATATTGGAATTATCATCAGATTATAAAACGTAGAAAATTTGAAATAGATTGTACCAAAATGTGTTTGGTGTGCACAAAAGAGGTATATTACTATATTAGTACCATTCAATATCATCATGAAATTGAAAAATACTAATTTTAATATGTTATGTAGATTTTTTCAAGCGAGGTGAGTATTATAGTATCTGATAGAATATATTTATACTTGATATTCGTTTAATTTCAGTAAATTATATTGTTTGTACATTTCGCATTTGCAAATAATAATTATAGGTAGATTAGACAATAGTTTATTTTAATAATATCAAATCAAATTAAATTAAATAATACAAAAATTATTGTTAAAATAAAAATACTGATAATTGTTACAGTTTACAATACATAATAATTATAAATACAATTTTCTAGTTCCGAATGATAATAATATGAATATAATAGACACGAAACACAAAATGATTATTATAAAAAGCATAATATTATATGAACGTAAATACATAATAATTTGTGCTCGCAATTACTATTATATAGTACAAGAAAAATGTTATATAACCATATAAACATAACGATAAACAATAATACTTTCATTTCAACAGTTAATTCTTGATCGCGTTGAATATAAACGTTCAATTATTTTACTTCTGCTATATTGTATATAGTATATAATTGGCTCGCGTATTTTTCATATCGATTCGAACCATAAAATTATGGTTGATATATACTACTAGTATGTACATACTACATATCGAAGCTAAAAAAGAAAAGAAAAATATTTAATTATGCATAAACGTTATTTATTATCTTGTTTAAATATCGAAAATAAGTTTTATGTTATAATATGTCAATATAATTGAGTATTGTATTATTATATTACAGATATAAGTTACGTAAAAATAAAATGTTTTATTTTTAAAAATTTGAATACTTACAAGTAGACACCATATTCTATATTATATTGCATGATTTTTCGACGTGAAACTTTCATCATTCCTATAAGGTTATAACAAAAACAATTTATTGGGTTATTAAAATACCGATATGCAATTAGTTAATCGTTTCGAAGTTATACGAATACCTTGGAAAAATATGGGATTATTTTAATCATTTTATCATAATATTATATTGTGGGACATTATCCAGGTAACCTACAGGTTACCTGCAGGTTACATATTATTATTACGTTTGACGAGAGGGGGAGGTGGGGGTCTTGACACAATCATTTACTGGTCAATTATTTTGTAACACTGAAAATTATGTACCTATACCAGTATTTATGCCTACATAATATTGGGACCTATCCCCCGGGGGCATTTACAGTTGTTACTTTTCTGATTATTATTTTTAAGTCCAGCCGAACCATTGTTGTCGAAACGGACCACTTTCTAATTTACGTGGAACGTGTTTGTTTCGACTTTGCGGGGATACCGAAGTCGAACTGACAAAGTGGGAATAAAGTCGTGAACTGCATTAGGCATAAATACCGACGAACTCGACGTGGATGAACCATATTCATTCGTATTTCCGTCCAAACCACGCGTTATTTTTTTACGGTTTGATATTATTTTAATACACGAATTTTCGTTGTATTATTAATAGTCAAACAACACGTTGTTTCGCGTCCGTCCGAAATGATTACACAGGCGAGTCTTATTTCATATTCTAGTTTCGTTAGAAATTTATCGATTTTACATATTTTCAACCTATCTAATATAATATTATACTAATACCGTTGTCGATTATTTGTTTTTACAGTGCATTTTTGTGTCTGCCGTTGTAGCTGTAGCTCTGTCGGTACCAGTCACCCAAGAAGAATATGCTAGATACATAGCCCAACAACAAACCCAGCGGTTAGAGCAATCGGAAAAGACCGGTCAACCAGCCCGGAGACCAGTGCAACTGGTGCAAATAGTTCCGTCCGGAAATGCAGCGTACCAACAACAGCAACCGACCTCCGCGCGGTTGGCGTATCAACCCGCGGCGCCAGCGTATCAGCCGCAACCGTCGTACCAGCCGCAACCGTCGTACCAACCGCAACCGTCGTACCAACAAGGGCCTCAGACGTACCAACAACCGGAAGAATACCAACAACCAGAACAGCAATATCAACCCGGACCCGCCAGAGCACAAGTCGCACCGCGACCAAAAGCTCTACCCAAGCCCAAGTCTCTGAACAGACCGGAAAAACCGGAGGACGAAGAGAACGACAACAACGTGAGTAGTAGACCATTTAATACATTGTTTTTTAGGAAGTTTCTAAATGTTTATCACAAATTAAATCATTTTTATGCGTAAAATTAAACTATTCGTATACATAAGGTACATATTATGTTTTTTATGAATAATAAAAAATATATGTTATGGGAAAGATGATGAAGCTCTCAAATAAATAATTAAAAATTTAAAACAGTCGCGAGAAAAACTATTAAATTAATGAATGTCCACAATTATTGGGACAGTAAAATGAACAATAAGAGAAGGTTTCCGTCACTAAAAAGTGTTTATTAATAAAGATTTTACCAAAAAAAAAAAAACCAATAGTTTTGAAAGAGTTAGATGTAATCAAAGTAAATTTAAATATTTGTATTAGAGAATTTGATTGTTATGTAAGAATATATTATTAACATACATTGTGTTATTATACAGTCTTTATTTATAATGAATAATATTTTATTTAATTGCTTTTAATCGTATAGAAAGTGTATTGGTGTTTTTAGGTTTCGTAACAAAATTTAAAATGCAACTTTATAGTTTATTAATATTATATTTATGCTATTTTAATTATTGTTTATAAAATAACTACACTTTCACTCAAAAACTACGTAAACGCTTCATAATACCGTCATTAAATTATGTAAAAATGTAATTTAGAATGATTTTTATTAAAATTGTATTGTGCTTATTATACATTTTATTATTCACATTAATAAGTTTTAATGTTATAGAAATAGAAATTTATATTCATATAAATTATTTTTTCTCGTTTTGATCATTAGACAATTTGATTTAAAATGATATAATGTATACAATAAATACATTTATGCGGACAACTATAAAAATAAATATCGCTTTAGTTACATCGTATATTTAGAATTATTAATTTATATATTTTTTTTCAAACCGTTGATAGATATATTATTAAAATAATATGTAGATTAAGTCAAATTTAAATTACTCGATTAGGTATCGAAGGAATTGAAAAGCGATATAAAAGATTTAAAAATGAACTTTTTAACTATATTTCAATAATATAATTGTACAAATTTGCATTAATCTCGAAAAAGTCATAAATTAGTCGTTGAGAT
>CM023358.1:38907659-39012305 GCA_013282895.1 Eriosoma lanigerum
AGAAATGTATAGAATGTGTAGGATAGAATGCGTTTATAAAGTTATGTTCGAGTTTTTGCTGGCCGGTTAGCCGAAAAATCAATCCAATTACGATGTAACTGTAACGAAAAAAATAACCTGTATACAAAGATGTTAAGTGGTCGGAAATCGGGTGTAGACGAAATATACGTTTAAATTGTGCAATAACTTATGTTATTTTCTAAAATGAATTTCTGAAATCTTAATTCAGCCCAGTATAAACTTCCTGCTAATAATGTTTTGGTATGTTAATGAGCTATTATTTCGTTTAATAAATTGTAGGTTATAGTTTATACGAAATATTAAACAATCGATGATAATAATACGATATTTTTACAACACGCGATTATCGTGCGAAACGCAAAGAAATGTCATAATAATAATAATAATAATAATAATAATAATAATATTATTTAAATATTATTACCGGACGTGCACGACTGTGCTGCAGTTGTCACGACTTAACCCGACCGTATCGCGGTTACGCAATACACATCGATATTATACGAGCACGGGCGGCGGAGTTGCCGACTGGATCTATCCGGACGGTCGTTACTATCGTTAATACGCGCGTGCAGATACTGAGAAGACGTTCACTTTTGTTTCACAATATAATGACACAGTCGGCGGACAAATTATTATGTTATAACGGCCGATGTGCAGGCGGGCAAATGAAGAAACTTTAGAAACGCTTACGTATATTTGCGTATTATGATTATAATATTATGTGACCCAATACACGATTGATATTGTAATATTTATTATACTCACATTTGATATAATATTTTTAACGGCGCTGGAAACGATTTCGAGTGCGTTTAAATCGTTTGCCCGAGATAAATTTCGATATATTTTATTATTATTATTATTATTCAACAACTAAAAAATATACTTTTTATATTATATTATAAAAAATTATATTGTTAAAACAAATTTTCGATTTTATTTCCTAATGAATTTTGAAAGCGTGTACTGTGTGGGCGTATATAGATAATCGGATTTTCACTTTACACGACCAACTAACTAGTAAAACATGTTGTTTAAACAAATGAATATATTAGATTATCCGTTGAAATGATTAGTGATCACTTATTAGTCTTCGGTATATTATAATATATATTATGCGTACGAAAAATTATTTATAGTTTTTATTTCGAGGACTTAAACTTGTTAGAAATTGGTATTATTCGATATAATATTGATTTCTTTCACAAAAAAAAAAAAAGGCGTAGTTATAATATACATAATACTATTTGTTTATATTTGTTTGTGTAATAATATTAGAGTATACATATTTCATTGAATTCAATCACAAAAAAAAGTAGGAATAAATAACTAATATAATAATATTTATAGAAATAAAATGTGTTTTTTTTTACATTACAGCCTAATGCTCAATATCAATTTTCGTTCGACATCAGTGACGACGAATCGACAAACTACCATAATCGTAAAGAGCAAAGGGACGGTGAAAAGATTACCGGAAGTTATAGCGTTGTAGATTCCGATGGATTTATCCGTACAGTTACATATACAGCCGACCCCGAAGAGGTATTTATTCGTGATTTACAAATAAACACTATTTAACATATTGCGGAAGAATTACAAGTTTAAATCGATCGACAATATATGCAATATACGTTGACGGGAAATATATCATTCAAACTTAGTTTATTTCACATATCTCTAACAATAATGAATTATTATCGATTCAAAATTTAACGCTATCATTTTCAATTTATATTAATTATATATTTAATAATAAAAGTATAAAAACCGTTTTACAAATCGATTGCATAGTGAGAAAAATGAATGTTTACTTTCGAAAGCCTAAGTAATTATTAGCGTATCATTGTATCTGCAAAGACTAGAGACCGTTATGTCGAATATTATATTACTTCAAATAAACATATTTAAATATATCTCTATTTGATAAAGGATAACTATATCATGTACTAAAATTTATGTTAAAACTTAAAACGAACGAATTATTATATAATGTAAATGTAGTATAAAAGTATAATTATTATAAAACACGAATCTTGACGTATTACAGGGATTCAAAGCCGAAGTCAGCCGAGAACCAACAAACATCCAAGTAAAGATCCCCACTCCAGCACCACAAACAGCATCGCCAGCACCGCAATACAGGTTACAGGAAAGAAAACCTCAGCCACAATACATCGCAGTCCAAGTACGTATAGAAAACATAAGAATAGTTTGATAAAGACGTTTAATTTTTTTTTTTTTTTTTGTTGATAACAATGTCGTTCAATAATAACTATTATTAGATAACAATTATACAGTTATATACAAAACAAAAATAGTTAACAATATAAATTATATTATGTATAACGAGATAATATGATATAATAACTTATGGTAAATAAATTGTCGCGCAGGCCAGTGAACCGGAATCCGCGGAACAACCGGCCGAACCGATTTCCGGTTATTATCGCGCGGCTCCGCAACAGGTCAAGGCACCGGCCCACCGGTTCGCCGTAGCCAGACCACAACAGGCCGGCAAAACCGCCCAGGCCTACGCCGTCGCACCGGCCAACTCGCCGGCACCAGTCTATCAGACATACCAGCAGTAAGCTATTGGACGGTGGATTGCCTATGTACGGAATACTCGTGCTTCGGCGTCCCAACCACAATCGGCCATCAATCCGTCCTGGCGAGCACTAATGTCGAGGCCGTAGACGTAGTCGGAATGATTTTGATGGCTCTGGCTCGGTTCCGATGACGTACTGTAATCCCATATCCTATAATATTATATAAGACGGTCATAATTATATTATATTTTTATTTGTAATTACGAAAGCGTTTAGATTATATTAATATGTTTTTAAAATCTCCATCAATTGTTTATATTATTATTATTATATTGTCTTTTAAGAATAAAATGAAATTTTTGTGTACTTTGTCGTGCAATCGTATGACGCCGAAGCCAACGTCGACCAGTGGTGCGGCGAACACTGCACGCGTTTGACCGCGTCTTGGCAACCCTATGTGATAACAACAAAAATTTTCTCGTTGAAATATTACAAAATTGCCATAGACATCTTTGAAAAATATATACAGACTTCGAGCTGGAATATCGGCGTTAATAGTTTCCGCACGTCCCAAATTCGTATCAACCCTTCTGATCCACCTGTGGCCAACACGAACGGGTGAAATTGATTCCACGAGCAACTCAATATTTCTGCCTGATGGGCGTTTATCTTGACGCTCGGTCGCAAAGGCGATGAACAGTCCCAAATATCTAACATTCCGTCACCTTTTAGAAATATATTTGTTAAATTTTTAATAATAAAAATAATAAACAATATTAAACCATCAAGAGATTAATGATAATGTGTGATTTTAATAAAAAAAAACATATTTACCCGAAACCGATGCGAAACATGACGACAAAAAGGGAGACCACTTGGCTTCGTAAACTAGTCTATCGTGACCTTTGTACGTCGTCAGCGAACAAAACTTATTGGGATCCCACTGAAGAATACAAAACTTTTACTTAAAAAACTTTACAAAATACATTTATTATTTGCTTAAAAATATATAGGTTTGGGTAAAAGTTACAATTGCTCTCGATGTAAAAGCCAGACAAATAAGAATATAATGAACGGAGAATGTTTTCGTTTTACTATTACAACGGGAAACTTTCTGAACTCTTTACTCGAAATAAATTTTCACATTTTTTTGTCGATCCAAACAAATTGTATATAATTCAAAGTATTTTAACTAATGAATAATCACAACTTTTATGTTTCAAAAAGAAAAAAAATAATATGTTATAGGATTTTGTTTAAATAAACACAATTTAATATAAAAATTTAAATAATAGTGTAATCCATTTAGTTTTTCGTTTTTCGTCGACATTGATTGATTTTCTAAGATTTACCAAGATTAATTAAAAACTAGTAAAACCAAGGTTTAATTTATATTAGCACTTTAAGTGTAATTTGTTTTACGTATAAATTTAATTTTAATTCCTTACCAATTTCACTGAACAGTCCCACGATGCGGATAGCAGGAAATCGTCGATTGAATTTTGACACCAGTCAACGCTGCACACTTCTTTCTTGTGCTCGTTAAATATCGCCAAAGGTTTCTGTTAAATAGATAAATAAGATTATTATAATAAACAATATTTTACATTTTGATAGGGTTCGATATATAATATTTCAAATTAGCATTACTTTTGGACAATTATAATTCCACATCTGTAGGGTACCGTCCCCGCTACCAGTAACCAATAGGCTTTCTGCAGTTCTGCTCCAGACTACATCGAATAATCCGTCTTGCCAAAAAAATTCATAATTTTTCGTTATCGAACATTTGTCTTCATCGTAAGTGACCAAAAACAGGGTTCCACCGCCTTTAAACCCATAGTACTGAGATGTGGCTATGGCTAGAAAGTTCGATCGATTGGGCGAGAATTTTACGGAGTAGCCATGTCGATTTTCTGTTTTATAAGTAGTCATTGGAAAAAATCAATCTAAAATAAAATAATATTTTTGTCGTTCGAAATATTTTTATGAGAAGTGATTATTAATATTTTTTCAGATTTTTTTCTCCAGGTTCAGAAACACTGATTTAAGTCTTAAAGTTTAAAAAAAAATTATATTACAGTAAAATACGTTTATATAAAAACTTAATATTATATATATATATACATTTTATATTAAATCATTTATATGTATATGGTTACATTATGTAGGTACTTGTACGTTATTATTATATACGTTGTTCTCAGTTATTTCTAGTACCATATTAATTGTACACAAGTACACATATTGAAAACGTTATAATTTTTTTCATTATTAGTATAATTTATTACATTTACAGTCGATTAATTTTGTTTAACGACTCGTAACTAAATTAATACATTAAAATTATTTCAATTAACCATGATATAATTTGCATTTCCCATGATATTATTATGCAGACTATTCTTAACTTAAAATAATGTTGTTCAAATAATTTTTTTAGTAAGTATTTAACACGTTGTCTATGTGTAAATTATGTGATAATATATACGAAAATCTCTCACGTTCATGTAAAAGTGTTCAATTAAATATAAATGTATATTGTATACCTAATATTGAATAGGTACTTGGTTAATTGCACAAATTGTGAAAAGTTATTAGATAAAATAAAATATCAATGGAAGTTAGTTAACATTGAAATTTTACTAATAATTACCTCATTACGAAACTATTAATGTTCAATAAATATACCAAACTATGACTATTATTACAAACTTGTATTATATCTATTAAAGTTATTTTTAATCTTCTGACTTGAAAATGTATTGTTATATAAAAAAAAAGTGTATAATATATTCCTTTAATTATAAATATAATATCTCCTAAATTAGTACACATTTTTAAATAAAACTTTAACGTTTAAATTTCGAGTAAAATTGATGTTTATTTTTTGTTAAAAACACATTTTAAAACATATTCACATAATATGAAAATCGAATTGACGACAAACTAACTTCTAAATAAAAAAATATATAAGATTTATATTTTTAATGGTGATTAACTAGATGTCTAGACCTCTGTGTACCTAATTAAGGGTTAATAATAATATAATAAATAAAAAAAAACACTTAAATAAGCGAAAACAATATAGTAAATATATTATACATTAGTACACAAATAATGTGAATATTATTATTTTTTATGAATTCTTAATTTTACATTCTAATTGTACAATTTATAATTAAAATATGTATTTAATGTATTAATTATTGAATATTTTCAATATCTAGTCTAGTTATGAATTAGAAAAGGTAATATATTTATGATTTTTAAGAGTAATATGTACCTACTGTAGATATACGTATTTTTTGTTTAATAATAATATCTGCACTATTTTATAAAATATATTATAGATTAAACTTTTAATAATATAAAAAAAATAAATATTTCCAGTGAACAAAATATGTTTTTTTAAAAGCAAATAAAGGTTTTATACTTAAATATTTATTATTTATCGTTATAGATTCAATAATAATTTATAAATTAAAATAATAACCATAAATATGTTTAAATAGATAAACAATTAACATCTATCAGGTCAATTACTGTAAATTATTTTAAAAGGGCTTCTTGAATAGGATAAGAAATTGAGGCATTTTAGAAAAACTTTAGGAATTTCAACGAAGACATTTCGTAGCAACAAAACACCAAAGAACTTCCGGGCTTTCATTTAATCCAATTATCTTATGACGGTAGTACAATCGTAAAATAGAAACCCTACGCGCGTAGGTTTTAGATACCATCGATCAACGTTTTAGTCCGTCGTTAGAAGGGTCACATTTAACCAGACCCTCGATTCAAGTGTTTTATATTTTAATAAACATAAATTATGATACCTCTATTATTCGTTTATTTTATAGCAACGCTAAAAGTTTTCAAAAAGACTACGCCCAATGGTAATTCGCCGAAAACATTAAGAAAATACAAATATGTTTACGCTTTTACGTGAAATGATTCGTGTTTTAGGTAAAGTCACTATCTACCTCGGTAAACGAGACTTTATTGATCACTTGGACAGAGTGGATCCAATCGATGGCGTTGTTGTTGTCGAAAAAGACTATTTACAAGGACGGAAGATTTTTGGAATGGTTAATCAATTTTATAAATTAATACTATATAATTAGTATAGCAACTATGTATTGACAATTTATTTTTAGGTGTCCACCACTTACAGATACGGTCGAGATGAAGACGAGGTTATGGGTGTAAAATTCAGTAAAGAAATGGTATTGGCTTGTAATCAAGTCGTGCCGCCGGTAAAAGAAGTCCCGGAATTATCTGCCATACAGAAAAAATTAGTTAAAAAATTCGGCAATACTAACGCATTTCCATTCGTATTCAATTTCCCGCCAAATTCTCCATCCTCGGTGACTATACAGCCAGGTGATGATGACAGCGGTAAACCTTTAGGAGTTGAGTATAATATTCGAACGTACGTGTCGGACAACGAGTCGGACAGAGGAAACAATAGATCTTCCATCGTACTTGCTATTAAAAAGGTTTGTCTGTTTAACGTTTAGTTTTTTTTTTTTTTTTTAACTTAAAAATGTGTAATAAACACTCAGTTACAATACGCTCCGTCAACAAGAGGTCAAAGACTGCCAAGTTCGTTAATTAGCAAAGGATTCACGTTTTCTCATGGAAAAATCAGTCTGGAAGTAACGTTGGACAGAGAAATATACCATCACGGTGAGAAAGTCATAGCCACGGTCGTCGTAAGTAACAGCTCGAGAAAATCCGTAAAAAACATTAAGGTAATACAATAATTAAAATAAATAATAATAATTGTACCTCGACGCTTACGATTATATTGGCAGCAATACAAACGATTTATAATAATAGCAGATTGTTAGTATTGTTATACTATTAATATAACCTATTATATACAGGTGTACGTAGTTCAACACACCGAAATCACAATGGTTAACGCTCAATTTTCGAAATTTGTTGCAAGTCTGGAAACCCGCGAAGGTTGTCCTATCACACCAGGAGCAGCATTTACAAAACAATTCTATTTAGTCCCATTGGCATCCAGCAACAAAGACAGGAGGGGCATTGCGTTAGACGGACATCTCAAAGTAGGTACCTACCTATTATATATTATACTTTGTATAAGAATATTCGTGTTATATTTATTTAAAATTATATTATTTTCAATTAATGATAAACTAATTACAAAAAAAACCAGTACTTATAATATTATATATTTATTAGGACGACGACGTTAATTTAGCATCGTCCACGTTGACGTTGGAGGGCAGAGGTCCCAGCGATCAAACAGGTATCGTGATTTCATATTCCGTCAGAGTAAAGTTGAATTGTGGTACTTTGGGAGGCGAACTGGTGACCGATGTGCCGTTCAAACTCATGCATCCGAACCCAGGTATATTGCGCATTATACATTTTCAAATTAATTATAAGACATACGATTATTTTAAACGTAGCATCCGATGAATCGACCGCGGCGCAACCCAAACAATCGCAAAAGGGAATGTTGAAAAATATGAAAAGTACGGACAGGATGAAGTATCAAAAGAGTTTCGGAGATGACGATGAAGATAATATAGTGTTTGAAGATTTTGCGAGACTCAGGTTGGCAGACGAATAACAATAAAAAAAACCCGTCAGGAAGGATTAAAATTATAATTATAAATTATATAATGTCTAAAAACAGCCGTTTCGAATTGTGATGCTTAACTATCGCTCATTGATAAGAAATCCAGAATTTGTATAAAATTGAAAATCATTATTGCTATTTAATATTATTATTATTATTATTATTATTTTACTATTATTAATACATGATTATAATAAAAACAGTTCTTGTCACCGTCTTTTATGACTCAAGCTGTTCTCGATACTTCAAACTATATTTCCCGATATTATACCCGAAAACCTGATATACTGGATTCGATTCCCAAACGAAAATATATCCCTTTATAACAATTACCGTTCACTTAAGGGAGAATAGACGTCATTGGCAATAACCATTATTCTGATCGCGAACCGGAATATTCGGTACTGGTTCGATTTCCGTTTTTCACACCTTTGACCCCTCACAGCTAATATTCACATACATATCCAGTTTAACCGATACCTTTAAAGGGATTTGATAGGACGTCATATACAAATTTGGAATCATATCTTTATTTCACGTGTTTATTTCAAAACTAGTATTGATATTGTTATACTTCCGATAAAAAATAATATATTTATACCTGTTTTGTCTAACGAATAACAGTAATAATACATTATCTATGAACATGATTAAAGTTATAAATTAAAAATTGATATTATGATTAATTTTGGTGTTTGTTCAGTAAATACTATATTTAATACAAAAATAAGACAAAATTACTATAATAATATTACAGCAAAAGTGTCTATTAAAATAATTTAAAAATTATACAATTTAAATACGTTAACTGTTAAAATAGAGTACTGACAAAGAGAAATCATCCGATTAATTTTCTTTTAAACAAAATAACTGTTATTATCCAATTGAGTTACCTTTTAATATTATGTATATAATAAGACATACTAATTATTGTAGACAGAACAATAAGACCTATCATTATCAATTATCTAAAAACAATTGTACCAAATTAAATACTTTGAAAAAACAACAGAAACTTTCAAATTTTAAATAAATTACTAAACTCACGATTTCAATATTTTAA
Organism: Eriosoma lanigerum; assembly: GCA_013282895.1. Taxonomy (NCBI): domain Eukaryota; kingdom Metazoa; phylum Arthropoda; class Insecta; order Hemiptera; family Aphididae; genus Eriosoma; species Eriosoma lanigerum. The sequence goes on from CM023358.1 coordinate 38,916,913, forward strand.
CGATACCTTCAGAGGAGAAAAATAAAAATAAAATCAAACAAATTTTATTTTTCTTAATAATTTTCGCATCGGGTTTAAACCTCGTTAATAAAAAAATATGCTTCAATATTATCACAAAATAATTATAATAAAATACTATTTTAAAACCCTTATTACGTACAGTATGATGAAATACTCGTATTATTTAATAAACAAAAACTACGTGTAATAAGCAATTACACAGTGATTTGTTTATTAATTAATAACAATAGATTAATTTTTGTATGAATAATTTTAATATATTATGGATAAAGTTATGATGGTATGGTTTTATGTCATATTTAACAATATAAAAGCGTAAAATGAATTATAATATTATAATAACATATTATAATATGTTCTAAAACTAATTTATTTCGGTTTGCCGATGGTACCAATTTTATATAGTTATTATGCGTAAATTTATATTATTATGTATAAACACGTTGAAGAATTATTCACATATTATCATTCATATTAATTTATAATTTAGGTACTCATAATACAAATATAATATTCTATTCTAGATTGAAAAATAATTTAGAATTATAATAATAATATGTCAATATAAATATAAAAATGTATAATATTCTGTGTCTACTGTACTAATATTATAATATATTTAAGTTGGTTTAATAATTAAAAGGTACTTACATCAAAATTAAATTCATGTGTACTCCTAGGCTTGTTATTTAAAAGTGTTGATTTCTACCAAGGTATGGTCTCAAAAGTGGTGTAAATTTTATCCCTACCAAAAAAAGGGTTAGTTCCGAGTTGACCCAATGACCAAAGGCTGTTTATGATCTCCGGTATAAGGGTTTGGCTCCCCCTTGTGTCTGTGCGTAATTTATGCTTGTGTACATTTTTATAATTATGATTTACTGTTGTGCAAACCCATCAATCAAACAAGAAAACGGTCGATTGTCTTGTTTGTACAGCCGGACATATCTCATTTTTGTATTTCTACCATGAAATATAATTATATTACTATAAAAAAAGAAAATTCCCACCGAAATGTTATATTACAAATCATTCATGATAATGATTTAATAATTTGTATTGATAATTTATTTTTAAAACTATAAAAGATAAAAATGCAATTCCTCATGTTAAGATATTATTAATATGAGTATAAACATATAATAACATATTTAAAATGATAATTTATTGAATATTAAATCAAGAAATTATATCAATTGTCTAATTTGAATTTAATAATATTTACTATTGTCATTTATGAGACTTTATAAATAATAATTACAGTATAATAATTATTATAATTATAAATCAATTATTTTTTTATTACATTTAGGGAATTCTTGTTAAAAAACAAATTTATATTTAATAGTTTTTGTTTTCATATTATTATACTAATGTCTAATATAGAGAAGAAAAATACTAGTAATAGGTACTATTTTAAAATAAAATATTATAATTTATAATATGTTTTTTAAAATAGTCATCATCTAAACACATTTTTTTCACTCCTTATTTACCGTGTATTTATAATGCGTTGTCTTAATTTACATACGTCATAATTTATTCGTAATTATACAATATATTAAATTAGCATACTTTATTTGATGAATTTTAATTAAAATTTGTATTTTTTAAGCCCCGTTCAATCACATTTTTAAGTTATTGTAACAACTGTTATAAATTGAAACTATCATGGTCAAAAACCGCGGTATTAGGCCATTTTTTTGTAAATATTTACCGAATATTCACTGTTTACCCACTACAACAACTTTTTTTATTATTATACATTTTTATAAGGTCATTTTGTTTGTACTATAATATAATATATATTGTTATATATTTTGCATATCACGAACACTTTTTACGGTTAAAATAAAATTATAATTTTCTGATCATGAATATTTAAAATATACCCGTCATTACATCATTTTTGAGTAAATTTTATTTTATGTTTTTTTAAATAACTAATCGATTTTTTTTTTTATTGATCATATACGTGTTCAATAGTTTTTTATATAGTTTAAAACAAGAATTAAAAGACAAAATCATGAAAATATGAACATTTAAATTGATCTAACCAAATTGTTGATATAGATAAGAACAAATGTATCGACAATATTGGTACTATTCGTGATATTACAAACTGTCCGCTATCGGTATTATAATATTGCTAGGTGCTATAATAGTCTGCGGTTTGCATTTTTTTCACATTATCACATGGGCGTCATTTAGGTTTTTTTTTAATACGCATATTTTTTGTTGGCCACAAAATATTTTAAATTATATGTTTTTTAATAAATTAATACGCTTTTTAAGCGTAATATTAATTAATTTTCAATACGCCTAAGTATAATCGTATACCTTGTGTGATCCAAATGACGCGTCTGTATTACAATATGCGTGTTTAGCCTATTATTATTATTATTATTATTTTTTTTTTTTTTGAAACAATTATTTATTATTTATAAACACAATATTAAAAATTATTAAATAAATAATATAACAAATTTGTGTAAATACACTTGACAATTACAATGTTTTCTGTTATAAATTAATACATAATACAAGAATATTGTACTATAAAATTATGCATCATAAATTATGAAAAACTTAAAGTAAATAAACTAATATATTTTGTAATAATTAAACTCTATTAAAAAGGTCTTAATATAAAGTTATACACATAAATTTTATTCTTTAAACAACACATTACTTAAACATCTTTTAAAATTATTCTTACTGTTTACATATGATTTTACATGATTAGGTAACGAATTTAAGTATATAGGACACAAATAGTCAAAAAAAATCAAATGAATTTTTGGCTAAAACTTATATTTGTAGCTAACACTTTAATGTCATGTAACCTGTTTTCCCTTGTGGGAAATCTTTTATCAAGGTGAAGTAAAGATAATACTAGAATTTTTTTATACAAACATAATTGCACATTTTTTATATAGCAGTTCAAGTGGAACTGCCAAGTGGATTATTGCGTATTAGCTAGATTGAGAGACATCAAAATGTTTCAATAAAATACCGTGTTTATCATGTAATTATTAATTATTGTTATTATTTACCTTGAAGAAATGTTTTCAGGTGGGAGGCAATTGCCTACCATATCACCCGTAAACACGCCTATGCATATTACCGTACAAAGCACGTTATTAACAAATATAACCTAACAAAGTGGTTAGTTGAATACATATATTTATAATATTATTTTGAAGATGAGATTTAAACGGTTCACATAATATTAGCAATAAAAATGCCATTTTTTAAATTATAACAATTAATTGATAAGTGGCGGATCCAGTTCAAGATAACGGATAATAGCAAACTATAATTTTTTGTGTAGTACTTATTAATTAGGTATACATTCAGCAAAATGTCCTTGTGTGAAATTCAATTTTCTGATGAAACAATGTAGATCGCCTAACTACCCTGGATCCACCACTGCATTTATATTTTCAAATTATAATATAAATATAACTTATGAGAAATGTTTGCCTATCTGATGCATAGATATTTTTTCATGTTTCACTTTATTCTTTCAGGTATTGTTGTACCTACAAGCATCATAATATCGTATATGACGAAAACTCATTTTTGGTCTATAACGTAAAAAAAAATTACCGATTTTTACTTAAATTTATCGTAAATCCACACATTTTTAATGTATTTTATAAGCTCGATGAAAACGGTTTACCTAATATATTTGCGATTTGTATTCTCGTCATATCGTTTTGAATGTCACGTATAAAAATATCTAATAATATTATAATGTTTGTGTTGAAAAATACAAATAAAACGCGACGTAAGGTGTAAGGATAGAACGATGGCGAAAAAAACATACGATATCCGATTGCGCGCACCACGTTCAGTGTCCGATGACACACGATTAGGTACCGCAAACTTCTTCCGGTGTGGACCCAAGCCAAAGAGAAGGACTTCCCCCCAAAATCCTGCGAATAACCCTTCATTTTTTTTATTTTTTCTGTTTTAATTATGCAAAGTCGAAACTAAAACGGGCAAAGGGTCGTCCCCGGTGCCGGATCGCCCGTTGTTTGGTGATTTATTACAGTGGCCGTAAACATTGAGGCTTCACGCGTTTCTCCGTACACACGGAAACCGGTTTCCGTCGGTCGGTCGTTCGGTCGTTCGGTCGTTCGGTCGGTCGGTCGGTCGGTCTAGCCGGTGCGGTCCGCGCTGAAAAAGAAGGAACGATGAGCGGGCTCGGCCATTTGTCATTTTTGCATTTTTTTTTTTTTCCGTCCCGCGCGCAAAACCAGTTCGTTGTGCACCTATTTTTATTTTAGAATGTTTCGTATTATTATATTTGCCGGAACAATGCTATTATTATTATTTTATACGACGGCGGTGTTATATATGCACAATAATATTATAAATATACCCTTGTGCTCTCGTGTGACCAACGGTCGCACAAAACAAGGGACGTAAGTGCATTGTAATCCCAAAGGGAATTACCTAAGCCAGCGTAAACATTGAAAGGATTTACAAAACGATTTTTTTTTTCTCTACCATCCCTAGTTTCTCTTCCGCGGGTATTCTTATAGCCACCGCGAAGAAAAATAATAATAATAACAATATTCGCGGGCCGAATCAAGGACTTTATATACGCGTATAGTACGCGGATTAAAACCCGATGTGTACGTACGTGACGTTATGGCGATTCGACGGATTTAGAAATATCATATCACATCGCGTCGTATGAATTATAATCACAAAATTAATTTCGGTCTCACAATATGTCGACAATTGTATACCGTTTGTGTATGCAAACCGTTTTCCTATTCTTTATTTTCAATTTCAATCCGTAAACGAGAGCGATAAGAAATGTATCATTAGAATATTAGTTATTATACACTTATCGTTTTAAAAAAACTTGCGCGATTTTATTTCAGCGATATAGTTAAAAAAGCGATCGATTTACTCTTCCGTCCGGCCTTTGGAAAAATCGGGATAAACAACAATGCCTAGTAAACAAATACTCCGTTCCCCTATTATTAGTAATATAATATTATTATACAGCTCTTATTATGATATGTAGGTTCTCGCTTGTATTTTAATTAATTTCGATTTAATGTAGAATCATATTATATAAGTATACATATTTGTAATTACGATTTAAAATACGAGTCATTTGTGTCATAAGTAATTTACTTGATTTGGAAATGTATACATTATAATAAAAAATAAGTATATTATAAGTACAACTAACAAAAGTTACCATAACAAGTGTATATGCTTTCCGTATAGACTTTTGTCTTGTTGGTACATTCTACTTTATTTAGTTCAACTACGATAACTTACAATCGAAAAATTTCAATACTCACAGAAAAACAGAAAATGTGATTTTGTCGAACTTGAAAATATCTTATGATAATAACTGCAATTTTGAAGGATTTGTACATAGTTGTGAGTATTGATATAGCTATTCTACTTATTCGAAAAAGAATTACTGTTATATTTTTATATTTTCTATAGTCCTTAATGTCATCTTTCTTACTTATTTTTAACTTTATTTTATTTGTATTATCTCCAGTTAATAATACCTCCTGACTTTCTTCTAAACTAACATTTGAATTTTTTTTAATCACAACATCATCTTAATCAATAATATAAAAACATATTTTCATAAAAAATTAATATTTTAATCATTTTAATAAAAAATAGTTACAAAAAAACTTATATTCCAGATTAATAGGGGTTTCTTTAACGTCTTTAACATACTCATCTACATTATTTATTTCAATTTGATCTAAAATATTTTGATCATTTTGGTCATTATTACTAAATTCAATTGAATATTTAATATTATTCAAAGTTATTATATTCTCTCTATTTTCATTATTAATTATATTACATTGTATATTTTAAGCCAAACATTATGTCGCTTATGGGTTATCATTGATTTGACACTTTTCTCACAAATAAAAATTGTGTGATTTAAGTTGACACTTATCGCACATCAAAATAGAATGGTAACCAGATATCATATGTTAATGACAGTGAAACCATTGAATGCAGCGTAAAATTTCAATCAATTTTGATATATAATATAAAAATGACCAAAAAGTGACTTGACTACCTTTTCAAAAAAACCGTCCACATATTATATTGAATGAATAAATTGGCATAATGAAATAATATAATATCGAACATTTAATATACAATATTTACAAAACAAAAATAAAACATCAAATAAAATATAAAATATGATATATAATGTAATAAAATATAACAATTGAACTTTTTTTTAAATAGATATATACGAGTATATCTATTTATATATCTATTTAAAAAAAAAATTTAGGAAAAAAAAAATTAAATTAAAGTGTTGTGTATACGAAGTGAAAAGAAAACATCATATACTATATGTATAAAAAAAGTATACATATAGTTATGATGTTAATTGAAAAATTAAGTTGCTTATTGTCGGAAATAAACTATTAGGTAACAATAAAAATAAGTATAAATAAACGTTATTCTAAACAAAAGTCATTATTGCAGTTTCATAATTTTTACGAGGTCCGCTGATGCTTTTGTTAACGCTTCTTTCTTGGACGTGCCCATGCCGACGCCTAAAACGGTTAATTTTTAATATAAATAATGTTATGAAAACCGTTTAAAATGCGTTATTATGCAATCGAATTGATAATACATACCGTAGTTATCCTTATACTGTGCTTGGATTATATATTGTTGTGAAGGACTACATCCAGGACATCTAGATCTAGGTATCACCAAGTGAAACCTTATTGGTACCTTTGTTCTTAATGCTAAATCACGTAGTATTCTTAACGGACATTTTTTTAGCTCTGTAGCCGGAGGTTGTGCGTTTATGACTTCTGCGTCGTTTACTTTAGACGATCTTCGTGATTTTCCGAATATAGAGAGTATAGATGTTTTGGATTTCTATAAAATTAAAATTGTAAATATTTATTCGACATCGGTGTTTTTTCTTATCAAACGATGTTAAATTTGAATTGTTAAATGTGATTTTAAATGCCAAAGATTTACAATGAGTAATAATGACTTGTCGTTTTTGACTATTTTTTAATTGAAAAATATCGCTGAAGAGTTTTTAGCCTAGTGTTCGTAAATTCCGTTATAAAATGATTGTGGGGTAAAATGTTTTATTTTGATTTGGTTTTAAAATAATTGTCAAGTACTGAATTTTACTTTAATTCTAATACAACATTCTACAATATACGTTAGTATAAAATTATAATAGTTATAAATTATATCAAATTACAAGCATTCTATGCAAATATTAATAATGTAATTTGGCCGTAAATTAATAAAGAAATTAAATTTAAATAATATTAAAAACTAGATTTGTGTACTTGTTACACATTTAATAGTCCTCTACACTGAAGAAACTACTGTGAGCTAAACCCGTTCGATCAAAAACCTAGTAATTAGGATATTAATTCACAGCTTTAGAAGTAAATCATATAGAGCACCAGCTTACACGCACTCATCATAGAATTAGTTATAAATTGAGTTAGGCTTATTTCGTGTTATATCTCCCCCGTGTTAATTTAATTTTAATTAATTACGAAATTGTTACCTTCTCCATTTGATCTTCTTTAGTTACATTCGCTCTTTTTATGAATTTGTTACCCATATTTTATGTCGTAGGTATATTTTTTACTTAATTATAGAGAAATTATGTAGACTGTATATTATCGTTCCAACAATTAAAGACGTATTGAGATAAATTGTCTGTATGTCGTATTTGTTTACATTTTGTTTAAGAATTCAGTTGCGAAGATACCGTGGCAAAAATCACCAGGACAATAATAATTATAATAATTATTGTTATTGTTTTTGAAATTTGTTTATTTATCCCTGAGTCGATTAATTTCAATAACATTAATTGGCCATCTAATTTTTAGTTTCTCTTTAAATTTTCAAATTAAACATTCGTTATATACTAGATATGATTTGTTTTACGGTGATAACATTTTATATATTCCTCTATCTAAACTTGTCATTTCGTAAAGATACCATTATCAAATATTAAATTTTTTATATAAATTCTTTATTTAATTTAGTGTTTTCTTTATTTTTTGATTAAAAGTAAATAGAAAAGAAGTGAAATCATCATTGCTCATTTTCAACACCTCCAATAGTGCATAAACTACAATTTCATTTCATGATTTTGAAATTACTATCAAAACACAAAACATAGTCGATTCCATTATTACAAATTTATAATTAAAATATAATTATTATTGATGTTATGTTAATGTTATATGTTCATGGTATCCATGATTTTTATCTATTCTGTGATAACCCTAAAAAGTGATGTTCCTTTTATATTTAATGGTGTCATCAATGATGCCACTGATTATTTAAGGGACGCATGGAATATATTTTTTCATTAAAATGAGTATAAAATATAATATATATAGTATTTGAACTTATTTTTTATACTTTAAAAATATATTTTAGCATCATGTAGTCAATGTAAGTATACATATGTTTAAAAGAACATTATACAAATAAATATAAAAGTATAAAGTTATGTATGCTTTCTGTATAGAATTTTGTCTTGTTGGTACTTTCTATTTTATTTAGCTCAACTACGATAGTTTATTATCGAAAAATTGCAATACTCACAGAAAAACAAAAAATGTAATTTTATCGTACTTGAAAATATCTTATGATAATTACTGTAATTTTGAAGGATTTGAACATAGTTGTGAGTATTGGTATAGCTATCCTACATATTCGAAAAAAAATTACCGCTATATTTATTTTATACCTAACTAAAGAATATTGTAATTTTTCCAAAAATGTAATATTTTTCTCAATAGTGCTAAAAAAGAAAAAAAAAAATACGAAAAACGGCAAAATTCACAGATATCGTAATTTTAACGAAATTGATTAGTTTACATAGTAAAATTTAGGAACGGATTAACAGTTTATTATATTGTATTATATTGAGTGTCGATTAGAATCGTATTTTCGAATGCAATATCAATGCATTCAAATCTTAATTATATTAAACTACTAATTTTTCCAATAACCGAAGGGTCGAAGAAGAAATGTCCTGAATCGACCTTCCCGCTTTTATTAAATAATCCTTAATCTGAATTAATAATATTACCCACATAACTGCTTAAAAATAAAATGGTTTCCTTTTTTCCACACCACCTTTACATTGAGGTAAAGTAATTAGGCACATTTTTTTTTAACGTGGTATTCCCAGTAGGTGTAATCCACGCTTAGATAATATAATATAATATATAATTAATTTAATAAAATATTATATAATCTAAGATTTTTATTAAAACTTTGTTTAACAAAGGTTATTCTATATAACATTATGATTCACAATTGATAATAATAAATAATTATAAATAATAACAAAAAGTGGGAAGGCCGATTGTGGCATCGTCCCTTCGGTCCTCGGAGAAATTAGTGGTTTATTATAATTATTAAAATTTGAATGCAATGATATTGCATTAGAAAATACGATTCTGAGCGAATCTCGATGTATTATACTGATAATCCATTCCAAAATTTACCATCAGTGTAAATTACATATGTGAATATGTAAAATAAATTTCAAATCACTACGATCAATATTCAAGGAGTTATCATTTCATAATAAAAATTATCATTCACGATTTTCAAAATATTTTGTAAATATATTAATATATTAAATAGTATATGAGTAGGCTTCTATAAATTTTTCAAAGCGATAAACCCAAAATTGTAAGTCATATTAATTTTTTTTGTAAAAAAGTTCATAGATCGATATGCCAAAAAAATCAACTAATCAGTTCCAAAATTTTAGTACACTTGTATATTATAAATATTAAATAATCAAAAAAATTTTCAAATCCTTACGATCAAAATTCAATTAGTTATTACGAAAAAAAAAATAAAAAATTACGAAAATCGTAATTTTGTCATTTTTTGGTAGTTTTTCTTCTCGTAAGGAAATATTTTTATGAAATTCGAAAAATGAGCTGTATAAAGTACCAAGATGATACGATTTGCTACCGAAAGCATACCCTACTTGTGGTAAGTGAATAATTATTTTTATCCGAAAAAATGTTTTCATACATAAAAAAAAACATCTTTGTAAGACCAATACATTCCACGCTTCGCCCAGAATCTAAAATGCTGGTTCTCTCTGATAGCTCTGAAAAATGCTATAACTTTGGAAATATAAGAAATATTTTATAGATATTTTAAAATAGTTTATTCGTCTTTTTGAAATTATCTACATGATGTCCCAGATCTATTACTAATTACAATGTATGCGAATTAAAACTTTTGTATTGGGGGGGGGGTATTTTTCAATTTATTCTTCAGGCAATAAGCTATAATATTATACTTTTATTATTTTTTTAGTTTTAAACTAAAGATTAATTTAAATTTAGTCTAATTATTTAGTTTTAATTTTTTACGAAGATATTACAATTTATAGTAAATCAATTTAGGATATCCAGTAAATGTTATATATAAAAAAAACACACAATTCTATCAAATAAAACAACATTTACTGTTTTTATTATATTATTGAGAAAGTGATATTATTATCAATTTCTTAACGTAATTGTATATTAAATTATCGAAAACGAAAAAGATCGCTGTTTAACAATAATGATTATTAGTGAAACTGAAGTTATGAAAATAAAAATTATATCCAATTATGGTGAATACCTGCTCTTATAAATCATTATTAACTCTTTTCAAAAAATAAATAAATTTAAGACATACATAAGTTATACAAAATATAATTTTGGCAGTGGTGTACCGTAACTCGTAAGTAATCTACTGACTGTTTATTTCTTTTTAAATTTCAAATTAAAATATTAATTAAATCCTCACAAATTATTATATAATTATAAAAATACAAATTAACAATAGATTAAAAAAAAAATTTCATATTTAAAATCTAATTATTAACTAAATGCAATCAGGGGCGGATCTAGAAATGAAAAAAGGGGGGGCTAATCCAAAAAATTTACTTTAAATACATATAAACAGTAGGCACTGAAAAGCAAAACAGTAAGCATTGAAAAGCAAAACGCAAATATTTATTTATGAGTAGGTACTTAAGGGGGGCTTTTGCCCCAAAGCCCCCCCCCCCTTGTATCGGCCTCTGAATGCAATTATTCGAAAGTATACCCTACCCTACTTGTGGTAATTGAACCATTATTTTTTTTTATCCTTCGCTCATAATCTTATATTTTTAAATTATTCAGAAATCACTGTAAATATTGTTTTATATTTTTAAAAGGAAACCCTCAATAATTTAATATTGTGTTTTTCAGTGGTGGATCCTGGTGGGAATCGCACCCCTCCCCCTCAATTCCATCAGAAAAATTGAATTTTACATATGGACATTTGGTGAATGTATACCTATATAATACGTACTACACAAAAAATTATAGTTCACCCCCCCTTCCCCATAGTTACCTTGGCCTGAATCCGCCAACGGTGTTTGTAATATAATTATAGTCTTATAGGAATCGACTCATAATCTAATTTTATAAACAGCATTTCGAAATTATATTGTGCAGCAACGGGTTTGTATAAGATTCATTCTTGTACTAATGTAAATAATTTGCGGCGGTAGATCGTTTACTACACTGCTGTCAATTTTAAAATATTATAATATATGAAATATAATGAATACATGGAAATTTCAAAGTATCAAAAAAAATATGAAAATAATTAAGTAGAAATCGTTTTTTTATCTTAACGTTTTTCATACAAGAATAATCCGAGTATCTGAAAACGATTTTTCAATTTAGAACATAGTTTTATATATATATAGTATGTAGTGTTGACGTATATGAGAGGTTATATTATATAATTGTATCAGATCCAAGCGTTAATTAATGATCGTGTTACTAATGGTCAACCTTAAGGGGATTATTATAATATCACCCTTTTAACGTTCCCATCGAAACCAGTTTCGAACATTGTAGGGTATTTATCCGTCCCTCCTCGAGCATTTAATTAAGAGTACTGAACTGGTTAATTCTCTTTTGTTCACAAATGTATATACGCGTAAACCGCCGATGTTTGTTTAGCGGGTAAGGGATAGCGCGTCCATCACCCCAAATACAATAATATATGTTTATGTTAATTACTGCTACCTTAATGCATAATGTGCAATTTGATCTAATTAAAATTAAAACATAATAAAGTATAGTAACGTAATATAGTATATCATTCATTGACTAAAAACAGAAAATTCGTAAACGTACGTTATTTTTTACGACGTACCTATTTTTGTATGAACAAAAAAAAAAATTTTTATCAATAAGTATTATAAAATTCTTGAGACTCGCTTACTGTCTAAATAATAAAAGTGGATTCCGATTTTCGTATAAAATGAAGCCAACAATATAATATTAGGACATTTTTAAAAAGACGATATCTCATATACCTACTCAGGTTCCCACATACAATATTGGATCCTTATACTAAATATTTTTTCAGGTCCCATTTACCATGAATGAATTGTTCAAGAAAATTAATTGAAACAGGCGTATCTCTATATATTATATTCTTGATCCAAATTCCCCCTCTCATGTGGAAGATTTACATATACTTTTTGAACCATTTCGAATTTGTATTAATATAATAAATATATATATTGTATCTTTATTATTGTTTTTTTCCGTGAAAACATAACCGCAATACTCAATGATTTCTAAAACACACGATTTCACGCTAATCGCGTAAAAAAAAAATTAAAATAATTGTATTTTAATTTCCATTTTAAAACGTAACATTATTTCTACGCTGATATATATATATGAGTATTTATGTGAATCAACAGTAATTAAAAGTAACAAATTAATTAAAAATTTTTGTCAAATAAACTTACCAATAAATTACCTATATAATTATACTTTATTATTTATTAGGTACACCTTTAGAAATAAAAATTCCTAATGTGATTATACGAGCATTTGGTATAAATAATATTTATATATTTTTCAAACATTTGTATAGGTACTTTTATTGCTAAATATTTTAACATGAATCATATTCAAATATTGTAATAAAAAATCACCTAAGCTCCAGTACTCAAATCTTTTACACATTCCACATGGAGAACTATCTATTTTTCTTGTCAGAAAACTTTTATAAATACCTCCTATAATGATTACTTATTAGATAGTGTCACGACATTTTATAAACTAATTTATCTGAAATATTTTCAATTTTACTTATTCATGCATTTATTGTAAATTATTTTTATAGATTGTGATATAATAATAAAATGTAATTTAAGATTTGTATTCATCATTCTAGTAATCTACGTAAGTCTATATAGTCTACGAAAATAGGTACTATATCTACGCGTGTGCCGAAAATCGTTTGTCCTGGTGCTTCGTATATAAAATTGTAATATCGTAACGTTCTATTTGAAAATGAATACATAATATATAGACATATTATCGTTGCTTAACCATTGTAGGTAACCGGACCGACCCTTTGTATAGACAGGTATAATATGTCGGTGACCGAGAAAAATCCTAAAGAAAATCCGTATATACTCCCTTCATAATGTTACGTATTAACGTGTATTGTTATATTATATAGTAGGTATAACAATTAATATGTTATATTCAAAATGTGTGTCCTATTATTATGATTACATATTATATTATGCGAAGTGTTGCGGCGAATGTAGACCGCAAGACCGCAATGGTTGGATTTTATTTTATTTTATTATTACTTTTTTCTATTTAGCGAAATTCGTCAACGGATTCGGCTACGACACGCGGTAAAAGTCTGCAATCGGATCCATTCGACGGGAACTGCCATGTAATTTGACGACAACAATATATATTTTATTATATTGTACGATAAGATATTTGTGTGAGAGCATACGCGAAAACGACACGCGGAAATCCAAACATAGTTAATCGGAACGGATTTCTTCGATCGATTTCAGTGTTTTCTCGTACACGCGAACGTCAGTAACTGTACGACAGTATTGGTAATCGGACAATAATAATAATAATTATAGTTTAATCACATAACGATATTATAATATACCACGGTATATCGATAGTTGCTGATCTGAAAATGGCATTGCCAGTGGCGATCAATTATAATTATCATCGCTATCATTGTCTGCTGTTGATATTGGTGAGTAGATATTTTCGTTAATAATAACGATTGTTATTAATTCATTATTATATTATATTAGACACGATCGATAAGTTTCCTACACAATAATATCATATAATAATACACGACACTAAAGATTAATATCTATAATAGTTATCTATTAGATATTATAATATCTAAAATATAATAATATTATATCCATTACAGCTTGACTACACTACGCGTGAGTATAGTAGTATTTAGTACCTACTGCAAAATATCACAAATACGTATTATTCGGTAAACCTTTGTAATTTTCGTTCCAATCTTTAATTAAAGATAGAACTTCTTGGGTTTAACTTCATGATATTAAATCGGAAATATATACCATTATTACGTCTAGCGTTTTCAGGGTGGCCTTCACTATTTCTATTATATATTAATAATTTCAATCGTATCCTCAAATACTGTCGACTTTTTGCTTGTTTTGATGACATAAAGATATTTTAACGTATTAACAACATTGATTTTTGCAAAAAAATACAATTGAATCATTGTCAATACAATACATTGTCAATTGGTCTATTAATCTCGGCCTTCTGTTGAATATTTCCAAATACTAAACTATAATGTTTACAAGATGCCATAAACCAATATCTTTCCTTTATAGCATTCAAGTTTTAATCGGCTCCTTTCTAAAGGTATTATTTGTGATTTGAGCTTCACTGAGTCCTAGTCATCATATTGAAATAGTCTATAAACATAAATAAATCTTATTCCTAAAACGTATAACTTCGGATTATAAATTATCTGCTTCTATTAAAATGTAAAACCTTGAATATGACTCAGTACTGTGGGATTCATAGACTGCAAAGGTTCTCTGGCAATTAGAGAGAGTACAGCATACATTTCTTAAATATTCTGCTTTCATACTTATAATAGATCAACCACCGCATGGTGGTTTATACATTATAGAATACATTTAGTCAGGTAAGTAAAATTTAGATTATAGCCTATAGGCCAATGAAGATTTTATTCGGGAACTTCTTTCCAACTCTATTGATTGTTCACTTCTGCTTTTAAATTCCCATACATACTACAAATTATGAACCAATTTATCGCCTTATATCTATACCTTATACTATTTCCAATACTAAGACTTAATTCGTATGTATTTATTATTTCCTTATATAAGTTATAAGTTTACATATAAGATATTCCTTATATCTTTAATTCATATTTTATTCTTATTAAAATTCTAACTATTTTGTATTTTATTAAAATTGCGTTAGGTATAGTATAGTATTGTGTAGTACCTAGTGACTAAAATATGTAATTTTAATGTGTTTATATTATTTTTTAATATTGTGTTTATAATTCATAGACCCAATCTTGTTATATATATATCAGTGTAAAACTTCAGTAGTAAATTTTTCATTGGAAATAAGTTGATAAGTGTTATTATATGATATAGTTTTCAACTATAAGAAAAGTCACAGAATTCATAAGGATATTATTTTATTTATATAAAAAAGTCTTCATATTTCCAAAAATAAAATCCACATATTAATTTTATTTGCAATTCGTTTAGATTATTATCAAACTATTGCAATATATTTTAGGGCTAAACTTCTCGCAATAATTATGAAATTAATGAAAATTAATAGGAGCCACAGGGTTTTTTTTCCCTTGGCCTCAAGATATGTTCTAAAACAAGCTCTACTTTAGTAGATACTCTAAGATTTTTATTTGGAATACTATAAAATATAAGTGAAATATAAACAAAGAAAAAAGTAAAATATCGTATTGTAAAAAATTAAGAAAACGATAAAATAATAAAATAAAATAATTGTTTCCGTTTTTTTCCTTCAGATTTATTATAAACAATACGTATTTAGTAATCTAATATTTATGTCATAACTTACAGTACTTATTATCATTTGTCTATAATAATATTTTTTAACTTTTCTAAAAATATACTTAAATTTTAAAACTATTTTTTATTATACTATTTTTAATTATTCAAATATTCTATCTGGTATATTCTGAGACTTTATTATTTATTCATAATAATATCCTAGTTGTTATCTTGTACTTTTCTGTATACCGATGTTGTTTATTTCGCAGATGTCATATTATCTGCGCGTTGCTACTTCCATTAAGGTGATCGACCACGTATCCAAGGAACACGCCGCAGACACTATAGGTAAACAATAATATCGTTGATTAATATCGTAATATTATCAAATAATATTGTGGTCGACTAAAACATACAATTATAATTTATTTATAATAATAACGATCATAAATATAAAATGATCAAAATAATTAATATTATAGCAATTTTCGCATAGAATAGATGATAATACATGGTATATACAGGGTTTGTTACTTACAGAATGTAAAACCATCAAAACAAGTACTTTACTTAAACTCCATTAAAGAAACACTAAAAAAATATTAAAATAAGCAAACTATTAAAGCTAAATTAAACTAACTTATTCGAAAAAAAAATTAAAATTTTTCCTTTTATGTATAAACAAAGTATTTATGCCTGTATTGAGTAGGTAGGTATATTTATCTAAGATTATAAAATATATATAAATATATAATTATACAGAATTATTTTTTTCAACATACATGATTAATCCTAGGTTTAAATTAAAATTAAAAAATGTACCTCCTGTTCAATTGGGCTCCAAGCCTGTAAATGAATGAATTAATAAATAAATAATAATTCATAGGCGTGAGTAAATCTTTTTGTACGTGCGGTTGTGGTGCGGTAAATTTTTTTCTTGTAGGCAATGGTTATTTTATAGCAATACGCCAATATTACATACTTTATATCAAATATTCAAGTACAAAATTATATAATTTTATAAATCTTTTATATAATAATTTTTTAACCGTATAATTATATTGTATATATGTATTAAATTTTTACCAAAGAATATTACAAGAAATATAAAAGTATATAACAACAAACCGCTAGTGCTTTGTTAATTGATATTTAATAACAATGGTAATAATTAATAATCAACTATTTAAAGTTTATTGGCGCAAATCACCCTATCAGAATGACGTTGGAAATTAAATCACAGAATATTTTTTGGAACATGTATGTTCAGCGACTTATTACCATTCATATGATTATTATAAATAAGACACACGCCTTTGGGTTAAGTAATTGTTCAAATATGTTCAAAATAAAAAAATCGTTTTTTAATTTCATCTTAACGAAGAGGTCCGTTATGGGTTCATGGTTAAGTGATTACGGTTAGGTTAGGTAATGTTTCAACGTATATAACTGTAAGACTGTAGTTCGACTCTCAGGTAATCGTGGGATTTCAACGCGTGGTGGTTCCTTGACTCTGGAGTCAGAGCAACAAACCTAATCATTTGGTTAACTAAAACGTAATATTCTAATTAATGGAGAATCATATTTGACCCATTGACATATCACATGTAATTGGTGCAAGCTAAGTAGCATAAAATATCGTTAGATGGGATTAGAAGAGAATGTAAAACTATTAATTATTTATTAAAATCTATATAAAAACCAATGGTCGTCACGTAGTAAATATTTTCGAAAACGCAGTAAAATTTAGTCGAAAACATTAAAAAAAAATAATAATAATAATAATAAACCATTCGAAATAATCAAATAATTAATAAAATACAAATAAATTTGTTTAAACGTCTTGATAATACAGATATTATACAATTGAATTAATTAATTATATTTGGTAGTTGAATATGTTTAATTGTTTTTGAGGTGTTCGACATTTGAATATTAAAACCGAAACATTAAATTGTTTTTGCTGTAACATTAAATATTCTGATCGTTATTAGCTTATTGTCAACCGCACCGTTATGAGAAAAGAAAATAAAAAAACAAAAAACACGCCATTTAATAATAACGGAAATTCAATAATGTTTTATATACATAATAGGCAATGATACTACCGACGATATGCGTCTGGAGAAAGTGGAAGACGCGGAGGCGGAAAACAAACATTTCATGTAAGCAATATTATTTTGTATTCTAATAGTATATTATAGATCGTTTATTTCGAATTAA
This sequence comes from Eriosoma lanigerum, assembly GCA_013282895.1. Taxonomy (NCBI): domain Eukaryota; kingdom Metazoa; phylum Arthropoda; class Insecta; order Hemiptera; family Aphididae; genus Eriosoma; species Eriosoma lanigerum. The sequence goes on from CM023358.1 coordinate 38,935,115, forward strand.
CGGCTAACACAATCGGTATAACAAAAATACAATTGAAATAAACATTTCGACGATTATGATTGTAAGAAACGATGAAATAATCATAGGTAACAACTGTACTAAACATCGTTTGTATGGTATTAAAATTATTTAACGTTCGAAAGTATATATACTTAGATTTAAAAAAATCGTGCACGTACAATAATGATATAAATAAATAAACGCGTCGAAAAGATATTATTTTTTTTTTAAATAATATTTTATTATAATAATTATGTACCGTGAACGTTTAAAATTATTTTTAAATTAATACAGTAGTATTTTATAATATATTTACTGTTTTTTTCCGCACTTCATAATACGATATAATATTATTGTTATAGGGATGTATACTCATTACAGAGTGGGCCGCAACAGTTAGAGTTCGGACACGTTTTCGAGGATCCAAACGTCTGGGAACAGAGATACGAGAAAAAGGATTTTGACGACCAACGGTACCAAGGAAAGGCGAGTTCAATATAATATAATGGCATTATTGTTATTATTGTTGTACCGAGGTTATATCGGAAAAACATGTAATATTTTAAATTCTGAACGAAGCGATAAATATGTATTTGTATTACAATGTTATGTAAAATTTTGGCTAAAAATAATGGTTCGAACACTTAGTATTGGGCGTGGGTTTTCGGTAGAGAATGTTGTTTAGGGTTCTATATCAAATTATTACATTTTATCTAAGTATTACATAACAAAATATTACTAAAAAAATATATTTTTATGAAAATATCTAATAAATTGATTTTGAATGGTTTGAAAAAACAGTTTATAAATAAGTACCTACTAAATTACAGTAAAAATAATATATATTTAAAACAATATTAAAAAGAAAAATATTATAAGCTATAACTACGTATATTAAATTGGCCAATATTTTAAAATAAATATCGTAAGATAGTTTTTAACCTTATATTATGTTTTCATATTTGTTATTCGTTTTCGTGGAACACTCGCCAGCTACGGTTTATTTTTTTTAATTTTGTTATTTACGTCACTATATAGTTAGTCTGATGTTATATTATTTAAAGGTGAATGTATTTAAAATATTAATTATTTTATATAATATTAAAACTAAATAAAGTTAAATACGAAATATTTAAAACGAGATATCTTTTGAGGGTAAACCGTTCTTTAGTTGATACCTTATTTGACTTCTTATTGTTCAAATTTCCTAACAGTTATTTTAAGCGTAAACAATACTAATTAAAAATCAAATTAATTAAAAACAATAAGTAATTAAAGTAGAAATTATTGGGTAAGTATTTCAATAGGTAAAGTTTTATAATATTTTGGAATGTTTATTATTAATTTTAGTCTTAATTTTTAAATTTTGAAACTTTTAAACATTTGTGATTTTTTTTTTTTACTTAGTAAATCATACAATTCTACAAAAAAATATAAGTTTAACCGTAATTTTTAAAAGATTGATAGTCAGGATATTTTGACAATTAGATTTAAAATGTAAATTACAACATAAAAAAAATCATTCTAAATACGTTTAAGACAAATTATATATAAGTCTTAATTATTATAAAATACCCTTTTTAATACATAAAAAAAATATCATGAAAACTATTATAAACAATTTTTTTTATTAATCTCCAAAGTTTGAAATTTGATTGAAATTTATTACCACTTTATGTATATTAAGATTTATAACAATGTAATACGCTTACCTAAACATTTTATACAAGGGTTTATAATTTATTGTTTAAATTGCATTAAAAATATCTTAAAATCGTTAAGCATAATTGTTTAAATCCGCCTCAAAATGTAAATTCCTAGTAAAAAATATTTTAGTTATATTATTTTAAAGTAATAAAAATATTAAATTATAGTGTATGACCATGCTTCATTCAGAATCATTTTTTTGATAATTTATAATATAACTACAACACTTGTATTCTCCCACCATCACTGTGTAGTCAATACAATCATTATTCTCTCTGAACAATTGAAAATTGTAAAATATAATTCCTAACTTTCGACTAACTGCAGTGATTAATTTTAAAGGTGAAATGGGGTGATAAAGATGGAAGTTACGGCGAACAATATTGGGATTTGAATCACGGAGGTGTCGGAGAGTCAGCCTACCACGATGATAACGTAATATTATATATTTTTGATAATTTTTAAAATATTATAGTTCATAAAATTTTAGGGAGAAAACGATGAAAAGTACGACGTATCGCCTCCGAATGATTATTCAGTACAGGTATTATACGATATAAAATATTATCTGTATTGTGTCAAATCATAAACATAAAAATTGAAATTTGAAATACTACCAAATATTTATTTAAACTTTAGGAGAGCCGTCAAAGAGCCGTGGTGTATACACCACTGACGATTAAAATCGTCAAGAATAAATCTAAGAAACCCGCGAGAAACCAAAAAAAATTATCAGAACAAGTAGCTTCGCCGTCGACAACTAGAAACGTCAATAGAAAAAGGGCTCCTGTTTTAGTTTTCGACACCAAGACTGGAGTGGTCATGGACGAAGCCACGGGGAACAAATTTATTTTGAAACAGATAAATGAATAATCGATGTTTTATTGTTGAATATTTTATATTAAAAATAAAACAACTATTTTAATAGATTTTATAATAAAAAGTGATAATATAATCACTTGATGTCAATCATCACTAAATTTTTACAATTTCAAAATAAATGTTCTTATAGCCATTATAATGTATAATATTTAGTGCCTATAATAATAATTATTATTATTTTATATGTAATAATATTGATTAATGGTAAAAGTAAATGACTAAATTTATTATTTATAAATATTATTGTAAACAAATATATCAATTAATTAAACTATTGTCTACTAAAATTACTTAACTTTATCATTCGTTATATTACATTGGTACATTTATATAATCTATTGAACATTTACATTCGTTTGAAATGTAATAAAAAAAGATTATTAAAAAAATTATTAAAAGATAATTAAAATTTGTATTTTCAGAAGTTTTCTTTTTTGAATACCTAATCACTCCTGTTTGATGTTTAATAATAAATTTAATTGATTAATGAAACATCCTATTTACAATAATAGTAATAGATTTGTATAACATAATCAAAATGTGAAAGGTATTTTTTAATTATGGAAACCCCTTCAAATTATTTCAAAAATATTGGTTTCTTAAATAGAGTACACTAAAACGATATTAGAGTAATCATTATACAATCTATACAGCTATAAAGTTAAACGATTATTGTTATAATTACAGTATACGTACAGTGGTGTAATTAGGACTTGGTCTTTTGCATGGTGGATAAACATGAAAACAATTTTTTCTATGCTCAAAATGTATAATAAAAATACATTAATTATACACACAAGAAAATGATACATTATATTTGGTTATTTTATTAAAATATTAGTTCTACTTTTTGAGGCTTAAGAGTTAGTTCATTAATGACTTCTTCAGGATCAATTTTGATATTTTTTATATATTACCAACATTGTCCAACCATTTAATCAATTCTAATGTAGATATATACCCATATATATATGAATATTTTTACTCTGTTCAAAGTGGAAATCATTCTTTCTGATAATAAAAAGCTAACGTGTTATATTATTACATATAACACTATAAATCACAATATCATAACATAAATAGTTGGTAATCCAATATATTGCAATAATCTTTTTACTTTATTACTAATTTAATTTTCAATTATTTATTATAAGTATAATAGGTATTTTAATAAAATAAAATAGATTCAAAACTACAAAATATTGCATAAGCATTAATTGAAATAAAAATCTAGGAGAGATACGACTCCTCCTCCCTTTAATTACGCTTTGTACACGTAATAATTAAGAACAAAAATAACTTCAGATAACAATGATGGTTAGGTTTGTTTTGAATAATCCTATTTGAAATGGTTAAAATTTGTATATAAAAAAATTCTAATTAATTTTTTATCAGTCAGCGATCGGTTTTAGTTTAACTCACATTTGTATACGACAAAATATATATAAACGTTACTTTCACTCATACATATTTAATTTTATCTACTTTAATTATTATAATTAGGAATGCTAAATCGGAAAATCCGTTTGAAACAGTATAATGCATATAATATCTCATCACAATATTCAAATTATGCATTAAAATTCTGCTTAAAATGAGTACCTATAGTTTATAGGTATGTTATAAATTTAACTATAACAACAGTGATCAGCTGTTATTTCGTCTTAATGTTAGTACGAGTATATCTCCAATAGTTTATAATAATTTAGCTATAATTATATCTAGACCCAAGGTGTCATTTTAGTTAAAAATTTTATTTATCTTAAAATTAACTAGACATTTATTATAGTTAACGGCTAAATAATTGATAAATATAACTTTACACAACCTGATACTTACAATTTCCCATTATTAAATATTCAAATATAAATATGACAAAATTGTAAGTTTTGAACTTTAGTATTGTAATAAAATATTGTATTAAAATATTCAATTTCATTATTTCGAGTGGTAGAAGCATAGATTTATCATTTTAAAATAATATTTTATTGAGTTTTTTCGTTGTAAAATATAATATACAACAATACAACATTAGGTATATTATATATTTAATTTAAAACGTGAAGTAATATAGTGGGGAACAGGAGAAACCAACCTCAACGGTTCCACGATGACATTCGTAATAAAAATACAATCTGTGTGCTGTCGACACACGTCGAAGCAAGTGATCAATTCCAGTAAAATTAATTTATATAATATTATTAACATATTATTTTATTTTAATTTAAATAATCGTAATAGTTTTAACAATGCAGTATTTTTATTTTTGTTTGGTGAGTACCTAAATAAATATTTTAATTTATTTAAACGGGTTTAAAACAAATATTGAAATATGTACTATCTATACTTGTTTTATTATTATTTTTTTTTTTTTTTTTTTGTATTTTGTTTTATGATATATATCATACTATATTATACACTATATAATATTATAAAACAATTTGGTCTAACCTACACAGCCCATAAAGTAAAACTTTTGGACATAATAAAATTTTAATTTTTTATCGTGTACAGTATACAATATGTTATAAGATTAAACCTAACTTAAACTATTATTTTGTAATTTATAATATTAATAAAATTACAAACAATTATTATACCTCTATTATATTATATACTAGTCAAATATTAATTTGGAAATATTTTATTGTGACACGTTGTATTAATACCAATAAATGTAAAATTGAACTTTAAATTAATTTAAGTCGGATCATATTACCACTTCAACCCATAACATATACATTTAAAGAAACACGTGATTATTTTAGAAATCGAGTTTGATGCCTTAAAATGGTAAAAAATGATAATTGATTTAAATAAATTGTCCTAGGAAATAAATATTTTCTACGTTGTTATTTTTTTATTTTTATAATACGACCAAATTGTATACAAATTTCGAATTTATTTAACTATTTAGTTGAAATAGTTACATATAATTCTAATAATTGTTTTTTTTATACGAAATATACACAAAGCTCAAGTTACAATAATTTATTGATTATAAATTTCTTTTAGAAATATTGAATTTTATCTTATTACCTAAATAACATAAAAATATATTATAGCTTGTATATAAATGAAAAACAATTTTTTATATAAGTAAGGATAAAAATTCCATATTATTTGCACCTAAATAAATATATTAGATAATGTAGTTAAGAAAACATATTATTTTAAAGCATATTTTACATTCAACTCTCTAAATAAAAAATTATAATAGAAATGCCGTTTAGATTATTTTCCTTATTTATCGTAATTTAGGTTACTTATTTTGTATGCATTATTGTTTTTATATCCACATACCACGTAGCGAGTCTACAGATCATATTTCAATTAAATTAACGGTTATGCCTATTAGTATATTCGAACTTCTTTTACACGCCGATTAATAATTGGAAAAAAAACAAAACGCTAAAATAATATAGTTGAATTCGATTACGTAAAACATAGTGATATTCGTACAGACTCATAGTAAGTGTGGGAGACCACATGGTTTTTTTTCTGTCACATTGATGGCACTTTCCCTCGTGTCCGAGTCCGATATTAGTGACGGTTTCCAGATGAAAAGAACACGGAGACATGTAGACAAAAAAAACACACGAAGTAATCAACGGACAATGAAGAAAAGTTTTCTTGGCCTCATTTTCTTTTCATTTATTTTTTGTCTATTCGTGCTTATGGATTGTTACGTAACCAAATACAAAAATACAAAATAATAACAATAACTCGATCGTTTCGATCTCGTGAATTATTTTATACGTACGCGTAGTGCACACCATACAAACGTCACATTTTATTTTATGAAAATCAAACATATTTTTACAGGTGTTCCTCTCAACCATGTCCGTCGCGATATTATTCGAAGTCAAAAAAATATACGTAATCGAACGCGATATTAAGACAGGTATTAAATTGTATAAAATTATCACGATACTTAAAATATGATTAATAATATAAATGGATAATAAAATATTCTCGATCGTCTGTTTGTCAGGCCAATTGAGAGCTCGTCGCCAAAACGTACCGGTACAGTCGCACACGGTAGCCCGGATCGGGGGCCAACTGGATCGTCAACTTCAGCAAAATATGTTCAACACGGCCATATCGCCGCCGCCTCAACAACAATCGTCCGGAGGGTTGGCGACGACTACAATAATTGGCGGCCAACAACAACTACAACTGCAGCAGCCATCGGATCTGGTGTCCACGGTGGACCTGACGACCGACAACCGAACGCCGATCGATTATCTGACACCGCCGCCGTCCAACGTTGATTTCGTGTTCCAGAATTTCCAGTCCGCCGCGACCATAGATTCGACGACCGTGCCCCAGCACCAGCCTCCGAACTCTGCAGCGTTCCAGCAGACGTCTGCGCCGCAGACGACGGTGCAGGTCGTCCCGTTGACCAGTGCGTCCGCGATGCACATCACGTCGCCGCCATTCGTTTCCGTTAACGGTGCCGGCGGGTTTCCACCTGTTCAGGCGCAAGCGACGCCCACGTCAATTGTACAGACAACGTCACCCAGCAATCAAGTGCACACACTGACGTTCGCTGGAAACTCGCCGCCGCTGGAACAGTTCACGCCGTACACGCCGACATTGGCGCACGAATCGGTTTCTGCACAGCAACAGCAACAGCAACAAAATGGCGTCGGCCGATGGGAACTGGGGTTCGATGCGAACGACATACTGACTCCTCCGTTTGCAATCACTCCCGAACAACCTGCGGGTGGTAGCGGTTTTGGCCAAGCGGTATTCCCACAAGATTTTGGACAGGAAGTCTCCAGTTCGGTGCGCAACAACAAACAGTACTTTAACGGAGGCAATAGTTTTGACACCGCCCCGACGGCGACCAACAACAAGTTTACGCCACTAGACGCCATCATACGCAGTACTCCTTCCAGCAACAACAACAACAACAACAACAACGTGTACTGGGGTACGCCGAAAACTGCCCAACAACTGCCGTTAAGGCCGCCGCCACCATCGTTCATAGATCCCAATGTTCTTAGATTCAGCAATAACAACAACAATAATCATCACCATAATCATCATCATAACAATCATCATCATCATCACTCGCAGTTCGCGGACGTGTTCCAGATGCCGTTCACTGGCCAGTTCGATGGTCCTTTGTCGCAAGGCACAGTTTCTGACCACGTGGTGCACAGCTCGTTCAGAATCAAACGTCAGCTAAGAGATAATACTAAGGAACCGTCAACGTCACCCATAAAACGTAACGAGGCCGAAAACGATCACGATGATTATTATCATCATTCCGACGAACAAAAACCCGTTTACAGTTTCGTCAAAACGGACAAAAATGGTAATTTCAAATGGAGCGTCAGACAAGGTTATTACTAATAAGTGTAAAAACTGTTATAATAATAATTGTGTATTATTATAAATCATAATAACAATAAAAAAATGTTGTTATTATATGTGTTATATAAGGTATTTAAACAATAAAAATTGCCTATATTATATAATAGGATATATATGATATTTTAAAAAGAACATTGATTGTTATTGTTATTTTTACGAGTTCAGTTTATGTAGTCATAAGTCTAAACTTTGTAATCTAACTTTCACCTCCATATATACATATATTTTAGTTTACAAGGGTGCTTTGGAATCCAAACGGTGAAGTTAAGTTATTATTCGTAATTTTATCAAATTTTTAATTAAATTTTATTAAAATAGTACCGAATGAATACTGAATAGTAATTAAAAATAAACACTTCAAAGATGAACAAAACATTATCATACAATACTATGTCTGCATATAGAATATGTCATATTAGACATAGATCATAGGCTCCATGAACATAAATTGACCGAAAATTGTAATCAGCAGCAGGATCAGTCGCGCGTTGGACAACGTAACTTAAAGGCCCATTTTTTTTATTATTGAGGAGACAAAATATTTTATATTTTTTAATATAATTAATATATGAACCAAATATTTATCTATAGAAGGAAGGTTTTGCACCTGTTTTCCCATTTAAAAATTACTAAAATCAAAATTATGAATTAAACCAATATAAGCTATAAATTTCGGTCAAAAAGTTAATATGGTATAAACGAATATATTGTATTTTGTATACTTTTTAATTTTAGTTTAAATGACAAAAATAATATTAATTATCGATTCTCATAAATACCTATACCGACGGCCGATCACCAATAGTCCAATATCGGCCGATATTAATACTGTTTATAGTAAATTAGCTAGTAGAAAAATACGTATTAAATTTTAAAGTTCACGTGTGCCTTATTTACGCGCAACTATGGGTAACAATGACGAAAAAGTTATTTACACTTTATGTTACATCTGTTTATATATATATATATATATATATATATATATATGGTTTCTCCAAAAACAGTAGAAACTTATTTATTTATTTCATTATTCGGAAATTAAATAATTTGTTATTGGTCAAAACAATTATTTATTCTGTTTTATGTCAATAGACAATTGTTATTATATTTATAATTTAAATCTTTTGACGGGAGGTATAAGAATAATAGATAAACAATATAGTATAAAATAATGATACAATTTTAAATGGTTTTTAATTTAAGTAAAAATTATTTTTAAAATTATAAATTTAATTTTATTGGTGATAATAATATTTAAATGTATTAAATTAACTGAAATTTAATTGAAAGTAAATCGTTTTTTACCCACCGAGCAAAAATATAACCTATTTGAAAAATATCAACGGCATAATTTTATTAGTTTATAATATAATAATTATTCTTTTTCTCCAACTTTTACAGTCCATTGAACACCTTTGCTGCCTCGACTACACCTCTCCATTTATATGTATCTATAATACAACAGATAGAGCCCAGATTATTTACCACGCCTATTAAAGTTATTTATACAAATTCTGATTAAACAAAGAAAACCAATAGTAATTTTATAATAATAATAAATTTTAATAATCACTTTTACCTATTAAAGAGACTTTCATTTTTGAATTCTTTAACCAAGCCCGGATTAAGATAATTTGAGGCTCTAATTTGCTCCAATATAAAAAAAATTTCCATAAAGTATTATTTAAATTTAAATTTAAAAAACTACAAAATTAAATTTTTTTTTTTACTTTCACTTAGCAAAACTCTATAAATTATTTCAATACTCACAATTCAATACTGCTACAAAAATATGACTGGTGTAAAATCCGAAGCCCTAAAAATCTCAAGTCTCCTGATCTCTCGGACCCCCTGCCATTAATCCGGGCCTGTTTCTATCAAAATTACCAAAGAACTACTTACACACGCAAAAAATCACGTTTTTTTTATATAATTATGTGTTTAAATATTGTTTCATGCAATAAATAAAAACACACAATAGTTTAACAAAAACGTATTTTTAATTATTTAAAATAAAATAATTTACATTACTATAATATAGTATTTACATGATTCTAACAACACCGTTAAACGTATTCCGAGAAATAATTTGGTCTTGTTATATAAAACAAAATGAAGCGGTATTATCAATCATTGATATATCAATGATATATTACGGTTTAAAATAATTTTATCGTCGATCAACAACCGACGATAAAAAATACTTATCACTGTGTACAAAATAGTCCAGTCAAAGGGGATCTAAAATAAACCTAACCTTGCAAAAAGTTTTGATATGAGGTCCTAATTAACCAAAAAAAAGTCATCATCCATCTGAGGTTCGAAAGTGTCCGCCATCTTGGATTTTAGGTGACATTTTATGTTTTTTTAATAATAAGACTTTACAATAAAGATAATTTAAATAAAAATTGTAGACCGTGAAATTTCCAATAAAAAAGCTTCTATCCATCATTAGTTTAAGTCTAATGGGTAAACGAAGAAATTCATCTTCCCGTCGTAAAATTTAACACCCCGCGTTAAAATAACTAACGATTTTGCACATAGTCGTTAAACGTATTATTAATTTTTATCATTGTGTGATCTCATACTAAAATGCGAAACAACGCCTAGTATTTGTGAAGTATTGGTTACCGAGGTCGGGTTAGGTTAGGTTAGTTTAGGTTAGGTTATAAGAACTTTTAGAAATACATATCATTGGAATTTCGTTAACGATTCATTATCATATGACAATTACCTACAGAATTTATAATTTATTGATAAATCATTGAAATAAATATTGACGTTTTTAACTAGAACAAACGGTTATTTAACATAATTTATACAGTTGTGCATCAATATTGCATACACAATACGCCGTATTAACCATGTCAAATGGATATTATAATTTATTTATATTCTTTATGCATACAATATTCAGATAAACGATTTTTGAATATTTCGTCTTAATTTTTCACCAAAAATAAATACAGATGAGAAACGTCTGACAGAAATTTGTTTTCTTTCTTTTTTTTTTCAAAAATAATTATTACATACGTTTGCGTTAAATCGTTTTTGACGGAAATGTAGATTTCGACACGACCCATATATTTCATTGTTTAACACATTTTATTGTGAACTGCGAACAAAAAAAGAACAAATAGAGTTAAGCACCGACAAGAACCATTTATTACAAGTTGTAATAATAAGAGCTTTTCATTATGTAAGTTGTTTGCGATAAGTGATTTATTGACTCGCGATAAGTGATTTATTGACTTTTAGGTATTATAGTTACCTAGGTACTTCCCCGAAGCACAGCGAATCAAGAAAGAAGTACGTGAAAACATTTCATGCTCATACGTTGCATGCGAGTGACAAATTAAAATGTGTGATAATTTTAAACGAAAAATTATGGGTATGTATGTATATTATGAGATAATATCATTAAATATCCAAAGATTCAAACAATCAAGTGGAAAAAATTCAGTTTTATTAAATATATTAATTAATTTAAGTTTTCATTGCGTATATTAACTTCTGTACTATGTCATTTACTTCATTTTATTTCATTAATTTCTTTATTTAAATTCATATATTACTGGAACAGTTAAATTTATTATTCACATTATAGATATTATTTATATTTAATTTTTATACAAACTCGAGGCAAAAAAACAACTTTATAATTTAAAGATTAATAATTCTATTTTTCTTATTAACTTATCCATCTTTGTATTGTATTATAATATTATACACTTGTTTCCTAATACTATTAAAAAAAAACCATAACAATAACTAATATTATACATACGGGTTTTAAAGTTGATTCCAACGATTCACAACCATTGGATTTATCAGTAAGAAGTTCTCTGACGTGTTACGTCAAGTCGAAAAAACAATACAAATTATTTTGCGGGGTTTGTGCAAAAGGCTTTGATAGACCATCACTTTTAAAAAGACACGTACGGACCCACACAGGTGAGACGTAATGTGATTATAATTCATTAACATATTTTATATTCAATAAACTTTTATTCTTATTGTTTTTAAACTAAAAATTATATTATATTTGATAAAAACGTATAGATATAACTATGTAATTGTGATCATTTTTAGAAAAATAATGTTTGCCACTAAATACCACAACACATATTATACATAAACTACCGAAGATTGCACGATATTTGCCCATTGAAAATTATCTATAATCAAATATCAATTGATGATTATATTATTATCCAGGGCCAGATTGCGGATTTTTAATCGATTAAGTTCAAATATTTTACCAACCCTCCTAATATTTACTCTTTCTAATTTGGATACAGATAAATATTTTAAATTAACTAATTAGTTATCGAGTAGTGGTATAATCATTATATTATTATTATAATTTATTTATTATATTTATCATCTGGTCCATGTAACATCTAATTATGTTTTAAATATTTAATCTATAAAACCAACTTGCTATAATCAGTAATCAGCAAAGAGCAAACACTAAAATATTATATAATATAATTAAATAGCTAGCATTTTTTATTAAAATATAGAAAATATAATTGCGAAGTATTAAGCTTTAACCTAATCTAATCATGGTTATATAATGGTTATGAAATATATCCGTTTAATGTAAATTAGATATTCAAAAATAAATATTAAAATCTATGTATTATATATAAATATATATATATATATATACTATTTACAACCTATATAGAAGTAAACTAAATAATGTTATAAACACATTTGTGGTCCAACTCATATATTTGAGTATAATTTATTGAAATCATATTGTACTATTTTTGTTATTTTGTTAAGGAGAACGTCCTCACTCATGTTCGGAATGCCATAAAGCTTTTTCCACGTCCAGTGCGTTGAACACGCATAAACGCATACACAGCGGTGAACGGCCGCATGCATGTCCAATATGTGGTAAAACATTTACAGCCAGTTCAAATCTCTACTACCACAGAATGACTCATTCTAAAGTAAAAATAATACACTAACCATTAGAAATAATTGTATTTTAGAGCATCATTATCAAACACTTATATTAATTAACCAATAATAAAAGTTATGAAATGTTATGTTTTTAGGTAAAACCACACAAATGTAGTACTTGTGACAAATCTTATCCAACTCCTGGTAACTTACGTGCTCACATGTCATTACACTCTGGACTGTGGATGTATCACTGTAACATATGTGGCCGAGGTTTTAGTAAAAAGATTAATTCAGAACGGCATGCAAAAACTTGTCACAAAAAAACAAATATGTTATGTAATTATATTCCACAACAATAATGAAAAATATAAAAATAAACATGATAAAAATGTTATAAAACGCATGTTATTATATAATATTGTATATTTATTTTAGTCTCATATTAATGGTACATCTAGTTTTATTTTTTTACAATTATTTTCTTCAGAAACTTTTATTGGGGTGTGACCACGCTTATAGTTTGAATCTTTACACAATGATGCTTGACTATGAGATGAAGTGTCCTGTTTGGTTATCTCCCTGACAACCATAGTGGCGTAACTAGACGGACGTAAAGAGAATTCAATAGATAGCGACTTAAAAGTACCATCTACAAACAAAAAGTTTTTTTTAATAATAAATACAATTAAAAGCCATTAAGTTTTCATACATACCCAATATGGACTTAAATGGTTCTTTGTTTTCCATTAATTCAATGTCTGATAATAACAAATCATCATTTAAATCGTTATGATTAACTGTAGACCACACTATATCTTCAGCTTTAGACATAATATTCCTATAAGTACCTTTTAGTGAAAATAATCTGGAAAATAAATGAAAATTATTAAAAAATATATATATATAGATTACAATATTATCCTATAGAAAACTATAATCATACTTATTTTTCTTTGATAGTTTCTCAGAAGTCAAATTATCATTAGCTAAAAAATCAGTATACCATTTTCCAATTTCATTTTCAGGATAGCGCACATCACAACCAGGTAAGGGATATATAACATCAAAAATAGTGTATTTGGATAAATTATCCTCCGATATTGTTTCAACTTCTGGAAATTTAATGTCACTTTCATCTTTTTCATCATCTTCATCTCCTTCAATAACTTCAACATGTTCAATTTTCGATTCATTGTCTTTAAATACCAAATCTCCTACAATTGGTTTAAAACCGTATTTATTTATACGTTGTGAAACAATCTTATTCCACAATAAACTCTGATAAGAATGAAGATACAATAACACCAAATTTTTCGGAATCTATAATGATTAGATTAATGAAAATACACAATATATAATAAAACATAATAATATTAATTATCATACAATTTGAAAAGCATTAACGTAAGATTTTGGACCATTGAAAGCCAATGATCGTATTATTTTAGCTTCTATTGTATAATTTTTCTTTGATAATTGTTTTAAGGCTTTTTTTGGATCTCTTGTTTCCCACCATACAGATCTGGCACGATCGGTATCAGTTTCAAAAGCACTTTCCATTGGTCTAGGTTTCAAAATATGCTCAATAGCCTACAAAAAATAGGAAAATACATTAATAAAACATAATTATAAAATAAAAATTGTATAATTAAACATATTATTTGTTTTATGTAGTTATTACCTCTTCACAGTTACCACAAGCCAATGATTTTCCAACCACATGTGTTGGTGATACTATTGAACTACCAAATCTTTGTAATCCATAATAATTAATAAACCCATGTGTCTTTAACATTTCAATAACATTAGATACTTCCTCATCAATTCCTTTAATATTTCTGAAAAAATAACTACTGCTACAGAATACATTTAATTTATAATATATAACTATTATTATTACACATAATTATAACTAGATAGTTAATTTGGAAATATTATATATGATACCTTAAAATAATGCGAAATCTATTTCCTTTTAGATCACCTAATTTAAGGCTAGAATCTTTATATATATAATTGCCTGTCCATATATTTCTTAAAGACAATTTTGCAACATTATTAGCATCTAATTTTCTAACTGATATCATTTGAGTAGTGTTTCCTCGCTTATCTTTTGTGCCAGCATGTTTAATTGTATTTACTTTAACCCTATATAAAAAAATATATATAAACATTATTACTTACCTATGTAATTAAATACAAATTAAGTAATAAATTATAATTTCATTAACCTATATAAAAACATTATTTATTAAAAATGAATAGCCTAAGTTCATATTATACATATTAGATCAGTTATGAAATAAAAAAATAAAAACAAAGTATTTAAATGAAAAAAAAAAAGTATTCTATAATAAAAAAAAACCGCACAACCACACCATGCAAAATACTCGTCACAAGTAACCTAAATTCAATAAACAATAATAAATTAATTAATTAAATGGCTGCCAACTGTTTTTTTACATAAATATTAAAAATACCTAAATACAAATTTAAAATATTTCTTTTAACCAATAATTTAGAAAAACATCATTATATTTATTATAAATATTAATTGATACATATCACTGATTTATAATAATAAATATAGGTTTTTATTATATAATTATTATTAATTGTATATTATTACAATTTTGTTTAAAACTAAAATGAAATATTTATTCTAATAAAATAAACAAAATAATGTTATAATACTTTGTAAAATATTCAATAAATAAACAGATAAATATAATCAAATTTAAATAATATAGAAAATAGTTTTAGAGCTGTAGAGTTAATAAAGAAATTAATAAAAAGTAAAATTTAATATAATTTGAAAATAAATATATTAAATAACCTTTTTTCCAAATTTAAATATTACAAAAAAATATTGATAGCAACATAATATTGTTGAGTATTTATTGTTTTTATTATTATTATTATTATATTTATATATCAATTATATTTAACAATTAGTTACCTTAGTTGTTTTGAAAGAATATTCACTACATTTGTGGTGTCCATGTTGCATTTGTGTAAAGCAAAATGTAAATATTCAGGCTTAGATTTTGGCCATGTTTGTCTTTCTATAATAAAAACAATATTTGATAAGATGAGAGGAAACATTGTAAGTGTAATGAGAAAAAGTGATTAATGATAAAATTAATTATAGAGAATAAGATGTTGAATGTAGAAAATGCATATGCTCCATAAGTAAACATCTTAAGAAAGATGGCTGAAATAGTGCAAGGAATACTAAGAAACAAGGATTTTGTGATTGAAGGTAATAAGAATAGTCATTTAGGAAGTGAAAGGATAGAGTGCTAGAGGATATATGACACTTATGGTTTTGGAGAAAGGAATGAAATGGGAGAAAGATTTCTTGATTTTGCATAGGCATATGAGTTGGCAATTGTGAATCCTTTTTATAAGAGAGGAGAGCATTAATTTTTAAGAGTAGTAGAAATAGAAATCAATCACAAATCAATTGTTTGGTGTAAAGGAGTATAAAAACTATAAAATAATTCCTGATGAAAGTATAGTAACACAGCATACATTAATAGTCTGATAATTCTGGGTTTCTGATGTAAAAAAAAAAAAGAGGATACATGGACAAAGAGGAAATAAATTGAGTCAATTAGGTAGTGGAAACTTGCAAATGAAAATGAAAAGTTGTTTGTAATAAAATTGGATGAAAAAGCAGTATAGAATATGGAGGGAAATATAAATGAAGTTAGGAATAGGGTAGCAAACAAAATAAAGAGTGTAGAAGACAATATTGTTGGTAAAAATATTATGCCAGAGAATAAGGAAACATAGTGGTGCGACAAAAAAAAAAAAAAAATAGCAGATAGACAGAAGAAAAGAAGATTGTTAAGCAAAATTAAAAATGTGTAGACTTGTATTTGTGAGTAGGAAAAAGAAGAGGGGAAAAGAAAATGTACTAGGGTAGTAAAGTTATCCAAAATTCGAGAAAAGGCATCCAGATATTTTTAGAATGTGTGATGTATAAAAGAAGATAAATAATGCTGACAAATTAAGAAACTGTGAGAATGAGATGGAAAGAATATTTTGAAAGTCTATTAAATGAAATATTTCCAAAAGAATAAATAGAACGAGTAGAATAGAATTTATTAAAATCATAAACATATAATTATTATTTAGAAAATATGTAATTTATTTACCATTAATGCTTATTAAAATAAAACGTAATTAATTCTGTAACATTCTGGACATGAATAATTACCCCATTGAATAAAAATATATTCCAACATATAATCTTATACATACCATTTTTAACATGGGTAGATAATCTAACGATGATATATTGTTTGCCTTGATCATTTTTTTTTGTATAAGTACTAATTTTTTTTCCATATTTAAATAATAAAAATTTATGTACTGACGTGCGCTCTTCTTTAGTTAATCCATCCACCTGTAAGTATTGCATAAAAATACATTCATATGAAACACATTTAGCAATTAATAAATATATATATATGTATATATAAGCCATTACATTGATTTCAATTGGTTTGGTACTATGCAAAGCTATCAATTCATTTATATCATCTGTATATTTTTCACATAAACCTGTCTCATCAACTATGTCTTATTATAAATAAATGAATTATGAATTAATAATATAAAATTTTAAAATAAATATATATATAACATTACATTTATTTTAAATGGACAAATATACCTTTTAATTGAAATTCCTCCTCTTCTATTTCGGGAACAGTATGATTCGTAAGACGAATTATAGTTCCATTCAACGCAATTTCATTTACTTGAAAATCAGATAACCTGAAATATAATTGATATATTAAATTGAAATAAAATTATTATGCTTGTATTTCATTAACCTGTGTTTTAGTATACCAGAAATACCTGGAGTTGTTGTAGCGTATTCTGTAATACCTACAACTTTTTCTTGAAGTCCCTCATATAACACTGTCTTAACAGGACCTAAGTACGCATAAAAATGTATGTAACTTTTTTTTTAAAACCTGATTATTAACTAAATTAAATATTTACGCAAATTTGTCTGAACAGAATCGATGACATCAATCGTTTTATCGGTTACTTTTTCTACAACACTCATAATTATTATTTTATTTTTTCAAACGAATAATTAATAAACTTAATATGTCAAATATAGAAATAAAAAATAATTAGCTATTTATATAATATAATTTTATATTTAAATTACAGTTAAATTTTCATTTTATATATTAATAAATAGGTACCAAATACCAATCGGCAATCATTAAGTATAGGTATGAAAGAGCAATTTAACATTCATATGAAATGCGCGGGTATCATCTCGAAGTCGAAGTACTTGATTGATTTTTTTTTTTTGCAATAAGTTTTTAGGTTAAATTTCAATATTTGATAATATAATGGTTTGATTTCATGATAATATTATTATTAGACTTTTCTAAACGTTTAACTAATTAGCATTAACTAATAAATAATTATGGATTAATAATATTGGATTTCTAATAATTTTGCTACAATTATTAAAATTTAAAATTATTTTAAATAACTATGGTCATAATAAATGATAATATAATTTTTTTCTCGCGAGTCTGGTACTAACTCTGGTAACGTTACCAATTTATCATTTGTTATCAGAAAATGGGAACGGTTATAATTAATATGGTCTTCCAATACCATGGGCAGTGCCACTATTTCAGTGAAAAAGTTGTGACGTCATT
Source organism: Eriosoma lanigerum (assembly GCA_013282895.1). Taxonomy (NCBI): domain Eukaryota; kingdom Metazoa; phylum Arthropoda; class Insecta; order Hemiptera; family Aphididae; genus Eriosoma; species Eriosoma lanigerum. The sequence continues at coordinate 38,953,711 of CM023358.1, forward strand.
ACCAAAGAATATATTTTGTAATTTCTCGCATTATATTTTGTCTATGATTTGTTGAATAATTAATATTTTTTATAAACCATGACCCACGATTCCATGAAGAAATAAGATAAAATAAGTTCAGGACTGATCGGTATGACAAAAACCTTATTGTTTTTATTTATTTAATTGCATACGTAATCCGTAGTCAGATGACTGAAATAATTGTTAATTTTAGATTTCTGTTTCACGTACTTTGTTCTACTAAATATTAATCTAAATACTAGACTATTTAAAAACGTTCCTTTCAAACGCGTACTTCGTTTATGGTAAGTTCAGTTTATCCAAAATCACCTTGTATTCTTGTTATAAACTAAAACACAACTGTTAATAAATTGTTATCTAAGTTGTGGTACTGGTGCCATTAGCACAGATAATACGCCATTAGTTACCATTTTTCGTGACTTTGTGAATGGTACCTTTGCCAAACTATCTTTTTTGTCTTTATTCTAATTTCGAATTAAATTTGTATCTGTATAATTTTCATAATATTAACATGATAACATAAAAGAAATCAACTAAAAAATGTTTTTGCACATATTGTAATCATAAAAATCCTAAACCAATAATTTAAACTACGATATATTTATACATAATATACATGGAATATTCTAATAATAATTTTAAATAACAATTTTGGCTAAAAGCCACTAAATCTTGGAATATTTGATTATCATTTAATATTTTAAGGTTTTGTGAGAGTTACAAGATAATGATGGCAATAAGAGAAAAAGTCAACAATAAATAGTCACAGGACTAAAAAAATACCAAGGAAATTGAAAACAAATTTTCAAACTAATAATAATTTATTAAATACATTTTATTTATTATTTATTTTATTTATTTATTGTTTATTTTAATAAATAAACAATATTTTCAAAAGTTTACAGTTATTAGTTAACAATGGTTAGAAATAAATGCACCTATAATCAAATAAAATTAAAAAATAATTTTACATTTTTACATACAATTATTGCACTCATATTTTTTATTTCAGATAAATTTATGTTTGATATAAAATATCATTAAAATGCCTTGGTGTGTTATTATCGGCTGTAAAAATAATTTGAAAGCTACTAAACGTTCTGGGAAAGATGTGTCATATCATATTTTTCCAAAAAATCCACAACGCCGTACTGCTTGGATAAATTCTTTAAAACGACCTCTTAATTTTAATGCAGATTCTTCTTACATTTGTTCAGAACATTTTGTACCTGATGACTTTGAATGTAACAGTTTAAAAGAAGAACTACTTAATATTAAAGTTAAAAGACAACTTAAAAAAACTGGTAAAATATAAATAATCTTATATATTATATAGTATTAAAAAATCTATGACCGATTTTGTCTTTATATTAAAAGTAAATTAATGTCTACTAATATGTTCAGCTATTCCATCCATTAATATACCTAAATATTCGAGAAAAGAACAATTGGAAGTTTCAGTTAATCATTTTAATAATCAAAGTCTAATTAACACAAGTGTAAGTGTTAAATTTAAATATTAAATATAAATAAGTGAACACTCAAATCTGTTGTTCAAATGTTGTAATAATTTAATGTATTATTCTGATAATTTTTTTCTTTTACAGTTTGAAAATATTGGTCAAGATGATTTGCAACAGTATTGTGCTGTTCCTATTTGTAATAACATTATTGATTGTAAATATAACCAGTTAGAAAATAGTAAAAACATTATATTTCACAAATTTCCTAGTGATATTAACTTATTGGAGAATTGGATGGCATTTTGTAATTGTTCAAAAGAATATTCAACAGAGTATCAAAATGCTCTAATCTGTTCAGATCATTTCAATGAAGACAATTATGAAAATAAATATATTGCCGAGGTAAAAAAAATAAACATATAATGCTATTATTGTAACATTTAAATTTAACAATAAATTAAAACTATTTTATATGATTTTAGTCTAAACAACCAATTAAAGTGTTAAAAAAAGATGCTATACCAACACTAAATGGTGGGATGAAAATTATAAATATTAAAAGAACTGATGAAGAATCAGTAAGGAGAGAGCGTAAAAAACTTGTAGACAAATTGTTAGCTGATTATGAAGAGCAACAAAACATTGAAGACCACTTAAAGGTTGAGAAATACCCAAGATTCTTCTCTCCTAAAATCAATCCTAATGCTAAACTTGGTGATAAATTAAAATTGTTAAAATCAATAGATAATCCAGAAACTTATTCTCCACCAAAAAAAAGAAAAACATCATTTATATCTAAAAGTTCAGATATGCCGAATATAAAGAATTTATCACAAAACAATGATCAAGTAATTCAAGTATCAGCTGTCAAAGGTGGACTCATGTTACATGCACTTCCACAAGCTGTTAATTCATATAATTCATTAAATCTCTATTCTGAAAAAATTAAGGAAGAAGAAGAAGAAGAAATCATTATTGTAACAGGAGACGATCTAGAAAAGTCTTCGCATGAAATAGAACACAAAAATAATAATAATGAAGTAATCATAGTGACCAACTTGAAAGAAACTGAAAATACATGCAAAAACACGGAGAATTTACCTAAAATTAATAGTGATGATAATAATTGTTCGCAGTATATTTTAAAAGACTACAAAAAGCCGCCTATTCCATTGTATACGGCTAAAGTATCATTGAATGTAGATAATGGATGTCAAGTGTCATTTCCATGCAATGGTTGTGAACATAGAAGTCTTAAAATTAATAAACTTTTGAGAGAAAGAACAATGTTGTTGAAAGACCTAAATCAAAATACTACATGGAAAGATCCAGATGAAATTTCTACATTGAGAAAAATGAATGGTGTTTTGTCCTTGTTATTGATGCAATGTGTTGGGGAAAAATATAGTAAAAAATCTTCACCAATTCGTATTGATTTGATAAAGGATTCTGTTGAAAGAATTAATCAAGGGTGGTCAATGCAAGACACATCTAAAACGTTATGTAAAGTATTGAGTTGTAATGCCTATGAGGAATTAGCAAATACATTTAAAATAATTAATGGAACATTGTGAAAAATGATTACTTTTCATTTTTATAATATGAGAATTAATTATATTAAGTTTTATCAAATCTATAAAATATTAATGCTCATTAATTATGAATAAAGTTGATGTTTAAATGTTGTACTTGATATCAGGGTAAATAAAAATATTTTATGTAAAATTTTTCTTACAAAAAGGCTGGTTATAATTTTTAAATTGTTAACTTTTGTTTTTTTTTTTTTTTTTTATTATTATATTTCTTATAAAGCATAATTTATAATTAATTTTGTTTGAGTATACAAATAAATGTACAAATAACTTTATTGAAAACATATTTAAATCTAGTTTTTATTATTAATTAATTTTATAATATATGAAAATAAAAATATTTGTTTGTTAAAAATACAGTGAATACAATGTAATATTGTATACATTTACTTTACGTATCTTTTGTGACACATAATGTCTATCCCAGTATCTCTACCGGATTAATAGATCTTGTATAGAAGTAAAAAATATAATATAATATATTATATAATAAATTTAAACAAGAATAATTTTGGTTTTATATTAAAATAACTTGTATAACCTGATAATATTAAATCCATGGTACAATAAATACTATTAAAAAGACGCTACACCCATATATTTTCTGTATAATAGTTATCTCCATCTAATTAACAGAAAATATAGTAAAATCGCAGCTACATTGAACTTAAATTATGGCATTTGAGTTAAACTTACTACCAAATTTAAAATGTGGAATATTTTCGAGGTTCTCATGTGGGCTTTTTGTAAAATGTCATAACAATAAACTTTATTTATTTAAAATATAAAAACACTTATAACTTCATCATAATCTCTTATTTGTACATAATATCTCATTAATATCCAAGGCTGAGAAAATTAATCAAAAATAAGTTACAAATTTAAATCGTATAATATAAGAATGAGTAAATTAAATTAATTTGTTTTTATTTTTGGATAATTTGAAAAGTAATTTAATTTAGTTGAATAGTTATAATAAATTAAAATATTTTAATTATTTAAGTTTTATAACTTTTTGTACTTTTTAATACTTTAACCTAACAGTTATTTTGATAAAAAATTCCATTTTCTTTAGGTATTAATAGGTGTAGACTAACTACTCCAAAAAGTGTTTTCAGTCTCCATTCTCCAGACAACAAATATTGTAAAAAACCAATTAAATGCTTGTTGGAATAAAAATTTTTAATTATAATCTTGTAAAAACAATATATAATTTTATTTAATCTTTATTTAAAATTATAAAAACTTGACTAATTAATAATGAATTGAAAATAAATCATAATATTGTAGTAGTTTTAAATATTTTATTTAATTGAAATATTTAAGTATTTTATTAAATTATATTGATGTAGGGTGTTTGTTAATTTGTTATATATGCAATTAATAGTAGATTAATTGTTTGTTTTTATTTTGAAACGGTTAAATTCAGTTAATTTATAAATTATCAATAATTTTTCATAGCCAAATAAATTTTAAAATCAAGGTTTAACAATTCTGGAGGTAAAACTTCATGACTTTCCATGGTTAATATTATTATATTGTACACATAATACAAAATAATATTGTAAATTTTACAATGAATTAAATAACATGCTACTGCTTTGTTGTGCTCTCTAGCACACCAGTTTTGAATTAAAAAATGACTTATCAAAAGTACTATATTATTTTATTACATATCTGAAATTGTGATGTAAAATATGTTATATATAAAAATATTTATATATACATATTATTTATATCATGAAATAGTTATTGAACGCCATAATGAGAAATGTCAAACTATATATTATTAATTATTATGTATTCATTAATATTAAATTAGTAATTATTTCAAATCAAACGACTATAATATTATATGTGTATTAATAACTTAAATAAGTAGTTTTTAAAAACATGATATTTAAGATAAAGAAAAAAAAATTATTTAATTTTAACATTCAAACAGAAAGATTAAATTTTGTTTAAAAATAATAAATTATGATGTTAAGTCATTTGATCATGATTTTAAAACATCCATGTGCTGTTTGATGTACTCTAAAACATTATTTAATATATCCAGTTCCAATTGAATCTGAGTACGAGCCAGTTGTTGAAACTTTGACAATTTATCCTAAAAATAAAATATTTCAAAATTGTAATTAATTGTTTTATTAGCTAATTAAATATATTTTTGTATTTTTATGATATGTATGATGTAAATGTACCTAAATAAATATTATTTCATACAATAATTACAGTGTATAATTAAAACTAATACAGACAATTTTAAATATTTGCTACTTTATATAATAAAAACATTAAACTATATTTATTTAATTGTATAGTTAGAAAGAATGTATAAAACTTAAATATTATGTTACTTTTTAAAATGTGTTACAGATATTTGTAAAAAATATCAGATACAATGTTTTTTTTGAGATTATCCTATCAGTTTTCTGATAGGATAGAAAGCCAAAAAATTAAAAATGCTATTCAAACAAGTTTATTATAATTTGATCAATCATATCTGCAGATCTAAATCCAAACACGAGTGTCCATGGAAATATAATCATGTTTTGGTAACAATTCAAACTAATATAAATCCAATAAAATAAAATCTATTGAACACTACCTGTAGCACAGTAGTACCCACAGGTAGTGCATGTAGTGCCCAAGCTAAAATTAGAAAACATGTTTTTTTTTAAACAAATAATAATAATAATAATTTGTTGATAATTGTAATTTTCTATTGCGAAAATTAAATTTTGAACAATTTAAATATTAAAAATGTGTTTATTAAACATTATTTAGTTAAAATTTAAATTATATATTATAATAATTAGTATTATAGTATCGTGTCGGAGGTTTAGATAAATAATACAAATAGGTACCATTTTTTTTATATTTTAAATATTTATAATTCGTAATCAAATTTAAAAATATACCAATATAATATATTTAATTTCCTCTTTCAAAGCTAATACGTTCCATTAAGGACCAATTCTGCTTCCACTACATTACTTGAGAAAAATATCTGGACATGACTATGATCTAGGTTATTAAATTAAGAAGAAAACTATAATATAGTATAGTATTTATTCATTGTAGACGGTGTTGTATAATATCAACATAATCGTTTCATCAAGCTCAAAATCAAACTCTTAAATTATCGATATAATAATACACTCATTATACGGTATGGTACCTACGCGGAGGAGTAGGTAATATTATAATTATACTAACGTTGGACCCATTGTTGATTTATAATTATAAATTATATACGTTGAGGACAGCGATTAAAAAAAATATAACAGTATTTCGGTATAAAATTAATTCGCACAAATAATTATGATAAATAATACCTACGTATTCACCGTGTAATTTTTAAATATTATCGAGAGACTCGCAAGCATTGTTTCATAGTTAATTTTTCCACGCGACATAACCTACCTCATATCCGTTATTTATTCGACGCAATCGTGACCTGCCAATAATACACGACGTCTTGCAATACGATTTTTATATCGAACATTAGTTCATTGCCCAAGTAGCCACAAGTGGACTGCGATAGAATATAAAATTAAAACGTATTGTTAGAAAATTTATAATCGATGCCAAAACCGCGGTAGCTATCGACGTTTTAGTTATGGTTTTTTGACAAAAACTATTTTGTACATATATGGTAGGTACATTACTACACTATTCATTTAATAAAGACTTAATTATCCACTCAAGCAAGTACTATTTTATTATTAAATATAGCATTTTTATACTTCGTTTATTTTTAAAATTTTTTAATCATTTAATCATGCATAATAATATTATGAATATTATGTTATAATATGTCATTTCCATTATCCGCACCGTAATTAATAATTTTAACGAACGCGAACCGAATCATTTACTATTTATATGTTCTAATCACTCAAATAATTAATTATGTGTTACTCAAATTTATATATTTATAGTAAGTATTAATTAAAATAATAAGATCAAACCGTATTTTCTGGTGGTGCTGGATACTGTTTTATCAACAAGTTGATTCTGACTTTTAAGAATTCCCAGCACTTGCTTTCGAGCGCAGGATCGATCGTACCGTCCAATTGCATTAAATTCAAACAGTTTCTCTCTTCCAGTTGAATCCAATCGTCCAAAGTTTCTGTTGTATAAAATAAATATTGCATTATATTTTTACAGTAATTTTATTATTTTATCATTATTTAAACCTATAAAGGGCTGCCGATAGCATTTTTTAAATTACGTCCAAAACATTAAATTATTATTGTAACAACCGAGATGCGCATCTACTATTTTATGTTTACGGTTCAAGAAATGAACCCATATATATTAATATTAATTACATTTAAAATACAAATTACACCTACTTTAATAAAAAAAAAAAATTATATATATAAATGAAAATGACTAAGAAAGTAAGAAATATGTTTTAGATATATTAAAAATTAATCAATTTAAATTACATTTTTGCCAAAATAATTCAGTCTTCAGTTCTTCCGAATAATAGTACGACATAAAAACAATGTATAGATAATAGTAAAATCCATATTGAAAAGTAATTATTTAATTTTCACAATAAATTAATTAAAAACGGATGTTAATAAAATGTTTATTCGGATACGTTGTAAAAGACATGAAATTTCGAAATTTAAACTATTAGAGCGTAGGCAATACAAACATGCATTCCTTAAAATAGGAACGTTTATTTTTAGAATAGGTTTATCGATTTAACAATCGTCCAAATCAGCGTATATTTTTTGAACAAATTACTAATGAAATAAATAACTTATTCGTGTTTTTGAATAGTTTTATTTTTCCTTACGTAAATGTATTAGAATTTCGACGGTTGTGCTAAATTTTCGGACACGAAAAATATAATACGTCCAAGTATAAGACCGTCAGACCGTGAACTAAGCTCGGCCGTTAAAAAAAAAAAAAAAAAAAACCACGGCTAAAACGATCGCCTGGGTTTTGTATGTTTCGACAAAAAGAGTTCGCGTCCTGAACTTACTTTGATCCATGTTGAAAATTCGAACGAACGCCAGCAGCTTGCCGTCGATCGGAAACGGGCCGGGCGTCAGGAAGAACTCGGCGAGGGCGGGCAGCGAGAGCCTTTGGAGCAAGCTGTACCGGAGTGCGTACAACGGGTCGGATCGCGAGACGCCGAGACGTATTTTCACGGCGTCGTGCTCGTTGTTCGGGTACACGAAACCGTTGTGCACCAGAAAATCGGCGTTCGTACGCACCCCATAGAATATGTACACTTGGTCGCCGGCCGAGCAGTCCGTGTTCGCGTAACACACGCACGCGTTGTCCGACTTCATAAAATCCGTAGACAACTGAATAAATCACATAAATCGACAAAGAATAATATGCATGTACATGGTATACGGTATACGGTCAAACGGTTGCACATTCATTTGGTCGCTAGTCAAATTTATCGCAAATCGTTTTCTAAAATATTATGTACGAAAATTTTATAATTCGTTTAATATACCATCATTATATCTTATAAAGAGTCAAAGAGGAAAAGTCTGAAGGATCGAATAAAATAATTTAAAAATGCCGATAAATAAAAAAACAATTTTATTTGTAAAACCAATACGTTACTCGCTTCGCTCAGAATCTAAAATGTAAAGCGTATTGCTCAAAGTTATAAGTACAATAATAACGTATGTTATACATATTAATGCGGTATACAATAATTATTATAATTAATGCGCGTGCATATAATTCTGTATATTATAAATTATAATATAATATAATATTAGATTAGATTATTTTAAATAATTTACTATTTTGAATATTTTTACTTATAATCATGTATAAATAATAAAATATTTTTATATATAACTAATTAATATAAATTCAATTTAAAACATTGGGTCTTCGATATTTTCTGTCTTCTCCCCCTCCATAAAAATATAGTAAAAAACGCATTGTTTTATTCATTTTTCTCCTTAAAAACATTATTTTATAAAGCAGTTCTATAGTAATATTTTTACAGAAAGGAACAATCGTTTAACTTAAAACTCTTAAGTATAACATAATTAATTACCTACCTATATACAGAAAATACGTAAAAGTCATGGATTGCCAAGGGATATTCAATACGCAAATATTGCTATCATGATAAACTTTTTTCAAGTTTTGATTTTACAACCGTTAATAAAGAAAATCTAATATATGTGCTCACATAAGCTACATGGCACGGGAATCGTTATAAATTAATAACTAGTAAGTGTTTATACAAATTATACGTCTAATTTCAAAATCAGCCAAAAAGACCAATTTTCAAAACTGCCGTGTATTTTGTATGTCACGTGTACTAAGTGTCTAAAATTATACAACATTAAAAGAGGCTATAACTGATTTAAATTGCGTAAGAGGCATTGTGATTAGTTTCAAAATCACCCATTTGTCATTTTGTATTTTAAAACCAGCCATAATCAAACATAATTGTTAATAAATTGTAACATTGGTTGAAAATTGACATTTGCAATATTTGTTTCAAAACCACCAACATATAGTAATCACTTAAATCAGCCAAAATTAACAAAATTATATATCTGCATAACTCTTGTAATAATATTTTTATAAAATATAAAAATCATGTGTAATTTCTTCAAAACTTTAATTTCATATTGATTTTAAAATCATGGCGTAACCTTCTTTTCGTTTTACGATGTTTGTGAAAAATTTCAAAAATTGCATATAATTGGTTTTGAACTAGACGCCTCATTTATTCCCTTACAGTCATTTTTACCAGCCAATTTAGTCACGACGTAATTGTTTTATTTTATGAACCTGTGAGAGAATTTGTGTCAGGTGTACTCAAGTATTCAGGTAGTAAGATGTGTTTTTAATTAGACTTATTTCGAGGCTTCAAATGTATTACTTAAAATGAATTAGACATTGAGAAAAAATGGACATTTTGTTAAAGATTGTTTAGAATAAATATTGGTGCTTTTCTATATTTACAGACAAGCAACCACATAGTTTGTGTCTATGTAAGACGGAACCTGTAAAACGGTCTCAAAGCGTCAGCAAAAACCTGAAGACTTGGATAAATCCAGAAAAAGGACATATTAAAATTATAATTTGTTTTACACATTTGTATTGAAAATATATGTGTATAGTACGTATGTACATATAGTATATCTATCTTTGTTCCAAGACTCAAAGTAATGTAATACTTATTTAAAGATTTCAGAATAAATAATCCATATTTCCTCCGTGAGAAAATTGTTCCCAGGCCATCATTGAATATTATATGAATTCATTAATATAAAATTCCTTCTATAATTCAAGAAAATTGAGCATAATTATGTATTATTAATATATTATTGAATATAATTATTGTTTAATTTAAAATATATGAATACGAAATTTGCAATATGTATACCTACTCGATTTAGAAAACAATTAATTTTGACGAATCGTATAACACAAAATATTTTAAGTCGAACCACTGTGACCAAATCACGTTCTTGTCCGTTATATTCCATTTCAGAGACCTATACTAAATACTAATTTAAACTTAACAAACCATTCAAAACAAAGATGTTTTCTAATTGGAAATATTTTTATATAATATAAACATTTAGTAAATACCTATATTAAATTATAGGAGATTCTAAGAAAATTTTCAGTTTTTCTTGAAGTTATAATTAGAGCGAAACTTATTTAATATATTAATATTATTAACCTGACACCATTATTAATTACAATAGTCCTCACGTCCCGTTATTTTATTATCACAGGATATTATTTGTCTTCCTCACTTTTTTTAATTGACTAAATTTATACATTGTTCACCACACTAATAATATGTTTTTATTGTTAATTGTCTTAATAAATACAAAATAATATATATCTGTATATGATGTATACAAATATATAAAGATTATTTTATACATATAAATTACAATACAAAAACAACTTGCTTATGTGTATTGGTAAATTCAAATTTAAAGGTAAACTATGCTTTTTAAAATTGTAATTTATACAATTTCACAAAATAACAATTTTAAGCGAAGTAATTTAAATAGTTCAGACTGTTAAAGACTATTATCAGACTAAATAATAATTATATATAGGTACCTATATATTATATAATCATATATATTTTCTATGGTCACCTAAATTATTTTTTAGAACTTGCATATAAGATATAACCATTATATATATAGTCCTACACTTTAATTGTTATGACGAAATTGTTGTATTATTGATTAATTTATATATATATATATATATATATTCATATAAAGATCGGAATAAAATTATAATAATATGTATAAATAATAATAATCTTACCTTTCCACTTTGATGATTAAACATGTCCCAAATCGGTATGAGTGCACTAACCGTTTCGGTAGGTTTATCAAAGCTGGGAACTGTATTTTGACGAGACATTAATGTCGATACTGCCCATCTGAAATAATAAATATTAAATTTAAATTAAATCTTAGGATATTTGGTTTTAGATTCTGATCAAAGCGAGGATTTACAACGATGTTTTATTTATTAATTAATTTGTTTGATGCCTGAAAACATTTTTTTGGCTAGACATACTGGTCCGATTACCACGAATAGGATATGCTTTCGGTAGTAAATTGCATCTCGTTGGTACATTATTTAGCTCGTTTTTTGAATTTTTCAAAAGTTTTTCCTCGGGAGAAGAAAAACTACCAAAAAATAACGCAAAATTCACGGAAATCGTAATTTTAACGAAATTGATTTTAGATTTTTCATGATAGTTAGATGCAGTTTTGAACGCAGGAACCTAACCTAATCTTACCTAACTTACTTAACTAACCTAACCTTTTTTGAGTACTCACATAGGTAGTTTACACACGTAGTAAAATTTTAGAATGGATTATTAGTATAATATATTATATGTATGACTGGGTTTCGCTCAGAATCGTATTTTCGAATCTTAATTATAATAAACCAATAATTTCTCCGAGGACCAAAGGGATGTAGGAGAAAGGTCCGGAATCAGCCTTCCCGCTTTTATATTTATATATATATTATAATAAAATCTCAATTTTGCATTACATCAATTATTTAGAATTGACTTGGGAACTATATCATTAGTGGACAAGATAGTTTTGTATTTAAATCAAATACAAATTGTTAAATAGGAACAAATTAAACATAATAATATTGTGAATCAAAATAATATTATACTGCATAATAGGCGTTCGATGATAATTCAAAAACAGAACAGATAAGTACACTGTTGCAATCCGAAAAGTACTGCCCTAAGTGTTAAGTTAATAGTCATGCGACAATACAACATGTTTTAATTATTTGTTCTTGCATTAAAACAATCAATGAAGTAGGTAGATTAAATCTACTTTTATTTATATACGAGTACCTATATAATATAATCTTCAATGCCTTTTGTATATTTAACACTAAACATAACTGTAAATTCGCCTAAATAATTTAAATGATTGAAAACTCATCGTGAAACTCGTCCTGCAGACATATAATATACATTTGTATAACATATTATACAAATGAAATATATAAATACATATACACAAACAGTTGAAAAATATACAAAAATTGTTTTACGTTTATTGTTCAATACAATTAATTTTAACACAATTTCAGTTTTTTTTTTTTTGGTTTATTTTCAACGTTACTGAAAAATGCAATCTTTGTTTCGTTATTTGAAAATATAACTATAAGTCGATATGATAAGATACTGGTTAAAATAGGTACAGGGACAGGGTATTTATTCCTATATAAAAAATATATAAATAAGAAATTTTTACAATCTAAAATTTGATATTTGGTTGCACAATAATTGAATGAAATTCGTTCAGTGACATGATGATAGTTTGATAGATAGTAAGCGCGTTTGATACACAGGAGTATACCTACACCTATATGGTTTGTAAATGAGTGAACGGAAGGAGTTTGATCGACTGATGGAAGTGGTACGGACATAACAATATAATATAATACCAACTACAATAAACATATTCTGTCATACAAATATACAGTTCTCCGGTGAAAGGTTATATTATTATTTTTATTTTTATAGTGTCTCGTGTTTAGTGTTTGTTCGCGCCGGAAACTTCCGCGGCATGTGCCAGTGCGCGTTTTTTGTTTAATGTGTTTTTAATTTTTTTTTTTTTTTTTTTGACAAGTTAAACAGTAATTGTAATTCACGATCATAAAATATCTAATTAATAAGTATATAAGTATTATAAAAAAATATAAACACCACTGCAGTGAAACAACAATTATGGATAATAATTTTTTTTTCACACGAGTCTGATCCAAAACGAAAAATTTAAAGAAAATATCTATGTGAATTACTGCAGGTTTGTTAAAAGTTATACAATACAAAATATTAATATCAATTTAACACGATTTACACATATTCATTATAATAAATATTGCATTATATAACATTTTATATATTATTATAGATAATTAATTTACAAATTGATTAATATTTTAATGTTTTTAAATTTATAATTTCTATAGTTTATACCTATTTTGGAAATATTTATTTTTCATTAACTATAGCAATCGAAAATTGAAATTATTAAGATACAAATTTAAAAATATTATTACCTATTAATATAAATAAACTCATAACTTTTGTATATTTTAATCGCACAAGTAATAATCGTAATTTATTGTGAGAAGTGAACCAATAGGTCTTTCAATTAAATTTATTAACCTTTTTTTTAATTTCTACTTATTACACAACATACGTATAATATATAATATATAATATACATGATATATGAATTATTTTACAAAATAATGAAAAACCTAAATCGCAAAATAATTTTAATTTTTAAATATGATTTTGGAATTGGAATATGACTAATTAGAAAAATAAGGAAGTACGAAGTTGGTAGGTACCTCCAACTTTGTTAGCGGAAATTGTATGGTACTTACAAACTATTAATGGTGCTATGTGGTTAATAAAAACATACAATGAGCGCATCTTTTTAGAGACAAATTGTTAATATTTAAATATATATATATAACCAGTTAAACATAAGTTAATTTCAGAATTATGTACGATTTACTTTCTATAAGTATTTCTCATTTTATAACATTATACTGTAGAATCGAATTAAATTATTTTTTGTAATATACATTTTTCGAATAAATATTTGGTATTTTTACTAATAATTTAATAAATATGTTCAAAATTATTTTATTTTAAGATTCATATTTTTTTTGTTAGTTTATTAAACAAATATTTACTTTAAATAATAGGTACCTTTATTCGTTATATAAAATATGTATACTATTTGTTTAAACTGTCAATAAATTATATCCAGTTTTTATCCAATATACGCAATACAATATCATTTGATTTAAATAGAATTTTGAAACAAAAAAAGAAAAGAAAAAAATTAATAGCATATAGAATAGTATTTGTAATTTTTGGTTTAAATTAAATTTGATCACTAATAACATTATGAATTATTTAGTTACATTTGTACATATTATACATTAAATAAATGATTAACATAGTTAGTAGTTATTAAAAATTACAATTGGTATTGAAAATAATAAAATACAATTATTTATGAACTGTATGTGAAACACCGCGTAGTATTAAAGGTTTGCTTTCTAACTCAATCTGAGCCTTATAAAACATAAAAATAACACCTTAATTTCAAATACTTGCGCGTCACTAGAGCATATAATAGTACACACTTATTCTCGATGGATGTATACCGATTTTAAGAAGTGTAAAAAGCAGTAACCCAATGTATATTATAGTAGTCATCAAAATTGAAAATTATTTAAATTGGTAATATCACCCATCAAAATTAATCATAAAATTCATAAGAAATTCTAAAATTAGTCTCGCTTATTAAATAGCTGTCGATCAGTCTAATAAAATCAAGTACCTATACAATGTGTATTATGTCTGCATTATTATAGTTATTTATGAAGATAAATTATAATAATAATGCGCCTAATATAATATCGAAATCATTCAGATTTAATATTTATTATTTTTTCGTATTTTCATCAAACAAATTGCTTTTACTATAATAATTACAAATAACCTAGCGAATAGCGATATATATTTTTTTACAAATGATTACTATCAATAATCATTAAATTATATGACGAGAATCTTCTTTCAAATCCGGTTTAATATTGATGTTAAATACTTAATACATAAAAATGTACCCCACATAAAATACTGAAAACTATATAATGAAACTACTTTCAAATGTACGCATTTATATAGGCATATAGCCATATATAGGTAAAAAAAAATACAATTATGTGACAATTAAAATTACTACTTTTCACATCAAACACAGATACCTACTTACATCAAATATAATAATATTGATTTATTTCTCTATTCGTATAAATTTAATGTAACATTCTTAAATATAAAATAGAGAAACTGAATTCAAATTAACTTTTAAAACAAATCTAATATTATTGTTAGAATTATATATGTGTTTATTTATACAATATATAAACTGTATTTGAATATAAACTATAAAGATTAACTAAACATTAATAAAATAAATAGGAAAGAAGAAATTATAATGCAACTCATAATATATATTTTAAAAATATTTCTCATGTTTTAAGTCTAAAAACACGATTTTGTGTAGAGTCTATATAATAAGGTATAAAGTCCACACTGTAGACATGTATATATTTAGGATATAACCTAAAATATATTAAACAAGTAGGTAGATATATCATATACGTAATGAAAAAAAATAATTTTTACTAAAATTTCCAAATCTAATACGATGGACGTTAAAAAAAATAGTTGCATAATAAACAATAAAACTTTCTTAAGAATTTATGATAATTAATGAAAGTAAAAATTTAATATTTCATTATCAATTTTTGGTTTGGTTCATTTTTCTTTTATAATGAGGTACAATTAAAATGATCTACAAAACACTGTTTTAATGAATATACAAGACTACAAATAAATAAAACTACTTTCTAAGACAATAATAACAATGTTACTAATTAACAATGAAATACAATTAAATGTTTATAAATATGTAAGTTATTAAAAATATAATTTTAAATATTTATTATATTAAAAAAATCACTATATAGTTAATAATTATCACTCAAATAGTCGAATGTAAACGAAGATCTAAATACTTATAATATGTCTAATTAAATCAATTATATTTTTATGTTGAAATTAATACCTGTTATTATTTTTGTTGTTTATACATAAATTATAATTAATATTAATAAATAATATTTTATTTAAAAAAACACAAATTTCAGCGCAAACGGCAAATGGGTATAAAATATAGAATATAGGTTAGGTTAGATTATATTAGTGAAGAGAGAGATGCTAAGGGACTAAAGCTTACCTAATTGACAATGTATTATGTACATTTAAAATATTCAAAATATATCGATAAGCAACTATAATGTGCTAGGTACCTAAAAAGTTAGGTTAGGTTATTTTATTTATTTTATGAATATCTATTATACTATTATATAATAATAAACTGAATAATGTATATAAATATATAATATACCCATTTTATAATTGCATAATCTCGGTAATGAAAAAGTTTATTTGTTACTTTATTTATAAAATTTATGCCGCGTACATCATTGACGAATTACTCTAAAAATATTGTATCTAAATTGATTTTAAATTACTTAGAAACGAAAAATAGTTGTTCGATTTCATTTGCCGCACACTTGTTAATCAACATTTATTAAAACATTTAAAACATGTGGACTCGTGTTTATTTTTTCGAATTGCATAGAAAACTTTTCCACGCGGAACAAATGTGCGTAACTCCGGCGCTTCATCCGTTCAAATCAACGCGGTAAACGCGGATTTCCTATTTTAAAATTACATTCGCTATCCGGCACCCTGCGTATTATAATTAACAGATCTATTCTATGCACATTGGCGGAATTCGGATATTGAATTAAAAAGTACAAAATGTGGAAGTAAAAAAAACGAGTACTTTTATCGACTGCAGTTTCTCAAGGAAATTTGACGGGTGAAAGTACGGCGTAATACACTACGATATATTTCAAAACTCAAAGGGAAAAACAACAACTTACGTATATTAATTTAGACATGAGCATTATTATTGTATTAAAATTGTTCACATACGAATAATAATTATCATTTTAATTCACTAAAATAGAGACGTGTGTGTATGTGCATAGTTATTGCATGTTGTTTGTTGAGCAACAAAATTTGTTCTTTTTTGTTAACAATCGCATTATTATTAACGTGTATATAAAAAGATATATTAATATTATATTATACACTTCATCTATATTTATCATAGTAAAATAACATATTAACATATGTTGAAATTACACGTTTAATAAAATTAATTCACACGGGTTGGAAAATATTCTCTTCTCATGCTACAGCAACACAGAACGCTGCACGTCATCATATCGCGTGTGTGTACATATAGGTGTACACAATATAATAGGTATCTTCCAACAATTTCAGCATGAAAGTAATTATAGATATCATATACTTACACGCTTGTTTTTATTTTTTATTTATATTGTCAAAAGAATATATTGTATAAATTATTATACGCAAATATGTATTTCAATGATGATTTTTTTATATACGCTATTAAAGATGGTGTATATTACCTATATTTATATGACATGAAAATAATACCACAGCAACTCGAAACGTATTTAGGCATATGATCTGATATTGTCATTTCACATTATTTTTGTATAATATATTAATATATACCTACTATAAAACCGAAAAACATTTACCAACTGTTTAAAATATAATGTAATATAATATAATATAGAACAAACACGAATATTTTGATTTAAATTACAATATTATGCTCGATATAATTATATAGTTGCATTGCATATTACGTCAATATCGATCTATATGTTTTTAGAATTATGTATTATATAGGTAGGGTACCTATGTAATTTAAAGATTGGATATTGACCATGATCGAACTTTCGATAATATATTTTAGTAAATTATCGTGTATAACCGCGATAACAACAAATGCAAACTAGAAAATTATTTTATTACAAACAAATAATGAGAAAGAATAATATATATAATCGTAGTTCGAACTAGATTATTAATGAAATAACGAATGATAATATCATATTATGTTTAAATAAAAACGACCTATATGTATAAATCTTTAATTATATGAACAACCATATTAAAAATATAAAGAAAATTTCAAATTTAATGTGTTTAATATTGCAGTACAAATATATAATTTTTAAAAAATTGTATGTACTTTTTAACATAATATAATACAAAATTTCATCGTGAAATATGATGTTTATTGTAATAGTTTATTTGAATCTGGACTATAAATACATACAATAGAAAGACATTTTTAATAAAGATTAGTAGTTTAATTATTTTTAAAATAATGAACATTTATGGATTTATGGCATTTATGCGTTACACGATTGTATTTATAAGTTTCAGAAATTAAAAAAAACTATAAACGATTGTTTTATTACAATAAAAATAAAATTTGGAGAAATATTAAAATTAAGATTCGGATATTTTTCTCTAAATATACTGATTGCTGAAATTCATAATATTTATTATAAATAACTTAATCTGTTTAATCATTCATTTTTAATAAAAAATTAAACTATAAAGTAGACATATGTGAAATATACGAGATATTATATCGATTTAAAAAACACGATTGCCCCGAATCCATTTGACCAAAACGTGAAACATGCCAATTATTTTAGTCAAAATTTACAGAACTAAGTAGGTGATTTAATATATTATTTAAGTTATGTTTTGAATTTCTAACTTATAAAATTGATTTTAGATTTAAAAATTAAAAATTATAGAGATTTTACTATAATATTTATTGTTTGAATCTTAATTATATTATTATTATTTCTTATAAATTGTTTTAAATGTAAATATGTATTCCGATATTTATGTAAACAAAAAACTGTTTGTGATTATATTCAAACATAATCTAACATATCACTTGTAATAAAAATATTAAGTTTCAAACATTCATTACACTATTCACAAAAATAAACACATATTATTATTATTTGAAAAAAATAATTTGTTTGCACTATAGTAGCATTTGAAAATAAAATTGTCTAAGATGCCATATCATGTATACGTCATAATATAAGTTGTAAATATAAACAATAATATTTAAGTAGGTCTAAGCATTATATTTTAGAACTCTTAAATCTGTTTGAAATTTATAATATATTAATGTCACAATAACAAGTTGAAAAAACAGCTTAAGGATCTTAATTCGTACCTTATGTAAATATGTTTAAAAAATGTATGAAAAAAATCGCATAATAGTAAAACATATGATGCGTAACTATTTTTTTTATTTGCGAATTGTGGTTTTTATTTTATTTGAAATCTTGAACATTAATTTTAATGTAGATATATACCTACTATAAACATAAAAATATACGAGAATATAATGTATATTAAAGTATATACCTTGTTACGAATTAGATATTATTAGTATTACCTTTTGTATAGCAACCTAAGCTTAGGATGTTATATATATATATATATATTATTCATATAAATTTGTTAAATGTTCGATAACAATCTACTACATATATATTTCTGTTAAATTTAAATATCAACAAAGTTATGAATCCAAAAATCTCTGTATTTTTGTCGTAATAACATGCTTTGGGCAACAATGATTCAGATTTCACTGGTGTATAAAAATAATTGAAAAAAGAGAGCGAGGTCCAACGTATCATGAAGTCCGCACGATCTCTGCCCTGTTATTTTATTATTATTTTCAAAACAAACTTTATGTTATTGTTTCTCAATACTGAAAAACCTTCAAGAATTCAATTTTAATTTGACCGTATACAGGAACGTATAAAATATAACAAGAAGGGAATTTAGAAAGGTGCTAATTTTATTAGATTAAAGTACTGTTCGTTATTATTATTTGTGCAATAATTAACTTCCTCAATTGATCACGCTTCGGCTGAAAAAAATACCACGATTGCACAATTATCAAGTTCAGATATCCAATAAATCACCCAGGCTTGCTTCCTAATGTCTAAAAATTTATTATACAAGTGTAAAATTGACATTTACGAAGGGTTATTAGTATATAATGTTAAGCAGGCTTTCTCTCAAATACTAGTTTACGCATCATATGTGAAGTCGATATAATTCAAGCATATATTATTAAAATAGATATAATATATATTATACAAACAGTAAACAGAAAAATAATAAATTCATACTTCTCAAAAATTATTCTACTTGTCGTCTTATAAGATATATTTTGAATACATCTTCTATGTAAAGGCTATATTTTTATCAAATCAATAAATATTATATTTAAATATGCGAACGATGTATAATATGTAGGATGTAGGTAGGTTTTGCCTATTTTCTATAGGCAAAAAAATATATATTCTTAAACAAGTATTGCAAGTGGAAAGTTTTTATAAATTCTTATGCAATTTAATTTTTTTTTAATGCTGTTCAACTCAAATTAATATACATATAATTTATAATAAAATACACTCTTGTAAAGGTTATAATAAATGTATAAAAAACTAGATTTTTAATCGTGTATCTATTAATAAAAAAAACATAATTATTTTAAATATTATGTTTATACATAAGAATTCAAGAAGATATCACTATGAATAATTAAAAAATATAAAACATTCAATAATAATATTACACATTTAACTATTTAGGTTTTACTTTTGATAATTATTATTGAATCAAAATAGAAATTAATACCTACCTGCCTAAAATGCTAAAACTATGACCTATTATTTAATATTTTTGATTTAAGTTAGCATTTTAGTAAAAATAAATAATATAACACATTATACATATATACATAAAAACACTAACAATTCATAATATATATAGTCTTAACCTTAAGAAAAGTGTACCAATAATTAAATCACAGTATTTTAAAAAATACATAAGTATGCATAATACGTTTATGTAGGTTTAATGATTTGGGGAAGATGATTAAAGAGAAAAGTATTTTTAATGAAACGATTAATACTAATCCAGTTAGTATCCGGTTTTCTAGTTCTTGTTTTACTATCGTGACTTTGTTGTATTTAGTTTAATGAAATGAATGCGACTTTTGCTTTCTCTCGTGTATGAAATATTACGATTAAACAGGCGATGTTAATAAAAATAATAGACATAATTTCTGAACACGGGATGATTTCATAAATTGTATATTTTACTTATTACCACTTAAATTACGATTTTATTATCCAAAATATATTTTAGTTTTCTTTAATGTTTATTTGCGAAAATATCTATTATCATAGTGCAATAAAATATATACGTATTATTGTTAATTAAATAATTAATATACTTCATAGTGTACGATATTACTTTAGAATGTTATTAGATTATACATTTCAAATTAAACATACGTCTAAGGATTATGAAACCAATTTTTTTTAATGCACGAGTATAAATTAAATATACCTGTAAATATATATGTATGCAGTATATAATAGTATAATATATATACAGATGATCAGAATTTTATTTTAATGGTGGGAATTGTATAAGTGTTAAATGTTATCTCCATTATTTTTCTAATACAATATTATGAGAATCTTGTTATGATCACAATATTACACTTTATAAATCAAATTATTTTATATTTAATAGTATTAAAAAATAAGTGTTTCACTGTTTATAGTTTTATACATATAGGTATACATTTTTAGTACAAATAATAAATATTTAAATATCATAATTTGATCGTGCCAACGAATTGATAAATGTACTCGAATAATTAAATTTTTAATTCGAAAATGAAAATAACTTTCTACAGGATGTTTTTTTTTGGCATAACGTTGATAGGAATACGTTTAGTGCCAATATTTCGTTTTATATTATTACCCTTTCGCTACAGAATTCCGTGTCAATCGTCAAAATTTAAAGAATTAACACCTATACATAACATGAACATTATTATTTAATATAAGTTTGTATTAAATAATATATATATATATATATATATATGTTTTGCCATCAACAATAAAAAATAATACAAAGTACAAAACAATAGTCCCGTTTAATAACAATTATATATGAATTGGACCATTTCCTGGTGAGTGTTAAATTTATTTTTATATCTGCCTCTAAATATCAAGTCGCAATTACTTTCTCTTTCTGCACTGTTTTTTGCTGCAGCCATTGTATTTTAATTTTTAACTGGATTATCTCCCTATCAGGTGTGATCTAGAGTTTTTTTTCGTTATATTTTTAAATTATTATTATTATTTTTTTTTACCGTAACATTCATGAGTATTCTTTATATAACATATTATAAGTACTAAGACACGCTTTAATAGTATAAACTATAAATTCGTATGTTCGTGAAATATACCTATTACTATTACTATTAAGTCTATAAATTATTGTAATAAAATCACAATTTAAACATTTTTTTTTAATATACTCTTCAAAATATTTCAATATTAAACTATAATACATAGTTTAAATACCATTGATTTATTTTTATAATTCGCTTTTACGAATTTTTTTTTAACAATACACAATACACAATAGGTATATATTTATAATTGATATTTTAATCAATAAAAACATGTAGTAATTATTATTATTATAACAAAACTTATATAATACATTATACTCATCCGTTTATGAACGAACATAAAATGTTAGTATTTATGTATGTAATTAAAGAATTGACAAAAAAATTAAATTTCTAATTATTTATAATAATAGTTATACTTATAAATTATAGCATTAAACATGTACAGAATACTTTTCCTGTATTATGAATTAAAGTTCAAAACGAATTTATAACATAAAACGTTATTTTTCAGAATGACAATTGAGTCATCATAACTGAATTATAAAGCGTTCGAAATTTCTTCTAAAAATGAAAATAAGAAAAAACATACAATAAAATCTTTATTATCGGGATAACATTATACTTTTTAAATATAGTGTACGTTTCTTCTATTTTTTAATCCAATTCTAATTCACCGTGAAAACTACATAGATACGACAAATATCACAATTACATACCTTGTAAATATTTCGATAGCTGTTAGAGATGGTTATATTTACAAAGATTAGTTTCACTTCTATTAGGAAATAGGAATAGGTATCCTATATATCATCATTTGTGAAGATTAATTGCGAATAACTAGAAGTAAATTTTGTATAATCAGTGGTAGCGGTAGGTAAATAATATATGGTTCATACACCAGATTGGCAAATACCAACACCTATATAATGATAACAAAACCACACGAACAATATTTTTTATTATGATTATTATTGTTGTTTTTTGATACGATATAAAATGCAGTGTACCATAAACCTTAAAATGTCTCGCGTGGTAAACACACGATGACAATGAACTAACACTGAGTAGTTGGATGAGTTTCATTTTATTTTCAAATGCACACGATTTAGACAGAGAAAGTATTTTTTTCAAGTTCGCAATTATTATTCAACTGACCATCAGGCATCAATCATTTTTGTAAGTTATTTGACATATGGTCACTGGAGCGTATTACGATTCGATTTAAAATATACTAAATAATTGAGACCATACTATATTATAATGACCATTGTACAAATTATACTATTATACTATTATTATTTTTACGACACTTAAAACTATTGCACTTTGTAGAGTAAAAAAATATATTAGTCATCGAATTCAATTATCAATTTTACTCAAAACTAAAACAAAATACCCTTTGCAAATTGTTTATATTTAAATAATTGATTGAAAAAGGGAAAGGTCAATTTTTTATGTTCCTCCTTCGTCCCTTCGGTTCTCGGAGAAATTAGTGGTATATATAATTAAGATTTGAATGCAATGATATTGTATTAGAAAATACGATTCTGAGCGAAACTCAATAATATAATACACTAATATGTCGTTTCATAAGTTTACCATATACTACTCCTATGAGAAAACTACCTATTAACTAACTCTAAACTCGTAACTAACTTAACTATGAGAAAACTTTCAAAGAAAAACTTCTGAAAAATTCGAAAAATGAGCTAAATAAAGTATCAACTAGATGCAATTTACTACCGAAAGCATACCCTACTTATGGTAATCGGACCATTATTTCTACCCAACAAAGTGCCTTCAGACATAAAAAATATATATATATAATATTCAATTACACAAAAATATTCAAATTTTAGGATCTTATAAAAAAAAAAATGTCAACTACGATTTTAAAAATATTTTGGAATTAGATTAAATAGTATTTGAGTAGGCTCTATAAAAAAATTTTAAACCGTTAAACCCAAAATATAGCATGTAATATTAAATTGCTATAGAAAAAATTTCAAAGCTCTATAATTAGTCAGAAAATCAATCAATCGTTTCCAAATTTTTTTTCTCTAATGTAGAACACCCCTGTTGATACTCAAAAAAAGTTTCAAGTCTCTACGATTATAACCTAAATCCTAATTAGTTATTATGAAATAAAGAAATTTAAATAACGAAACCGTTATTTTGCCGATTTTCGGGAATTTTAACTTTAAAAGCTTATAAAATAAAATTATCAGTCACGACTTTCAAAATATTTTGCAAAAAGATTAATTAGTATATGATTAGACTTCAATGAAATTTTCAAACCGACAAACTGAAAATTGCAGGAAATATTAAACATTTTTGGAAAAAAGTTCAAAGTTACCAATCCGTTCTAAAATTTTACCACACTTCTATATTGCCTATGTGAGTACTCAAAAAAGTTTTCAAATCCCTACGATCAAAACTTAATTAGTTGTCACGAAATTAAAAAATGTAAAATAACAGAAACCGTAATTTTGCCGATTTCCCGCCATTTTTTGGTAGTTTTTTCCCTTCCAAGGAAAAACTCTTGAGAAATTCCAAAAATGAGCAATATGAAGTAACAACTAGATACAATTTGCTACTGAAAGCATGCCCTACTTGTGGTAATCAGACCATTATTTCTACTCGAAAAAGTGTTTTCATACATAAAAAAAAAAAACATCTTTGTAAAACCAATACATTCCTCGTTTCGCTCAGAATCTAAAATATAATTATATATAGTTATAGTTATTTCATAAACGATAAATATACTTAATATTATTTTACAAAGGTAAAATACTATCCTAATTGTTATTATGATTATTTTTTTTAGAAAAATGAAGGACATTATTTGGATTATTTTAAACTGTATAATAATATTCAATCTGGTCACGACTTCCTACTCGAATGAATATGAAGACGAATTGAATATTAATTTGACACCTTCGAATTATTCTACTCAAGAAGTATCTAATGTAAATATATTCCATTTTAATAAATATATATTTAAAAGAAATATGTTTAATTTTTAATGTTATTAATTTTAGGATCAAGAGTTTGATGCTGAGCAAACCACTAATAGTGATAATGATGAATTCGAACTCGAAGAAAATATTGACGAAGCTCCATCTGAAATAGTCGAAAGTCAAGTACCATTTCCGACAGACAAACCTTCAGAAATCGAACCTGAAATTCCAATAAGGAAACCTCGACGTAAAAGACGTCGACGACGCAAACGTCCAAGAACGTCTACGCACACGTATGAAGAAAATATAGATCATCAACCAGCAGTGAGGTATCAGGATCCGCAAGAACCAGATTATGTAGAAGGATATGTCAGGAGGCGTCCAATAAAACGACGAAGGCGACCGATACAACGTAGGCCATTATTAGAAGGAGCGGACGAGGAGAACATTTTACCGAGAAGGAAACTTATTCGC
This sequence comes from Eriosoma lanigerum, assembly GCA_013282895.1. Classification (NCBI taxonomy): domain Eukaryota; kingdom Metazoa; phylum Arthropoda; class Insecta; order Hemiptera; family Aphididae; genus Eriosoma; species Eriosoma lanigerum. The sequence goes on from CM023358.1 coordinate 38,979,579, forward strand.
AGACCAACTAGTTTTGCTAATAAGACAAGAAACGAAGATGTTAAGCAATGGGAACCAATAACCTCGACCGAGGAGGTGAGATGGAAACCAGTGAGAACAACAGAAACCACAAAGACAATTTTAACAATAACACCAAAAAGTACTACCATTGAAAGTACAACGATCACCACTCCGAAGACGACCACTACTACGGCTACTGTAACGTTTTCAACACAAAAATTCACAGAAGATAATCATAATATTAACCATAAGGACGTTGGGTCATCAAACATATCAAATTCATCACGCGCCGACATAATAGTATTACATAAAAGACCAATAAATAGTAAATTACCGCCGACATCTGCGGTAATAAGGCGTCGTTTAAAACCACAAAACACAACATTGGAAGAAACAACAACTACCAAACCAAAAATTACTGTAATAAAAGAAGAATTACCTATGTCGTTACTTCCCCCAGACTTTAAAATGATAGAAACTACAATTACGAAAGAACCTGAAAATAACACAGGAGATTATGAATTCAATGAAGAAGCATTAACTAAAATGATGAAAGAACATCCTAATAGTAAACATGACGAATTTAAATTTAAATCTGATAGTATACCAAAGGTAAAAGACGAAATATTGAGCTTGTTGAAAACTAAAACTGGATCGTCGTTATTATTGAATGTTTTAAATCTTAGAAATATGTCTTTAGAGGAACTACTACAACACAGGGAACGGGGATCGAGTCAACGACATCAAGAACTGATAGACACAAAAGATGAACAAACAGACATAAGTTCTGATGAGCCCACAATAGTCACGGAAAATAATAAGAATTTTACAAATTATTTAATTGAAACAAAACGTTTAGCACAAAATAACAAAGACACGGCAAAAACAGAAGAATTAAACAGTTTAAAATTATTTACAGATAATAGGGAAGATTTAAAAAGTCAATCAACAATACAATCTTCAAATATGCAGGAAGAAAAGCTAAACGAACCCATCAAACAAATATCGAAACTCATAAAAGAAATAAAGATTGGTGACATTAAATCAAAAATACCAATTCAAATTTCTAAAGAAGAAAATCATGATGATGAAGATACAGGTGTTTTTAAAACACAAAATGATAATTTGAGTATTATAAATGCAGGGAAAGACGACCAAGAAGAAGAAATTGGTAAAATTAAATTAGATACGATTTTCGAGGAGAAAAAATTATTTAGTTTTCCAACAACTACTACATATACAACAACAGATTTGAAAAGTCAAGAAAATGAAGCGATTTCATTTGTTTCCAAATCTCCAAAAACTCGAATCGTATTAGAAACTTCTGAAAGAGAACCACGCCTTTTCGATAGCCTACCGGATTTCACTATAAAAACCACACCCAAACCATTTGTAACACCAACTATTCCATCACAAGTATTATTCATTCAAGACACAAATCATCTAGATAAATATCAAAGTTATGAGGAGAAGAATAAAGATATTGACGAGGATAATAATTTAGTATACCGGCGTTTTGAAATGAGAAAATTACCAGTAGCAGTTAAATCGGCAATCATAGCTAGTGCTGCTATATTAGCAATAGCTGTCCTAGGATTTTTCGTATTACTAATATCATGTAGAATGAGACAAAAAAAACGAGTTTTAAGAAAAAAATCAGTATTCTGTCAACATAATTTGCACCATGATCCAGACCTTCGATCTAGTGCTAGAAGCACAAGTCCTGTTATGGACAAACATTGTCAGGATCAATACTATGATGGATATGGAGGACGTATTGATGATCATACAGCAGCCAATCGACAATATTACTTATGGAGAACATTAAGAAAAACATTCCGTTATGACTGATCAATGACCATGATTGGTGTTGAGAATTGTTCATATTTTGTGGGCAAAATTTAAATTATTTTTAATATTGTTACATAATACATTTATTATACTACTAAAATAAATATGCAATTTAAAACATATGATTTATTAAATTTGTATCTATTCAATAAATATAAATTAAAATTTATTATTAAATTAAATAATTTATTCAATTATTATTACTTTAGGTACATAATATAAAGTTTATTCTAAAACAAAATTATGAAATTATATAATATATATTATTATATCAGCGGTTCTTAAACTGTGGTCCATCGTCTTTTAAGGGTTAGTGGCAACATATAAATGGTTAATATGAAATTTCTATGTATAATAAAGTTAATGTATTCATATTAAGAAGTAAAACAAACTAATTAGGTATTAAAATGTATATTTTAATTTATCTACTTCATACGTGTATATAGATTTGTATTATAAAACAAATTTAATATAATATATTGGTAACATAATTATGTTTTTTACATATATAAAAAGCTTATTCGAAAGAAAAATATTGTTGGAATTTAAAAAAGCCTTTCATCTGAGTACGTAAACTAAAAAGTTTAAGAGCCGCTACATTGTATCATAAAAATATAAAATTATAACTCTAAAAATTTGAAATATGTAAATGAGTTTCATTTGTATATATTATATTTTAACAAATTGTACTAAAAATATACAAATTATAAAATATAGAGATTTATTTATATTTAAATTTAGTAATTTTAGGAATGAAAAACAAATTTTAATGAATTAAATTACCATGTACAAGGTACAACTTTATTAAATTAGATATTATAATTATTAAATGTGAAAATTCTACTTTTAACATTCATTACTAAATTAGGTAATTGGTACATATTTTAATACATGGTGTTGAAAAAATAGCTCTATTTTTTGTATTTAATTGTTAAAACTCACAGTGCTAGCGCTAGATTTTGCGGAGCCCGGGGTAAATTTTATTAGAAGGTCCTAAGCCCCAATCTTAATATGTGCCTATTTTATATATATATATATATATATATAAAGTTATATATTAATTTTTCAAGTTTCTACATATTATAAAATGGCATTTTAGTATTTATAGTTATCATAAAATATTTAAAATCAAGTTCGTCAAAATCAGTTTCCGTGAATTTTGATATTTTTCAGTAGAAAAATTTAGGTTTTTATGCTAAAGAAAAAGTTTTGAAAAATTTTAAAAATAATTTATATTAAGTACCAAGTAGATACAGTTAACTTCCAAAAGCATATTCTACTCATGGAAATTGAATCATTATTTCTTCCCGAAAAATGTCTTTTGACTTTTAAACATATAAAAATCAAACATCAATGTGAAATGTTAAAGTTTAAAAGCATATAAAAAAAAGTTGAATTAGGATTTTCGATATTTTTTAAATGGTTATTCAAGAGTATGTCATTAAACACATAATATCAAATTTTCAGCTTAAAAAAAAAAAAATCATTGTAAAACCAATACATTTTTTGATTAGCTCAGAATCTAAAAAATTATCATTTCATTTTTATATAAATAAATATAAAAATAGTTAATTTATTTTTGAACTTAAATAAGTAATAAATCAAATAAATAGGATTATGTAATTTTTAATCATTTATCACATGTATTTTGCAATGTTTCTGAATTCTAGCCTTAAAATAATAATGTTAAAATGAAAATAAAAAGTACTAAAAAATATTAATATGAATAGATATATACAGTCGTATATGACTGTATATATATTTATATTATGGTATATAAATTATTTTAATATTACTATTATTATAATATTATTTTAATTTATATATATTACCTTATTATAATATTTAAAATATATACAACTGGGTTAAAATATCTTGTTATATTCCATCAATAATTTGACTTTTTTTTTGTTTGAAAATTAGAAATTTTATTGTTTATGATGGTTACCTCATAAATTTTTGTCTATCTTTTAGATTCTAAATGAAGCGAAGAATGTATTGGTTTTACAATTTTTTATTTATGTCTGAAGACATTTTTTTGGGTAGAAATAGTGGTCCGATTACTTCAAAAGTGTATGCTTTCAGTAGAAAATTGGTATTTATTTAGTTCATTTTTCGAGTTTCTCAAAAGTTTTTTTCCTTGAGAGAAGATATTTTGCAAAAAAAAGCTATCATTATCGTGGTATTTAATAGTTTGATCTATTTATAACTTATTTACTAGGTATTTTTTTGTTTTTATTTTAACAGATCTACCGGTATCACAATAATATTGTGCCACTATAATATACAATAATATGCTAATAGTACAATTATATATATTATACTCTTGATTTACGACTTTACATGAGGTTTTTCAATATTATTTTTTTAAAAATATAGCTTAGTATTTCTTAACCAGCCGCGGGGCACTGAAAGTGCGAGGCTCGGGGCACAGGTCTAACCGCCCTAACCTTGCGCCGGCACTGAAAACTCATTAAACATAAAAATATACTCGATACCGTTTTAAGCACAATTTTATTAATAATTAATAAATTCAGTTTAACAAAAATATATATGGCTTAATTGAAACAAAGCAATAGCTTAATAATTCCCAATTAGCAAGAATAGTTTTTTTATTTTCAGTTTTAACTATTATAATCAATAACATTAATTAGAACTTACAAGCAGACAACAATAAACAAGTAAAGCTATAACTAAACATATATTTTAACTTACCTATAATATTCATATGTAAATGTATCTTTTAATATTACACTAGCTGGATCATTGGATAACTGAAAACATAAAGAAAATTCAAATTTTTAATTGAACAGTTCCTTATATATAAAATGTAAATTTGAGTTCTTTACAAAAACTATGATTCTATTAGATTAGTTATAATTTAGTTATAGACCTTCTTAAATAATATTGAAATATTGATACTTATTATCAGGGCTCGTAAGTTCATGTATCTGCATGTTTTTTTTGCTACATTTAACCTAACCTAACCTACACAGGAAAACATGCTAACTGAGATACAAATCCGTTTTACAACAATAGTAATAATAATATAAAGATTAATAGTGCATGTTTTTGGTGTAAAGGCATGTTTGGCATATAGTCGATTTTTTAGAGTCGTTAGTGCATATTATTTCCGAAAAACAATTTTTAGACAAATAATTGAAAAGTTTCTTGTTTCTTATTTACTTTCTCCTTTACAAAATTGTTGTGTTTTGATTTATTTTTATTTTCGTGTAACATCCTAGTTTCCTAGTTATAATGTATATTTAGATTTTATGCGTTTTACGTAGTACCGTGGAAACAATGTTATCACTACCACTACAATCCTCCGCCGTACAAAGTCCGTCGTTGACGATTTATTCTTATTATTTTTAATAATGTTCATATTTTTTTACATAATGCATATTATGAGTGCATGATTTAAAAATTTTAGGGCATATAAATGCTTATTTTGGAACTTTTTAGTGCATATTTAATGCATATTTTAACAATTTTTAGGGCATGAATGCATGCATATTTATGCATTTTTTATTGCATAAACTTACGAGCACTGCTTATTATTATAACTAGAAGCTTGAAAACTAAATAAAGTAATAGTATAGCATTACAATAGTTTTATTTGATACATGTTTCATATTATTTATATAGTTTTGTTTTTAAATTAAAAATTGTTAAATAGTCATTTCATTATATAAATAACTTATTTAATCAATGTATATTTAATAAAATAATATTTTGTAATAAATAATTATAATTATTTAAATTGGAAACTGAAACAAAATTTAAAATCGGTTATTAATTGTTATACCAAAGTGTATATGCTAGAACTCTAAATTTAATAATTAGAAAGCCCCTAATTAAGAATGAAGAAAATATACTGATCATTTGGTCAGAAATATGATGTATTTTGTATGATTTTTAAACTGGAAGCAGAATAATTGAAGTTTAAGAGTTATAATCCTAGAGCTAAATATTAAAACAATGAATAATATGCAATTTACCTGGAAGAGTTTTTTGAAGTAGGCATATTGACGAGATATATTTCTATTAAGTTTCAGTGCTGATTCTATACATATATATAAATAGAATATAATTAAAATCATATTTAATAAAATTATATTTGTTGATAAACACATTTTAGTAATCATTGGAATATACAGATATTCAAAAGTTAATTTCAATTTATTGAATTTAACTATTTAATGTTATATTTTTATTTTTAAATCAACTTAATATACTTTAGACTATGCAATATAAATTTATTAAAATTGCATAGTATAAAATTATACCAAACGTGGGTGATCCTTTCAAAGCTTCAAGATCTGCTACATCAAAATATACTGGTGTCGAGTATGTCACTGGCAAAGTAGTTAAATATGGATGCCAAAAACTTTTCTTATCCTTTCGCAAAGATTCAACCAAAATGAATATAGCTAAAGCAACATTCGGCATATTACGCAACATCATATCTTGTGAGTGTAATTTCCCTAAACACATATTATATATTATTGTCAATATAATTATATATAATGAAGAATATAAGATGATAAGGTGAGGTAAAATATTTTTAAATACAATAACAAAATATATTGTTATTGTTATATCATTATTATAATTTGTATATCTTACATAATGGAGATGATGGTATATTTTCTTCAGTCATCATTAATGATCTAGGTACAGTCACAAGCTTATCACCCATTGTGATGTTTTTAATGGATTTTATACCATACTCAAAATTTTCAAATTGAGAAATTTCTACTCCATTAAGAATAGCACCATTTTTTATAGCCCATTTGGTCAATTTTTCAATTGATTGATCATTTCTTTGGGATAAAGGCTTCAAGTCAAACTCTGCTTCTAATTTATTAATTTTAGATAAAAGATTAACAATCACCAAATGTATGGTCCATTGTTCTTTGATCGATGGGGTATTTGACATCAAACTAGTTGCTATAAACAGTAAAAAAGTATTAAATAACACAAATAATTTTAAAGTGTAATTAATTTAACCATCAAGTAATTCGTCGACCAGCTTCAATACTATTGCTTTGCAATCATTTAACTTTATGCTTTGCATCTTAGCTAAATTTTTCTTTTGACTAGTACTCTTGCCTTTTTTATCCATACTTAAATCAATACAATAAAGAATAATAATAATATCTATATTTAATCAATACTAATTAACTAATAGAATTTATAACAGAAATATAATTTTTAGTTTTATATTTCAATCCGAATCGTATTAAATTAACAAATTGTAGTGTATAAAAATAAAAAATGTATACTACAAAGTACAATACGGTACAATAAATTTAATTGACAAAATTAAATACCATTATTTAAGTACAAAAATAGGTATTAAAACATTTAAAAATGTTTAAAAATTAACTTAAAATAAATTATTATTACACAATTTCATGTACCGAGTGGCGAGTAGCCCGGTAGCCGACAACCGTCAACCGACCGCCGAATAGGTATCACTATTTACTTTTACTATTTATTCATGATTCACGGCTTATAGCACAAGCGTTATCATTATTTTTGGATTTATTGATATTAGATAAAGTAAAAAAAAATTGATAACGTAGCTTAAAAGTTAAAGGTTAGACAATAAAACCACGAATTTATATTCGTTCTAATAACTAACATGATAAATTAAATTAAATTTATAATATTATTCAATAACAAGTTAACTTATTATGTATTTCTGCGGTCATTATAATATGACGTCTAGACTCTAGATCATGACACTTGAATACTTAATAGAGTTCTATAACTAATTATTTCTATTCAAAGATTTTCAATAATAGTTATTTCAATGTTATACTTAGAAAATATTATCTATAATTTAATATCAGTGGTGTTGGGTTTTGGGTAAAACTTATTAGCTATACATTATTAGAAATATAATATGTATAATAAAAATGCCAAATAAATTCAGATTTTCATAATAGGCTAAATTATGTTGATACTAAATGAGAATATAAATGATAAATGTGTTTGATATTAGGTTTCCTCTTCATTCTTGGCATTTTGCCACAATTCACTCTCCGTTGAATTTTAAAAGATTATTATTTGTGAAGAAATAATAATAATAACGTCCAAGTTGTTAGAAAATAAAAACAACACTATAGAGTTCTATAAAATTATCAAGAGTAAAATAGTTGTTAAATAAACGACGAATTTGTATTTATACAAATTAAATTTGGTTCTTGAACAAAATGTATCAGTTTACTAATATTGATTAGCATCAATTGAACAATTGGTTACATGACAATTGTAGAATATATTTAAATTGTGCTTTTGGGTTGTTAAAAATATTATTTAAATTTCAAAATATAATAATATTGATGTATTGTTGTTCAAAAAAATAAATAATAAATATCTACCATACATTATACATTTTTAGTATATATGTTATTAAAATAATTTGTATTGTACAGTAATAATATTAAAATATTTAATGCAAAATATTAATAAGACAAATATGTAAACAAGAATTATGCATTTATTTTTACATTGTTAATATAAAAAAAATAATAATTTAAAAAAATATAAACATAGAATTTTAATTAATAATAACTGTTAACAGTTGTTAAATTATTAACACTTTATTAAATTACTTTATATTAAAAGTACATCAATTATAAATATAGGTGTATTAATAAATTTTATTAATTTTTTTTTATACTTGGATACAAATTATTTAATTTAAATCTCCAATACTATCTTAGGACAAATTAATATTAAACAATACATATAATACATATTTAATATTTACCAGGTTTAACATAATTTTATATTATAATTAGGGGAAAGTATAATTTGAAAGTATTGATTAGACAAATAATTTGATCTATAATTTTAAATGGATTTTTATAGTCAAAATATTATACTGAATAAGAATTACATTTGGAAGTATATTATACACACTTAATTTAAATTGAATATTTTTTTTTTTTTAAAAAATTTAAATTGAGGAATGTATTTTTAATTAATTACAATTATGTTACAAGTCTTTAAATTAAATGTTTGAAAAATAATATTGAATATTGTTAAAATACCAAATTAATAACTATCTACACTCCTATTTTTTGCTTGTCTGATGACCACTAATCTTTTTCTTGCTTCATCTAATTCTCTTTCAATTCTTAACACATCTGACCTAGCATCTATTTCCTGTGCCATACCACCAACCATCTTTTCATTTAATATGATATTTTTAATTTCATCCGTTTTCATTGCTTGGCGAGCTGCACGGACTACATTCTCTGTAGCACGTTTCACTACATTACCTAAACAGATTTTAAATTATATTAATACGTGGTATTTATAATTTTTAATTTTAAAATTATTACCTGAAGCTAAAAGTCGTTTCGTAGCATCACTATTTGGATCTGCTTTAACTTTGCATGCAACTAAAAGCTGTGTTGTGCAAGAAGCCACTTGATTAGCAGCAGATATAAGTTTGTCTTCACTTGATAAACCTTCAATTATTTCATGAGCACATTCTACCAAGCTATGAGTTGCTACAGCAACCATTCTAGCTGCATACACTAAACCATCCACTCCTTCATCAACTCCAATTTCATGTTGAGCAAGTGAAGCTGTTTTAACTAATGCACAAGTTGCAGCTGCAATCGATTTTACTGCTTCTAAAATAACTTCATCAGATTTCCAACGAGTCTCATCAACTTTAAATTCATAAGGTCTAGGTTGTATTGTGTCAAGTTTTTTCACTGCTGTATCTATTGAAGTTGCTGAATCCAATAAATGGTATTCTATTGTTTCAATTTGCTCAACAATTGTAATTAAATAATGTACTCTTGAAGACAATCGCTGAGATACGTCTTCTAAAGTTTGTTTTGTTGTAGTACTAGGTCTTTTAGAATTTTCTAGAACTGTGGTTAAAAAAATTTTGAATTCTTCAGCAACTTTGCGTCCAGCATCTATCACTTTATCATTTAAATTTTTTCCTTGGCAAGCTATTAATAACTCACTTACTGATTTACGGCTTTCTTGTACTGCATTTGAAACGTCCTTTGGTTTTCCTCTGTAGACAATATCCAACATACTTTTTGTAACTTCATCAATATATTTTGCAGACTGAATAAGTTCTTCTGTAGTCGTTTCATGATTTGTTATAAATTGATTTACTTGCAAATCTCTTTCAATTGCATCGACTGTTGATTTCATAACATTAGTATTTTGTGTACGATCATCATCCACCGACTTCACAGTTTTTAATAAAGACGTAACATTAGTAACTAACACTTTGGCTTTATCTTTTAAATCATCCATAGAAGGAGAATCAAAACACCCCTTGATAAGTTCACCAAGGGAACTAGCAACATCTTTTACAGCTTGAATTAAATTAATTTGAACTTCACGATCATCCAATGAAGCTGCACCAGCCTTTACTAATTCAACAAGTTGTAATACAGTTGATACTGCATTTTTAGAAGACTCATCCAATTGTTCTTTAGACACTCCAACTCCTGCTACTAATGACTTGGTATTTTCCACTAATGTTTTAGAAGTTTTTAAGATATTTTCCCGGTAATCTGAAAATTGTTGTTTATTAATTTCCAATTCCAAATTTTCTGATAAAGTAGTGTCTAGATCTTCCATAACTCCTGATATGGCTTCAGTACATGTTATTTCTATGGATGTATATTGTTCTTCAGAAATGTAACCAGTTGTATATGATTTAGGTTCTAATGGGATTCTAAGGAGAGCTGGTTTAGCGACGGATTCAGTTTTCACCTTTTGACCATTACTTTCTATGACAATTGCTTTTAGTGGACTAACTGTATCTTCCAGAACAGTAGAATGTTCATTTGAATCAATTCCAAAATGATCCTTAGCCTCTTTTTTTTTCATAATAATATCAATATAACCAGATATTAATTGCAGTATTTGCTCAGCTTCAGTGGTTTGCACAGAATAATAACGATCAGAGTAATCCCCAAAATCTAAAGTAAATGTATGTGGTGAAGCTCCCCAACGTCGAACACTAGTTAAAGGCCAATTTTGTAGTATTTCTTTACTACGTTCATCCAAACGTAACACAGAATCTTTAGTAACTCCAATAATTCTTGGTACAAGTTTATTTTTACCTTTCATTTCTTCTTTAACCAAGAAGAATGTAACACCATATGTTGGAAGTGCTCTAACCGTTCTAATGTATAAATCTTTTGCTTCAAGTTCAGGTAAATCAATATATTTTTTGTGTTCATTAAATATTTTTTTTTCAATGCTCTTAATTTTCATATATGATTGTGGTAAAAATTCTTTTAAATCCAATAATGGAGATTTATGTTTAATTTCATTGTGGTTACCAAATTGAATATGAGTCTGTAAACCAGCTAATTGAATAGCAAGATGTTCAGTAACAGGATGAGTACCTTTTAAAATAGCATCTCTAGTTTCTACATATAATAAATTTAATTGGATTGGATCATGTGTGTCTATGTTACCATCAGAAAAGAAAAACTTGCGTTTCAACAAAACACCTTCATTTTCACCAATACCCTGTTCTCGTAAACTGACACCTGGATTTATCCAATTAATGTCTTCATCTGTTTTTAACTTTTTGCGCAAATGTTCCATTTTGTAATCTCTTTTAATAGAATTATCTGTGTTGATGTTATTTTCATCACCTTCAAGAAATTCACGTATCAAACTGTACTCATCATGGTTAGTTATACCTAGTTTAGCACAAATTACTGCCATAAGGTTAGCAACAGGTTGAGTATCATCAATCATTAATGTTTTTAATGTCCCGTCAAGAGTGCTGACCTTAAGAGGACGTATTTTCTTACGATATTCAAGCAAATCTCCATTTCGCAGTATATAATACTCAAATTTTCGTGATGGTTCAAGGTATACACCTCTTTTGGAATCTTCATCAGCCAGAAACAATGTATATTCTAACAGATGGTCAGATGATGTTTTCCCACTGATCTGACAACAAGCTTCAGACACAGTGGTAGACGGATCGAATTGCATTGTCTTCGTCACTCCGTCATCCACTAAACGAATACGCAAAGATAACATAGTCATTATTGTTGATTCGCACAATTGAAACACTATTAATATCTAACAAAACACTAAAGCACTGTAGATTTTAAATATAATGAAACAACAGGTGAACATTGCCTTTTATGGGCATTGCTAAGTGTGCACCTACTCTCAGTTTTGTATTTACAATAATTAAATCCGAACATTTTTTTTTTTGATAATATTTTTTGACCGTTAACTAAACAATAAATGTCTTCAAACAGTTCGATTTTTAAATCCATCTTAAAAAAACTTAATAACATCAAGTAAAATTTATTAAAAATTATATTAAATTATTTCATATTTGTAATTTGTAGGTGAAAAATTTAAAAATTTAAAAATCATACCTACGTAAATACAACGTAGTAGTTGGGGGTAATAGAATTTTAAGGTGGGGACTATCCACCAGGTATATTCTACCATGGTAAAAACTAATATTAAGACTCTTTGATACATGGTATATCTGTAATGTATGAAGTAGCTAATTTTGAGTGATAAGAAATATGTAAGTTAGAATGCATTCAATATATGTTGAGGGGTGGCCATAGACATATTGTGTCTATAACCACGGTCGTATCTACAACCGTGTCTATGACATAAATGATATGTCCTAACCTGTTGGTACTATTATGGCGGTACATATTTCATAACTGCTGCTTAAGCTAGTGGTTAAAATAAACTATAGACAATATAAATTGTATGTCTATATTTAATATTTACCAATTATAACGTACGACATAATATATAAATTTCACTTGCAAAACTTAAACTATACCATCGGATATCCAGAAAAATTTAAAAATACTGAAGTAATTTTCAAGTCCCTACGATCAAAACCTAATTAGTAATGACCTAATAAACATTTAAAATAACGGAAATTGTTATTTTTAAGAACAATGTTCAAGTGACATGTGAAGGTCAAAGTCACATGATATGTACATACAATAAATGTAACATTTTGCACTTTATCAACATTTTTTTAAAAATCATAGTAAAAGAGCAAAAGAGTAAAAAGTTAAAATATTAAATTTGAAAAAAATATATATAATTTTAATGAGACGAAAGGACGAAGGAAGAACGTCCAAAATCGACCTTGCCACTTTTTTTTCAATTATATTATATATAATTGAATTGAATTGTTTTAATAAACAATAATTTTGTGTAATTATACTATATTATTTTTATTGAGTATATTAGTTTAATAATAGTATATAATATGTAGTACTATTTATAAATATCGAGGAATTTCGTATTTTCAATCCACTGCACTTAAACATAAAAATAATGCCAAATAAAATTACGTTATTATTGCTGTTACATTTCTTATGGCTATCTACCGGAAGTTTTATTTCTCATTTCAGAAAAACGAGTCAATAAATCTATAATATTTATAACCAATTTTTATTATATATTATGTATAATGCTTATAAATTATAAGTGACCCCTTGAAATTTCCTAAATGCATTCTAACATACATAATTTCTTATTGCTCTATCTTACTTTAAAAATTACTTAATTAATTGTTATCTTAAAACTTTAGTCAGCCTACTTCAGTCTTATCATATTTTCATGATAAACACGGTTGTAGATCATAGACTTATAATATATTGTAGATATTCTATCAATTTATCCAACCGTAATGATAATAATATCATATAATTTTTCTCAATTGATAATAAATATTTAATAACAACAACAAAACAATTTTTTTATTGTCCAACAATCTATTATATTTGCAATTCACATATCAAAATATGTTAGTACATCTTATAACAGTCAATTAAGTTTTTTGAAAATTAATTGTTTTTAATAATATGTCAACAACGTCTAAAATAGTATTTGGAGTCTCATGTTTAGTATCAGTGAGTATTATTGGATTTGTACACTACCAACAACAAGACGACTTGAAAAAACTGCACGAAGGTGTTGTTAAAGACATTGAACGACAAGAGCTTAGGCGTTTAAAGTTGGAAATCAACAACGACATAACAGTAACCAATAGTCAACAAGATGGGGAAAAAATCGCATAAAAAAGAACATAAAAAAAGAACCAGTAAAAAGACAAAACATGTGAGTTATTATAAACTAAACATAAAAGATATGTTTTATTAATGTAATTTTTATCTTTTATTTATTAGAGATCGTCATCATCCAGTAGCTCTACATCAAGTAATGATAAATGGGTTGAAAAAAGCAAAGAGAGTGTTAAACAGTCATTTAACAAACCAAAAGAGGAAACCGATAATTGGATGGATTTTGTTTGCAACACATCTTTAGAAGTTGAAAAAAAAAGCAGCTCAAAAAACAAAGATATAAATGATGCTAAAGCTAGGATGGAAAAGGTATAATATTAAGGTTTTTAATATTTATTTTCATATTCACATAAAAAATTGCTTGTATTTAAACACTAATTTATATTTTTAAATTTCCCTCCAGCAAGGTCAATCAGATCGAGAACTGAATCCGTATTGGAAGAATGGAGGTAATGGCCTTCCACCCCCAAAGCCGTTAAGTCATCACAAAGGTTTTCTCAAACCTAAAATAGATGACAATGATGATTATGATTGCACCAGCCATCAACCATCAAATCATACAAAAACATCTTATAGTCGTCAAGCGTGGAAAAAACATGACTATAGAGATGATAAAATTAATACCAAATATAATAGTGAAAAACATAATTTGGAAGAAAGATTTGCATGTAAAAGTTTTACTGAAACAAAAGAAGGCAGGGATAAATATAATAGAAAATATGGCAATGAAAAGGAGGAAGATAGGAAAAAGAGTCATAGAGAAGATAATAAAGAAAAAAAAGATGAAAGGGATAAACATTATAAAGAATATGACAATGAAAGAAAAGAAAGAAGAGATAAATATCATAGGGATAATAACTATAGAAGAGAAAGTAAAAATAAACATAGAGATTCTGACAATGAAGAAACATATAAAACTGATGACAGAAAACATAAGAAGGAAGATCCAGAATCCAATAAACATTTAATTAATAATGAAAGAACTAATGAAAATGTTGATAAGCCTTTAACTGATTCTGAATTAAATGCATTAGCTGCAAAACAAATTAAAGCAGAAATGATGGGAAATACAGTAAGTTATTTATTAAATATAAATTATATTTATTATAAATAAATCTTTTTCTTTTAATTCTGAATAATTTATCTCATATATTAATATATATATATTAAACATTAACAAATAATGTTAAATTATTATTTTTGAAAAACTTGATAAACTTGACTAATTTTTTTTTCTTCAAATTAATTATTCTAAGAACCAAATATTAAATATAACAATTATATTTAACTATTGTAATTTACTACTATAATTTACAAATTTCTTCTTATTCGTCTTAATTCCTGACTATATATGGGGTCAACAACCATAGTCCTACGCCTTTATCTTGACATTATTGTATTTTATAATAGTTTTCATAACTTTTGACCCATATTTAGTTTAAGTAACTATTACAAATACCAGTCTAACGAACATTAATATTTAATATTCAATTTGAATCTGAGTAACTCTTAATTGGAATTTAAACAAAAGTTAATTTAAATTTCAATACTGTTATATTTATAATAATTACTAATTACTAATTAATAATATCAAATTAGAATATTTTTTTGTACCTATGTCTTATTCACTTAATCAAAATTTATTTATAATGGATATCTATTATGTATCTAATACATATTATTTAAAAATTTTAGAAATTAGCTCAAGAACTTAAACAAAAACTTGATGAAGCACGTAATAACACTTTATCACAAAATAATGTATCAAATAAAACAGGAAGAAAAGAAGAATTGGTTTTGCTCACTAGAACCTCAAGTAAAGGTTATAGTTATCCTGTTAAACAATCTCAGTGTGATCGAATAGATGGTAAGAAAAAAAAGCGGGAAAAAGTATTAACACATGAAGATGGTAAAAGAGTAAGATACTTTGATGATGATGACAGATATTCTTTAAAATCTATGGTAAGTGTTAAAAAAAAACACATTTTGAAATATTTTCATAAAATATGCAAGCAATTGTAGTTGTAATATTGTTTTTTTTTTTTAATTTTGTATGCTATAGTTTGAAAAAGAAATGACTAGTACAGCAGAAGACAGTAATATGGAATTTGTAAATCTATCAAGAAAGGTTAATGTTTATTTTTATTAAATTTAATTATCAATTAAATTTGTTATATCTTAAAATTGATATTTAAAAAATGTTTTAGATTTAAAATATCATTATTTGATACATAATAAATTTATCTTATACATAAAATAAATAAAGCTAATCAAATAAGTTGATTGTAATTAAAATATACTTGATGTCTATTATTAATTAGTAATTACTACTTTAAATTCTATAACTAATTATATACATATTTATATATTTAGGTAAATTCTAGAGATGATGAAGATGATGTATTTGTAGAACGAGCATCAGAAAAACGATCTGCCAAGGCATCAGAAAGAGAAGTTAAACGTGCGATTAACGAACATAAACGCACAGAAAAAATTTTAAATTCTTGTCGATACTGCTTTGATAGTGAAGAAATGTTGAAACATTTATTTATAGCTAAAGGAGAAAAGGTACTATATTTTATTTTACAATAAGGTATATTTATTACTAATTTTTATTCATTTAGTGTTACTTATGTTTACCGTCTTACAAATCCTTAACAGAAGGTCACTGCTTAATTGTACCAATATACCATTATGCATGTGCAACTGATATTGACGAAGATGTTTGGACCGAAATGCAGGTATAAAGTTAATTTTTATTTTAAAACTAATGGAAGTATTTCAATTGTATTTTTTAATTTTTTAGGTGTTTCGAAAAGTATTAACTTCCATGTTTAAAGATCAAGATGAAGATGTCATATTCTTTGAAAGTGCTATGCATCTAAATAATATGCCTCACATGGCTTGGAATTGTGTACCTGTCCCAATTGAGATTGGTGATACTGCTCCAATATATTTCAAAAAAGCAATCTTGGAGTGTGAGACTGAATGGGCTATTAATAAGAAAGTTGTGGACTTAAGTAGTAAAGATATACGTAGAGCAGTTCCCAAAAGTTTACCTTATTTTTCTGTTGATTTTGGAATGCAAGGTGGATATGCACATGTTATTGAAGATGAGAAAGTTTTTCCTAATAACTTTGCAGAGGTAAAACTGTTTGAAAATTCATTATATCATACTAAAATATAAGTTTATTTGTAGGAAATCATTGGTGGTATGATGGATTTAGATCACAATGCATGGCGTAAAAGACAAAAGGAACCAATTGAAGATCAGTTGCAGAAAACTACACAATTTTTAGAAATGTGGAAAGAATACGACTTTACAAAGAAATAATGTATCATTCAAATTATTAGTGATAGATATAATTAAAATTAATTAAAAAATAGTATTTATATTATTGTTTTTATATTAGAAGACAAAATTAATAACATAATTTTGTTATGAATAGTTTTAATTTTAATTATTTATATATACATTTTATGAAAGGAAAAAAAAATACAAACATTTTAAACATTTCATACCCTTCAATGGCTTTAATGATTTAAATATGCACAATATGTGAAATTAATAAATATTTATACTATGGTCTCTAATTCCTTGGCATAATGAATAACATAATCAGCTATTTGTAAAGCTGGCAAAGGTTGCACAGGTTTCTTTTCTTCTTCAAGCTGGAATATGTAATGCCCATCTTGACCCAAAAACCAGTTTTTCTACAAAAAAAACAAAAATTATTTCTGAAAATAACTGTACATAGATAAAATATTACTTTATTCGCAAAGTCAATCATTTCATTAGTATTGTTAAAATTTAACATCTTCGTAGCAGAATTTATAGATATTTTTTTGTATGCCTTTTGTAAACATTCAGCAATTTCATTTCGTAATGTAAAAGATAGTATGTTCATGAAAAAGTTATATGTATCTGATGGTACATTATTTTTTGCTTGAAATATCTAAAAGTTAAATTGATGACCATGTAGAAAAAAAACAATATGTCAAAATAATTCAAATTATTAATTAATTGTGATTACCTTATTATAACTGCCCTCCATCAAATATTGTTCTAAAGCGACAGAATGTCTAATATATGGATTAGTTTGAATAATATCGTATGGAAGTAGTTCTAATTCTGTGTGAAATTCAGCTACTCGATTTTGCGATAATAAAAACAATAAATTCAAACCTAATAAATGATATTGGTTTGCAGATTCTGGTAATTTATCTCTGTATACAATTAATTTTAATTATTAAAAAACATTGGATATAATTAATACAATGTGTATATACTTGTAATCCAAATAATAACATTTGAGTTGAGCCATATAACGTTCAAAAGATGGTATATCGTGCATGGCTATACTGCATTGAACTCCAACTTCTAATATATCTCCTATAAATGTATTTTAAAATATTTTATTTAATTTCTAAACAATACAAACTCATAACACATGCAAAGTAGTCAAAAATAATATTAGATATATAATAAGGGTATAACAATAAATATAATTTTATACATTTCTATTAATAACATGTGTATATATGTATGTATAAATTTCCATGTATTTTATAAAAAAGAAAAAATTTAAAAAATATAAATTAATATGAAAAAATATACATAATTATATATACAGTATGTTCCAGAATGACATTTATTATGGGAGGAATGCTAAAAAAATTGTAAACTGATATCGTTATTACTTCTCACAATAAAATAATATTTCATAGATGATAGATCATTAATGATAAAATCGTCATACGTTAAATTTAAATGTTTAACATATTTAAATATAAATATTATAATTGTAAGTATACACTACATATATTTATATTAAATAAATTATTCTAAGAGTCATGGGGGAAATTCCCCTATTGCCCTTCTACATGTAAGCAATTGATGTTCAACATTAGAGGTATTTAGAGGTGTGATCTTGTTAGCATAACCTTACATACATCAAATTATTTAATACTATTATTATTAATTAATTAATAATTATTATACAACTTTTTGAATAATTCGTAATTTTTTATTATTTTTACAAAATTGTTAACTTGAATTTCTTGTCCACAGTAAAATTATTTTGGTTAATTACAAACAATTTATTATAATTTTATTTCATTTTTTATTAAAATTGTGATTCTATTTTTATAATGACTTGTGGACAAGAAATTTAACAACTTATATGTATATATATTTACTAATATTATTAGGCTAATTTTTATGACAATACATTTACGTGTCCAAACAAACTGTATGAAATCATACTGAATTATAGAGAATAAAAGGTAAATTGTTAAAAAGCATGTACAATTAAGAATTATTCATAAAAAAAAAATTTAATAATTATTGCTTTATAGCAAGTAAGGAAACACAAATCATGTTAAAGGTTGTGCATTTTAAATATTTTATATTTTTTCCGATGTTAAACACCTTTACATAAATATAAGTATATAAAATATAATAGTATCTATATAAATTATTTCTGGATCTAATTTTTTATAATATGGTAGATTTAAAAGTTTTTTGTTTTCCAAAACCAAAATGTAATAATGGCAATACAAACATACGTGCTATTAAATATTCTTTTTGAGATGCGTCCACATTAGAAGTTGGTAAAAAAGTGTGTTTGGTCATACCAATCTGTAAATTATAATTTATTTAATAAGACTATTGTAGTAATTACTTATTTACAAATTATACTTTTAATAAAAAAGGATGTTATAATATTAGTTTTGACTTAGTATCAAACAAAATATAATGTAGAATAAATAATATAATTATATCAAAGTGAATAATTCAATCTATGATATCTAAGAAATATATTACAATACATGCACTTTATAAATAAATAATTATTTAAAATAAATGATTCAATATTTTATTAAAAATTTAATTTGAACACTACTCATGTGATAATCTAACTACCAAATTTACCAAATAGTAAAGGAAAAAATTAATTGTGACTAGTAATTAAAAATTAAAACAATTATTTTATGAGATGATTAAAAAGTAATAGGTACACAATAAGGCTTGAAATACATTAAAAATGTTAAAAAGTAAACCTAACGTTACCAGTCAAACACAGACTTCATTCTCAAAATAATACTTTCCTATGATTACTCAACATTCGCTCTTCTATAGGTATTCTAACTTTAGCCTCTTGCTATATTAATGCCGTACATTCATTCATCTCTTCTCTTTGTAACAGCCTTACCTTCTTGATGCCCCTGACCTTCCGTTATGGTCTTTTTCAGTGTTCCATCTACATCAATAGAAACTACTTCCTTTTTTATACCCTATCCTATTATACTTCCTGTCATAACTATGCTATCTATAGAATGCTGTCTCCTCAACTATACCTAATTTTATGGCCACTTTTACTTATTTAATTTACAAAATATTTAAAATTGTTTCTTTAATATAATATTGTACCATTACAGTTACTACTTAAAATCGTCATTACCTAATTAACTGAAAATAAGTTAAATGTACTAACTCTAATAATAATAAATAATTTCATAACTCACCTTGATTTGTAACAATATATTGTTACATTGCTTAAAATCAGGTTTCTTTTTATTCCATTCAGTCTTCAATATCTGGTACAGATTCTTAATCTCTTCAAAGGAATTTGACATCTTGTTTGCGTAGATTTTTCGATTGCTTGCTCTACAGTCTACAAAAATATAAATTCAAAAATAATTTTAGCAATACAGATTATGGCCTAATGAGATAGCAGTAACAAATAAACCAATATAACCAATAGAACAAGAAATGAATTTGATACTTGCACTATTTAGTCAGTAACCAGTGTCTTTAATCAACTTATTTTTTTTAATAGTTACTAAATACTATCAACTATAATTGATTAATAGTTATTAATATTTAATGATTTTTTGTTTTATAGTTTGAATTTGTTTGGTAAAAACTATTAACTAAACACTAAAACAATGAGAGAACATTGAAACTTGATTTTTGATATGTCATTCGGGGCGGGCTCACAGTGTGGCGTCCAATCATAGAAGAAATAATGCGTCCACAAATAAAGTCCTTATCACATACATAAATATTAAATATGAATATATTATAAAGTATTAGCTGGAAAACATAAATGGACAAATCCAGTGAACATTTCCTAACATAGTTCTAAAATCAAATACATGGAAGAAAGAATAGGATTATTTCCTTTCCTATAATATGAAAAACTATATTTATTATTTTCATATTATGGTCTGTGGTAAACTTTCCTCTGTATTTAATTGACACAACTGTGGTAAGAAAAATATAATTTTATCTTATTTTTCGGACAACTGCCCCCGACTCGAGGCAGAATGCTGTACGAAAATGATAAGAAAATGCAGCGACATTGAATTTTACCAAGATAACAAATTTAGTATAATTTTCAGTAACAAGTAACAAGTTTAATATTTATTATTTATGCAATTCATTCGTTAATATACAATACCATTTAACAAATTTAAATTTTTTGTATCATAGTTGTGTAAATTAAATATAGAAGGAACAGGAAAGTTTACCACAGACCGTAATATGAAAATAATAAATATAGTTTTTCATAATAATATTATTATAGTAAAGAAAATAATCCTACTCTTTCTTCCATGTATTTGATCTTCTCGTGTCGATCAATGGTAGTTTTAAATTCCCTTCTTCTCACAGAAATCACAATTTTAATTGCAATGTCCTTTAATTGTTGTCGTATAAAATCCACGATCTCTCCTCTTTATGGTAGTATTGGGTATTCAAATAAATGTCTAGTTGTTTGCACGTTCCCGTACTCACAGCCCGCGACTATGGTCAGGCCCCATTTGCACATATTTTCTTTAGTTCTTCCTACTTCCGATCGTATTCTGTTAATGGTCTTCCATGTGCGCCAAGGTAAGTTGCATCGTGGGGGGAGGGATTCTGCCGGATGTCACCATATTGTACTTTTGTCGTTATCGGTTACTTATTTCTGCTACTTTTTTAATCTTGTTATTGTTGGCTATATTTCTATGATGGCTTCACTAGTTTTAATAAACGGTTTTCTAGATTTTAGTGGGATATTAATTTGAATTTCACCAAACATGGGATCTCTGTGGTCATTTATCTGTTTTTTCCTTTCCACAATCGCTGCTACTTCTCTTCTTATATCTGTAGGAGATTTAAAATCTGTATTTTTCCTATACAGGTGTGGGTTTCATACATCCAGTAATTATTCTATTTGTGTTATTCAAGGCTACGTCTACTTTTTGGCATGACTGAAAGACTCCATACTGAACTGGTATACTCTCCGGCTGAATAATACAGGGCTAGACTGGACCTTCGAAATTCTAAGTACAAGCACCTTATTTTGTCCCTGCTAATTTTTGGAGTATATTATTTCTTGTTGCAACTTTTTCCCCGATATCTTCTCAATTTACTTTATATGTTAGAAGCACGGTTCAGTTCACTCCTTAGTACCAACTAGAATAACTAGATGCAATTTTCTACTGAAAGCATACTTTACTTGTGATAATCAGACCATTATTTTCACACAAAATCGTGCTTTCAGACATAAAAAAAAATAAAACATTATAAATTAGTGTATGGAATCAGGCTTGGTAGAATAGTCTAAACACACGTTACGGTGCTAGAGGATGCCGGTTCGACTCTTGAGCAAATCGGCCACATATTACTCGAGAAAGCTCAATAATTAAGATCAGCTCGACAGATCTTCAGATTGATGATTTACTTCGGGTGATATAGGTTATAGACTACAAAATAACAATTGAAACTGTTTAAACGCATTTTAAAAATTCTCGTTTCGCAACACAAATATCTATAATTCACAATAAAAACATCGCCACTGCGTTCTACAGTACACAATATATTTGGTTTTCTATATTTTTTATTTTTTTTATAATTACTGTAGCTGAAATTAATATAATATTGATATTTATTAATTTTGCAATATCTCCAACCTTTAATAACTATAACTTATTATTGTTATATTATAAATTATAATAATAAATTTAATTTTTATTTGATTAATTTCTTTCTTATGATGGCGAGAAAGTACTTTTCAAGGAAATCAAAATTTTATATTATAAATTTAATTAAATTAAGAAGAATAATATTTATTATTTCTGAAATATTTTTATTTATCTCATTATTTGAAATTGTTTACATCATTTACTTCATCTGTATAAATGATTAAAAATAATTTTAAATGGTGATTCTTCGAATGTATAATAATTATGAAATGTATAGAATATTTTATCGAAAAAAAATTTTCAAGTTCGTTCGATCAGAGCTTAATTAGTTATTACGAAATAAAGAATTGAAAATTACGAAACTCGTTATTTTGTCGATTTTTTGCCATATTTTGGTTGTTTTTCTTCTCCTAAGGAAAAAATTTTGAGAAATTCGAAAACAATTACTGTTTATAGTAATTAATACTGTATAAAATACCAAGATGATACGATTTGCTACCGAAATCATATCCTATTTATTGTAATTGGACCATTATTTTTATCCGAAATAGTGTCTTCTTGCATAAAAAAAACAACATAATATTCAATTCTACTAAAAATATTCAAATTTTAGAAGCTTATAAAAAAAATTATGACTTATATAGTTATATATATATTTTCAAAATATTTTGGAAATTGATGAAGTATTATATGAGTAGGTTTCTATAAAATTTTCAAACCGATTAACCCAATATTGTAGGTAATATTAAACATTTTTGAAAAAAAGTTTATAGCTCTACATTTAGCAAAAAATCATCCAATCACTTCCAAAATTTTACCACACCTGTATATACCTTATGTTAGTAATCAAGAATATGTTTGAGTCCTTTATGATCAAAACTCACTTAGTTTTATCACGAAATAATAAAATATTTTAATTAAAAAATCGTATTTTTGCCGATTTTACGCCATAATTTGGTAGTCTTGCTTCTCCTAAAAAAAAAACTTTTGAGAAATTCGAAAAATGAGCTAAATAAAATACCAACTGGATGCAATTTGAATACCTTATTCGGACAATTACTTCTACTAAAAAGAGTATCTTTAGACAAAAAAAATAAAATATCATTGTAAAATCAAACATTCCTCACTTCGTTCAGAATCTAAAAGTTAAGCTTTAAGTTAAAAAATATTTTAATATTAAAAGTTAAGTAAAAAAGTTAACAAAAACTTTATTAGTTCACTATGAGTCTAAAAATTAACAATTTTAAAGACTACTGTAGGAGCTAATGTTATATTGTTATAACTTATATTAGGTACATGTAATAAATTATATTATCTTAACGCAAAGATATAGATAATAATAGTTATTATTTTTTTTAATGGTAAGGGTTTTATTTAAATATTTTATTATATTACTAAATATATAACAGATCATAATTTTTAGTAAGCAAATATCGTAAAATAACTAGATTGTATTAATACATTTTAGAGTTCTAATTAACGCAGAAATAAAATTATTGGACGGTACAATGAATTATGTACAATTTTTTGTTTTCCTTGATTGGTGGCTATACTGAATCGCATTTAGCTCAAAATTATTGTTCTCTCATAAGAATACATGTAAATATGTAATTTTATTATCAGTGGCCATTTTGTTTTTATCTATTTTGTGGTAATATCACAAATTCACACATTATATTTAATAATTTAATATTATGAAAACCCAAACTAAAATATAATATCATTCCAAAATCTGAACCTAATATCAAAAAGAGATCTTTTTCTGTATCATTTTAGGTTTTATCTATTTAAATTTTTATTTTCTACTCAATTTTTCGTCTATCAGGTATATACTATATATTAGCTCTAGTTACTATAATACTATAGTTAGTCTATTGTTACATTATACAAAATTAAAAATATAAAAATACAAAACTATATATAATTATAGTTACGATTCATTGCTTAAATTTTTATTTTATTTTATAGCTCAATATGGCCGACGAAGAATTTGACCATGACGAGTGAGTATTATTATGGTTGTTAGTTTATTACACATTAAAATAAAACAATATTGTATTATTATGTATTGTTTGGACGTTAAAATTGTATTTTAACGGTTATAATATCTGTACCTGCCTCTTTCAGTTACACCATTGATTTTGTAATAAAATTTGTATATAAAAGTCAATGGTTATAGGTTTCTAGATTTCTAGAAGGATACAGATCATAGGCGGATGGTTGGTCACATCTGTAGGAGGTTTAACATTTTTGCTTTATCCATTAGTGTTCACAGACTTTTTATTTTATTTTGTCGTCGGTTAAATTTCCCAGACATAACATTCTCATTATTATATGACTGAGCAATTATTTGTATTTTAGAACTAAGTTTACACTTTTTCAGATACCATAATATGTGTTGATACAAAGTTTCAGAATTTTGTTTCTTAGAACAATCTATAAAACCAAGAAATCTCTCAACAGTGTCTAGATTTTTGACATACCTCACACATAATGTCATTTGTTCTTGTTTGTAACACCTATAGATCAATTTAATAAAAATAAAACAAGTAGTCCATGTATAAAACATAATTTATATTTTACCTTGCTTCATCGCATCAATCGACACTACTGCTGCTGTGGCGGTCAGCAGCTTGCTTATTTATAGATATGGTAAACAAACTAGAATATTTGTGATTATCGATATGTACTTACAAAATATGGCTTTTCCTAATGACGATAGTCCATGAATATTCAGACCATTCCAACAAAATAAAATAAAAAATTATAAATATCAAATATTAAAACGCACAATTTATTTTTATATCTTGTGTGATTTGATTATTTTCTAGGGGCCCCAATATCCGACTATGATACGGATGCAATTTACAATATATAAAATCATTAATTGAAAAATTTAATAATTTGACTAAATTTCCAATTATTATGCATTGTGTTAAACATTAAAAGAACTAAAGCATAGGTATATACAAATTAGTTCAACCACATTATTTTACATATAAACATAACGAGTATTTTTTAATATCTAAAAATTAGTAGTGTTAGTAATGTTAGTAGTAATTAGTATGTAGAGTTGTAAGTATTTTATTTTATTTTATTAAAAAAAACGTACATTAAAACTTTTAATTAACTATTAATTTTAATTTGTGTTAATATTATGTTGTATTTAATATTTAATCATTAATTTGTATTTAATTTTTTTAATACTTATCAGTGGCCTCATTTCAGTTTTTACTAGACTAGGGCAGACCCATAAATTTTCCCATTTTTTTTGGTGGGTATTTTATTTTATTGTAAGCGATAATTAATTAAGGGGTTATTTTTGAAATCTGCCGACTTAGGATTTGGCTAATTGTAGTCTACGGCAAATGTATGAGTTGCCTCCCTTTAAATGACACCACTGATAACCTATACAACTATAAAAAAAATGTGATATAAATTATTATTTATTACAGTGGTGGCGCAGATGATTTTGATGAAGTTGAAGATGATGCAGATTTAGATGAATTAGATCAACCAGAAGTAATATAACAGTTTTTATATGTTTTTACTTAAAGTTAATTATGTATGCTATTTTTCTGATTCAGTTCATAACAGTTATATAATAAATTGATTTACATTTTTGCATGTCAGAAATTTGATTAATTTATATGTATTAATTTACAAATTTTACAGGAGAATGAAGATAATATTGATATATTACCAGTACAAGAAGCTCAAAGTCAAGTTCAAAAATCAAAACGTATCACAACTAAGTATATGACAAAGTAAGTTTTTAAATATTACAATATAATTATTAAAATATGTTTCAGCTAATATATTATACTATTGTATATTATAGATATGAAAGAGCTCGAGTGTTGGGTACAAGAGCTCTACAAATAGCAATGTGTGCTCCTGTAATGGTAGAACTTGAAGGTGAAACTGATCCATTACAAATTGCCATGAAGGAATTAAAGAAACGTAAAATACCTATTATAATTAGAAGATATCTGCCTGACAACAGCTATGAAGATTGGGGAATTGATGAACTTATAATTGTCGATCAGTAAATTATAATAATATACAAATGCATTTTAAACATGCAATTCTTAAATATAAGTTTAAAATATTTATAATTACATAGTATAAAATTATGAATAAACAATTTTTATAACATAATATAAATTGTTTTTCATTGTAATTATATATATATATAGCTTGTATGCTATTTAAGTTCTGTCCATTAATACAATTATCACAACCCGTAGCGCCATGAGCCAATTTTCTGGGGAAAAGACTATTATACCTTGAAATTTTCAGGTAGATAATTCTTTTAGTTGTGGTCATCATTTATACTTTTGTAACTCTTTATTTACAAAAAAAAAAAATCAGTTTAGGAAATAGATTGAATAATATCCATTCTGTAGTTTAATCATAGTTATTTGTATGAAAATAAACCATATTAATAAATTACTTTTTTTAAAAAATTAATATAGGTGTTATTTTTATCTTTATATACCAAATTATAATAATGTATATTTAATATTTGTATTTTGAACAGTAATGACGTTTTAAAATTATTAAGTTTGGTGCAGAAATTTATTAAAAGTAGAGAATTTTATAAATCAAATTCTAGAATTTGTAATAAAATAAATATCTAATATACAATATGTAAACAGTATTTTTTAGTTTTGTCCATGTATTATAAAATAAATAGGTTAGGTAGAAGTTATCACTCTACTGCCCACTCACCCTTTCCCTAAATGGACGTCTATTGTATAAGGTGGATTGTTAGTCTTAACTTTTACCCCTAGTCATAATGTTTATGAGTCCACTGATAACAACTTGTAAGTAGCACATTTAATACATTATAATATAGTATCTTTTAATATTTTCTTAATTAAATAATGGAATGTGTAATGCTAGTAAATAGTAAATTTTAAATTCTACGCCGACAGCATTAAAATCTTCAAGTGTGTTAAACCCTCGATAGCTGAAAACATAAATATTTTTACAATCTCCATCTCACTTCATTCCAATATATGGATAATTAACAATACATTTTTACTTCCGACAGGATGTAATGTGAAAGTAATTAAAAAACATACGTATAATAAATTATTTTCAATAGTTGCATTTTATGTTAATCAAAACTTGGAAGAATACAAACATAAATTCAAGGGATTATAAAAGAAAAATAGTTTTAAATTTAAATAATTAGTTTTTTTGAATACCATTTAATTGTAATTATTTATATTGTGGAAGTAAAGTAACAATTTATTTTATTTATAAGAATCTCAAATTGTTTTTACTAAGTTTTAAAAAAAAATTATGAGATCATTTAAGTGTTGAAGGTTATAATTTTATTTGGAATATAATGTATATTTTACAAGACGGATTATCGTGTGTCAACCATAAAATAAGAATATTGGTGTCAACTATAGTAATCTAAAGGCAATTCACAATATTCTTTAGTGGACCTGCCGAAAACTAAATGATCCTGTAACTATAAATTCTTTTGTCCTTTCACAATCAATTGGAATCCTGTGCAAACCATCTATTTATCGACAGAAGAATAGAAAGAGAAACGATCGATGTCCGATCGCAGGTAAATCAAATAGTTTGCATTGTTCAACGACAACCGCTCCATATGTTCAAACAACAAACTCGCGCATAAATATCGCAAAAATATATCCCAATTCAGAGACGCTTTCCTCATAATCGAGAAGTGATATCGATTTTTTGAGGGAATTTTCAAGCCTTCTATCCATGTAACACTGCTTGCCATTATTATTGTTCAGATACCCGTGCAAGATACTAACGCATAATTGATACTGTTCGATTGTGATTTCACGATTTTATAAGAATTAAGAATATCTCCAACTATCTCGTCGACGGGGTCGTATAATTGATAATATTGTTTTTGGTTTCAAGTTTTCTACGATTTTAAACAAAATTTATAATTTGAAGCTTGAGACTCTCTGTGATTGTTTTATGTAAAAAAAAAACGTATTTTGAATTTCGTGTAAACGACATTGTATATCTCAACGGAAAACGTAGTGGAGCCATTTTGTTTGACATAAAAACCTTTTCAAAATCGTTGGTCCGTGTATAATAGAGATTAGTTGACCTTTTTTTTTTCCTTTCGAAATCTTTTATTAGACATGACAACTGCCGCCAGACCAACGTTTGAACCAGCCCGTGGTGGTCAGGGACGCGGTGAAAATGATCTCAGTGCCTTGTCTGTTCAATACTCTAGTAGGGATTTACCATCACACACAAAATTAAAATACAGGTATTTAATTTATTTATATATTTATACGTACTGATTAACAAATTAACGTGCATTGTTGACATATGCAGAGAAATTGGACAAGGAACAACTGAAGAACTTCAGAATCAAGATTTCGCTAAAATACTCGAAGAAAAAGAAAAAAATGTTACATCCAAAGCGATAGGAAGTGGTGAACCACCAGTGTAAGTAGTAATTTGATTGTATTTGAATTTATTTGCAATTTT
This sequence comes from Eriosoma lanigerum, assembly GCA_013282895.1. Lineage (NCBI taxonomy): Eukaryota > Metazoa > Arthropoda > Insecta > Hemiptera > Aphididae > Eriosoma > Eriosoma lanigerum. The sequence continues at coordinate 39,009,002 of CM023358.1, forward strand.
ATAAATCTATTTTAGAAAAAAAATACGCCCTGAACATGTACCTATTTCAACATTAGATGTGGATGATCCATTAGATCTAGATGCATCTGACGATGATGATAGCGAAGATGATGCAGAAGAATTGATGCAAGAATTGCAAAAAATTAAAAAAGAAAGAATGGCTGAAGAAGCTCGAATGGTAATATATATCTCAATTATATTTTGTCAAAAGATTTCTAACCATATTTATTTATCTAATTTAACATATAAATGTAAAATAATAAATTACATTTAAATTTAACTCATATTTTAAACTATAATTAATGTTAAAAGGTTTAAATACCCAATAGTAGTATGAGACTTAATTACATTTTTTTTATATGACTGTAAAATTTACCATATATTATAAAGCTAAATATTAAATAAATATACATTATATTAATTAGTTAACCAAATAGAGAAAATTTTAAACATACTTTATAGTTTATGATATGAACAGAAGAAATACAAGTTATTAAAATTAATTTTTTATTTATGTTTCAATAATAAATTGAAAATTATTTTTTGTATAACGAATAAATGATTAATTAATAAACCTATTTATTTCTAATATTGTATAATTTGAATACTAAAATATTTATATTATACTATATTCCAAAAGAGACCATATCGGGCAGCATCTCGTCTATTTGTGCACACCTCCCACCAATGAATCAACCCAATGTTAACATGATACTGCATATTCTTTATATAAGCACATTCATGTTGTGCCATTAATATTTTTGTATTATATGTTCACTGTTTGCATAACAAAGAGTAAATTGATGTATATATTTTGAGAATTTTCAGTAACACTCACAAATTAACTTTGCTGATCCGTGGATGTAATAGAGGAAATTTAGGGTCTGTACATTCACATTAATGTGCAAAATTTGTATGATCTCTTTTTAAATAGACTATAAAACTATCACCAAATTATAAAAATGTAACAATTACATAACATACAATAAACATTTTAAGAAAATAAATAAACGTTAATGATTTATTTATACAATTTAATGAAATTGCGACTTTTTATAAAAAAAAAAAACTTTACAACTGATTATTTTGATTAAAATTAAAGGTTTAGTTATAATTAAAAAAATATTAAGTTTAAATAAAATATAAAATGTCATATTATTTGTTTAAATATTTGTATACAATTCATTTAAAAAAAATAATGCAATTCTTTTCTTTATAATACAGTTCATTTTTGCTGCCCATGAAATTTGATTGTAGTTGCAGTATTCCAGAACCCTTTTGTATTTTTTTCAAAAAGTTATAAAATCATGATATTTAAAAAGCTCCACTATCCACAGCGGTCAGTAGGTTAAGATAAAAGAAATTTGCCATAGAGCAAAACTAGCATGATAAGGAGTTACAGATTTCAGACATAGGATTGCATAACACTCTGATTGTAAATTAGTTACAGACTCTGTAGTTAACTAATCGATAAAATTTTAATGGATGTTTAAATTGTAAAATGTGTCGCATAACTATAGAAAACGTTTATAAATTATAACGTTTTCTATAGTTACCTAAATAGTAAATGTATACCAAGGTACAATTATTTTGATAATACAAAGTGGATGATTCAAATTTAAAAGTTTCAAACAAAAATATATAAAATAGCCAATAGGATTATATAATCGCTATAATTTGAATATGACAACCATTGACATGTTGGCAAAAACACTGATAAATACATTTAAATCTTATCATCTGTAAAATTTAACAAACTAAAATTGCATTTGTAAGTTACAGGTTCGGTAACTGATTATTTATAGATCCGTTATCTTTATTGGGCGTTCAAGAAACACTCAATTTTATTTACCAAACTGTTAGTCCGTTAAATGTTTAATAGCGATTTGCAGAACGTTTATGCATCCCGGCCTAAGATCATTAATTTTCATCTCACTACTTAATGTTGTTTATAAATTTAGGGAGTGAATAAACTGATGAGACTGCTCTTCATGGTTATAACAGTTTTATAATTATTATAGAAATATAACATTTAATTATAGTTTTTTCAAATTAAAGAAATACTTTATTATACTGTTTTAAATAACAAATAAAACCTAACATATTAGTATATTATTTTATAAATGGTCACTGGTTATTTTTGGTATTTAATAAATTATAGGTTTAATTAGCTAATATTTGTATTATGTACTAACATATGTGTATATTAATATTTAATTATAGTTATTGAGTTATTTAATAATAATAAAAATTTTAATTAATAAAAAAAATATATACCTTTAAAAGTTGGGACAAATTAGTAAATACAAGTCATCTTGTATGAAACTACATTTGGAAACATTTGTATTATTTCCTTATAGAATGTTAATTTATAAAAATACTATTTGTACAGAACTTATGCTAGAACTAATTTGATTTCATATGTATTCATTCTATTGTACATAATCATAAATTATTTGAATATACTATTTATTAAATTATTTATAGTTTATATACCTCTTCTTAATATTACTTATTATTACTTTAAATATTTTAACCCATTCTTTTAATATATAATAATTTATATAACTTAAATTTATGTGTTTATTTATTATAAGTTTCCATACAAATTATTTATTTATTACAAATTAATAAACTAAACCAGTTGCATTAAACTTACTTATTGTTTATTAGGATGCAGAAAAACGTGAAGCTGAAGAACAAATAAGAATCCAAAATATTCTTCAAGGTAATCCACTGTTGAGTTATGGTTCTGCAGCACCAAAAATAAACCAAAAAGTGAAAAGACGTTGGAATGATGATGTGGTATTTAAAAATTGTGCACGGACAGAACCAGAAAAGAGTACTACCTTTATAAACGATTGTATTCGTTCAGATTTTCATAGGAAGTTTATGGATAAATATATAAAATAACTTAATTACAATTTCGAAATTCATGCAAAACATTTATTATAAAAAGTTACATTTTAATGATTGTTTTTTTTTCATTTGGTAAATTGACGTAATATACATAATTAATCTTAAATTATCAGTCCATTAACATTTCAATTATTTGCACATCATTAATTATTAAAAAAAAAAGGGTTAAACAATATAAAGACCCTGAATAAGCAATCTAGGACTCATTGTCATTTTTATCATCTTCTGAATTATTTTGTGTCACTGACAAAAAAGTCCGAATAATTTTACATTTTGTATTATTGCAAACACATGGATTTGGGTGTGGCTCTTTTGTAGCGTCCAACATTTCTAGATTAATGCTGTAATGTCTTGAGTTTGGGTTTTCTCGTTTAAATTGTATATT
>CM023358.1:39012315-39183424 GCA_013282895.1 Eriosoma lanigerum
ATAATGTAATATAATACAAACGTAATGTCTTTTGAAAACTGAGAAATAGTATTGTTTAAAATTGAGATGGCTGTACACCAGTCAATTTTCGAAATAGCAAAAAAGTTTAAATATCAAAGATGCTTCCGAAAAAAGAAAAGGTTTCCAATTAAAGAAATGGTAAAGTTATATCGCGCATGCGCACACTGAATGACAGACATGGGACAATTTCGAAGTGGCAAAAAAAAGTGCCTCTAACCAGCATGAAAAAAATCCCATTTCGATCTAATTGTGATCGTGCTGAAATATTTAGCGTTACTAAATTAAGCGAAACACACTGTACGCCTCGTTATCATCCGCAAACACTAGCTAGACGCACCTCTATAACATCAGAGAAATGGTTTTCACTGACGAGTTGTCTGGCTATTTCCGCCGTCTGGCTGGCTTCAACCGCGTACACCCTAGTGGCACCGGCCTGCGCACAGAATATGGACAATATCCCGGTGCCGGCGCCCACGTCCAAAACCGTTTTGCCCTCGAAAAGAGCACGGTTCGACAAAATAGCATTCCTGTACGTGTCTGTCCTGGCCGAGTCTTGTATCATTAATTTGTGAACCTGAAATTCACGCCATTCGTATCACTCGCAACGTTCTATTATAGTAATTTAAATTTACCTCTAGATCCTCATAACTAGAGAAATACGAGTCTGTGTCTGTCATGATAGGCGAAGGTTTGTCGTTGGGATTTGAAAATCTGCGGGCGTGATATTTATAACCTGCAAAACACGGTAATTGGGTTAACGTAAACGAGGTAATCAAACCATGGTGGGGGGGTGCTGTTATCATTCAGTTATCAGTAATCGTTATCAACAGCTGCAGCATCAGCACAGTGTCCCTTTAGTAGTCTGTAGAGTGCGAACTATATAAAAGACGAATTTTCCTCTTTATGATTTCAAAGTTAATTAATAATTTCTATTGAATTTCACTGCTACTTTTCGACCAAAAACCAACGAAAGTTTAAACGTTAAACATGGCTTTAAATTTACTAAAGCAGACGGGAAATATAGTGATTAAGAGCGCGGTGTCGTCATCGTAAGTAATATTGACTAATTTGACATTTCCAATTAATAACGATTATCTAGATATTATTATAATATTTTACGTTAAAACAGAAATAAAGGTCTGTTCACCGGAGTCGTTCAATTGGCCAAAGACGACAAAGGTTTGGAAAAGATTTATATTAAAAAAGAGTGTCTTCCAATAGACACAGAAAATTTCATCGGAAAGTCCTCGGACACTAGCATTCAGAATTATATTGAAGTCGACAGCAAAGTATGTAAAAAGTTCTCTACATTGTGGTTTATTAATCGTTCAAACGTGTACGTTTATAATTTGTATTTTAGATTGCTATTTATTATGATTAAATAGTGTAATTAAAAAAAAAAAAATATTACTATTCATGTTAGATATTTTGTTAAATTATATATCAGTTAGTTAAATGTGATCACCATTACAATAAGGATGTTTTCCTAGAATTATTTTATTAATTGTGTACAAAAATGGCTTGAACCAAGACCCAAGGCATTTTTATTTGGTGGGTTAATTTTTAAATTATTTTATATTAAATTAGTAGTTTTTTTTAATTTTTAATCTACATTTATATAAAATAATGAATACAAATATATGAATATATTAAAATAGTGAGACTCAAATGTTCAAATAATAGATCTGGGACAGGTTTTTGCCCAGCCCAAGGCCGTCAGTCAATATTTATAATCTAACAAAATCAATAAGAAAGCAAGAAAGTATATTCACTGCAATAAATAATCAAACTATAAAATTATTATCCTACCTATTTCTTTATAACTATGTGTAAATATTAATTTTTAATACATGTAAAAAAAATGTGATGAATTAAATGTTTTGTATGTTTTACTAGTTTTAATTATACAATTTTAAGTATAAAAAAAGTAAGAAAATGACAAATTATTGATTATTTATACAAAAAAAAATTGTAGTTATTTTCAATTTATTTAAATTTAAAGTTTAAAATCCTTAATTTAGAATAGTGCCAGCCAAACGGAAGGGCGAGTAGAGCACTTGTCTGAGGCTCGCATTCAAATTTAATATAATTTGTATTTTCTTTCTTCCATTAAACAAAATTTAATTTTAAGTATAAAAAGTGATAAGAAGTTTTGCTATGTAAACAATGTGATTTAATGACCATTATGTTAATTTTCAATTATCGATCGCATCAGACTCTGCAGTCCACAGTTTACGCGCGTTTTTTATACAAGCATTGTTTGATGTAACCTCGATACCCGTATATATAATATATATTCATAGATGCCATAATAAGTGTTTGTAGGCTACACGTGTAATATGAAGAATACGAATATGTAAAAATAGCCTATAAGATAGAATCACGTTTTTCGATACTAATATCAATAAAAAATTATTGAAGAAACACCATTTCCCAAAACAAGACTTGATATTCATCGAAAATGAAAATTCCGAGTCCATTGATTGCAAAGATTAATTTTTATTTTTATTAAATAAAAAGCAAGAAAGCCCCATTAAGAAAAAAAATTACAAGTTAGTAGATACTAAGATAGTGAATAAGTATCATATGTAATCAATTTATTTAAAATCGTTTACTTTAGTTAACATTTAAAAATTATACGTTTACATAACCATTTATTTTAATTGAATTTCATTTTAATCATATTAATTCGAAACGCGATATCGGCTAACTTTGAAAATAATTCCCTAGACGGTACACCTAAATAAAATTGTACTCGCGGTCACGATGGGTCTCGCAAAAGCTTCCATCGGCACTGTTGTGGATACGTTTGTTATAATTTTATTAGTTAATAATATTGTTTGATGGCCCAATTAATATACAAATATGTAAAACACTGAACGATAATCAAAATAATTTGTAAATTGATAATTTTCCAACTTTTTTTAAAGTGTACTTTTAAAATGAAAACAGTTATTCTTAAAACTAAAAATTAAGGAAACTAAATAAATTTTAAATTAAGAAGTATGTTGGACATTATAAGGTGTTTAAAAACAATATAAAAATGTAAAGTTCTCAGTTTTTATGTACTTACTCAATTTGCCTGTGCAGGGGCTTAATCTGTATTCTTTACTGCACAGTGTTCTGATTCACTACTAAAATTGTTTAACACAGTATATTGCAATTATGGGTTGTATATAATGATTTTGGAAATACCAAGAACAGGTTTTTATAATCTTTATTATCTTAAACAAGATTTTTCATAGCCAGCATAAACTAGTGATGGTGTAAAATAACAAGAACAGTGATTTATAACAATTACATCTATGATGGAAAACTTCAGATTATATAATATATTATGCATAGTTTTAAAATATTGTTTACAAGTCTGAGATAGTCTCTAGTATTAGGTGTTTAAACCTTAAAATTAATTTATGTTATGATGAATTACATTTTGTTAATATATTTGTATGAATTATTGGTTTTATAATTTATGTTGTGATAAAGATTATTTAATTAATTATGTGTAATCAATCAAGTATATGAATTATCAATAAATTAAAAATGTCAAGTTTGAGTTATTTCATTATATTAGTTTTATAATTAGGCTTAACTATTATTTACATGTGCACTATTATCTACAAATTAAATTCTTTATTTTTATAACTCATAACTATTTTGTTTTAATTAATTTTCTAAGATACATAATATTATATTAACTATTAACTAATAATTTATAAATGCCAGTTGCTTATACATTTTATATTATGTTTATTAGATACATAGGGGTAATTATTATTATTTTTACAAACATTTTCATTGAAATATTCTGTTCTATTAATATTTTATATTTTTATGCAATTTTATAATTAATATGTGTTACCAATCAAATTATCAAACTTTCAATGCAATGAAATATTTAAAATATACTTTTTATTTGGATCATAAATTTATTTAGGTAAAACAAATTAAATTTTTCATAAAATGAGTAGGAGGTATACTTAAATTTAATTAAAAAGAAAAGAAATAATATAAATAAATATTCTTTAAAATTATCTATTTATATTATTTTTCTAAATTTCGAAAAAAATAATTGTTACAAATTGTTCTGTAAATGTATGCATTATAATAATAATTTTTAGTATTAGTATAAATTAGTATAGTATAAATTTATTTTGTTCAATTTGTATTTATTTAATGTTGATTAAAAATCAACATAAAATACAAATAATGTACAGAATAAACTTATAAAAAATACATTATTATATATTATAAAAGTTTTGAATAATATTAGCCCTCAAATTCATAGCAAGTTGGCAATTTTTATCTATAATGGATGGCTGGCTAGTCTATATACATAAAATTATATAAAAGCAAATAAATTATTCTTCCCTATAATTTTACACTTGTATTCTGTATATATTATGTTTTAATAATAATATACTTACGTTTGTTTATATGGTGTTCAAACTTTTTAAATTTTTCAAATATTTAATTTAATCCATTTTTGTGGGTGTAGTTATATATTGTTTAATTGAGCAAAATGTTTACTACTTCCATATAGTAATTTAAAATAACATTTATTTTAACATTTTAGAGAAGAGATTATATTTTAATTTATACTATTTTATTATTTTAATTGACATATACAATTGTGATAGATTAGTTTTATATAATTGACTATTTATATTTTTAAATTGATAATGTAGTCAATTATTTAATTTTTAAATATAGTTTTAATCATACCATATTCAAATTACCAATTTTTATTTTTTTTTTATTTACGTTTCAACTATTGCAAAATATGTTATTCATAATAGTTTGTTATTAGTTATTAAAAATAATAATAATAATTATTATTATTATACATTGTTTTAAGTTTTACTCATACCTTTTTATTTTACTAATTATTTTAAAGTCTTACATAGAATACAATGACTAAACTCACATAATAACAATGTTACATTTATCATTTTATTTAGGTTGATCTAAGTGCTATAACTGGTGTGCCTGAAGAGCATATAAAAAGTCGTTTAGTGAAAATTAGTAAAGTCACCAAAAATGTTATGCAATCTGGAACAAACAACACTCACAATTGGGTTATGGAATTTGACAACAGAGAACGTTGGGAAAACCCATTGATGGGTTGGACATCAACGTATGTATAATATTTTGCCAACACTTATTTTGATTGAAATTGATTTATAAATAATTTTTTTTAAATTATTTTAGTGGAGATCCATTGTCGAACATGAAAATTGAATTTGGCGAAAGAGCTGATGCCATTAATTTCTGTGAAAAGAACGGCTGGAAATGGTATTCAGAAGCAGAACATAAAACAAAGTCTAGACCTAAGTCGTATGCAATCAATTTTTCATGGAACAAACGTACAAGATCTTCTACTAAGTGAACCCATATATTATATATGTAATAGTTAAAGCAATGTCTGTATAAAAAAAATATATATAAAATTGAATATATAAATTCTTGCTTTAGTGTAAACTAGATTTATCGTTTCCTTAAGATAATATACTTATATAAATTAAATTAAAATTTGTTGAAAACCATGTACTGTTTTTTGTTTTAAATTTTAAATTTTATTATAACAAAAAAAAATTAATATTATACAAAATGTTATAATGTATTATCAAACTTAACTGTCTAACAGTTGAAAATACAATTAACAAACAAAATGACGAAAGGATGTTTTATAATAATAATAACAATAATAATAATTGTTTGATTGAAAAGGAGCATAAGCAACCTAATGTTGCATTTAATGTACATATACTTAACATAAATATAATATAAAGTTGTTCCAAAAGTATAACATTACATTTTTACAAATGTTATTATCATTTAACACATGTACAGATAATTATATATAAATTGTATAGTTGTTACTTATTGTATTTGTATATTTAATTATATTTTGAACGCCTAATCCCTAATGTATGAATGTTAAAAGTGCAATGATAAATTATTGATTTAAACTATAGTATAACAATGACTAAAAAGATTTTTACTATCGATTCAATAGCAAACAATAGATGTTTATGCCAAAAACATATAAAATAAAAAAAAAATTGTAATACACTTATATGACGCGACAAAAACTGAGTATAAAAATTAATTAATACATTTAAAAAAAAAATGTCGTTAGTATTATATTTTTATATAATTTATGTGTATTAGTAATTAATTAACTAATTAGTCATTAATATGAGATGACGTTATTACATAAATCACGTTGGTGAATGAAAAAATAGAACCTATAACTAAAAAATGAGGCACAGTGGTAAGATCTAGGCACTATTTTTTAATTTTTTTATTATATAATATAATATGAATGTTAATAATTCTAATGCGTTAAACGCTACAAAGCTCTGCTAAACATTAGTCAATAGTCTTGAAGTATGGTATGGCCGAACAACAAACGAAGACCAACTACCCTTTGAAAAAATTAAAAATATACAATAGTAATCATAATTATTATAATAATTAAAATATTCGTTGACAGTCAACAATAGCGTAACAATATTAATTATATTTTTATTAATATTGTATTTTATATTTTTATTTATATAAAATATTAAAAATTCTACAAAAATAACGACTCGTTTAACATCTGTTAATGATAATGGTACGACCGTGGTTAAAATAAAAAATTAATTTTAAAAAACTGTCTAGTCGAACATGTGGCAAATCGATGAGCAGAATTTATATACCTATTACTCATTTATTGTTCAACAGTTTTGAATGAATTATATTTTGTCGAAGATCACCACCACTGTTGTTATAATAGTATAAATACTGTATAATAATAGTAATCATTTAGCGTAGGTATAATAGTTTAAAATTATTATTGTTAATAACATTGAATTGTTTATTGTTTTAAGCTAATAGCAAACAATTTTTGTCAGTTAGGTCTTTTTGAGGTAAAAAAAATGTGTATAAAATAGTATATACCTAATTTTTTATTAATACATTGGGTACTAATACTACCTATACGCTAACCGATATGTTAATTTAGAATATATTATTGCTGGAGATTAACATAAAAAAAAAATTGTTTCATCTTTTTTTATAAATATCATAAGATTCTAACGGAAAAAAATCCCATCTGTGACGTGATGAAAGGGGGTATTTGAGAGGCAATTACCTTTGAGATATTTAAGGGGTGGTGGGTGGGTTCTTTATTTTGATAAGTAATTTGATCTAAATTTAGTGAATCTATATAAAAATTACCTAATTATCATTCAAGACAAACATTATTTTTAATAATGATTTATTTATCATTACTAAAAATTATTAAAAAATAGATCAAATTTTAACGTTAAAAAAAATTGAATGGGTGGTAGATTAAAAGTTGGCCTTTTTATAATTTAGAGTTCGTCACGCCACTAAATCCAATTACGACCAAAGGTCTTTTATTTAAATTTTCTTTTTCCTGCGACTTATGTACAACAATAATATTATTATATTGATGAGTCGATTTCGATCAAATGTTTACGTAACCATGATAAAAATTTTGAAAAAAATCAATTAAAAAAAAATGAAAAAAAAAATTTTTTTTTAAATCTTAAAGATATTAATATGACGTGCGCGTTATAATCTAACTATAATATTAGTTACACAATTAATATATACGATAATATAATAGTTAATAATGATAATATAATATAATGTTGGTAAGTTCAAGAGGATACGGTTAAGTTCGTGGAACGAAAATTGTGGCGTTTAGAGTAAATTTATAACGTTTGACTATACGTTCTGTGTGAAATATTGTCCTGCGAAGAAATTACAGCCAATTTATGAAAAATGTTCGGAATAATTGACGTTTCTTCTTTATTTCGCTGCAGCGTTGGATAACAAATAATACCTATATTTAAATAATCGTTTACGTCAGTCTCTCGAAAATATTTCCGTTTTTAGCCCTTTAGTGATTAGTTTTGAACAATGTAACTTTTAAAAATATGAAAATCGTACACAATTAAGTATGTTTTGTCCATATTCCTTCATTCATACGATAAACTATTATTTTCGATGAAAAATTAGTTTTTTAATTTCCGGCACATTTATTATACCTGTCCGCGATTTATTTAGACCTAGGTAAAGTTTTTTATTGATTCTCGATTTTTTTATTTTAATGCACGGGCATGTCACTAAAGATAAATTTTTGTAACACGCATTTGAGCTCTAATATTGTAATTTATCCTAAACGCTTACAATCTGTTCTAGTGTTTTATATATACGGTAGTTTATTATTTTAATGTATTGTCAGAATTTCAGATAAACAGATTCATGCACTATAACATATATTATTATTATATAGTCTATGACGGCGTATTTAGACGGTTTTTTTAATTTAAATTTTGTTTTTGAAAAAAAAAAATATTAGCAAGTACGATTAGGACATGTAAAAAATTGTATCCGTTACATAATAATTAACAATTAATCAATATTTGAAATATGATAACAATAGTGTAAATTTACGGTTTATTCGACCTACCTCCCTAAATACGCCTCTGCCGTACCTAAGTATTTACAATATTATATACACGTACAATGGTAAATCATATTTGAATAAATTATAATAATGATAAATTAATAAAACGTTAAATAATTATTATTGTCGGTTTGGAAAGAAAAAAAAATTGTCTTTAAAAACTCGTGTCGCGTGCCGCCGCCACAACAGTTTATTATCCTAATTTTGTCGAAGCGCCCGGGCGCCCACATTTTTATGACACTCGTATGAATTATTATTATTGTTATTATTATCGTGTCCTGTACAACAGATGAAAATATCGATAGCCATTATTTTTAATTATTGTAGGTACAATATAAATTACTGACTAACCGAGAGAAAAAAAAATGTCTTTTTTTTTATTATTATTATACCTCTCCTCTGTGAATTTTAGATCATAAAATAATATAATAATATTATTCTCTCTGTAACGTGCGATCAATGGTGCAATTAGTGCTAAAATTTAGGGGGGGGGGGGGGCTAAGCTCCACATTAAATATCGTTAAACAGAAGTTGAGAATTTTATTGTCTTTATATTCTAAATGGCTGCGAATAATCTTCCAAAAGAGCGCCTCCAGCCACCCACCAGTTGCGCTTGTGCGTGCGATCAACAGGCGACCGACCGAAACACCAAAATTTCTAATCGATTTCGAATTTATTATGGCCGTGATCACCGGTGTAAAACACTTGAGAGTAATTAGCAATGCGCGATTTGCCCATCTCTGACTGTTTATAACTCATAAGCAGCAAAACGAAAATTGTGACGTTTATGGTACGTTTAGAATCAAGGGCGAGCTAAAGAGGGGATTTTGGGGGTTTAAGCCAAATTGAAATAAAAAGATGAATGATTTTTTAAGATGAGTAAATCGGTGCACAAAACACTGGAAATCAACAGGAAATCTAAGAATTCTAAATGAAATCTTTGAAATTTGTAGGAAAAATCATACAAATTCGTGAAAAATCTTTTAAAATATTGTAGAAAATCTGGCGTAGGTAAAATTATTTCCCCCGCAAATTACCCTCAATATTTTATTTATAAACGATATACCATATATTTGCTTTTACTTATAATATTATTTAAGTTAAATATTACATTTTTAAGTACCACCAAAATGAAATCCTATGCAAGCCCATGTTTAGAGTTTGAGTGCTATTGTCACATTTAAAAAGACGGATTTTTTGTGTAATTTTTTTTATAAAATACTTTCCGACAAAGAAGTTAGAGCTATTAAATAAAAAAACAAGTTAAATCACAGTTTAATATTTACCAAATATTTTATTAAATGGATAATGTATAATATCGATCACTCTAAAAATTAAATTTCAATTTAATATAAACGTTAAAATTTCTGTTCTACTTAGGGTTTATTTTGCTGCGGATATGGAAAATCATGTGCTGACATGATGTAGAATGTAGAGTTTATTTTAATTATCCTCGTGTGTTTTACTAGTTGTAAACAATCTCAAAACATGAAAATAATATTATTATATGGGTGTAGTCGAAAATAATTTATATTCCAAATTTCTCTTTCACTTACTCTCTCACACTTTTGTGCGAAAAGCAGAGTAATAAATATTATGATTTAGAAAGGTATTGATCAAAATATTAAATTTTATTAAATTGCTGATTGATCTAATGACAGACAGCTGTCGAGCTTGTCATTCCTTTCGTCAATGTAAAATCAATAATCACAATATTATAGCTATAATAAATAATAATATTATTCTTATTGTCTTAAAGAATTATTACCTTATTCCGTCAGTTAATGTGAATTATGAGCTGGATTATACGATTATACGGGGGTCTTCGAAACCCGCAGAAAAATATTTATTCACACTATTGTAAAATGATTGAAGGAATTATTTTTAAATAATATAAAATATAAATTATTGTGAGATGGTACGCGGAAACCTAAACGGATTTTTCGTAAATGGAATCTATTTAATTATCGTTTTTGTCAGAATATTAATGTAATAATTTATTGCTCATTCTTCTAAAGTCGTATATAAATCACGATTTAAGGTCGTTCACGATAGGTTTCAAATACTTCTATGAAATATAAACTGAAACTTGAATAAATTATTAATTCGAAATTTGGAAAAACTTCAAAACGGCCCTGTATTTATATTATAAACATAAAATATGATTTAGTAAAATTTACACCACTCACCATACAAAACGAGCTTTTTCTAAATATGTTCATATAATAAGAATTATAAGTCTTATATTATTATTTATTAAATCGGTCTGTTTTTATTGATTTTGACAATACTTTATAATTGAATTTGAATGCACGGTTATAATATAACTTGCGATAATAATGTATAAACCATTTTTTTTTTCATGACACCGCGACAGTGATTTTTATACTTTTATAAGTAACTAAACAAATTCATTATTATAACAATATCGTTTTTATTATTATTAAAGTTTTTATAATTCCATTTACGAAAATAAAATACCTATACGAATATGTTTTATATGTAAGGGCATAAATAGTGCTCGAAAGGAACATTTTTCAAAAATCTACATCAAAATGAACATTAGAAATACTACTAAAAAGAGTAGAAACTTGTTTTAAAATAAGTCGATAATCACAAATTGTCAAATTGATCCTTTAAAATAGTATAGGTAGTTTAAGAGAGAGTACGCTTGATAAAATTGTTACTAGCGATATTTAATCCCAATTCTTAAATTATTATTGTATTAAATTAAATATGTTTTAGAATTCAATACGAAATTTATGATTACATAATTTATTAAACGCCCAATAGTAATATGTTATTGTGCGAACATTTTTAAGATTTTTATGATGGCGATTAAGTTTAAATTGTGATTTTTTTCTACATTTAACAATTTATTAAACATTATTTATCTATAATCCATTATAATATGTACTTATTCCGAGTCTCTAATTTCAATGACAAACACGATTGAAATAAACTGTATTTATTAATTATGATAAGTAAAATTATAAAATAATATATCATTTACGTACTACGTAGGTATAGGAATGAATGTATAATGTATAAGCGACACAACGAATAGGAGTGAAAATAGAAAAATAATCGAAATTGCCAAAATTCAGATAATAATCATTTATTATTATGTTATATAACTAAAGGAAATAATATGATTTTATTTGCATAGTGCTTGGGACCTTTTTTCGTTATAAAGGTGTAACAAATATTGATAAAGTATATTTAAAGCATCGATATACTAATTTCAAATATGGGCACTTTATTTTAGCTATTTTTATTTTTATTTTTATTTTAAAAAGCCAATACAAACGTGAAACGATTCGATTTATATAATGAATAGGTGTATATTAGGTAACTCATTGCGAGTTGGTTTAGGAATTTTCAGCTATTTTTAAGAATACAATAATAATTTTATCAAAATGATCTATCCTAAAACCTATTAAATATTTGATTATATTAATAATAAATATTTCTGTAATAATTGACACACGAAAAGAACCTAAATAATATTATAATAAAAACTATTTAATACATAAAATAAAGTGTGTAAAATGACGTGAATAATTCGCGTTCGTCGCAGACGCCTATATTTTATTTTATTATAATTAATTGTAAATATATTACGCATTATACCTACGTAGTAATTTGTAGTAAAAAATAGGTCTATAAGTTTTATATAAATAGTCACCGGACCAATCGTTTTTAAATTTAAATTATTAATGTGGCAAAACGTTTAAATTATACATATTACGACGTTATAAATTCCGCAAAAGAAGAACCGTTAAAACGATCGATTTTACAAGTATATAATTCCAGCTGAGGAGAATTTAAAAAAATAATAAAAACGTTGACTGGTTGAACCACATCGGTCTAATACGATGTACAACTATACTAAAGGCGACAAACCGTTTATAACAAGCATTCGTAAGTGATCATTTTTTTTTTTTTATGTAAAATAATGCGAGTAAAATAAAATATTATTTGAAAAATGAAATTATTACAACGCGTGGAAAATCGTCTGAATTACATTTTTGGTAATTTGTTACCATGATAGAATATAATTTTTTTCATTCTCGTGTTTTGTTATTGTCTATGTAGAACGAACAATGCGGTTTAGTAGTCGATAGTATCTAATAAGTAATATTGAAATTTTAAAGTTTGCTCGAACTGAAATGAATCGCGATGATACGGAAACGTTTTCGCCTTTTCGAACAGCCATACCTATATAATATTGTAATATTATGTTTACACGAGTTTCGAAATTATCGTTGTTATGGGGATGTCCGCATCCGTATTGTTATCATATATAAGCTCTGGCGACGGCGCGCGCGAAATCGCGTTTTAACACAATAATTTAAATAATATTGTTATACTTATTATACTTAACCTACCCTACTACGCTGTAATACGTACAACCGTATGTAATAATTGACAATCGAGGTTTTTCGTAAATAATAATGCCTATAATATTATAACATTACCACTAAATCTTATTATATTATATATAAGTCGTTATTGTATAATCAATAACAAAAATAAAACAATATTATTATTATTATTATTTTATAACTAATGACTAATAATAATCAAATCGTATCGCGCACAGAATAATATTATAAAATTACAATATTTTAGTAGTCAAATATGTAATCAGTGGCGTAGCTATAGGGGAGGAGTTATATTAGGGTACCCCGAAATATTTCGTTTCGTTTTATTTTGTTTATTTTCAATTGTTGGCATATCACTTTTAAGTGGGCGATGAGGGTATAATATTAAAAACGTCTCCCGAAATATTTTTCTGGCCACGCCGCTGAATGTTAGTCTTGGTAAAATGAACAATATTATGTTCGCCGGCACTTCGGAAATACGAAAAAGTTGAAATTTCGTTACGCCCTCGAAAAAAAGTCCAGAAAATACCGCAGATGCAATGATGTGAACGCTTATAAATGACTATACAATATAAAACCGCGTGTCTGGTTCGATAAATCACAATTTAATCGAAAACTTATACCATAATATTAAAATATACCTAATATTTTGCGTATTAAAATCCAAACATTCGAAACGCAAGAAATATATAATGATTATAGCGCTTTCCCCGACACCTATCTTTATCTGTATCGCATTGTGTACGCGATTTAATATAATATTATAAAATATTACTATTATTATTATTATCATCGCAGGCGGAACCCGGGTTCAACATTAGGGTGAGCCCAAGCAGGAGTGGATCTAGAAATGAAAAAAGGGTGGGGCTAATCCAAAAAATTTACTTTAAATACATGTAAACAGTAGGCACTGAAAAGCAAAACGCAAATATTTATTTGGAGGAAGGTACTTAAGGGGAGGGGGGCTTTAGCCCCCCCTTGTATCCGCCTCTGTGCCCAAGGTATTAGGGCATGAGATGTGTTAACGAAGGGTGGTGATAAGAGGGCACAGAGTATAGCTAAGTAACGGTAAATTAATTTCAAATATAAAAACAATTTTAAATGATTTAATAGTTTCATCATTAAATATTAAAACACAATTTAGTATCTAATATTGGTAGAAATAAAATAAAAGAGAGGTCATTATTTGTGTATATCGATTTCATGTTTTATGAAATAAATAGCAAATTTTTGAACGATCATTTAGGGTAAATATTAATTTTTAAAATAGTTAGGATGTGCCCGACACCCTGTAGTTCCGCCTATGATTGTTATTATTATTACTCCGATCTGACTTTTTCAAATAATAGTATGTATTTTAAATTTAGACAGAGAGAGTAAGTGTGTGTGTGTGTGTGTGTGTGTGTGTGAGAGAGAGAGAGAGAGGGTGAGAGAGAGTGAGAGAGTGATGATTTTTATCGTTGTGGTAGGCGGCAATCGATTTCAATAATAATAATAATAATAATAATAATAATATAAAAAACAACAATAACGATAACAATAACAACATCAACAACAACAACAACAATGGATTAGAAAAAAAAAAAAAAAACGATAATAATTCCCATCAGCTGTGCGATCCTTCCGAGGTCCTGTGTACCAGAGCCTTGTGCTGTACGATTTTCACTTCGCTCGCCCGCCGGAACGCCAACCGTTTGTTGTGCGCGGTCAACGGGACGCCGCCGTCGACGCTGCCTCCGACAGCCAACGGTTTCGGGCCACACGCTCCGTCCGGCGACGCGTCCGTAATGGTAATGCTCACGTTTGCCGAATGCTGCTGTAAATGGTGTTGTTGCTGTTGTTTCCGGTTCGGGTCCGTCACCGCCGCAGCCGAGTCCGCGGCCGCGCACGAACCGTCGACCAGAGACAGCGGAAGTATTGCGCTAGTGGGTTTGGACTCGGGCGACGGTTCGCTGATCGTGATGTGAGGACCGCCTCCCTCGACACTGTTTTCGGATAGAAAAAAAAAAAAAAAATATTAAATAAAATATTATTAGTATTCGCGTCGTAATGACATATATATAGTACAATACTATGTTGAGGGAATTTAGTGGGGGAATTAAGGGAGGTCTGGCCGGGGCCAACATTTTTCAATTGTCAATTTTACGCTGTTTAAGGATGGAACTTAAGGAAGGGATGGTAACAACTTAGCATATACTTCGACGAATTTCACTATGTTATTATGAGCTTTCCGCGCTCGTTTTCGGGGTCGTTAGCTTAAGGGTACTTACACAGACGTTAAGTATACGATTCATATTATATATGTTTAACACTAGCTCAGTACATCAGTCATAACTACTTAGGATCTATACCTTCGAAAAAAATTCTGAACTTGTTTAGTCCCAAAATGTTGTATTACTTGAACATGTATTTTGCTTATATTTTGTATATTATTTAACTTGCTGCCGGGGGGGTCTGGCCGGGGCCCCTCTTAAGTACAAATGTGATAGGGGCCTATACAATTTTCGGCCGATACACATTTTTCTGCGAATTTCAATTATATAGTTTATCTATATTTTTAAAATTATAATTTTTTTTTATCAAAAAACAACTAAATATATACAAAAGTATACTTTATAGTTGAAAAGACGCGTTTTACTGTAATTTTCATTTTATATTATCAATATTTTTTAATGTTAACTCTGTAATACTGCCAGTTTTGGATGGAATAGTTAGAAAAATGTATTCTTTTGCGAACTTAGCGAGCGACTTTATAAAGCATGCTTTGTCATGTTTTGCCCATATGAAATTTCAGCCCCGGGGCCCAATAGGTTCTCAATCCGACCTTGTATCTACCGGTGGCCGGTCATTTTAGGATTCTGATGTTTTGAGAAAACTACAAGCGATTAGTTTTTCTAATATAAATATTATAAAAATGATTTTTGGTAGGTATAAACATATTATATAATACTTTGGCAGGTGTAGGTAAAAGTGTCCGACGTGGAGGTATTAAAAAACGTGTTTATTATTGTTAGAGCTTGGAACGAATTTTTTGTTGAAGAATAAAATAACATCCAAACCTCGAACCTATTTGCGTTTAACTTTTATATGTTAGTAAATGCATCTGGATTCTTTAATTTTTGTAGAGGTATAATACTATCCACATTAGGCATTTTTAAATTTAAGATTTTTGTGTAAAAAACAGTAAAGCAGCTGTCATAACATAATAACAACTTATATAAATTATATATAACTCTAAAAATGTTGGAATAGAAAAAAAATCAATAATATCTTCATTAGGTTATCGTATAATGTACGTTTCAGAAATTCCCTGTAAAAAATAAAAATTTAAATCGAACAGTTCGAACAATCTTATTGATTAGGTATTAAAAAAAAAGAACCAAATTGAAAATTTATTTACGGCAATGGAGAAGTTCTCAGGGAGCGCAACCTGTATATACATGAAATTTATGAAACTTTGGTATTTTTCTATTTTTCTTTTAATCTTTGAGAGGTTTTTATTTTAATTTCAAACGCGGAAAGTTTTGTTTTTTGATTGCGATGCATATTTTTAATAGAAACTGTAAATAGCACGGTTGACTTAGACTGTTGATAAGTTTCTCGTACTGCAAAGTACAAACGCGTTCCGTTTTAATTGAAATATATATTTACACGTTGTAAAATTAAACGAGTTGCGCGAAAGAAGAGCATCTATACATGCTCTTTACCAAACGAAAGATTTATGTCCTCGTCGAGAGTATCTATATTATTTTTATTATTGCGTTTGAATTTATTATTACCCATAATAATGTATATGTTAATCGAAAGTCTGTATATTTGTAAAAAATCGATTATAACTTTAAGTTAAAAATGTTTACTATTCTTTTCGTACGATCAAATAATCTTTGTTCTTGGAGGGATCTAACCGTATTCGGAGATTTTTAAATCACCGACAACGTGTCTATTATTTTCTTATCTATTGTCAATTATTTTAAGTGACCAACATTGACGACGTCTTGAACGTTTCTGTTTAAAGGTGTGAGCGTATTTTATGATGTAGAAAAATGATAATATAACTGTGTTTTGTCTTGATATTGAAATAAGAGTAAAAGGATTACTTATTTTATTATTAGGAGTATTTATTCTTTTAGTGGTCGAAATTGACAAAATCTTGTCCGCGATGGCGAAGAGGTGTAGATGTACTTTATTGTATTGAAATTAACACAATTGAATTTTGTCCCGAGTATTTGAATCTTAGTTTATTGTAGATTATTTAATGGTATTTTGGTGCGTCGCATCATAAATTTTTATTGTGACTAATTCATTCTTGTCTATTTTTGTGTGACGTTTGAGTTAATTTATTTAATATAGTTCTATCGGATACATGATTAATTGTAGTTTTAAGTGTTTTAACTTTTAAGTATAAGTTTTATTTTTGTAATTTTTGCAATATATGCACATTTTATCTATTAATATGTGGTGATATTGAGTGAATATCATTAATAATTATTCATTACAAAAATACATAAAATAATAATAGGTATTTCATGAATATCACTTCATGCAAAAAAATTACTCTTAAATTTACGTAATAATTATAATTAAAAAAAATTAATAATAATATTATACATTTTTTTTAATATACAAAATTATTTCAATTTATAATATTGGACTACATTAAGATTCCCATTTCTCAGGCTTAAAACCGTCAACATATTTCATTTTCACCTTGTACATTTTTGTTACATAGTTTTACTCGGATACCTTCTATTTAGGTATAATTATTATACGGTATAATTATATACGTTATTTATAACATTATGTTTAGATATTATATGCTACGCGGAATGATTTGTTGTTGTTACTAAATATTGTAAACTACAACGTGAAATGTTAATCATAGTATCATACACAACGAATATGTAAGTATATGTTATACTATTCAAAATGTATAAATGTAAAATGTTGATAATGAATCATAATGACATCACGAAATAAAGAATAATATAATAATAAACTGTTATTTATAAACTAAAAGACAAGAGTCAATATTAGTTACATCTTCACAGTGGTGCACACAGGATTTTTGTCATGGGTGAGGGTTGTACTTAAAATAAGTGACTCCTTAACCTTTCTCTCTTGTGTGTGCCATTTTAAACCTAACGGTTGTATCCACACATAAATACAAATAATAAAATAAAATAATAATTTTAAAATAAGCTAACATTTTTGTGGTTTAAAATTGATTAATTGGTAAAGAATAGGTATCTAACCTAACCTGTCCTCGTACTGCGTAATGAAACAAATACAATGGGTTTTTTTTATAAATTATAACTGCAGGTAATGAATAATAGGTTATTGTTCAAAAATACCTAGATTTTCTTTGTATTAACAGATTATTATACATGTATACATTATAATATAATATAAGAGGGAAAAAAATTTAAAAATTTTTTTCTTGTATAAATACGCGAATTAAAGAAAAATATGTATAATACGAAAGTTATTATAAATCGATATAATAAAAAAAAAACAATTTTAAGGTTAAATATTTTGAACGCTCTTTTGGAACGGTTATTTTGGAGATGAACGTTTAAAAATCAAACAGAAACCATTTAGTTTTTTTGCTGTAAAATTCTGATCACTTTGCATATAGTTTAAAATAAAAACTACTTACAGTGACTTTTTCTTGGGGGATTGTTCCTCGAATCTATTTGCTGTATCTAATTGTGCACCAGACAATAAAAACAATGGTAAGTTTAGCCAGACGGATGCTCCAAGTTCGGAAATGTCTGACGCGTCGGACGCCCGAGAAGACTTCCTGGAAGAAGCTCTGGAATTGCTACCGACCCCACCACCAATACCGCTTATCGACCTGCCTTTAACATGCAAGAAGGACGAAAGACGTGATTGCCAACCTCCAGGACTTGAAGACTGAGTATCCGAACACAAATCCATTATGTCCTTTTTTCGCCTGAAATGTAAAATGTACAAAATTTTCAGTTTTTTCGATAATGACAAATATGATAGCAAGAGCACAATTTATGACTTATAAGTAAATCTATTATTACGAAAACGTTTAACACAAATTATAAAATTTATTTCAATATACTAAACTATATAATAATTCAGCACCAAGTTAGACTACGAATGTAAAATTAATAGTACCTATATAGTATGTATTGTATAGTAAATATTATAACAATACTGAGAAAAATGAAAAATGTAATATAATATATAAAATAAAAAATTGGTCTAGGTACTTAAATTTTGAACGTTGATAAGTTATGATAAGTTTTTATTAGTTTGCAATATTGTACAAAGATAATAAATTAATAATACGTGTATGAGTTGCATTCCACGTATATATATCCGCGTGTGAATACCAATATATATATATATATATATATATATTGATCCGTTTCAAACTTGTATAAAATAGATGCGTGAAATTTCAAATAATGAAAACTAAAGAAAAGTTTCTATGTTATTATATATTGACGTTAAAAAAAAAATAAATTTTATATTATAATAATATTGATGTGATAAATAATAATAATATATATGAAAAAAATCTAAAAGTTGTAAATTGCGTCAATATACGTATATTGTATACGGTTTGTTAAAACAATAAAATAGTATATAGATAAAGGATGATGGATTGTTATATTTAACCAAGTCATACGCGAAACAAATACAATATATTTTATATATACCGTCGGAAGTTTCGGAAAGTTCTTTGTATTAGTCTCGCGGCTTTATCTTGACGTTTCCACAGACGCGTGGATGACACGATTTCCAGTTCTTTGCGCGTGGGGAATTGCTTTTTGAACTTCACGTCCATTTGATCTTGAAGCTATACGTAACGACATTGTGTTATAATATAATTCAAACGAAATCAAAACGCGACGAGACAATATATAATAATTACATTCCGTCGCAACTGGGTAAACATACCTTTTTGAATTCGTCCGTCTCTTCGACGTGTCCGAGTACGTGTTTGACTAACGCGTGGAGAATGTCCAGACAGTGGATCTTGTTGCCCCTGGCTATCGGTAAATTGAAGCTGACCAATGCTACTATGTTTGGTTTGGATATGCCCAACGGCGGGTCCAAGCTCGCGATGAAATCCGATATTTGATTGAACGCTATGAACTGTGTGGCGTGCGGATCGTATCTGAAACGAAATATATATTTCAATATCGTGAATTTTTCACATATATTATGTAGTCGAAGGGAAATAAAACATATATATTATATAATGTCGAGTTTTGGGAAAAATGAGTTTTTTTACCCCTCTCCCATCATATTATATAATATAGTATCGATAAGGTACATACTTGGACCATCGGATATAAAACATTTCCAGGTCGTCTTCGACAATGCCGATTTCTTCTTCCTGGTGCGCCTGATTAAAGTTTTCTAATATAATGGCTATGTACATGTTGATGACAATCATGTAACTGATTATAATGAAACTGGTAAAGTACGTGATCGCGAGAATGGGATATCCGCAATTGCCGTTTGGAAGTCCCGGAGCTTCGAGTTCGCAGTCCGGAGGCTGTATCATCACCGACTCGAGTACGTCGTTCCATCCGGCCGACGTCATCAGCCTAATAAAGATAAAACATAGTATCTCGTGTTATTTCCCTCTTTTTTTTTTTTTAAAAAAAAAATAATTTCTGAGATTTATATAAAATATAATTATGTTCGAATTATTAATGAACACTAACCGGAACAACAATTGCATACTCCTACCAAACGTCTCAAAGTTTACCATATCGTTAATGGCTTTTTGTTTCTTTACGTGTCCGAAAACGGACATACCGATGATGGCGTATATGAAAGTGATTAAGCCGAGTAATGCACCAATGTTGAACAGCGCTGGCAAGGACACGATCAATGCGAATAACAATTTCCGTATTCCTTTGGCGGCCTAAAATTCAAATGTCTTTTTTTTTTTAAACCATATAATATGTTTTACCTATACGTTCGATGGCAAATGGCAAACGTTTAATGTGATCATAATTTATATTATATCTTTCGTTATGTCTGACCTTAATCAATCGTAATATCCTGCCGATCCTGAACACGCGAACGACTCTCAAAAGTGTCGGCGATACTGGAAAATCGATCATGATGTCTTCCATGAGTATGCCGAGGACAGATGCTAATACGAGTAAAAAATCGAAAACGTTCCAAGGAACGGTGAAATAGTGAAATCTAAGCCCTATGATTTTCACTAAAGCCTCTGAAAAAGATTAATATTATTTAATATGCACGTAATATTATTATTCATTTTTTAAATTTTTTTATTATACCTAATCCGAAAACCGTCGTAAAAAATGCATTGCAGACTTCCAATATGAAAAATACCGGAACGGGCTGATCGTAATGTTCGATACCCATTGTTAACATATTTAAAAAAATCAATACGAAAATAGCTATCTCGAACCTGCGAAAACAATCAGTAATTATATATTTAAAACATTATAACGCGTAATACCATTTACGTATTATTATATTATATTATAAATAAATGATCGACCTTCTAGAATTCGATAAATCGTAAAATATCGCCATGAATTGATTGACTGGACGCTTTATTACTTTTTGCGGCTTTTTTCGGCCAAGTTTCTTCATAGCTGTGTAATAATGTTTTTGACTTTCGGTGAGGAACATTTCTAATACACCACCTTCATACTAAAAATTAAGATGAAAACGATAGGTATTTGATAATGACGATATTTTTAAATTAATTTTTATGCGTCAATACTTTTTTTTTAAGCATGTTGAAGTTATCGATTATAACTCCGATGAAAAGATTTAGAGTGAAAAACGCCCCACACACTATAAATATAACGAAATATATGTAAGCATAAAGGTTTGCCTCGTATTCAGGCTGTAAGTCTACTCCGCGAGCGTCTACGGCATCTGCCATTACTTCCATCCAACCTTCGAACGTAGCCTAAAAAATGCATACCGTAGTTATATTATAATTATTACGTTCTTACGAAAACACAATTATACTTAATTTGAAAAATATAAAAAAAAAAAAAAATATATATAAATAAACTCACAACTTGAAATAATGCTAAATAAGCTATCCCCACGTTATCGAATGATATTTTCGAGTTCAACCAAGTATAGTTGTGGAGCATGCAATCGCTGCGATTGTTGATTATCTATACAGGCAATATAAATTTATATAAATTATTTATCAGTGATTTCAAGGAAATACATTTCAAATACATACGTTTACAGACAATCGATCACCGTTATCGTCGACACATTTGAAAAATTTACCACCGAAAAACTGGACGCCCATAATTGAGAATATCAACCAAAATACAAGACAAACGAGCAGAACGTTAAAAATTGAAGGAATCGCGTACATCAATGCGTTCACTACTATCTGTTTAAATATAATATTTTAAGTATTAAAAACGAACGTGATTAGATATTATATTATAATACTATGTATATACATAGTGACATATATGTTTAGAGGTTTTTAAACAAAGTACATACTCGCATTCCTTGCCATCTAGATATCGCTCTGAGTGGTCGCAGTGCACGTAGGGTTCGTAACGATCGTAATACTTTTAGATTTTCATTTTCGTCGATTAACAAACTGAAGATGGACATCTGTCAGATAAAATATGATGTATAATTAAAACGAAATATACGCCTATAATATTATTATAGTATAACGCATATTAAAACGTTTAAATATTTAATTACCAATGCGATGATAAAATCCAAAGCCGTCCAAAAACTTTTAAAGTATTTATGAATTCCCAACGCTATCCATTTTAGCATAAGTTCGATGGTGAAAATGACGCAAAATGTGAAATTAGTCCAATACAATGCAGTTTTTAGCGTTTTATTTTCGTCTAAGTAAATATCTTCGAAGCATAAAGTCACGCTTGACGCGAAAATTAACACCAGTATAAACCATTCGAATACCGGAGTGTCTACTATGATCAAGGTTTTCTGACGAAAAGACATCCATCGATCACCGAAACAAGTATCTACCCATTCTTTTTTTATTCCAATTCTATAAATAAAATTTAATTTTTATTTAAAACATGTTCTAATTGTCAGATCAATGTTAGCTAATGTTCGCTTTATATTGAACAGTGGCGTATTTAGGGAATTTTTTTTCGGTAATGTCCAAATAATATTCTTTCCTCTGAAAATATAATTATAGTTTGATCATAGAATTGTTTTAAACTTCACCCCTTCGCATTAATATGTTTTTATTATTGTCAATAATAACATATATCACGTTTTACACTTTTACGATTTGAGATGAGCCACATACTTCTTAAAAAAATAATTGGTATTTTAACCCCCAGGACACCCTTTCCCCCAAAAATAGGCCACTGGAAATAAATATCCATAAAATAATATTTTCTAAATAGTATATAAATTTAAAATATAATAAAAATATATATCAATCGTTTCTATCAAATTTCGAATATATTTTCGGTTATAACGAATTGTCTACACATAAATTAATATTTACATTTAATTGTACAATTTAGCGTAGGTACTCTTGTGGAAATCAAATAATTCATATGCGGAGATCTGTTTTGGCGTAATTGTCATCAAAATAAAATGTATTATCATTACCTTTGATAGCAGCTAAAAGGAAAGCATTCGTGCGGTTCCTTTGATTGTTTGTTCCTGCCGAATCCAGGAAAACTAGGAGCGGCGTCGACGAAATTTCCTTTAGAGTCTCTCCGGCCGCCCACAGTCAATTCGTCCACATAAGATACAAGCGTAATCCATGGTTTCTTTTTAGCCTTTTCGTCGACTATCACATCGTCTTCGTCTTTTTGTTGTTTCAAAAAACACGTTTCGTCTTGTTCATCTATCTCGTCTGAAAAAATGACGATTGAAACAAACGCATAATTATAATGGTGATAACTCATAAGTACTATATTATAATAAATATTTTATGTTCGGTACAGCGTGCAACATACTATTTACGAGAAAACCGTGTCAATTGCAATAATTGTGTATATTATTTATTGTATGTGTTTTGCTCGGTTTTGTCAATTTTACACGTGTGTTTGATAAATTTTATTAAAATGTTCGACGAAATAAGTGGTTTTATTATTTTAACAGATAATCAAATAGCCTATATAATAGGTGAGTACTTTAAATATCAGCTGTGCAAAACGCATATTTTTATATTATATAGTAGGTACATACCTATATTTCGGTGTAAGTTACCAAATTCTACGTAAACATTTAAAACGAAAGAAATAAATGAATGTCAAATTTCAATTTTTTTTATTAGCATTATATTATACTGAGTGATCAGATTATCAGAAATTATCGTATTATATAATATTAAAAATATCATATAATCGTATATTATTTGTAAATTATTGATCACGCTGTACATTTTTTTTTTTTTTTTTTTTTAATAAATTGCACTATAATATTATATTGCAATAACAAAAATGATGGATCAAATATTGATTTTTATCTCCTGGTTGCAGAGGCGATTTTATCCTACACTAAGTGGTGCAAGACACATTTAAATATAACAGTTATCTCAAAATTTTCTCCTAATATATATTTAATCATATTATGTACTGTTTGGTCGCACTAGTCATTCATTTGTTATATTAAAGTTTAATGTATTAATAGACTAAATAATTATAATTATTTTATTTGTTAGACCTTATAGTAAAATATTAAAGATCCAATATTTTTCTTCATAAAAGAAAACCCACCCTAAATTTGCACAAAAAATTATATACCTACTCAAACCGCCTCTGTTGAAATGCATAATAACTTGGGTTCAGATTTGAAGTCGCTATAAATGATAAGAAAAAAAAAAAAAAAAAAAAAACACTAACAATTTGAAAAAAAAAAAAATTATAAAAAAAGTAGGTTTATTATTTAATAACTATTATGTTTCTAACAATAAATTATTGTATGCCAAAATACAATTCACAACAATATATTTAAATTGCCTTTCTTCTTTGAATACGAAAGTAGTTTATACATTGAAAATCACCGATAATACATGATAAATATGTATAGGTAAGGTAACATTTCTATTCATAACCAGTTATTTTAATGAAAAAATCGACAACGCTTCATCTTGGTAAGCTCTTAACGATTTGTACCGTAGAAATTATTGTGATAAATCGATAATTTAACAAAATATATAAAAAAGACCTATTAATAGGGGAAAATGGCAAAAACGGAAATAAAAGGCAAAATGTATGTTTATCCATTAGCATAGAAATGGAACGAAATACATTTTTGTATAAGAATTGTCTTTTTATCATTTATCTAAAATATAAGAAGCATTTGCTTTTAAATCCGAACCCTAACATATATATATATATATATTATATTATTTACCTTTACTGCTGTCTTGTCTAGTGGCCAAAATATACGATCTTCGGTGGATGCCGATAGGAGGTGGACTAGTATGTTGGTGTTCGGATAGCTCAAATGTTTCCTCCAACATCGGCAAATCCATGTCTCTCGTTAATGTAGGCGCATAGCACATGGCATCTTGCATGATTTGATGGTACAGTAAATCTTCAGATGTCGATTTCTGGCCACTGAATACGGGAGTCTGTTGACTGGTGAACGGTCCTTGATTATAACCTGTAGCGCAAAATAAATAAAAAATCGTCCCTGTGTCAATGTATAAACATCGCTTAGATAGTTAGATCTAAACACGTTAAATCAACGACGCTATAGAAATTATCAACAAGAAACCTATTACATATTACATTTCGCGTAAAAAAAAACCACTATAGTATCCTCAAATGATATTTAGTATGTGTTATGTTTGTAAAATCTTAATAGTAAATATTTTCATTGGAATTAATTAAAAGTAATAATAATAAACAATAATTATTGATATATAAAAATTACGTATATAGAGAGTGGACCATAAAAAAGACGAAACGACGTATTAGATATATGCGAAATAAAAATTTGTTGTAAGGAATAAATCGATCCAAAATATAATAAACATAATTTCTAAAAAAAATCACGTGGCTGACATAAATAAACTTTGAGCATGAAATATATTGGGAAAAATGAAGAAAAAAGCTCTTACTATTCAAGAAAATCCATACAACAAATCATTTCATGGACACAAATTATGCGTAGTGTGTCTGGTGTTGTTCCAGGTTCCAGCAATTACCTTTTAAGTATATTACATAGAGTAACTATACGTGAAAAAACCAATATTCTCAAAATCCGTTTTTATTAATAAACCTCATAAAGTCATAATACCAAAGGAAAATACATAAAAATTGGACGGTCATCTATTTCTTCACAATGATAGATGAATGATATGATTTTCAATTAAAGAAAATTTGGTATTGATGAAAGAATTAAATAATTGGTTTGAAGAAAGGACACTTCATAATCCAATTTTATTTTTCCAAATCTATACTATTCAAATATTTATAAATTATTCAATTATAAAACATACTATTATTGCGTTAGTTTATTAACAAACAAACCTTAGACAGTAATGAACAATTATTTTTTAAATTTGAAGATATTATTCCAACTTTAAATCCAAGTATAATAATAACCAATTTGATAAAAATTAAATTAAATATTATGTTATAATGTCAACATTCTCAAATGCGAAAAAATACTGGTTTTTTTTTTTTCATTTTTCTCCAAATTCATTTAGAAAAATTCATTTTTCTAAACGCATTTGGAGAAAAATACAGGAAATGTGATTAAAAATGGCCGAAAAATACCTTACACTTATACAGACCCTAATATTTCATTGCAAATACGAATTTTATCAGCCTTGGCTTATGTTCCTGAACTGAATGTTATAGTTATAAAAAGCATATAAAGAGGTATTAAATTCAACTTTCCATTTAGAAAATTGAAGAGCTTTTACATCTTTTAATTAACTATTATTTCAAAAAATACTAGATTGGACGTCAACGACTATGTAGATTGCCTACTTATAAAATTAGTCTACGTAATTATAATAATAAATAAACAAAAATTAAACTACCAAGGACAAACAATTCGATTAAATGAAAACATAGAGGATTTAACTCATTTTTCGGTAAATTAGTATATTTTAAAATAATTATATATTATTAATATAGTGTACCTACATATTTCTATGACTTTATCATCATCCAACATTATAGAAATTTATTAACGGATTGAAAAAAAAACAAAACGTATAGGGAAAATAATGCCATTAAAAAAATGCTTTTATGTCCTAAATATTCTACAAATTTCTTTAACTTGAGTTTACATTTTACTTTTTGTATTTTTATATAAAAGGCATATAATAAAATAATAGAAAATAAATATTCGTGTTGAACAAAACTCGTACGATATCATCGTCAAATATCTCTTTTATTGCTTGAACAGATTATGAAACAGGAAATTTAATGATTCTAAATAATATACGAAGTTAATGTTGCCGTAGACACTACCAATTTTTATTTGTTTCTAGGTTTTGGCATTTCTATTATCCGATAATTTAATTCGAGTACCTCTATATCTACATTATAGTTTGTTATATTTGTATAAAAATCACATTACACAAATCTTAAAATAACTTTTCAAATTCAAATTTTGTATCCAAAAACTCTAAAAATGTTTTAAAGTCCTTAAAAATTAAAAAAAGACCTAAATAACTAAATTTGTCAATAAAGTAAACTTTCTTATTGTAGATCAAAAATACACGAAACGAATTTGTGACATCATACTGCAACAAGTTTTAGAAAACGATTCAAAAAGCATCGAAATCCCAGCCTTTCTTATAATAAATTAAGTACAAACTTTTTGTACAAACAAATTATTACTGAAATATTACAATAAAAAAAATGTTATAAAAACACAGTTAAAAATTCGAAAACTTGGTAAGTATATGACTGTTTAAGTTTTTCAATAGGCATTATTGTTTATAATTTTCAAAATAATAAAAAAATTTTGTTTAGATTCAATAATTACACTTTATAATTAAAATTTTAAATTATATATAATATTTAAAAGGTAGGTACATATTTTTATATTTTGTACATTTGAATCGCTAAATGTTAAAAGGGGACTTTCAACAATTTTCAAATTTTACAGGAGAAGGAAAAAATCGTCTAGGTTACCAAAAACATTTTAACATTATATTTTTTGAAAAAAATATCGTTCTGTAACATTATTGCTGTTCACAGCAAAAGTAACTTTTCAACATTAAACGATAGGTTTACCTACTAATTATATGAATATACAAAAAAAATATTTAAGTAAAAATGAAGAAGTCCCCTTTTAACATTTA
Source organism: Eriosoma lanigerum (assembly GCA_013282895.1). Lineage (NCBI taxonomy): Eukaryota > Metazoa > Arthropoda > Insecta > Hemiptera > Aphididae > Eriosoma > Eriosoma lanigerum. The sequence continues at coordinate 39,040,502 of CM023358.1, forward strand.
GCGATTCATTTGAACAATATGAATTTAAAAAAAATATTTTTATAATCGCTATTATTATAACAGTCACGGTAAAAGTTTCGTGTTTTTGACCGGATACTGATAAAATCTATACACGAAGATAATATTGTGATTTAACATTTTAAAATATATAACGAGAATCGAGTTTAATAGAAGACTCCTGTAGACAGTAGCATAGTAGCTATGTTAACCAGGATAAATAATCGAGACAAATGAAGCGTTGAATAATAATAATAAAAATAATAATAATAATAATGTAGACGACGACGTGATAACTGTCGAATAACCGATTCCTACACGGATTCGACGGCGACGTCATTAGGGGTGAGATATTTAATAGACGGGAAAGAGATGAATACGCGATGAGCTAAAACATTACCGACAGTGACTACGAAATGACATTAATTTATAATAATTGCGAAGGAATAAAGATGCCAGTAAACGATCGTGTCGTGATAACGTGAACTTTGTCTAAATAGCATCTAATGTAATAATAATAATAATAATAATATTATGTTACATGTGCCGTTCGGTCAGTTGATATTTATGATTTCAAAGAGAACATAACAATTGAAACATTTCGGAAAAAAACTACATAAAAGTTTTGAGGAAAAATCATTTATTATATTATATTTTAATTTTAGTTCATAGCCAATCCCATTGGATATTATACGTATTGTATTATATTATTGTTATATAGTTTGAAATATTTTTTCAATTTTATAGACATATTATTTAAATTTTTAATATCACTTTAATGTAAATATCCAACATAAGCACAATACAATAATTCTATGGGTAGTATTTTTTTTCAAACCATATATAATTTGGAACAATAATCGAACAATATTGTTATAATTGAGTACATTTTAGTGATTAATTTAACTGATAGCTTTTTTATGAAATTATAATATGCGTGTGAACGCACCCCCGAGGATAATAAAACAAATTCAGTATTACGTATCATAAAAAAGATATAAAATATCTAATATAAGATATTAAATCATAATTTAAAATTAAATGTAAAATAATAATAAATACCTTATAACATTTAAGCTATGAGATCACACATTTTTCTTTATTTTATCCGAAATTTTAGGTTTCGCGTAAATTTTGATGAATAACGAGTTTTTTAGGTGATTTTAATCACATTATATGATGGTATAATGGTATTATAATGTATTACATTATCATAAGTACCTACGTTAAAATATTAATCGACGTTATTAATCTTATTTCGAGTGTATAAAACTATAAATCCAGTAAAAACTTATACTAATTTTATTGATTTAGCGAAAACTGAATTTAAATATTCGTATACGTAATATATTTAAATTATATATTTCTCAGTCACTAAGAATAAATAATTTTAAACGCAATTAGAATTAAACATGCACATTAGACCTAATCTAACCCACATTAATGTTTGCCGGTATTAAAATAATCTTAGTCGCATAATATTTACAAATTAAAAAAAATATATTTAATTACTGATATTAAATCGTACATAACCTTGGTATAGTAAAACAAAAAATATCAAATTCTAAAGTAATTCTAAAAAAATATATACGGAACCTATCTAAAATGTCCAAATAAGTCTTTTAAAACGTTATAAACACATTAACATTTTTTTTTGCAGAGACGTCTTACCAGTCCTCCACATCAGAATTTCGAATTTTTTTTTACGTTAGATAAGGTTTTTAAGGTTAGATAATGCGCTCTATTTGTATGCATTTGTAGGATAGAAAACAATTTCGGAAAACTGAATTATAATTATGGGGCGGCTCTTCTGCACCCCATCCTCCCATATTTTAATATTTAATTTTAATATTTTTTTTTTACGAAAACGTTTTCTGTTCCATTTGAATGAATTTGTAATATAATTGGTAATACAAATTCAAATGATTCTCGTAATCTCGTTCAAGAATTATACAAAGTATAATATCTTTTTCCATGATTATGCTTATGGTTATATCTATCTTAGTCTATATCATCCTTAGTTTCATAAACTTTACCTAACCTAACCAATATGTTTATTATCAATTAAAAAATATACAAATAATGACAATTACCAATAGACTAGCTAACCTAAGCTAACTCAACCTAACTAAGACGTAAATTAATACTCCATAAATGGTGTATTTACAAAGGTATAGGGGAAGAGATTTTCCTTTGACTTTTTTTAGTGTAATTTATCGAAAGCTGTTATAAAATAACTTATTTTATATCTTATCTTTTGTGATATTACAGAATAACAATATCGGAATTTCAATACTTTTAACTGCGCTTCTAATAATAAGTGTTAGGTAAATAAAGCTACCCTTGATCAATTAAATGTTACCATTACATATCCCCCTCTTAACAAAATCCTAAATATGCCACTGTACCCCTTCATAGGGTAGTGTTTATGGGGAAAATGCACCCATGTTTTAGTATTTAAATTATATTTATTCATGTTATATGTATATGTATTAACTTATAAGCACGATATAAGATATAAAATACAGAAATAACTGTCCTTTTGAGCGGAGGTTTGGAAATTACTCTTTTATCATTATGATTTTATTATAACTGATGATATTTTGCATCCCCCGAAATGTTGCGGAATTAAGGTGTACCTATGGACGCCTCGCTAAAGTTACTAAAGTACTTAGTGGTCACGTCGGCGAATATGTACCGAAATTCGCGGGCCTATTTAGGTAACTTTAGTATACTTATACAAGTGTTGGATGTTAATTATGGAATTTTAATATTTGGTCGATTCACGGATTTGGCCAACCAAAATTTAGTAGCGTAGTCTCAATGAATCGTCTAGGTGCAACGGGCCTAATGGTGTTTTACTGTTTTAGTATAAAATAATTAAATATACATAACAATAAAGGAGATGCCATACAACTAACTTAAAATGAAGAAAAATACTAATTGAACATATCTACTAATTAGGTATTTAATATTCAAAATTAAATATTACAAATTGTTTTAATAATATTATATTATTTGAAATAAACAAGGGGTGACTATAGGTAACAAACATTCAACAAATGTGTAAATTGTGTTCTATATTTTGTTTAAACAATGTTGTTTGAATTATTTGTTTTTAACATTTCAACTCTGCAAATTTTAATATCATTCAACTGTACCACCAGTAAACTTATTTCCGTATTATGCTGTATTAGTCGTTTCTCCGTATAGTTAAAAAATATTTATAATGTATGTGTGGATATTTAACTTTGTGAGTTTCACTCGATATTTTGATTAAAAAAACAGCATCACTTTAGACTACTGTTTAAGTATATTTATATAAAACAGGGTGATGTTGTATAATATGTATAGTGCATATAAATATAAAATAATAAAATTATTCAACACAGCTGTGTTAGTGACATATTGTAAAAATATACTTTATTTCTCGTACGTTCTTAGTGTAAGGTAGGTAGTAAAACATATAGTAAAACATTTTTAATAAGAGAGATTTTTTTTTTTTCGTAATAAGCACTTTAATTTTTATAGTTTAAAAAAAAAAAAAAAAACTTTCAATGTTTATACAATATTGATTTAAATCATAGAAAAAGAAATCCACAAGAACGGTGTAAACAATTTTTTTTATTATTTATTACTATCAGACATCAATATTATAACAGTATTTTATAATAATAGTTTAATATTCATGAATACGTCATTTGGCAGAATATAGGCAAATATTATTTTTACTACCAATTTGTTTGATATAAACAAACATATTAAATTATGTCTAAAATATTGTATGCCGCTGAAATACTTAAATATCGATGAAAATGGTATAAGAAATTAGAAGAAACATTTATATTTGTTTATCTTATTACATTTATTATAGTAGTGATTTTAGATCAAAAATAATAATAATAATAAATAAATAAATACATTTCAAACATTGTAGGAAAAAGACGTGGGAAAAATACATAATTTCAGTTATAAATTCTGGAAAATCAATAAAACTAAAGGTCACAACAAACATACCAAGTCTGCGGCAACAGCACCTATAACATAATAATTTAGTGGTGTGGAGTGAAATACTACAATTGGCGATAGTGAATTATACTCAAGCCCAGATGAAACCTATATATAAGAGAACAGATATTTATTAAGAGGTATCTAGAGTGTTCTGGATCCCTGACATTATATTATGGCGTACCCTTCGTATCCAGTTATGGATAAAATATTATGTAAAATGAAATCCATATATTATTTTTGAAATCTGTGTCCCTTGTCCCTATCTATGTTATTCCTGATGACTTCTTTTATGTGACTTTTCCGCGGGAAACATGATTTTTTTAACGCACATCCCAATGTAGTTTTTTGTTAGTTTAGATATACTCGTATTACCAAAACTTGTTTACAATATATCTTTTTCCTAACACAGTTTTGATATTGTAGGACGCAAATATGTTTTCCAACAAATATTGGTAAATTAAATAATATTATATTAAATTGATAATAATTCAACAAAAAGTAAAAGTAAATAGTCTATAATATTAATAAATAATTAATATTTTGTTTGTTTTTTGAAATAGTGATATGTCGAGAATAATTTTTTAATTATAAAATGTTAAAACACTTTTTTTATAAGGTGATAATTTTTCATTTTTTATTTTCTAATAATTTATGTAAAAATGTAGGTATATGCAGTTGAATAAGCAATTTAATACAATCGTATTGAAATTTCAAGTCAGTGTATTAAAAATTAAAATTATTACCAAACATTAGCTAAAAATATTATAAATTTTCAAAATTCGATGTTTTCTATGTAAATATTTATAAATAAGTACATGACGTGTTAAATAATAACTGAATGAATAACTAAACAAATATTAAAAATTATTTTTGATTTAAAATTCAAATGAAAGAAAAACTGGCAGAACACTAATAATAGAGATAGTTCTTTCGTAGAAAAAACAGTATTTACTTATTTACTTACTTTCAGAGAAAATACAATATTAGGTTAGGTTATATATTGATTGTTTAAACCAAATAGTAATAGTGGTATAATATAATATAGTGCTGTTTTATTATTAAGATTTGAAATATAACTATTGTGAAATTCGTAAAATTAACTAAATAAAGTACCTATCAACGATAAAACAAATTCTTTACCAAGAAACTTAACATAATCGCGATAACTAAAGTGATCGGATTGTATTGGAAAAATGGTTTACTTTTGATAACTAAAAATAAAGAAAAAGTACACAATATTGTAAACAAATCAAAATGTTCTTCGCTTCACTCAAAATCCAAGTAATAATTTTAAAATATTAATTTTTTTTACTAAATTTTGTTTTGGATGTTTAAAGTGATAGGTTAGGTTACCTATATACATTAGTTAGATCAATTCTGTTTATGAAGAAAATAAGTTTACTTTCATCAGTGTACTTACATGAATATTATATTAGATAATATGCATGGATGCATGGTATATACCTTATACTATATATGTGGTTAGCTAGCGGTATTGTTGAATGTTAGCGGATCGATGCGCGAAAACGGTCTCTTTTCGCAATTTGCTCTCGCGTCGGTTTGCATCGAGAGAGCGAAAACGAACAGAAAAAAGGTCAGATAGAAATAATTTTTCCAATCAAATAAACCGTTTCTTTATAGCCAAAATATTGTTATTTATACAGACTGTCAGTATCTACGTTACAGGATTGTACAAGGTGAAAATACGATATTTTGGTGGTTTCAAGTCTAGGAACCTTAATGTAGCCTACTGAAGTTTTGTTTTTAGTATAACAATACGAATTTTCACCCACGCACTTTGCTCATGCACAATGTAACTTTCAAAAGTTAAATGGTAACATCTATTTTTTTTTTATATATTAATAATTGTTGTATTTTTGTAAACATTTTTTATTAAAGGTCTTTTAATTCTACGTCCAAAATTAGCCGACGTAAAATAGAGTTTTATAGTTTTAAATAAAATATGAATATTTAGGCGGAAAATTGTAATATTATACTAAAACAAAGATTTAATTCATTAAGGTTTCCGGACATAAAACCATTAAAATATTGGAATTTTACATTTATCGAAACCAAGAAAAATTATATTTTAGCCATTTTATTTAAAACATGAAGACCCTATAACTAGGCTACTTTTGAACGAAGAATTAAAAAATCCGAATAAAAAGTGTTAAGAAAAATACAAAAAAAAAAAAAAATTAATATGTAAAAAAATATATGTCACCTTTTAACTTTCGAAAGTAACATTGCGTGGAAAATTTTATTATTATACTAAAATAAAACTCCAGTAGGCTACATTAAGGTTCCTAGACTTGAAACCACCAAAATATCGTATTTTCACCCTTTATAACCCTATAACGTAGTTACTGGGACTTCCTGTACATGTATTGTTATTGTACATCCAATAAATTATACAGTCGGGCAAATTTTAGAAAGTTTATAATATATTTTATTTCTAGTACCTACCTAAAAGGAATCACTACTTTATTGTAATTAAAAAAAAAAAAATTACATTAACTAAGTAATAATATTAAAAAAAAGTTATAAATTATTGCGGTTATTAGTAGTTCTTCGCAAAAAATTCACAGAATTTTATAAAATAAAATTAATGAATAATGAACCTATCTATTTAGTAGATATCCGTATGTTTTAATAATAAATGGGTAATATCAATCAAATTAATATACGAATCAAGATTATGATGTAGACGGATTTTTGATAAAACTAAACATAATGTTTTTAATTAGATTAAAATTTTTAAAAATATATTAGATATATGATACAGTTTTATATGCCGATATTTTTATGGCGATATGCCGACGAAATCGGTATGCTGTTTGCTAGTAGTTTTAATAAAACATAACAGTTTTAATTATTACTTTCAAAAACTTGAACCAACCCCTCGAAAGAGATACCTACCTTTTATAATATACATCATTATGATACCGTTGCCGGTGTTAGTACGATTAAATTATGGTTATGCGTTTTTGCCCTACATAAACAATGTTCAATAATAATAAAGTATACAGAATGTTCAAATAGTAAGAAATATTTTGTTTTTATCATCAATAATTTTATTTCTAATTTGGCTTCTTATTATCAAAGAAATAATAAGTACATATAATTATAAAATATAATTACATTAACTTATCATGTGCCATACTACCATAACTATAGAGAACAGATGATTTTTTTTATATATTTTCAAGTATAGTTAAATTATCATAATTACGAGTTTATGTGCAATAAAAATGAAATTCACGATTGTAAATTTAATATTTAAAAGTGTATTACGGGTTTAACGGCAATACTTACTCTTTTTACCTATTTATTATTTATTATTACTTTATGATAAAATGGATCGATTTGATGTTTATTCACTATTGCATACGAAGTCGAAAAATTATATTTGAATTAAAAATCTAATTTTTTTTTTTTTTATTATTATTATTATAATACGCACGTAAAATATATAAATTATTTAACATTGAGATTCCTAAATAATTTATATATTTTACGTGCGTATTATAATAATAATAATAAAAAAAAAAAAAATTAGATATATTTGTTCGCGGAACAGGAAGAAAACGAGAAATTATTTTTATACATTTTGAACAATATTTATATTATTATACAGTATAGAATCCAAATTCAGAATGTATAATATTAATATGGCTATTCTCGTGACTGTGAATATTAGAAGTGTATTTATGGGTGGGGGGCTAAACGGATTTAAACCCCCACCAAGACCAAAAAAAAAAAAAAAAAAAAATTGCTATTAATAATATTATTTTGCTAACTGTTTTAGATTATGCATTATAATGTATCCGTAATACAAAACATGTTTAATTTCATTTTTTTTTGCAATTTATTTTTTTATATTATAAAACGGTTAGAGGAAGGGGATTTTGGCTTCATGAAATCTTCTGAAAAAAATTTGAACCTCCCCTCCCCTTTATAAATTGCTAAATACGCCACTGGTGAATATCTAACTTGATCTACGTATTATTTTTTTTAAAAATGTAACGTTATTCAGCTGTTACGTTTTACATATTTAAACATCATATAATAAATAATAATATCCACTTGTAGGCGAGTATTAAACGGTATATACCGAGCTGGAAAAGAGCTAAACGTCAACATTTTGTAATGTACACAAAAAGCTAACGTGCACTTTATAATATTGTCGTCGTTTCGGTCGAACAATTTTCCGTGTACTTATACTTATACGATCGCAATAATGGTTATACATTTTAATATGTACGTGATCTATACACGTATAATTATTTGACGTGTATGCGTAAAACGTTAATCCTTTCCAACTCACCCGACCGCAGTCGGTCAATTGTTTCGTCGAAATTTTTAGGTAAACATAATTTACAAAATTGGTATACTCGAGTAGGTATAAAAAGCGAAGAATTTGTGCATTTATGACTGTGGCAGCGTAATATGGTACGTTAGATTATGAGACAATAATAATGTTTAGCCACCCATTTACCCATCTACCCCCAATCTATTTATTTTCAAAGACTTCCCCTCATCGGACTTCATAACATATATATTTATATATATTAAGATGAAGTATAAGAAGATACGAAAATTATACTATATCATATTATAATTATAACACGATATCAATGTTAATTTAATATAATATTTACTTTAATTATTAACATATTTTTATAATTATACCTATTAAAACATTAAATTTATTTGTGTGACAGTTGTCTCACAAATTCATACTTGTGTCGTCATTGATTTATGGAGCAGATTTTTGTGGTCGAAATGTTCAAGAAATTTTTTTTATCATTCACCATAGGATTATAGTTGCATGAGAGTGTTACGTGATATTTTTTTTAAACGCGACTTTTCTGATAAAAAGTTAAAAGTTAAAAGTTATTAGATATTATTTTATTTTGAACAATTTTTCTTGAACATTATATAGTATTACCAGAATTTTTATCAATATAGATCGGTTCAACAAACTCTTTTAAAAGTATTTATCTTAATATGGTAAAAATATTTAGGACTCCTAACCTAACAGTAACGTAACCTTATAATATGATAAAATCCTTAAATCAATTTAAAGCCAATTTAAGTCTTAAGACCATTGTGTATATTTACATTTTAAATAAACGATGGCGACAAGCGATTTGACGAGAGAAGTAGAGATCATTTGTGTACGTTTTTGGAGAAGTATTGAAGAAAAAAAGGTTATATTAGGTCCCGAGATATCTAAAAAGCACTCTTAAATCGAAGAAAACTTTAAATATTTTTTATTTTTGTTTACGAGAAAGGTAAAATTTATAACGATAATTAGAATATTACTTGGAAGAAATTGATCAATCGATTTTTGATTTTCAGCAGCCCTGGCATAACTGATATTATGACTTCTATCCATTTTCTACACTAAAAAACCCATAAAACGAAAATTACTTTTAAATCTCTTGTTAGACATCCCATACTTCGAGTACAAGGAGTGATTTCCGTAGGAAAGCATACTTCGAAGATGACATCATAAACATTAATCTCTATCGACATTAATAATTATTTTGCTAGTTACAACAAAATGTCGGATATTTTCCGTACAAAACTCATTAAATTTAACCTTTCATGTCACGTGTCTCGTCACGTCCTGTCCGATATAACTGTTGTTACATATATAACAACAGCAAACTGTAGTCGCAGATTATTTTAGACGTAAAATATCTCAATTTTGTGAAGCAGACGAATAATTATGTCAGTTAAAATCGATACTTAATCATACTGCGATTTTCATTTTACGCATACCAACATTAAATAAAAATATATTAATTTGTGGTGGCACGAGACGAATTTCTATATGAGTTTTTATACACAAATATAATATGCTAAAGCACCTTTACACTTGTTGACTCTTCTTTTTTTAATTTTACGTCGGTTATGTTATAGTATTTAATCATAACCAAGTTTTAACCGTTTTAAAACATAGGTGCAACTTATGGTGGATAAAAAATCCGAAGAGCTAATCTTTTTCACATAAAAACGTAGATATAAGGTATATAAATATAATACTTAGATTTATACCTTTTCTCACATGTTATATTTTATTAGATGTGAATCAGATACATAAACGATTAAGTTTAAAAAATTAAAACAATTCGCCTATCATTTTTGGCATACTAATCAAAATAATTAATGTGATATCAATAGAGTTAGTTTAGATCTCTTGCAAGACTTTTGATTTGTAAATAATCCATTATCGATCAAAGTTAATTTAATTTAAATAACTGGGGGTTACTGAAAATTATAAAGGGACTTAGCCAATCCAAGATCCTTTGTAGTTGCGCCTATGTTCTAAACACATTTCATGTGTTAAGTATATCATTTGCGGATAGTTCATTGTTCATATATATATATACTTTATTTTCTGCAGATATATGTAAAAAAAAATCCTAGATCTGTGTCTGGTGTAGGTATTGACGTATTGACGTTGTGAACGTTTTAGGAATACAAATAATAATGAAATGCAGACGAGAATTTAGTTTTCTTTACATAATATCCTTTTTTCGTACCCTTCTATCTCTCGTTATCGTTCTCGGCGCGTTATCGACTCTGGTTGTCGTTGTGCAATTCCTTCGCGAACGGCGTTCTGATTTACGACGCCGGCGAGTAGGAGATGAGTTGCGGTGAAATCGAGCCGCGTCTCTTAACCTACATTCGCGCGAGAAAAATGTTCCGTGTAGGAGTGTAGCGACGGCGGCGGCGGCGGCGACGGTGTTGCACTCGCTCGGCAGATCACGTATAGGTGTACACGCTTCGTTTGTCGCGCACGAAAAGTTTGCGGAAAAACAAAAACCGTATTGCCATCAATTTAAACGCGATCGTATTGTAAGAAAAACGATATTCTATTTTTTATTATGCGAAACGATTGTTAACGATAAAACTGCAGTTAACTTCTAAAATAAACGTTTAGCCATAGTATTTACTTAGACCAGGGGTCCTTAACATTTTATGGATTACGGACCACTTGAAAATATTAAGTATAAACACGGATCTCCTCCAAAACAAACACCTATTAATACTCAAACTATTTTTATCTATTATTAGAAATAAATAATCACATTGTGAACCCCTAAGTAACCTTTTACGGACCCTTTAGGGGTCCATGGACCACTGGTTAAGAACCCTTGATTTAGACCGATATAGCGAAAAGAGCCGGATGCGTAAACCAGTTTAAAACCAATGTGAAATTCCATAAGGGTTCGATAAGTTATATAAATATCTATTAATTTATGAAATTTAAAGTACCAATTCTCTACAATTATGTTCCAACTCATAGTTTGAGTACAGATTCGTATCTCGACTGACGAGATAAAAACTGTCACTTAAAATGAAAACTGCTGTTCAAATAATTGTAAAAAAACACGTCCTACTAAAAACGTACTACGTAGTCCACGATCCAATTTGTCAATTAGTCAATCGATTTCATAAACTTCTTAAAACGTGAATTTATACGAGTTTAATCCCGCATACAAAGTATTTTCATTGACGTACCCCATAGAAAGTCAATGATTCTTACGGATCTTTTCAGCGCACAAATCCCGAAAATACGACCGTCTAGAAAAAATGACAAGCGGTTCAAGATAGCAATTTTTGTTCGTATAAAAAACGTTCAAGAAGCTTAGAAACAATAATCGTCATGAATATTCTTTATGTATCCGGGGCTAATAAAAAATCTTAAATCGACAAATTATTTACAAAAAATCGTTGCTCCAAAATCGCTGTGGACTTAAACTGAGTAGGTACATTTAATTTCGTTGACGCAGTAAAATCGTGATTTTTCTAACCAAAAACCATACCTACTTATTGAAAATTGCGATGATAATATTATATTATATTTTAGCTATTATAATAATCGCACGTGTTATATTATATTCTACCGAAGTAGTAAATTTCTAAACTTTATGCCCTTGTTGTGAATTGTTGAAAACTATTATATATGATTGTAATCATTATATAGTTTTATTACAAACTCGCACCGAAAACACCTATGAGAAACGAGGGAAATTACAAAAATAACTATAGATCGATTTTAATAACTAATAAGTAATATAATAGCAATATTTATGGGGGTTATATGGTTTACCACATGGTGGTGATTCAGCCGAATAGTATAAATCAAAATAGGATAATTCTTGTATAAATGGTTTTTGAATTATAACAATAATTCATGGACCCCTTATTCCATGCAATTTAGCAATATCCAATTCGAATAACCGATTTGTCATAGTATAAATCCTATGCATAAAGCAAGTCGAGCATGTTACACTATACGTATAAATCGAGCGTCGAGTTGATTTTTAAAATAATTCAATTGATTGCACGATTAAATAATAATAGTATACTCATAATATATATGTGGTGTAAATGTGTAATCGTATGTTTTTGTTAATCACCACAATAAATCCACGAATTCTAAACACGATTTATCGTTTAGAACATCGTTGTTCTAAAAACAATTATTGTACTCGTATTTTTCATATGTAGGGTGTTAGATCATTATAGGACATCCATTGGAGATTTCAATCTAAACTTTCCTAACCTACATATATACATATATATATATTATTATTATTATTGTGTAAAATGACAATTAATATTAGAGATTTTTGTATAGAATTCTGTAAAATAATCTCACATGTCTATTTTAGTATTTTCAAAGTATTGAAAATATAAATATTCATGCAACGACGTGTGCAAAATGTTCGAATATCACGACATTTTATTATTAATATATATATATATGTTTTTTTATTGAAATAGAAATACTCAATTCGGTTTTAACTCATGGGTAGTGTGAATTTAAAATTTATGTAAATTGTAAACATGTATTACAAACTGTATATTTATTTATAGATTGATTTCTACATTCCAATTTCCAATAATGCGATTTGACGACGAATATTGACTAACCAAACAAAAACGTATTTGTTATAATTTTTTTAATAAATTATAAATGTTTTACATATTTTTATAGTTTAAATAAATATAAGTTCATTGTCAGATGACATTTTACAAAAAGTTCAAGATAAATATTAGAAAATGCTCTACTCATTAAATTAAGTAATAAATAGGGAACGGGTTTATTTGTAAATACATATAATTTTTAAATTAAGTTATTTGAAATCTGGAAAGAAATGCGCACGATATAGAGTATTGTTATTAAAATAGCACTAATTTTATTTTAAATATTTTGCATATTTGTAAATTATTCTTTTCTCTATACTTATTACGTATTTAATCTGTAAATTTGACTCAAATGGCACAATTGAATTAGTTGTACGTGGCTATAATTTTGCTACATTTTTTGTTGGATACACAACGACAACACATTTGTATGAAGAGCCCTCTTAAGTACTTATTCAGCTGAAATCTAATACAAGTATCGAATTTAAAAACAAATAAAATGTATATTGTAATATAATAGACCCATGTTTTATTTTAATGAAAAACAATGATATTGGTTTATTCCATGAATGCATTTGTACTTAGTAAAGCTGAATAATGATTTTATAAAAAAGAAAAATATCTGTTAATATAGATTTTATTGATACTAAGTTCATAAATTTTATCAATTTTAAGTAAACAATATATTAATAATATTCCTAGTATTAATTGGTTTTGAAACATTTACGAACATAATATTTATTATAATTTATATTTTCAGGTACACATATTTTTTGTACAGAAATAATATTAAAAATGGGATTACGTGAAAAGGCGATTAAATTACTTAAGGTAAAAAAAAAAAATTATAATATAAAATTAAACAAAAGGCGTTGAAGGGGTTCTGGGAAAATGACTAATGATCTTTAATATAAGTTGCTTACACCACACACACACCATGCTCTGCATTCTATTAAAAATTGCTGTTGTTGATTAATTGTTGGCAGTTATATTATATGGCCACTAAATTTCTAAGAGTATAGGTATATATGGTATATATACTAATTTTATTTTTAAATCACTGACAAAATCAACAAACAAAAACGAAAAATACAAAAAATGTATTGTTAAAAGTTTTTTCGAGTTAACACACTTTTGTTAAAATAATAAATATTTATAATGACTTGAAAAACTTGAGGACCTATTAGAAATTAAAATACATTAACTTAACCGAAATATTTTTAATTCGTACTTCCTGTAATGTTTTAGACTATAATTCTATAATAATTCCGGGGTATTAGGAAAAAGGGAAGAAAACGATATTTTATAATCTTGATCTTTTATAATCTTCATAGGTGGAAATTGGGGTTTAGAGGGATTTATTTGATTTATGTTTACATTCATCCCAACAATTATTTTCTATGTACACAGAATTTGTTGAAATAATTTCAATGAAATTCAATATAAATTTACTACAGAAAATTATTTTTGTTTAATTTGTATAGAACCAACAAATAATTTTCAATTTTTTTATTTTAATACTTACTAATTATAAAAGCAATAAACTATTAAATAAGGATTTGTAAACATAATCTTATATATTATAACTTGATAAAATATGAGCATTTATTTATTATTCTGTTAATAATTTTCTTATCGAATTATTATATTTTATGGCTTTGAGAGTTTTAATTTTTACACTTGCTAAACTTTTAAATACAGTTTTGTAAATCGTAAATTAATCGATATTTGTAACATTTATTTTACTTTTTATACGGTAAATTTGTTTTTAACAAGTAACACTAGAAGAAAAATCTTATATTTTATGCAATATCATTATAATATTATATTAAAATACAAGCGTTATTTGGTGGAGAGGGAAGGAATGAAGGAAATGTTGCTACTTTGTAGAGCAATAAAAAAATCACAGGAACCCTCTGGAATGGTGAAGCTTTTTTCAGGAAGTTAACCAATCCTTCAAACACTGATGTTAAAATACCGGACACAGTGACAACAAAATATAAATTAGTGTCATCTAACTTAGAATAAAGCGTTAAAGTAGTAAACTTTAACAAGTTTTTTTAAATAATATACATAAGCAACAATGAACAAATATTACGTAGGATGATAATAAAGCACAATAAGAATGACATATATATATGTACACATTATTGCTACTTTTTTATTTTCATAACTTAAATTATTTATTTAGCATACACCTAACTTCGTTACACAATAAAATTCAACTAGTGCGTTATTGTAGAAATGTCATAAAATATATTTTTTTTAATCAAAGTTATCTTGAAATTATTATTGTTTTCTTACATCGGAATATTTAATTTACCAATGTATAAATGTTAATATAAGTATTAAATTTAAAAATAAAGACAAACAAATTTTTAATTGGTAAAATCGCCTAAAATTTTAATTTTTACTTTCACTTTAATGAGTCATGTTGTATATTATACAATGATGTTTGTAACTTATTTAATAAATAATCGTCAGATTTTTTTTGACATATTGATATTGTTCAATATTTTATTAAATAAGTTATAACAGTGATTATTTAAATTTAACCATTTTTTGGAATTCGTAATTAAAATTAAATGTGAACTATAAATTTGAGTAGTAGGATTTTTCAGAATAGATATTGTAATATTTTAGATTATTCAGTATTCTAATACCTGATACACTTACAATAAAAATTACAAAAGTTGGAAATGGCAGGGTGATGCTAGGTATTTTGTATAGCAATTTTATTACTAAGTGTAAGTGTAAGGGAGAGGTATAAATGTATAATATTACATTTAGGTAGGGTTAGGATTTTTATACATTTATTAGCTAAAACATTATTAAATATGGACATAAACAATTCAATAAATATAAAATATACAATTTATGTTCATTATATAATTTATTATTATACTTACAATTATACTTTATATAAAAGTCTATTGAATATTTTATTTAAGTAAACACCATGCTATATACTTTATGACAGGCAGTATAAGTATCAGTATTAGTTAGTTCTAGTGATGTTCAGATACGGAATTTATCAACTTAATTGGACATCCTTAATAAAACTTATATAATATAAAATATTTAATGTTACTCGTTTTGTATTCAATTTTTTAAACGTATTAAATTCGTATGCTTTAAGTTAAAAGTTCAAATATATATGTATATGAACTAATAAATTATACGTAATCAAATGTAATAAAAATCGTTTAGTAAAAAATATACTAGATATTTGTATTAAAAAAATCAATATTTTATATTGTACAGAAGTGTAAAACGCATTTAGTTACATGATGCTTAAATGTATACTTATAAGTTCCAATTTATTTACACAATATAATATTATATTGTTTTCGCGTATTTAATTCAAATTAAATGTATAGTTTTTTAGCTGGTACGTATTTTAATACGGATAAAACTAAAACCCGCGACACAGTTAAGTTTATAACTATTTGATAAGTAATCAAGTTTTGTCGTGTAGTAGTTAAACTGTTGTAACATAGTGATGATGAATGATCATGACTCAACGAGCAACACACAATAAAGTAAATAAAAATATAACAATACAGTGCCAGCACAGATTGTTATTTATTTAAATTGTTATTGTTTACAATTTACCCATAACACATTCAATTATTATTTTTTATTTTTTTAACCTACATACATTTGAACTTGATATCAATAATATGCAAAAATATTTATATTTTATTTATGACATTCGCTTGTTATTAGTTGAGGTACCTATTTTCTCATATTTATTTAAATATACTGTATATTATTATTTTTTAAAGGAGAGCAAATTGTCTATTTCTATTATAAAAATATAAAACTACTTCAATACCAAATGCATATAGCTAATACAGAATATCATATAGGTACTTAAAAATAAGAAACATACCTAATCTCGCTATAACCATTTTCATTGTTATTAATCAGTTAAAACGTATTTTTTTTTAATTTTAATTTTTTTTTTTTATTCTAGGCTCACAAAATCTTTTTACTATATGTACACAGTTAGATATCATGTTATATTCCATTTGTATGTACCAGGTATAACTTTACACTAGAGATTCTAAATTGGACACAGGCCACAGAATCCCTAAGGGGTAATTGATCTTCAGGCTCATTTCACCTTCTGCCGTGATATGAATTTATTCATTTTTTCTCATAACATTTTGAGCTATATACAAACTTGCAGCATAGTCGTAAACGGCCACAAAACCCAATTTACATAATGTCGTCTTCGTTTTCGCAAAGTGTACTACGTCACGAAAAGATTTGTATTAAACTACGCTTTCGAGTTTATTTATCTATGTACAATAGTATACAACTCAGTTGAATGGTACGGTTTGGTTTTTTATTTGATATCGACACAGCCGTAATATTATATTATACGAATACATATACTTCTATTGTTTTTTCGCTTTTTTTTATATAAAGGTATAATATAGTTATTTAATGATTCGATTTCAAACTGATTGTAATACGACAAAATAAAATGGGTTATAGTATACATAATTAAACGCAAATTAAAAATTGTAAATAAACATATAGAGGATGATTAGAATTCCATGTTACAAAAATAATAGAGATAACATTGAAAACGTATATAATTTTTAACCTTTTTGTAACATGAAATTTTGATCATTCTGTATAATTTTTGTATTGAAGTAATCGCATTCTAATTTAGTATTTACAGTAGCGAGACACATTTTAAATCTTAGTTTTATGAATACCATTAATTTAGAAAGTCGAGAGATAAAGTTCATATTCAATTCAAGTAAATCGTTGGTATCGATTATCAGCCAATATATGTTTTCGAGAACTACTCTCTACTAATCTATTGATTATTTCATTTTTTTTTATATTTAGAATAAAAATGTGTTATGTTGTTAGGTTTAAAATGTAGTCGCAAAAAAATAAAATATTAGGCGGATAGCAAAATATCAACAATGTTTTGAAAATTTCATACAAACCATATTTAACAAACATATTTAAACATATCAAACATATTTAGATATTAAATTCAAATTATTTTGTGTCTAAAATGTCCAAATTTTCATATTATTTCGCAAATAACATAGAATACATTTTAAAATGCTTTCAATTTTCTGTTCAATCTTCACATATATATATAGGTATACAATTTTTTTAAAAATATAGTACCTATTATAGAAATATAATTTAAATTTGATAAGTACTTATAAGAAATACTTATACTTTAGTGATTTTAAATCTAAAAAATAAAATAATGAATAAAACATTGGAATAAGTGAAATATATATTATATTACCTACTGTTTTTGTTTTTGTGATTTTATTAAATAAGCAGTAGAGATAAAATAATAACGTTAATAATTAAACAGAATTAAACATTTAACATAAAAACTCTTTCATTAAAATTACACGTATTCTTTAGAATATAATTTTTTTATATCATATAATCTGTGGAAATAAAAACATAACGGTTTTAATATTAAATAAAATATAAGTAAATAAGTACATCGGAAATAAATAAAAAATAATCCACTACCAGGCATCAAGAATCCCTGATGTTAACGAATACCAGAATTTCAATCCCTTCCTAAACCTTTACGTTTTGTGCTAAATATTCAACAAATGTTTTCAATGAATATATATTTTTTAATTGTTTTATATTTATACGAAATAAATTAAAAATAATGTTTACGTTTAAAGAAAACAAAAATGGTTTAATATTTACCCGTATCCGATGAATCTTCTGTCATTGCCCGTTGTATTCGACGATCAGTATTTTCTTGCTGATTTAAGTACCCAGCATTTAAAACCAACGAAGTTCCATCGTTCTGATCAGATCTCACACGTAAATTAGTATTTTCTACGTCAAATTCGCTGGAAATTATATTTAAATAAAATTAATTATACACGTTGGCTATTTTATTTTTTAAATTGTTTCCAAAGTATTTTTTTTATTTTATAGCATTCATAAGACATTGAAGTTTTTACGGAAAACACAAAACTCTCAATACACTTTTACGTCCCAAAGTCCCTTTACTATTTTTTATATAATCATTGAACAACTTATTATTGGGAAAGTGTTGAGTAAATGCATATATTTATTTCCAAGTTTTGCTTTAAATTTTCAAATATATTTAGTCCAATGTATTTTGATATATTATAAATAATATATAAATCATGTGTCAGTTCGTTTGAATTTTTTAAAATCGTGCTTCGAGACCCTAAACTAGGACATTGGATGCAATCTGATGGCGGTTTTTTTTCATCATGATAATTTGTTATACATATATTCATGAAATGTTACAATTATTTTTATAGAAGAATCAATACCATTATAAATTCAGATTATTAAGTAGCCGCACATTAATATTATTATAAAATAATTTTATATTTTACTTTCCATTATTATAAAATAAATTTATGAAACGTATTTATCTGAATGAGAACAATAATTAATGTACTTACTGGAACAATTACCTACCAAACATAATACCATTTGCTGTTAACAATCAGGTGCACAAGTAACCTAACCTAACCCAAAGGCGTATTTGGGACGAATGATAGGGTATGAGGGTGAATCAATGTATAAAAAAAATATTACATAAATTATACGTAAATGATCAAAAATACGTTAATTTTATGAAAACGATAAATATGTTACTTTATTCTTTGTTACTCTTTATATTTATAATTTATAATCATTCCTAAATGACTAAATATTAAAATTGTATGTAAAATTGTTATCTAGGGAGGGCGATCGCTCATATGCTCATATACGCCCATGACCAAATCTAACGATAAATTGATACGGTTTTATTTCCTCGAGAGATCAAAAAATATGATGATTTGAAGAAACATGAATATTTATAAATAGCTCACCAGCTTTGCTGACGCTCGCATGTCTCATTGTTTTCCGGTTCTTTTTTCAATATTTTCCTTTCGTTTTTTATTCGTATCAATTGTCGGACTGTGTTCTCCAGTTTAAAATTCACAGAAGTATCGCAACTTGAAGTCTCAGTTCGCGACTGACGACGTTTTCGTTTTCTTATTATTGAACGGATTCGTTGGAAACTTCTCTCAAGTTTAGAACCATCTCCAACTTCCTACAAGACACAAATATACGTACATACGCGTAAGTGTTACGTTTATGAATCTCTTTTCAATTTTTCATGTATACAATAATGTATTTTATAATGATTTTAATTAAAATTAATTCAATAAATTATATCAAGTATATAATGGAAAAAAGTAGGAATGTCGATTTTTGACGTTACACCTTCGTTCCTTTGGTTCTCGGAGAAATTAACGGTTTATTATAATTAATATTTGAATGCAATGATATTGTATTTGAAAATACGATTTTGAGCGAAAACCAATGTAATACAATATATTATACTGATTCGTTCTAAAATTTTACCACATGTGTAAACTATAACTATGAGAATACTCGAAAAAATTTATAAGTCCCTACGTTCAAAATTACATTAGTTCATTAAATCTAAAACCAATTTCGTCAAAATTACGATTTCCGTGAATTTTTTCCGTTTTTTACGTAATTTGTTGGTAGTTTTTATTCTCCCAATAAAAACTATTCTAAAAATGAGCTAAGTAAAGTACTAACTAGATGAAATTTGTTACCAAAAACCTATCCTATTCTTGGTAATCGTACCATTATTTCTAACCAAAACGTATCTTCGGACAACAACAAAAAAAAAAATAAAAACTAAAAACATCATTCTAAAACCAATATATTCTTCACTTCGCTCAGAATCTAAAAACTACTATAAAACTGTTTTATAGTAAGTTCTGTATTTATATTGGGTATCCCAGATTTATTTATTAATTGCAATATTTCCGCGAAAAATTAAATTTTGGAATACGGTTTTTTTTAAAACTATTACTTAATCAATGGGCTATAATATTACCTATACTATTTTTCTTTTAGTTTTAAACGTCTAGTAAAAGAAATTAAAATTTTTTTTTATTTTTTAAATTATTTGAAATTTGAAGATAACTAAATTAAATAGTATATTTGTATGAACATTTTGATAATATGTAGCCTTCCTAGTTTGATCAAGATGGTGATTTTTGGAAGTTGTATTTATTTAATTGTAAAAGAAATAGGTATTCTACATCATTTATAAGAATAATTTAATATTTAATTATCATGGCATACAGAATTTGTATATAATCAATACCAATAAGGTTCATATCCTTTTGTATCGTTTATACAGTGTTAGTAATACTAATAACACAATTTTATATCTAAACAAATAGATAATAAAGGTTGATTAACAGATAAATGATACCTATGTGTTTAGTCAATTTACTATTAGGTATCCCTAATTATAAGTATTATTGATCAAATAAAATTTGAATTCTAGGTTATAACAATTTAAATAATTACAGGTAATGATGTAGAATATTTCACTTTACAATTAAATACATTATAAAAATTGGAAATCGACATATCAAAATGTTCATAAAAAGTATACTATATAATTTGGCTATCTTCAAATTTCCCATAATATGAAAAATAAACAGGTTTATTTATTATTTTTTGTAATGTATTTTTTAAAAAAAAATAATAAAAGTAATATTATACTCTGTTGACTACTTAAAAATTTGAAGACGACAAAATTTCAAAATTTTATTTTTTTACAGAGATATTGCAATTAGTAAATAGTCTGAACATTTTATACATAATTTACAAATTAACATTTTTTAAGAATCTATATTATATTTCGATAAACAATATAAATTGTCTTTGAATATTTTTTTTTATCATCTACAAAATAGTTTTGACTGTGAAAAGTAGAAAAAACGCATTTTATTGTTTACTTTATGACATGTAGTTTTCTTTAGTACAACGTTCAAACCCGGTATTCGGATATTAAATTTTTAAAACTTTTGCATTTTTCGACATTATCCGGGTTTTAAGTATTTTTTTATTTTATATATTACTTTTCCATTTTATGATACTTTTATCCTTTTTCGAATTTTTAAAAGAGTAGTAGAAATATTTAGTACACACATCGTTATAATTGTAACCAACAGCAGTTATAGTTAGTATATAATATATATTACAAAAGAAATAAGATTCGTTTAAGCTTTGAGTGAAAATTATTTTAAAAATAATGATTTTTTATTTTTATTTTCTTACACTTGTTGTATTGTTATTTTTAAAGTTGTGTATATTTAACAATTTTAAATATCTTTTGTAAAATTTTTCATTGCATTATATTCATAATCCTGGTAGTATATATATTATTCTATTGTATATTCATATTATGTGTCAAGGGGTGAAAAATAAAAAGTTGTGCGCGATGATTTTTTTTTTTATTGTTTAGGAGCAAGTTTGTTGAAATTTCATATAAAATATTAATTAAACTAGAACTTTTATATCTTCATATTTATTATTTATCATTGAAATCTCACACAACTATCTACATTTTCTATCTTAAAATATATAAACAAATTTTAAAATGTGTTATGATTTGTTGAAAAATAATATATGTACTTTTCACCTTTATCCGTCGTAATATATTTATACATTATTAGTATTGATAATTCGTAGCACCTATAATACTTTTAGGTAGAATATAATAATAAATATAAATTATATTATTTATTTTATAGTAACCATTTTTATTATAAATAGGTGTACTAATTGTCTCAATTTAAAAGTGTATAAATATTTTATTGGAAAATTAAAAAGTGAAAAGACATTTTTTGGCGAGTTTATAACATATTATTTTCACATTTAATATCAATGAAATATTTTAAATTAAAATTAAAATTTTTTTTAATTTTAAATTTGTTGATTCTATAAATTTATTTATATGTTAATTTGTTAATGAAATGTTTGTAAGATAAAGAAATTATAAGCTCGTTATATAGGTAATAATATAATAATGTGTTATTGAAAGCAATATAATATTGTTCACTCTAGATATAAATAAAAAAAAAATCAACATATATTTTATAATTATATTATAAATTGCTAAATATAATATTAAAGTTGATAAACTTTAGAGAGAAAAACAATAAACAAGATTTTATTATTATTCAGTGAACATTAAAAACGAAAAAATATCATAAAACTAAAATATACACCAAATTAATATATTACGTATTACTTAATCTATTACTTATATATTATAATCACACGAATTATACAACCAAGTTGTTTTAGTGAAGATCTTGATAATTATTATACTTTAATGGATAAGAAGCGGATCATAAAATTTCCATTATCTTACCTAATAAATTATTAAATCTATCTGCAAGTATTTACTCTTTATTCTTGATGTAATAAAAAAAAATAAAACAAAACTAAGAGGGATTCACAATTCCACTCCCATACCAAAAAACCGCCCTATGTTTTTTAACATATATGTGACGTGTGTATATACTCGTATTTTTTAAATCTACAATATCATGTGACAAGTTTATTTATGTTAGCATAAATTGTTAAGGGTTGGACAGGTTGAGGTTTTTTAACGGTTAGTCATACTAAACGGATTTCCGTTAAACGCTGGTCAACTGGTACATGGCACGAAAACATTGATTTTTCTGAAAAATTTTTTTATGTTTTTTACTGATGTTTCGTGTTTTATTTTCCGAGCTGATCTTACGAATTTTTACCAAAAAAAAAATATCACATAAAAATAAAAATAATATTTATGTAACGCATAGAGAAAACGACGAAATAAACAATAAATCGAACATATACAATATTATTAAAAATAATTGGTAATTTTTTGTGAAAAATAATAATTAATATATATCATAATAGCTGCTTGTTAATTATATACGTATAAATGTTTATATTTGAAAGCAATTAAAATGAGTGCGATATTATTGTTTAAATATAATAATACACGCAGCATCATATATAATAAAATAATTTCTATTTGTTACCAAATGAAACAATGTCCATTTTTATAACATAACAGATAAATATATGTATTGTTATGCAGTGTCATCAGTGTTTAAATAGTTGTTAAACATAAAATCAAGTGCAAGTAATATTAAAACAAACAAATCGTCACATCGATACCGTATTTGTTATACCTATAATATTGTCAAATATTTGTTAAAGTCGTGCTCGAGTGTTAAAGCGGTGTAAAGTTTTATACACATATATACCTATATATATATATATATAAAACATTATCAGTGAACAGTTGATATTATATTATTAATGAAAATAGGTAGTCCGAATAAAAAAATAATTACCATTTCTATTCGTTTCGTATGAATCGTTTTTAGAAAATTGTACAAATATGAAAATATAATGTATTATTATATAAAACACGAGAGTAATAATAATGATAATAGTGTGTGTATACGCTGCAGCAAAACGTGTTTGAAAAGCCAATGATTGAAAAAAAAAAAACAATACAAAACAAATGTGTTTTATCGGCTGTACCTCATTGTCTACGAGTGACACTATCGTGTCTTTCGGTATATTCGACAAAGAAATCGAGGACCTCCTCGACGGATTTCGAGCTTTACACTTATGGCAAACGTTACTGATTACTCTAACGTGATGGGCCCATCTCTCTCGGTAATGAGCCATCTCCTCGTCTACTTCCTGCTGTCCTTGCTAGATAATAATACACGTGGCAACACGAGACACATGTATTGTTTTATTCATTTATCGTCACACCGACGGGATGACGTCTTACCTCTTTTTTCGATTTCAACTCTTCCGAATTGAAGCTGTTCAGCAACAGGGCCAAGAACAAATTGAGCACCATAAAGTTACCCATCACCAG
Source organism: Eriosoma lanigerum (assembly GCA_013282895.1). Lineage (NCBI taxonomy): Eukaryota > Metazoa > Arthropoda > Insecta > Hemiptera > Aphididae > Eriosoma > Eriosoma lanigerum. The sequence goes on from CM023358.1 coordinate 39,065,235, forward strand.
TGCCGGAAGAAATATTGCGAAACATATGCCAAAACCCTGTGTACGATATTATTATTAGTTATGCAATATTAAAACGAATTCAATATTTTTTTTTTTTAGATATAAATAATTAATAATCCCCGAAGGCAGACGCGTATGACCGAATCGCTGTCTATTTTTCGTATTATTTCATTTTTATCACATTAATGCGAAACAAATGATAATATACGTTTTGATAAAACAGTATTAAACTGTAATAAATGGTGACAACGTATCTTTGGGGATTTTTTTTTAATCATGCCGCAGGTAACAATAACACGTACCTCCTTCTCTTCGGCTTTCATACAGTCCCACAGCGGTTCGATCCACTCGCCACACAGAATTCGAAAAATCATCATGAACGAGTGAAAAAAATCTGAGAAATTCCATCTATAAAAGTATCACATTGAATGTAATTTAAACTCGTATGGTTATTATTTATAAGACGTATAAAATAGAAAATGAAATTACCTTGGTACAGGGTCAGGATCGAATTTTTCCGGCATATATTCTTTGGAGAATAGTTGCATGCCAATAACGGCAAATATGTATATGATAATAATTAGCACGAATGTCAGATTACCGAGTGCTCCAATTGTGGATATAATGATGCTCAATAATACTTTCATGGTAGTCCACGACTGAGCTAATTTTAGAACACGTAGCTAATTGGAAATAAAAATGACAGTATAATATTAATCAAAACGCATTAATGTGCAAAGCAGTAAAACGGCCAAGTCGCCAAATAACGTTCGTAGTGTTATAGCTATGCCTTATTTCATTCTATTTGGACAAAAGTTAATGTCTCATACCATTGGAAAATTTCCAAAATAAATTATTGCTCAATTACGTGAGTTTCTCGAAAGAGAAAAGTTATTATCACTATAATTGAAATGTATAATATGTTTTTTTTTTAAATTTTATATAAATAAATATTAAATAAAATAAATTGATATAATTATATATCGACTTTAAATATAGGCAAATAAAAGTCTCCAACTGTTTGCGCAGTTAGTTTTATCGGGTCCATTGTGTAGTTTCTCATACGTGCTCATTCCTAGAGTTTTTATAATTGTAAAACCTAAAATTACAAACAAAGTTTGTATTGTTATTACGATTATAATATTATATATCAGACCGTGTCCGTGGTTGTATTGTATTTTGTGACAAAGCTTTCTGTGAGTGTATGTAAAGTAACTCATGAAGAAACAAGCAGTTATTAAAATAGTCGAAAATCCTATAAAAATCTGTAATCTGTTTTGAATCTGTTAATTTAACGAAATTATACATATGGATTCATATTATTGTTATTACTTATTACATATTATTTAATATGAATGTACTCTTTTTGATCATTAAAAGAATAAAAAACATGTTTTGTTTCATTGGAATCAGCAAACAAGGAAGTTGAAAACGTATACAATGAGCTGCCAATTAATAAATAAAATATTACCGTAACGAAAATGCCTCCAGGAAACTTATTTACAACTACAGTTTTCCCTAACACCAAATGACGGGCTAATATTTAATGGTTTTTAACCTGCTCGGTTTTTGTTTTAGGTCAGACATATTTTAACCCCAGCACTTTGCATAATATAATGGTAGGTGGCTTATGTCTTATAGTTATTCGGTGAACATGGATGCAGTTTATTACACCCTTTACCCCTCTCTTTCGCTGCAATTATCCGTTTCTTCTAAAAACCCCTGAGCAAAATTTACAGTGTGCCAGACGCATTCTAGAAACATTATTCAATAGAATACCACAGTCGATGCGAGATGGTCAATATTACAATTTTGAAGTAGCACAATACTCTGGCATTAAAAAAAATGTTTTGGGACGCAATAAAACATAATACTTAAATAAAATCATATTGTTTTGAGACATTTTTAACCGCCGCGCGCTGTAAGGTTCATAATATAACTAAACGAAATACGAAGGTACTTTTATTATAAAATGGTTGGAAAAAATATCTAAATCGAATTACACGAAAAATATTAATATGTATCTCGTATCTAGAGATAAAGATGATTATTAGATTATTTTTTTTTTTTTGTATTTTACTTTTTACAAATATTTTTGAGATGTCAAATATTCAGTTTATTAAATAATATTTGTCAGATTGTTTTATTTTTAATTACAATTACTATTGAGTAAATATTAATTATTATAATAAATATAATAGTTAATATTATGTATATACAGCACATTTTTCTCCCAAAAAAATATTTTGATTATGCAATATATTATTATTATATTATTGTTAAGATTAAGGTTTACACAATTAAAAGTTATTTTAGTTATATATTATGTATAATAATATTACGAATAACTATAAGAATAACTAAAAATTATTAATTATTAGGTCTGTAATAAAAAAAAAAATATTTATTTTAATAATTTACAAACAAATAATATTAGTAAAGAAAAATAGAACAATCTAAGTATGTCTGGACGACTCTTTTATTAAATTATATCCCAATTACATATACCTTATAGGTAAGTAATTTAATTGAAGTTTTTATTCGTTAAGATTAGTGATTAATTTTTAGCTTAATAATTAATCAAGATACTGCATTAAAGTGCTCTACAGCTCAATTGTATTTTTTTTTTTAATTATAAAATAATATTTTTCTTAATTTTCAATTTTATATAATACTAATTGTGTTTTAATTGACTCATTAATTTTATTGAAAAAAATATTTAATATAATATTGTGCAAAATACAACGATCAGCTTGCTTTAAACGTGTATTTATATCGACATCAGATAATTGGTATTTCTTGATAAAGAATTAAAAAACAAGTTCATCGAAATATTGATGATATTATACCTACTAACTATATTATCGATAGATAATTTATTTATTTATTATATTATTATAATTGTTATATAAAACGTTTGTTTTTAGCTAATTAAATAAAGAAAAAACAAACAGTTAAGCCATTACAACGTACTCATTTGAATATGATATTTACGAGTGTTCGTGATGTCACTTTTTGTGTTTCTACGGATTTACGAGTTTGTAGATTAATTCAAAAATAATAATAAACCCGCAGCATAAACGGAGAAAACTTTTTTTTATCTTCTGTGATACAAGAAAATTCCGTAGAACTTTCGTTTAATGTCAGTTCAAAAGAACGAAAAATAAAAAACAAAAACCATCTCTGCATAGACGATTTATACATTAAAAGTATTATTATGGTATAAATAATATTCTATACGTAATGTAAACTCATTTAATTCGAGTAAAATATAATAATACTATTGTTTCATTATTATCATTAATCATATTATAATAATGATAAATAAAAAAAATCGCTACAGTATAATTAAATAACTATTTTGATACTAATTTATAAATTTAATTATTATACTGCAATAATAATTATCATATTGATGTATACACTATACAGTATTCTATCAGTTTGTTTATTATTAAATTATCGTGTCTTACCAGTCTGAGACAACGGAGTACCGATAGACCGTCGATCATTTCAAATGATAAATCTAATAAGCTTGCCGTTACGATGATCATGTCAAATATGTTCCAACCACAATTAAAGAACTCGTTGCTTAGAGCAATCAACTTGAATAGACATTCAACAGTGAAAATAGTCGTGAAAACCTGAAAAGATAAATTTGTGAATGTAGAGCGTTGCCAGTGGATAAAATAATAAGAAAACTACTGTCCAATCGGTTGTTTTTATTGAATTTCGACTTTAATTATTCTACTACATAAAATCCGGATTTCACGTAGAGTATATCTGATAAAATGCACAGGAAATTATTATGTAAAAAGAGATTTAACGAAAACAATTTAATTTTACAAAAATATTATGTTAGTTTTTTTATTATGAATATATAATAATATCACGTTTCAAACATATTTCAAGTTTATATTATTTATCTATTTCATTATCTCATCAATATTAATATATTTTGCGGAACAAAAATAATGATAATGTATTCTACATTTTAAAATATTATATCGCTTATATTTGTAGGTATGTTGTGAGTTAAAATGTTTAATATTCTCTTGTCATTATTGTATTTATTTTTATTAGATATAGGTACTTTTTTTCACAAAATTAATAGAGCATAGTTTATGCCTAAGTCTAAAACGAAAATGCAGAAATTTCTTTGATCATCGAGTTAGTAATTCTAGTCTTATCCCTGTTAAGTAGATTAATATTCTAAATAAAAGTACATTTAACCGTAAGTCCACAATCAATAAACAGGTTTTTTAAAGATAATTCAATTTTTTGTATAAAAATTTCTTTGTGTTAATAATATATGAAATATAATATAATTGTATTCTGTATTGATTTACATAATTAAACAATTAAAATATTATAATTTCATAAAATATTTGTGTAGGTATAAATATATTACATAAATGTTAAACTATAGAATGAATGTAGTATATAAATAGTTTAAATTTAATTGCGATACTTGAATATTAATAATTAGAAATTTTGAATTTTTAAGTATATTTCAAAATAGATAAATAAGTAATTCATATATCTTTTAATACTCGATTTTCAATTTCTACAAGTGTGACTTTTCCAATTGTGCTTACCTTGTTACCGACGTCCAAAATGTTGCGCACATTTTGAGACATCCCGTGATGTTCAATGGCCAGCACAATAGTATTGCTTATGATACAGGCCATGATAAATAATTCAAAAAGTGGATCTCTGACGACTTTGTGCAAACAATTTTGGACTCTCAACCACGTTTGATAATCGATGCAATTTCTGTTGCAATACGCACAATTTCGATCGACTATATCATCTAATAATAACAACAATGCAAAACGTAATGTTTAGGTTAATAATTATATAATTCTCATCACGATATTAATTTATTCGTATACCTAATGAATGTATTTTATTTTTTAATTAAATGATTTTAAATTTAAAATAAAAACATTCTCTCAATGCAACTACTTTCATTATTACAGTACAACAATCATATTTATTTTATATATTCTTTTTCAATTCATTAAATATCTCAATTATATTCTCAAATTGTAATATAAAATAAACAAATTTAGTCACCGACAGTGTTATAAGTTATAACGATTAGAAGCCGGATTGTTATGTTTTTATATCTTTTTAGTGAGGTTTTATTAAATATGTACAGTTCAATTTGACTAGGAAATCTCAACGTTTCTATTTTTAATCTTTTACCTACAATATTTTATTTTATATAAAAATACACGTTTTGTATATTATACCATTTTTAAGTCATATATTTATTGATTTTTACTAAAAAATGAAATTATATGTAATTATTAGTTTTAATTTTTTAAGTAATATTTTGCAAATATACAGGTAATATTCAAAGACAATGATAATATGACATGTGACACAAAATTAAATTCATGCTATTTCTCATAACTATAAATTAAAAAATGACTGATGTAGTGACGCAATTTACGAGAGTGTTGGGTGTGCCCAGGACCCATCTACCATGTTCACATATTTTTAGTTATATTTGATTTAAATTTTCAAACTTAAAACTGGTTAAAAATTATCAGAAAAACTCAGTTGAACAAGACCGTCTATCTAATATCAGTATATTAAACATTGAAAGAGAACAAACTTAAACATAAACAAAATAATGAAAACAAGAAAAAATCATTTTTTTTTAAATTGTAAATTTTTTTCAGATTATCCAAATATACATTTTATGGTAGAACACTTCAAATAATTTTTGACAATTGTTATTTTGATACAAATAAGGAAATAAACACTTTTCAAAGTTAGAATGTAAGACTTTATTTATTTAAACTAATGGGCCCCACCAGAAAAATTTTACATAGACCACTTATTACCAAGTTGCGTCATTTATTTGTTTATTATAATTATTTGTTGCTTCTTTTCGAAAAAGTATGAATCGATTATTATTAATCTGTGAATTTATATTTAAAGGAAAATGGAGGGAAAATAATAATTATTATTTGTAACTTATATGAGTTATATTACATTTTTTAAACATATTATTGAAGAAAAGCGTATTATAGAATATTATTTAGAACATATTTCTTTGCAATTTTAGTGCATAAAAATATACTATTTTTACACATTTTAGAACATATTAGTGGGGTCTCTAGTTATGACACTTTCTACGAAAATATTGATTTATTGATCATTAAATATCCCATATTGTCTGTGTATGGTCTAATTGATCGTTTATGGTGGAAATAATAATTTACCCCACAATATTCTAAAACCAATGAATAACTGATTAGGACCCTAAGAGCAATAAATAATTATATTTTTATATATTAATAATTCCTTAATCAAAAGTTCACATAAATCAAGTATACCAGCATAGAAAATTTTTGTATTATTAATAGTTTTACCATTTTAGTGTTTAATCCTAAACTTTTAATTTTTATTAAAATATACATTTATATTTTAACTTATTTTTTTGTATTTTTAAAGCTATTTGTCAAGTAGATATAATGTTTATTCAGTAGTAATATTTATTTTACTAATGTAAAATTAATTACTTAATAATTTAATTAAAAAAAAAAAAAATTAATGAATCAGAGACATTTACTTAACTGGTATCTATTAAATAAAATATGTTCAGTTCTATTTGAAAAGTATGAAGATATTTAATTTTTAAACCACTTGTTTTACTAGATAGAATTAATTATATTTTAATATTTCAATATTAGTTTATTTTAAATTAATGTTAACGAAATACAATATTTGTTATATTATAATCGATTATAAGTTTTAAGATAGCAACTATTTATAACTACGCAAATACCTGTATTATAACTTATATCTATTCATAAAATATATTTCTTTAATCAATCTTACTTTATATATTTATTGTAAACTTTAATAACTAAAAATAAATCATAAATTATAATATAGTCGTATAGCGGTATAGGTATAAAATATTTATATTTATACTTATATATTTATTTGAAAAATCTTAAAACTAAACTAGCTAACTTCAACATTAAATTAATAATTTAGATTAAATATTAATTTTTTGTACCATCTCAGATAAAATTAAAATTATCATTTTTATTATTATGATTATTATTATAATTAACTAAATGTTTTGTAATTTGATAATTTTCTGTAATAACAGTCCAGAAATTTTATTTTCCAGATTTATCACTAAAATACCTATTCCAATGTTGAAGCTAGAGTTTAAAAATTATAGAATTCACTTGGATTCGTTGATTAATAATTACTATATAACATTATAGATATAATAATTTTATCACATACAATATGACTAATATTAATCGTTATGAAATATCATAAAGAAAAATAGTAACTACTATTCAGAATAATATTCTTAATAATTTAATATTTATATTAAATTTACAGAAATTCAACATATTATTTTAAATTATAATTAACAATAAGGTACTGAATCATAAAATAAATGATATCAAAAAGTATAAAATACATCGACTAAAAGTAATTTTCTTTATTCAAATTAAATTTATCAAAAAGATATGAGTTTATGATATTCGTACTGTACGAATTAAAATAATTATCGGTTAAATAAACAAATCGGTTGAATTACTACAAAGATTTAACTCAGTGATAATAGATAATAGCAAATAGTCACGTTTATTTGTACGAAGCCCGTTATGAGGTTCGCTCGTGAATTATACAAATACTAACCAAATACGAATTATATTTTAAACGAATATTTAATATCTTTGTAAAATTACATAGGTATCTTAATATAACAAATCAGTAGTTAAAGTTTATGTTAAGTTTAATTTTTAATTTGCTTAAATTTTTAAAATATAAATCATATAAAAAACATTGTATTAATTTTTCATAATAGTTCCATTGAGATACGTTCCGATTGAGATAACGTTTGTAAATTGTGGGAGATGAACTATTCAAATATAAATTTTCTATGAATATTTAAAAAAATGCATTCCTTAAAATGGGTTTTTAAAATTTAAAGAGATCATCAACTTCTTCAACTTTATTTTATTAGCATCATTATTTTTCTATTCTGACTTTAAACTTAACGATTGTTGAATAAGTAATGACAAATTTTTTGTTATATACTAATTGTTAACTCAATTTAGGTAATACAACCGAAATAGCCAGAGGTAGTTTTTTTTTGTTTTAATTATCTCTCTTTTCTTTTGTAAAATTGTATCTTATCAGAGTTATTATTATTTTTTTATTAAAATATATTTTTAAACAATTTTTAATATAAATATAATTACTATTTATTGCGTGCTTATAAAAAAAAAAAAAAAAAAACTCTAATATTACTATTATTATTAAAGTAAATTGAAATTATTAAAGATAACACAGGAAGGTAATAATGAAATAATACCATAGGTATTATTATCGTTGATAGTCCCAACAAAGAGATCTTTACAGACTATTATTTTCCAAGCTATTACTGTTTCTAGTGGTGGAGAGCTAATACTGTTATTAATGTACACATACCAATAACTACCACCTGAGACACGTACTCGGCCTCGCCGTTGTGGCCAAACGGTTTTGTTTTCAGCCCATTGCATTTGATCACCTTAATGCTTTTGGATACAGCTAAACCGTTATCGTCGGCGGAATTCTGTAAAATAAAATATTTTTACATCCCGTTAAAAACCTGTATAACGCGTGGTTAAGTATACGATAATAAAACGAATGAAACGGACAATTTCTTATTTTAATAAAGGGAAAAAAAATTAAATGAGAAAATCACCAAATAACGATTCGTTTTAATTAGTTAGACTTTTTAATACTGCGTTGATGTAAATTTTACTTATATATGTAATACGAATATACGCTGTTTATTTGTGACACATCATAAATTGTAATTATACATTTTTTTTTCGTAAAATTAATTTTTAATTATTTTACTCAAAATTGGATTTTATTACATCATGAGTTATATAATTATATCTATACTGAATAAATAACGTACAAATAAGTAAGATTAATCATACAACTTAAAGTTTACCTTAACTTTTGGCCGCACATTTGATGTGTTCGCCATAAAAGAGTTTTCTTTTTTACATACAAATTATTTTTAAAATATTTTCCTTAAATTATAATTTTAGTTAAAAATTAATTTTACACTTCAATAGATAATAAATAATAAGTATCTAAGTAAGAAAAAAATATAATTATTAATAGAATTATATCGAGAAGGAATATATCGATATATTTGCAGCATATGTAGTACTCGAAGATAAAATTTTTTTTTAAATAAATTCACATTTAACGTTTTTTATCTATAATTATGGGCGTTAAATTACATCTCGTTCTCGCATGAAATTGCCTGTATTTGCTTTTTTTTTTTAAACTAATACCATTATTGGTTAGCGGTTATACCTGCGGTAACTGATGGTATCCGCATTGCTGCGGTTGTGGTGAAGTGCGATGGGATTGGGATTGCGACGTCGCTTCACCATCATCATGATCATCTACTACACCTGAGTCGTCCAGTGATGAATCTCTGTTGTTTCCTTCACTGGTGTTCGCACTGCCTTGTCTACTACCTAGTAGCCATCTTTCTCTGCCTGAGGTACAAAATAAAACCAATTACGATATGAATTAATAATTAATAATTAATAACAATATTATATCACCAGTGGTGGATTTAAGAGGAGATCGTAGGCCTGGACTCTCCCCATGTAGACTTAGGTTAATAAACTACTTTATTTTTAGTATGGTTTAATACAAAAATAACAATATTTTATAATGTGTTTTATGAAAGTTATTAAATATAATTGTTTGGATAAGTAAAATATTATTCAATTAGTCATAATAAAATATCCTACTTTATACTTTGTATTTATAAGTCGACAGAAATATGGATTTATTATCACCAATAAGATACAAATAATTAACTAATAAACATATATACTAATGCATATTAATATACCTAAAAATACATTTTTTTATTGTTTTTTAATTTAACGTTTATATAAAAACATAGGGAATTTTATTATAATGTACAAATTTTAGATCCGCTATTTTATATAATGTGTACGTGATAAGACGAACGTTTATAATATATTATTTGATTTGATTTAAACTTAGTCCTTAGATAATACATTAATACATATGTATTATTTATAAACTTACTTAACACAATACATATGTGGTGATTTTGTATAATACATATTAATACAAAAATATATTGATAATATATCTATAACTATATTTAAAAATCGACAGAAAACTGAAAACCTATCAATGAACATTTTAAGTTTTAATTTTTAAGATAAATTAATTCCTAACGACTGAACAAATTATTGTTTTACAAATCAGTATACATGTGTTTACTGTTATTATTTAGTTTTGTCAATATATATATCAATATATTTTATGAGATTCCATTTACAATTTCTAATAAATGAGTTTGCTTTTTTGGTTAAAGTTTCAACCGAATTACGATTATTGTTTAACTGTCAAATAATAAATAATAAATAATTAACATTCAATATCTTTAGGGTATTTATTACTTTTTTTATCTGGTACTCAGGAAATTTAATTTACTTTTATAAAAGCTACATGAAAAGCATTTTCTTTGATAGTGTGTGAATTATTCAACGACATTTGCGTTATCTCTAAGTTTAATGAGACAAAAGTAAAATAACTCTAATTTTTAATTTTTAATTTATTTACCAAAAGATCTTTTATAATTCAAAAGTTTAAATTAAAACAGACTAGGTATTTAATTTATTTTAGTTTAAACACAGAAGTATTTTTTGCCTAACATTTATTTATAACTAAAATATAATAAATACTATTTCTTTAACTAAAATACGAGTTTTTTTTACTAGGTAATTATTTTATATAGGGAAATATATTTTAAATATGTTACATTATTATTATACAATTAATAATATTACTTGAAAAATATTCCTATAAAATTAATACCTATGGACATATTGTGCGTTCTGTTGAATTGTATATTTACATTTATTTTAATTGTATACATTATTTTTACTAAGTAGTTGTAAATTTAAAAAAAATTATATGATAAATGAGTTACTGATATAATTTTTACTAAGAACTAATAATTATATACATATAAATATATTGAATTTGAATGTTTTAAAAATAATAAAAAACATAATCATTGACGTAGAAAATTTTTAATTTTGTACATGTCTTTTTATGAATTATTTTAGATTTATGATTTTTAAATAAACAATATTTGTATAAAAAATATTGATACAATTTTAGAAATGTATTGTCAAATAATTTGCATCCTTAATAAGTAACTAAATAATAATTTAATAAGTACGCCATATAACATTTTTATATAATGAACATAAAATCTTTTTAAATAATCATTTTCATAAAATTATATCTGCAGATCATTATTAAACTATTAAATCAACATCAACTTTAGAGTTTGTACCTAATATAATATAATGTATTTATTTAGATTTTGAAGTAAGAAAAAGTTTTAATTTGTATACTGAAATGTTGAGAAGACCGATTTTGTTTACTGTTTATACGCAATTAAAATAATTAAATTCTACAATGGCAAATTATAATTATGTGTACATAGCTTTATTAAGACAATGAGTTTAATCTCATTCCTTGTTAAAAATGCATTCGAAAACAAGGACTATTCTATTAAATAAATATAATTACATGATATACAAACTAACTGATTATATATAATATAATTTTAAATTATAATTAAAATAAATATTTTCAAACCTTTTCTAGCTTTCGTATATTAAAAAAAAAATCTATTTTGTATAATTTATAAATTAATAATTCAAATTCGTAAAAATATTATGAAGTTAACGTATTTTTATGAAAAATTACATTTAAAAAAATTTAATATTTTAACAAATTTAATTTTCTAATATAGGTACTATGGCATATAAGCCCGTATCAATTATATAATAAGTATTTTGATTTTTAATTTTTAATAAATCCTTTACATAATATCTAGATACATTCATTTATATGCATAATTTATATATATTATGTTATAAAGTTCAGCGTTATGGACGTAGAATAATTTATCACTTGGTACAATAAGTATAATATACTTATTTTATGTTCATCGTAAAGACTTTTATCGGTTGATTAATCATAAATAGGCATCGATACCATGTTAAAATAAATATTTGAATTTTTCCAGATAAGGTTCCGTTTTGCGAAAGAAAATTGATACTTGTATACAGAAACTGTAATACATTTTAAAAGATATTTATGGTTTTCCATTAAATATTACGTTTTGAGCGTAAAAATTATTTATCGAGGTTTATTTTTTCTTGAAAAAATATTAGTATTTTCGATAGTTCTTTAAAACATAATACTTATCACAAACCAGTAAGTATATTAATATAAATTATAAATAATAATAATGCGATTACACATTTTATGTTGAGTTATATTAATTATGCAATTTATACGATATATATCATATGATATACGTACATTACATTATCATAATTCTGTTTTTTCAAAGTTTTACAAGAGAAGATAAATTCTAAAATTATTTAATAATTATAATTATAATGTAATATACACGTTATTCATACTATTATGGTTAATATTTAAGATTTGTAATATAAATAATAATAAATAAATAATTATATCAATAGATGTATTTATCGGTGTTCAGACAATGTTAGATCCTATTTTCATTATTTCAATATTTAACCTCATATTGTATATAACTATCAACAACGGAAATAAATTAGTATTTAAAATCAACATTATAATATACAGAACAAATAGAATTTTAGGGAGGCTAATAGGAAATTTGGGGACTTAGTCCCTTCAAATCTCCCCATTTTCGCCTATACTAATATTACTTCCCTTATTCCCTTCAGTCATCGGACAAAAAATGAATCAAATTATATTTTCAAGCTAGAAAAAATTAATGGAAATGTTGAAAATTTACCTTTATAATATATAAATAAGTAGTTAATATTTTTGCCAAAAACTATAAAATACATATTTTCAGTTTAACATATAGTTTTTATTTTCTTCATTATTAACACATACGGTAATTGAATGATTAAATGATAGTTTAAAACAATTTCAATCCGAATTGGTAAATGTTATTATGAAATGGGCGATTTCGATTGGAAATGTACGTACCTTGCGAAGCGACCAGAGCACACGGCCTGAGTGTGTCCGCGGCCACCGTGGGTTTGGTCACTGCGGACGCAGAAGCAACAGCAGGCGGCGGTTCCGGTTGTGGCGGCGGCGTGACCGGATGTGGCGATGGGGCGGCCGGCGGATCGGGCGACGACGGAGGTTTGCGTTTCCGGCACGGCGTCGACGAATGGCTACCCGAGTCATCGCCTTCGTCCGCCGAAGTGGTCGCGCCACCGGCCTGAGCCGCCGAATCAACGGCAGCTATCGCCTCCGGTTCTGGGTCCGTATCCGCAGCCGTGCCATCCGCCTGACGATCGTCGGGACACATCTGCTGCTGTTGCTGTTCCGGCTGCAGTTCCGGTTGCGTGCGATGTTGCGACAATGGTCTACGTCTGCGGGATTTCTTCCGTTTTCGCGTGACCGACGACAGCAACACACCTTTTCGGCCGTCCAGCTTCTTTTTTGTCCGGTTCTCTTTGCCCAGCTGCTTGACCGGGATGCGACTCGGGTCGAAACTGAACGTCGACTCGTCCCGGTAGTCGGTCAAGTCTTTTCGCCTTTCCTGTAAAACGAAAACAAACAAATTTAACGCGAACTTGACATGGAAAATCGCTCGGCGACGCTGGTGAAATAAAATACAGAAATTCGCATTAAAATGAGCGCGGATGAGTAAACAGTTTGTGCTGACGATACCAAACAAAATGTACTGGATGGTAACGAGTTGGTGGTTTTCGGTATTGGATAATTCTAGATTTACGATAATAGAATGAAAAAAATATATACAATATTACATCCAGAAACCAGTATAAAGAATGACAATTATTTGATACCTACAGTTGTTAGGTTAGGTTAGGTTAGGAATTGTGATAGATATAAGAAATATCTAGACATCTAGATATTAGAAATATAAAAGTCATCTGTAGAAAATTAACGTATCGATGAAACATTTAAATCGTATTTATTGTTTTTTTTTTTTGGTATCGATTAGTTAAAAAATCAAGTATTATTTCATTATAAACTTAGTTTTTAGTAGAGATATATTTGTCTAGATGTGAATATATTTGAGTAATTTTTTTAATTTAAAAAATATAAAAACTGTAAAAATGCTTTATGCTCATTTTTAAGGAATTTAATTTTCGTCATCTGTAATTTTTAAAATAAAAATTGTAGATACTTGAAATTTTTTTTAGTATTTATTAATGAACTTCGTTATGACAATTTTTTTTATAATAATTTCTATTTTTTTGCCTTATCGCCATCAGGGTTCACTTAAACCATTCGCTTATAATTACAGATAGTCGCATACATTACTAGTACAAACGAATTTAAAGCATCGTAGTTTTTTTTTTTATTAAACACAATATATGTTTTTTATAAATCATCATGAAAAATATAATACGCATAATTAAAGCGCTAAGAGCACTGAGTTAGTTACTAAGTTATTAGTATATTAAAAGGTCATTATTGCAGAAGATAAAAAATGAATTATCCGCACCGAAATATGTGATAGAACATAAATATCTACATTATTTTTCATTTTAATCTCTATAATTATGGATAAGTTATTACAATAATACTATTACTTCTAGGGTTCCTGTATCGACTATTCATTAAGGATTAAATTTTAGGAACTTTTTTAACACGTTGCGCAGAAGCTATAAGAAAATTGTATTTACATACACATTTCGACTAGAAAAAACAATTTTATTGTAAAAACTTTCCCAAATTCTGATTTTAATTATTTTTGTTAAAAAAGGGAAAACTTCTTACTAGGCTTACTTTGATTTTAATTACGTTACATAAAATCATAAACTAACGAGTTAATAACTTATGAAAATTAATAATATTCAAAATCTTATTCATGCATTCATGCATTTAGAATTATAGAATACGATTTTTGGAAATCAATGTCCAATGTGCCTTGAAGTAATCAATCTTTCTCTTTCATACATAAAAAAATGTTGATTACAACTAGCCACTAGTCAGAGTTTTCCGGGTAAATATGTTTTTTAATTTATAGCAATAATAAAAGGTTACGTGCAGATCTTTTCACGCTAATTTTTGTTTCGATTTATTTTTCTTAAATGGTATTTATAACATCTTTTCTAAAATAATTTAAATTAATTTTCAAATTAAGTTAATAAATAAAAAATGATGTAGGTATACTTTTATAAATAATAAAAAACACGTTTGACCGTGATAAAAATATAATCTAAAATAGTAACATGGAAAACATTATAACTTATGACATTCAAAAACTAGCAGAACACATAAACAGTTGTAGTATATTTTCGATTCAGTAAACACGGTGAAGTTTAGTCGAGTTTGCAATATTTTGCATAAAAAACTTTTGATTGTTCACACTATTATTTGCAATGTACAGTTGCACAAATAATAAGTCAAATTTCACGTGGAAACCTAAAAATGTGTATTGGAAAACATTTTTTGATGATACTTTATTTTTAGTATTTTATCGGATTCAATAGATAAAAAAGCAACGAGTTCGGTCGAATAAATATTTATAATAAAAATGTGTTTCCTCGTCTGTCACACACACATAATGATAATATTATAAAGTTTATTTCCACGATACGGCACTCTGTATAGGCAATTCTGATTTCTTAGTGCGAGTAGTTTAATATATTTTGCCTATACATGTTGTTCAACAATGAAGAGATACAAGCGCTGTGACGTGTGCTGAAAAATAAGAAATATTAAAAATAATAAGAACAATGAACAGAGAATTCGATTTTTTTTTTAATTTTGATTTTTTATATTGTTTTCCAACATTGCCTTCGGTGGGCTTGTGTGTATTTGTTTCTAATAAATTCCCCCAGCTCAACTGTTCGTGTAAAACCACACGACAATATAATATTATATTTTCTGGATATAATAACAGCTATCGTCGACAACAGGCGTATTTTATTAAATACAATTTATTAAATTCTGTAACAATGTAATTTTGTACATAAAAAATTAGCATCATTTTTGTTAAAAAATAATTTTCAACTAAAATATGACCCAAGTCACTAAAAATAATAATTATGAATTTGATCGTTTTTATTGTTTATTGATTATATAATATATATTATTTTATGTTTTAAGTCTTAATTTGTTTGCTTAAAAGTCGTATTTGTTTAAAAAGAACACAACACTTAAAATGAAGTTATATTATATTTTTAATCATCTAATTCAAAAATTATTTTGATAATTTAATTTTCCCTCCAGTGAACTAATAAAATTGACTTAGATCCGATAAATACCTATTAAATTCTTAACTTCTGATTCCTAGATACTATAGATTTATTGTACAATAAAATAATTATATATAAACATTTTTTTTTTTTACCTCTTGCGTGATTTCCGCTTCTTCTTCGTAGCTCAATGCAACTACAGCCAACATCAGATTGATCAAGTAAAACGAACCGAAGAACACTACGACCGTGAAAAATATCACACTCATTGGTCCACACGTCGCCAATACCTGTTATCATCAATTATAATTTTTAATTGTGGTAATCACAAATTACCTATGTTAAATTCTATATAGGCTATTATGGAAAAGTACAGGAAAACTATGAATCAATAATTTAAAATATTTAAATATTTAAAAAATAATTTCTTTGAACTCGACAAAATAAAGGAATTGTTATTAATCATCATATAACCTACATAAAATATAATGTGCACGACAGAAATTTTACCTTAATGTTTGTCGCTGTAAACGTTTATTTTTTTTTTTTATAAAAGTGTGCAGTTAATTAACAGTCAACATTAAATCATATGAGTGACTAATATTAAATAATTGTTTTCTTTGTGGGCGGGATTAGGTGAATTATCTTAATTAAATTTAAATCTTACACGAGTAAAACAACATAATATATTTTGAAAAACCTGTGAAAATCTATTTATATTATTTTATTATGAACTTTACTTAATTATTGGATAAAACGTTTATATAATATTTTCAGTGATAGTATTCAAATTTCTAGAACCTAAACCAAAAATATAATTTATAATATAATAAAATGCCTATTGAAAATAAAATTTACATTTTTTGCGTGAGTTACCCACATATTATATTAATTGTAATCAGTAATAGAAACTTGCATGTTCTCAAATACTAAATTTGTTAAATATTAAATTTCTATACAATTTTAATTTATATTTTATGTATACATAAAATGTATATAATGTATATATCTATACATATATAAAAAATATTATTTTATACCTACGTATGAAATGGTGTTGGTAGAATTGACACAACTATGATTGGTCAGGATTTTATTTATTATACTAAAATAAATACATTTTAAATAGTTTTGATTCGATTAGTTGTTTTAATAAATAAATATGTATTATAACTACCTGTGTTTATATACAATTAAAAAAATATATATATACATAATAATTCTAATATATAAGATATTTAATTTTAATTTTAAATTATAATTAATTTATATGGTAAATAATTATATAAATAAAATGTATACTTTTATGCAATATGATGTTACAGAAATGTTATATAGATAGAAATTATAGAACTTGGTTTTATAGGATATAATCCAAATTAAATATAAAGCTCATAGTTATGTTAAAAATACATTAACGACCTTAAATTTAAATTTAAATAGTTTTCTTCTTCAAATTTTAGGTATAGCTGAAATTATTATTTAAAACCCAAATTCTTTCAAAACTTCTTATTGTAGTCTCCAAGGTAGTGTACTATTTAAAATAAATGTTTGTCAAACTAACTTTTAAAAATTAATTTTGTTTATAATCTAGTTTAGTTGATAGTTTTTTTAGATAATAATTATATTAAATTAAAAAATCGTCACTATGATATTCGTGTTTTGAAAAAGTTACAAAATATGTTACCTTGATGGTTTCTCAAAAATTGAGGTTATAGCGAGAAACAAAAAATTTTAATGTAAAACATAATATATATTATTGATTCTTATTCTTCAACGTGAATTCGTTTTTACTCTTAAATATGTGTATTATGTACTACATCTACATATATATTGTATTACACAAATAAACATGTACATATTATGTGTGTATAGCTAAATTGAATATAATTTATAAAAATATAATTTTAACAATATTAGTTAAGTATGGAATTTTTTTTATATTAAATAAAAAAAAAAACATTAATTTATTTTTGATGGAAAATGTACCGTCATTTATTTATATTCAAAATTAATTATTTATTTAGATCAGAGTTATTAAACTGTCCCCGGAGGGTCACGCGAGTTGTTTCAAAGAGCTGTCGTAAAGAACAGGAAACAAATTATTATAATATATATAATTGTAATAATTATGAAACGATAATCATAAAAATAACATAAACAATAGTAGCTCATCTACTGAATGTTAATTTATTATTTTATTGATATTTGGTTTTCACTAAACCCAAAACATTTATTTTCGATTTATTTTTTATTTTTTTTATTGTTTAATTATTACATCTTTGTATATTATGATAAATAAATAAATTTTATAGATATAAAATAAATCACAATATGTTCTCATTAATAATAGGGGAGCCGTAAAAATATTTTGAAGACACAAAAGAGTCGTGGGATAAAATAGTTTGTAAACCATTGATTTAGATCATTTAAAAAAAACCAAGTATATTATTACGGTAATTCCTCTTCAATGTGAAATATGTTTTAATTAATAACCAAAGTAGAGATAATTTATAATGATCATTAATATTTTTTTTTTTTTTTTTTTATAATAATTGTATAACCAAAGCAAGCATATAAATTTGATTTACCTATATATATATACCATCTATATAATTATACTAATTGGATATATTATTACAGTTATAACTTTTTTATTAGCAATAAAAAATTATATTAATTAATATTCATTAGTAAAAAATAAAAAAGTATAAAATAATATATTTATTTAAAAACTTTTTTCAAATTTTAATTGTTTAATTTATTGAAATAATGTTTACAATAAACACTAATAATCTTAATATTCATGAGACAGTAGGTTTTCATTATGCAGTAATAGAACTCCAAGGATAAACTGCAGTATATTAAAATAATTTTTTTATTATCTAAATAAACTTAGTATATTAAGATTACTTAAGGTTTTTATTTAAAATTAATTAAATTAGAAAATATGTCTTTTCTGTACTTAATTAAACTACTTGTATAATGTATACGAGTCATAAAGCGATCAATAACAATGTGAAAATGTAAATGATACTTTGAGAAATAATATTGTTAAATAACATATTCAATTAAATCAATTAACGTATTTTTCTTGTTTTATTGTTGTGAGTATTATATTATCGTTAATAAATCGTAATACTCAAGTGCTCGTAATTAAATAATTTGAACGATTTCAAATAAAGAATAACGTATTAACGTCCAATCACACATCACTCTTGGTATAAAATGTAACGATTATTTCTCGAATATAATAAAATTGTATTATTATACTGGTGTTAAACCTGTTGAAATCTATATATACATTTTATTGGTTATAAGATACACAATATCGACAATGTAAATCGCGCAATAAACCGTTTAATTCGTCTAGCCGAAAATCACCATGGTGTATTTGCAAAGAGATTTTTTATTTTTTTTATTTGATATCATTCCAGACTCGTCCTAGTCTTAGATCAAATATTATAAATAATAGATACACTTGTTTTCTTGGAACGCATTCTCGTCGTAAACAAATGGTGATTGCGAAAAAGATCGTTGCGTATACTACTGCAATAATAATCTCGCTATATAAATATGTCGGAAATAAAATATAATAATATTGCGAATGGTAATAATAATCACTGAAAAATATTTATGAACAAATACTAAAATAATCGTTTTTCAATAATTTTACATCTTCACTAATGGGTGAAAATAAAAATATGTAGAAAAGAAAGATATTATTCGAAACGAAAAGCGTATTTATGGTACATACGAGTAACGCGTATTAATATCGTTTGTCTTAGAATAATCAAATTTAAAAACTATTGTTTACGATATAATACGATATATCAAATAGACTTGCTATTACTGTATATACAAAGTATAACCTAACCTGTTACAAACAATAATACTTGTATGCTTGTATAATTGTACGCTAACCGTGAACCAGTATGTTTTCATAGTTTGTTATCATATGTTATCAAATGTTTTAATTTTCGTATTTGTACATTATATACATATTTCATTATTGCATAAAAAAAAAAAAAAATTATTTATTACATATAAAATGTACTTACTATGTTGTAGACGTTTTCCCAATAGTCCAATGTAATTAGCTGGAACGTAGTCAACATTGACCACAGGAAATTGTCGAAATTCGTGTACCCGTGATTGGGGTTAGGACCAACGCCGATGCACACGTAACCCACCGGGCAATGTCTATAAACAATTTATGTAATATAAATTATATACGGTATAAATAAACTGCCAATAAACTTTATACCGATTCTATCTGATTCCACCGAAACACGCTATCCACGTGAAATTAAGTTTGTTACATTAACAAAGAAGATTGTTCTGACGATAATAATTTATTATATTGTCAGACAATCTGACTGCGGCAAAGACGAATTAACGAAATTGGTATAATGTATAAATGAGATAAAATATACGATAAATTGCCAATGTGTATATGGGTAAAGACTATAATGAGTTATAGTAACGGGGAACAATATTCTCACGTATATATTTGTTTCGATTTGAAAGGTTTTTTCCTTCGGTGAACATAGACACTGATTTGACGATTTAAACTTTATAACTTTATAACATAATACTTTGATTTGTACATAATACCGGAATGAAAATTAAGAAAAGAAAATGTTTTTAAATCGTTTGATATAAAACTAAATATCGTTTTATAGTCTAGGAAAATTATAGTGTTGTTTCATGTCCTAGGTATTGAAATTTTTATTATAACTGTTATTGTACTGTCTACCATCTGGCAATTTCCATTTATTATTCAAGGTGGAAATGTAAATTATTTTTGAACGGAATTGTGTCTGTATACTGGTATTGTATGTAAAAAAATCATGTACCAAAATAGGGAAACCATCTCCTTCGCCTAACCGTTGGATTTGAACGATTAGTTTTGTAATGGTACATTAAAAACCCCTGAAGTGAAATTGCGTGTGCGAATCTTTGAAATATTTAATTTGCTTTTCTCACCTCGCCCCAGTAACATTGCCGCATAACATCGGGTTTCCTTCGTCGTCCGACAGCCAGTTTTGCTCTTTATTTATCCATCTGGAAAAAAAAAACACAGACACAAACAAAAATATAAAATAAAGTATAAAGAAAAGGAGGATGGACGAAAAAATACGTATATATATATATATTTATATACAAGTAAAACGGAAAATTGAAACCCAAGAGATTAAAAACCATAAATCGCCCACGGTACATTTCGGAGTTCATCGGAGAGAGAGTTAATGCTGTGCGAAAATGACGTGCAAACAAAACAGATAGGGTTTATCAAATAATATCTACCTAACCATAACAATAATATCAGAAGGAAGATATTGTTGGGTATCGGCTATATTAGTCATTATTATATTACTTAGAATATGAATGATGAATAATACGGATTAATGAATATTTTACATTTGTATATTTTGATAGTGAACGTATAATTTGCATTCGTTATCTTTATCTTAAATACAAGCACAAAAACGTTACGAGTTTTTTGTAATATTATTAATGTAAAATACAAATTTTAAAAAATAACAATATTTTTAGTGTCTTATTTTACACAAAAATAGATCTTTTAGACCTAAATTCTATTCTCTGTTAAACAATATATATATATGTACTCCAATAGCACCAAAACAATACATTTTAATGGTTTTATATATTTATTTTTCTAAGAGTTTTAAATTTATTTTGGGAAGCGTTCTTGTAACCGTAACATCTGAAAACAACTTATTTACCATGGTTATATTTTTTATTAAATGTACTTATGGAGTTTATAAGTACACGAAGCTAATATACTCACAGAGGTTCATTAAGTATGCTTGAGATCAGTGACGGTAGGTATAAGTATATTTCACATTATTACCCTTTACTACTAAAACTATTTAATTCTCAGCATTTTATAGTAATACCGTTTTACTATGCATATACCTACGCTAAAATTATAAATTTATATTTATCATTTTTAAATTTTTTGAATAATACTAGTAATAATATATCGTATATGTAAAATCTGTTATATACCCGTTACGTTACCAACATATTTTTGATCGTTTTTAAAATATTTCAAAATTATAGAACCCATAGCTAATTTTTAATATTTATAAACCAAGTTAAGACAAGTCTTGAGTATTACAATTATTTTGTACGTAAAAGAAAAAAATAATGTATCGTATACATTTTAAGTTTTAAATAGTTAGCCAAACATATATATTAATTAACTCTAACGCTATATCATTTATAAGATAGAATTTGTTAATCGAATGGAATTTTAAAAATAACAATGTATTTCGGATTTTGTTTTCGCGTAAAATTAGAAACATCGTGAAAGGTTGTAGGAGGTGTTCCGTTTTACACGGTGTAAAGCACTATGTGATGACGATGCGAAATTAAAGAACAAAAAAAAAAAAAAAAAATATGTAATGGAACCCGAAAGAAGAAAAAATTACTATTGTCAGTTTCCTTATAGAATTGTGCTCCGCATGCGGATGTTATTTATTTTCATTCTATTGTTGTGGACATATTTACAGAAAATACTATATCACTGAAACTTGTTTCTTGAAAAATGTTCAATTACAATGGATTTATGACCTTTTGATAATCATGATATTCACATTACGTTTGCACGATTCGAGAATAAAAAGGAATAGATAGAAATGGCAAAAAAATAATATTAATAATAATACTAACACTAAATTAATTAATCAATATGTGAAATTCAATGGCTGAAATTATTATATTCGATATAATATCATTGATTCATGACTATCGAAATATAAAAGTATTCGTTGTTACACCATTACGGTTATGATTACGTAGGTACTATTTTAAAAACAAATACGGACAATTATTTTATGCTGTACTATCTGAAATATAAACCGAAAATAATCGATATTTAATTTATTAACCGCCGAATCTTACTTTAGCCAGTTTACGTTATCATCGTTGATCTTGACGCATTTGTTCCGCAACTCGCCCATGTAAACTTGAAGTGCAAACAGAGCGAATACCATCAGACAAAATATGGTCAGTGTCATTACTTCGGCTAATTGACGGAATGAGTGCAACAAGGCGTTGATGATGGTCTTGAGACCTACATAAACATATATATATATATAAATATTAATCATAATTATTAGATAATGATGATTAATTGTAAAAGTTTAAAACAATATTATTAAACATAATAAAAATGTATATATTGTTTAATCGATAAATTTTGTCATATACACACGGCATAATTCATTTCAATCATTATTCAATAAAACAATTTATATACCTATAAAAACAAAATGTTTGAATAAACAATTTTAATATTAATATATTATAATGATAATAAATAAATTATTGTCAAACCATTTCATGAGAAATTCATTACGAAGGTATACTATATAAATTTATATTATTAAATGTTTTTGTTTTTAATTTATAATCTGTTGACTACTGTGTTAATATAGACATAATCGTATATCATTTTGATTCCTAAGTTTTTACAAAAAAAGTCATACAAGTTTTGAAGAGTTTACAGTCACACATTTATATCAATTGTTTTTCCAACAAATATATATCCAGAGCTTAGTGTTCTCTCAACAGCTTTCATATACATTAGCCCTAATGAAAAACCAGATTTCAATGGCGAAAATTTCAAAATAAATCCTGTTGTTCTCTTTGCCATCAAAAATGTCCGGATTGTTCGTTTGTATCGCAACTAAAACGGATCGATATGTTATATTTTCCTCTCAATACACGTCAGGTAAATGAAGTGTTATTTTTCTTTCATGGAGCTCTCAATGAATCACTATTTTGACAATAACTCAGTGTCTATAAATATATCAGAATTATTTAACACATAAAATGATTGTCGATTATACCAGTAGTTACATTTTATCTTCGACATTGACATAAAAAATAAAAACGAATAATATATATCTTTGATAATATAATATGTTTATAATACGATTTTTTACAAAAATTAATGTTTAAGTTGTTTTTTTATTTTCTTTAAAAAATCGATAGAGTATACTTGTACAACTATTAAAAACAAATTCAAATTGTTTATGTATATACAAATATCATATTTATAAAACGAATATAAGAATAATAATTCTAGTTAAAAAATATTCTAAAAATAAGCACTTATATTATAAAAGTATTTAACATTAATAATAATTTACGCTTACCAAATGTATGATATTCATTAATTTAATAGAATACAAATTTGCATAACATGAATAATTAAAATAATTATACATAAAAATGGGTCAACTATTAAATATACTATATACTATAAAAAAAAAACAAATAATAATAATAATAATAATGCAATAGGTAAGTAAGAAATACTTAAATTAAATATTTGTTTGTGTAATATATTGAAAATACGTAAATGTTAAATTAATTATGCCAAAAGCATGCGTAATAGAAGCTAACCTTTTAATATATACATTATAAAATTATAATAATAGTAGGTATAAGAATTAATATATAATTGCATATAATTTACAAAATAACCATTGGCTTTAGGTATTTAATTATCTTTAATTACAACATTAAGTTAGATAAATGTTTGATAATATCAAAAAAAATATGCTTACATTAACAGCTATTGTTCACTAATTTATTGCACTTTATCGTCAAGACGACATAAATGCATTTAAATTTTGCTTAAAATATTATAATATTATAAAAAAAAGCAAATATTTTAAATTAAATTTTAGGACTCATGGCCAAAAAATGTGAATATTTAAAAAGCAATATATAGACTTTGTCCGTGAATAGACGCTTAGGAAAATTGAAGTTTTCATTGAAATTAAATTATTGTGTTTGTTTTTTAATAAAGCATATCGAGTAATTGCAATTTTATATTTGTTGTTTTTAAAAATAAAACATAAACCCTACAAAAAAGAACGTATTACTGCATTAGTTTATTAACTTATTGTAATAAATAATAATTTGCATTCAACTCGTAGCTATTTTATGTAACGCATAAATCATAAGCTAACGCACAATGTTTTTTTTTAAATTTAAATATATTGACGGTAGCAAATCATTTTTTAACGATTTAAAAAAAACACGAGTTATTTTATTTAATGCCATACATATCAATACATAGAATATATGTACAGATGAACTTTCGATTGCAGACTTTTCACATTATTACAATTTTTTGAATATGCTATATCGATGCATCTGCAAATAATAATATTATATAGGTAATTAAGCTAATTCTATAGGTATCGATTAAAATTGCAAAATATTTAAATTGTTCGAATATAATTTATCGATGAAAAATTACAAAAGATATGAAATATAAATTTTAATATATTTTGGACTATTCTCTTGTGCATTATTGGAAATATGTTTACACCTCGACTTCTTAAACATTTCTAGGATTTTAAAATCGGAAAATATTTTACGATTAAAATGAAGATTTTCGTTCTCTACTAGTTCTGAAAGGATAACAAAATATGATTTTAATATAATACAAAGCTATATGTATAAGAACTTATACAAATGCAACTATAATGTTGCATTCATATAATATTATCACTAGAAATAGGTATAGAGATATTAATTTTTAAATTATTGGTGTAATTTTTTAAAAAATTATGTCATTTTTAATAAATATAAAAAAAACATTTATTTGTGAAAACAATGATTTATAGCTATATGCCAGTTTTAATTTCGTATAAATTAAACTTTAGTATAAACTTAAAATACCTACGATAATAATCATAA
Source organism: Eriosoma lanigerum (assembly GCA_013282895.1). Taxonomy (NCBI): domain Eukaryota; kingdom Metazoa; phylum Arthropoda; class Insecta; order Hemiptera; family Aphididae; genus Eriosoma; species Eriosoma lanigerum. The sequence goes on from CM023358.1 coordinate 39,091,301, forward strand.
ACCCTTAATGGTAAAAACTATAAAACGTGGAAAACTTATAACAAAATACTATGTATTTCTCCAAGTGAATAATTCATCGAATCGCATAAATTTTAATTAGAAACCACAATATACATTTTGAGTTGCCGCGGTATAGTCTCTTCCGAGGAACACAAATTAACAACTAAGTGGTCTATTATTTTTGACTGAAATTTAATACATAATTTAGACTGAAATATTAAATGAACGAACTTTGTAATGATTGTACAATGCTTTAACGATAAATCAACAGTCGTGATGAGATTCAAAAGAATAACGTTTATAACTTCAAATAAAATTAATTAATTATGATTTGTTTTACAAAACAGAAAATTTGAGATATAAAGAATGAAATTCGTTTTAATGTAAGAGGAAAATTATTTATAAAAAAGAAAATGCAATAAAATCTACTCAAATTTAACTAGATTGTTCTTTAATGCGATTTAGTCATTATACAAAAAACGCCAATTAATTTAATCACACAATCAGATTGTATATCACTGTACATTCACTCAGTATATGTGCACCGTCTGTCCTAACCGTACCAACAACTATACACTGCATTCTATATAATTAATTTTGATAATTATTCGCCCTCCGAGTTTACATGAGTTTAATTGAAATCTGGTTTAGAATAATATTATAAATGGTTAAAGGAAAATTAACGTAAACAGAAAATATGTCTCATCGTCATCACAAATAAGTTTATATATTCATTTGCTAAAACAAAAGACATTCTATACGATCGTGTAGATAAATTAATATTAAACGTATTTTATATGATAATTTTTGGAGTAAACAATGAAAAAAATCATTTCGTCAGTAAACATACAAGTACATCTTTTGCAAAACAAAAATAGCGAACATTAAATATTTTTTACTAATAGTTTATTATTTAAAATCATTTAACGTTCAATCGAATGGAATAGTTCGACGTAAATGCACAATTATTATTTTATCTTTCATCCGACTCCTTCCCTTCCATCGAATTATTCTTTAAATATTTGTAGTTAGTGAAATACAATCTAAAAGTTCTGAATTTATGTATCAATATCTGAAACTATTCTGTCGCAGTAAATTAAATATTTCAAATCATATAGTTTATAAAAGAGCATACGCATACACAATATACCTATATAACATAAAATATAATATAATATTGAAATATTATGATTATTTAATATAATTTACACTTTTACGGTTATTTCTTAGATATTTAAATGTGTAAATTTAATTTGATTTCAAGTTTAAAATTAGTAGTTATCATTAACATCATACGATATTATGAATAATATCATATTAGTAAATTAATTAATATTTTTGAAAACAGTATGACATTATATTGATTTATTTTTTAAATCCAACAAATCAGTAAAATTACACTCGAACGCGCGACTTTTTAAAATTAAATAGTGACCACTGTTGTGGCTAGGTATACCGCCATACTGACCATTTCATACATACTATATAGATGATCACTTAGTTGGCAATATACACGAAAATAAAAGTTTTATCGAGTACTTAAAACTTTTATCAATAATACGTACAATTTGTTCGTATTTCGTTAAAAGATTACATTTTATGATTTCTACATTTTAATTAACCAGAAAATGTACTCGTTTACTTCCTTTTGGAAAAATCCGTTGTTATTGATCCAAACGCAGTGTAACATTACGGCAATATTTATTCAAAATGTTTGTTCGAGAGCATACACGATATTTGTACAGGAAAACGAGCTCCGGCAAACATAGATAACGGACATTTGAAAACCGAGGATGTTCCGCGCGTGTATTATACTATTTATACACGTAATAAACGTTTATGCACGAAAAGTTTTGTCAAAGTTATACCGTGGTAACGATAAAGTCAAAAAGTTTTTAAACCACGGTCAGTGGAAACCGTAATAACTATGTTGTCCGTAGAAACCGGTGTTTCTGATGTGGAGTTCGGAAAAAGCAAAACATATATTAATATGTTCGTGTCAGTCATTTTTTGCATAATTGATGGCCACTGAATAAATCGATATTAAATACAAATCCTATTGAGTATTAATGACAATACGTGACATTCGCAGATAAAACCCAGATTCCCAGATAGGTTTTAATCTAGCCCTATATAAACGTAGTGGTTGTCTATGCATATACAGTTAACTTGTTAACTTGCAATTTCAACATAACCGGGTAAGTAATAAGTCATAGGTATTAACCAAGTTATTAACTAACGGTATAATACGGTATAATAATAATATTGCATAGATTATTTATAATTTATAATTATTAATTTTTGAACCATGTTGGTATTTTTAAATTTATTATGATAAATAATATTTATTTAAAAAAATACATATTATACATTAATAACAAAAACTATAATATTCATAATAATACTAATAATGCCAATAATTGAATAACTAGTTTTGTTTTACGTAGGTGTGTTATAAATCCATTTTTTTTTTTAAATTTTAATTTCTAACAAATGTTTGAAAAACTAATAACATAATATCTATCATTGGAGTAGTAGACGTTAGGACACTATAAATAGTATTTAGTCATGATGGTAATAACGCAGATTAGATGGAATATGAAAATAACATTACTAATTTTTATAATAGTCATTGCTAATCATAATTTAATACTTAACGCTGTAGTGAACCCACAAGCAATGACGAAGTCAGTGCTACTGTCAGATCTCGTAATTTACTTCGCGGTTTTATAAAATAAATGTTAAGACTTTTTAGTTTACTATTTAAATAATTTTTATTTAATTTGTCTATAAAAAGACATACACCAATATTTATTACATGAATTTGTAAGTAGACACTTATTGTATCTACCTGAGACTTAAATTACGGACGTACGTAGATGTCCTCAAAAACTGAATTAAAACTGAAAATTAAGTCTAAATCGTGTCAGTACACATACAGCATTTATACTAGTAGATCAAAAGTGGATTAAAGGATGTTTACGATAAATAGTTAATTATAATGTTGTTTTCGTACATTGACTCAAATCCCGTTCTTGATCTTTGATTGTGTGCTTAGAGTCGTAAACAACATATTATTGTCAATTCCCAAAATTATTAATGTAACTAATTATACAACTGGTTAATATTCAAAAAAATACTGCTACCAAGTCAATGCACCTAGCTCGGTTTACTACAACGCCTTAACATAATGTTAAATATGAAATCACCACGTTTTATTGGGGCTATATCTTCCAATTTGTATTCTTATAAATATTATGTATCGCTTAGTGTCATCTATAGTATTTGCTAAATATTAATACACCTAATTCAAAATAATATCTATTTAGAATACTATGTACGTTACGACGAAATATAGGCAATCAGTTTTTCAACATAAATAAATAACGTCATCCGTAAACATTGTTCTAGCTAAACCGATACAAAAATAGTCTAATAAAACGACAGGATTTAATGGAAACATTTAACTTTTTTTTTTTTGTTATCAGATAAAGTAAATCTAATTGAATATGTGAACCAATTTAACACTAATTATAGTCTTTTTATTTAATTATGCACGAATATGTATAGAAATTAATTGCAATATTCAACATTTTTATATTTTGTCATCATTTTGTATATCATTTTATATTTTCAAAGTACACATTTTTTTTTTTTACTTATATTACAATATAAATTTAAATAAGTTATTATAAATTTCCACATATTTTGTAAACTGTAGAAAGGCGTTATATTAACACGGGACGATACAGCATATGATACACATATGAGTGTCATTATATTTAAATATAATTATTTGAAATTAATTTATTGGTCGACAGGATCATAAAGGTTTCGTTGTTAATTTTAGAATATAATTAAGATGTATTTAAAGAGTTGATTGTTTAATGAACGATATTTAGAAACGCATATTATTATATATATATTAATTATTATTACAAAACAAATAATGCAAATTAATATTTTTTGAATATTTTCACTGTGATTTTGACATATATTTCGTTAGATATTAAATCTAGCTGGTCTTTAATTATAATTTTAATATATAATAAATGGTAAATGGTATATAATAAATATATTGCTTTGCTAAAAACGGTCAATAATGTCTATAAAAATCTCGATACTTATTATACAATTTGTTTTTAGTAAATCCTAAACTATTATAAAAATAAATTATGCGGATAATCAAATTAACTGAAGATACCTACACCAGATTTAGAAATTAAAAATAAGAATAAATATATTATAATCAAGTAGATAACAGTACAAGCATAATGTAAATCTACATATTTTTTAGACTGTCGTTTCATTTGAATATAATGAAGGGTAACGTTAGTGTAAATTTACAAATGGTATATCTATATAAACCATTTCAAAATTTGATTTTGTGTAGATACAATAAAATTAATTTTAGAAATAATGACTGAGGTATATTTAGAAAGAAATTCGGTATAGTATATCGATTCTTCGAAGGGAATCGATGAAGTTATACGATTTGCTACGAGAAGCGAACGTTGATATATTTAGTACTTCAAGAATGTGAGACTGCGAGAGAGTAAGCATAGAATAGTGTTGATAAGTTTAATATGAAGGCGACAAAAGTTAGAACTTACGCTGCCTTAAACTATTGCTAAACTAACTTCGTATCCGCGCAAAGAGTTAGTCGACGTGAAATATAAGGATCGGAAAAAGTTTTCTGGAGCGAATAGCATTTTAAAACTCACTTATTTATATTATGTAGTTCTATTAAATATTTTTCATTTACGTTTTCGATAACGTATTAAATACAGTCACGGAAAATATTATTGGCATTATTTAGACTTTAATGATACTGTTGTTCTATTAAGAACTACTTTTATGTAAGTTGCAATTGTTAAATTTAATTTGTTACACAACGTCAATGTATTATATACAACTAACACAAATTAAAATTACGATAAAAATTTTAAAAATATATATTATATCTTTGTAAAAACAATACGTGCATTCCTCGCTCCGCTCAGAATCTAATAATTTTATTGTTATTGTGTATGATAATATATAGAAAAAAACAAAACCAATAATATTGGTTAGACTTTTAGTGTCAATCGATACGTAACGATTTCAGTAAATCTCATGATCAGACGGACAGTATTCGTTTATGTATAAAATATTCAACATTAAAAAGTTTAATAAGTAAGCTAAAAATAATATAATTTATAAATATCATAATATGTTAATTGTTATGTTTGTTGAATTTTAGCGTAAGTTTGAAATAAAAAATAATGGTATAGCAACAGCCATTTGCAGTGTACATCGCATGCTCCTGTATCGCGATAAAGTGAAACAAATTAACGTAAGTACATGTTTTGACCGTTTCAGTGTCGAGGTCAAATATACCAAACATAGACATTTTTAACAAATATCCGCTTGGTTAAGTTTTATAGTTTATAATGAGTTCCATGCAAAATAGGTCAAAATTATTTGGTGATAATAATTTATTCCTGGCCAAAATATATATCATAACACACACAACGATAAATCATATAAATTAATGAACTATATTGTAATATACCTTCTAATATAGTAAAAATAATTTTATCTTCTGTAAAAAAAAAAAAAAAAATATATAAATAAAATAACGTTGTCTCGGTCAGACAACTCAAATTCTGAATTCTGATGTATGAAATTATGTATAATAGTATTATATGCCCTTAATAACAAAACATTTAAAGTTTAAAAATTCATAAAATACATTTACAGTATGATGACGATAATTGAAAACACTTAATAACTTTACAAAAACTCGTTATATTTTGTAATGGTTTTTTTTTTTAGCTATATTACAAATTTAATTATACGCTTATTTAAATAATTAGAATAATATTAAATCAATTGATTTCACTCGTGCGCACAACTTTTATTTAACTTAATGGCAACTTACCATTTTGATTGCAAATTTTTTTAAAAAATTTTTTCATAATTCTTAGTGGTGAAATCGACTTCATAAATTAAAAATTGTAGAGAAATTTGAATATTTGATATTTGAATTTTGTATTTTTTTTAATATTCGAATTCCTTTAACTCGGCCAATTTTTAACTTATGAGGTTGGTTTTATCACTGAAAATTATAAAAAAAATTAATGCGCGGTCAAAATGGTAGATTTTTATTAAAAAAAAGTGGATGTGCGTATGCACAAAATTAATTGATTTAAAATAATTTTAATAAGTGTATAATTAAATTTGTTGAGTAATTAAAAAAAAAAAACATTTAAATACAATACATCTGCGTTAATATATTAAAGTTTAATTATTTATCTAATAGGTTTTTATCAGTTAAAATGTTCAATAATTTCAAATATTCAGCCAATTTTTAACTTATAAGGTTGATTTAACAACTAAAAATTATAAAAAAATTTAAGAAAGATAATTTATGATCAAAATGGTTGATTGCCATTTAAATATATATATTGGTGCGTATGAACGAAACTAATCTTTATAAAATTATTCTAATAATGTAAACAAGTGTATAAATATTTAGTTTTTAATATAGCTAAAAAACATTCAAATATTATATAAAATGAGTCTTTGTTAAATTATTACATGTTCTCCAGTTATCGTGATCACTCTGTATTAAACAGAACTTGCTTATACTATTTACTATTAATTTATTTTACTAATATTGAATCGTTTAAATATTGATAAACATTTTAAACATAATTAATACACTCGACCTATAATATGCAGCATAATAAAATATAAAAATGTAACTTATATAATATATTATAATATATATGATTTTGTATAGAATATATTAAAGTGTACTTTATATTTTATAAGATTATTATTTCAATAGGTAAAAAAACTTATAAATTATATAAAAATTTAAAAAAACATATTCATATTTAATGAAAATACGAACAAAATGTAAGAAAACCCAAATACACAACAGTGATGGATTAATCGAACCGAGGAAATGTGTGCGAATCAGTAAGTAGGCGTTATAGGGTCGGATATTTTGGTAGGTAGTTATTACTTATTTATTCATTTAATATAAGGGATATGTGGTATAATTTGTGTGTCCACGATTTGGGCGGGTAAATGGTTAGGTTGGCATATTAAACTGATTGTCAATAATGCGTAACATCGTTTCTATGCATTACAGTTGTATTAGTTTATGATGTTAAAATCGTTTTAAACGTAGAATTCTATCCCTATTATATAGGGCAAATAACCGTGCCTAAAAGGGTAAATATAAGCACAGTTTTATTTTCAATATATATATACTCGTATATATTTAATTACAGAGAGTATAGAAAAATTATCTTTCTATATATATATTGTATTATCGTGTCCAATTTCTAATTTTTAGAGAGGTTATGTGAAACTTTTGAAGCACTTTTACTGCTTCTATAAGTGTTCCACAGAACAAAAATCCACTCCCCAGTAAAACCAATAATCGGAGAGTATCATTACAGTTTTCGTTCGCAACTTAAAATGTGTTGTTTCAAACATGTTTATTGTTGAAAAATTTTAAAAGCCATTTCCGGCCTTTCCTTTTTTGTGCGTTCGGTTCTCGAAGAAATTAGTGGTTTATTATAAATAAAATTTAAATGCAATGATAATACATTCAAAAATATGATTCTGAGCGAAACTCAATCAGATTTACAACATTATATACTAATAATTCATTCCAATATTTTACCATGTATATGATACATATAAGAATATGTACAATTTTTAAATATGTGCATTTAATATTTCATTAATTTTCATAAAATATTTAAAATCAAATTCGTTAAAATCACAGTTTCGCAGTTTTTCAACTAGTTTTTGGTAGTTTTTCTTATCTGAAGGATATCGGACTATTATTATTTCTACCAAAAAAAGTGTCATTAGATATAAAAAGAAAATATCTTTATAAAACCAATACATTCCTCCCTTCACTCGGAATTTAAAATAAACAAATGTTTAAATTCGAAAAAACACTACTTAAAAATATTTAGACATGAAAGCTACATGTTATTAATTACTTCAAAATTAATATAATATTTTAATTAACTGCAAAAAAATAATTAATAAAAATAATTTGATCGTAGTTTTAAATTTATAGTACTTAGAATAACATGGTTTACGTTGCTATAAATAATAATTTTATACTTTAATTATACACGTAACACGTTTGATATTATTTTTTTACTATAAAATTTTTAAAATTTCAGGTTATTACAAATTCACCGATAATTTGTTTTCCATAAGTATTAAAACTACATCATATAAGTAAAATAATTTAAAACAATTTTGTATACATATGCAGATAAAAAAAACAGATTGTTAATATTATACAATTATATATAATATTTAAACCGGATACGTGTTATGAAGGATTTTAGTTTTCGAAAATGGATATTCTTTGGTCTGATGACTACTATACTGTTACTATCCCCAAAATTATTAACACAGAATAATTTAAATAAGTTAAACCTATGATGTGGTTACGATGAACCATATATCATGACAGTGTTCGGGAACTGTATTTTAGAATTTCTATCATACCAGTAAGATTCTTTTCAGTATTTTCGTTTTGAAATCATCGTGGTTCTAATTCCATCATCAATATTGTCATGGATATTATTATCATGTACGCATGATTTGTTGTCGGTTTTGTTGTATTTTACATTCTTACCAACAAGAAATGGATGAATGACCTCGGTAATAATACCAACGATATCACAATTATACTAAACTGTCACATGTCCTTTTTTCGTATTCGCTCCGTTTTCTGGAACGTCAAAGTTCGCGTATTATCGATTAGTCTTTTCCGATAATGGATTTAATAACATTTTGGTATGAACACGAGCGTTTTTATGTTTACATCTGTGTATCTTGTTTTCTCATCTCTGTCGAAGTTTTTGTAAATAAGCTTATTACCTGCAAAGTGACACACGATTCATTTGCAAATAATATATAGTTTATAATATTATATGACGGTTTTGAATTCTCATATCTGAAATTATAATCAGTAGAACATAAATACATCGATTGTGGCAGCAAACTTTTGTAACTATATTATCGATTTTGCTTTCTTGGCGATCTTCGAACTTGTAAGCAATCCATCTATCAAAAATAAATCTTGCTGTCACATTCTCTATGGTTTTTTGTTATTATTTGCAGTCATTTTGATCCCTGTGTTATTCGGTCGTTTCATACTGCTTGAAGAACAATACAATACTTTTACATTAAATATAAAATTTAAATAATTTATGAATCTAATAATCTATGAATTACCCATCAATTTGGGACAGGTGTAATGCAAGTAAATCCGAATTAACAACAAATTATCACAATAATGTTCTGGAAGTTATAAAATATGTTATAATTAACAAATGCTTATATAATTTTTCATTAAATTATAATATATAGCTAGCAAATTTTTTTAATTTGAATCATATATCAATATTTTTATATTTTAATTTTTTAAAACTTGATTTGATAAATATAAGTACGTTATACGTTAAAAAATAAATGATATATGTACCTTTAAAATTATTTGTTTATTATCACTTATTGTAATATATTTCCAAATTCTGTGAATCATACAGATATAGAACCTTTATATATATATTACTATAATTATTTCTATATTTTTACGCTCTGTTTATTATTTAAATACATATCTCATGCATTCGATTTAAACGTAAAATGTTGTCAATATTTAAATTACGTTTTTTCGGTGATTTCACAACTATAATATTTTATAATCTCGTATATTAATGGAAATAATCTTACCCGGCATTATGGACACTGTTTTCAGTGCTCTGAGTACACGAAACGTACGCAGACCGGCCAAGTTACCGACGTCCATGCCAATGGTCGCGTAACCCGATGTGATGACGATGAAATCAAGCCAGTTCCATGGGTTTCGTAAGTACGTGTACTTGTTTAGTATAAATCCTTTGGATATGGTTTTAATAACCATTTCAGCCGTATATATCGCCAAAAACATGTATCTGTAAGAACACGAATATTAAAAAAAAAAATTATTATTTTCTTATACTATAATTTTATTTAATCATGATTATATAAAAAATAATAAATAACAGGGTAAATTGTACAATAAAAATTTCACCTACCTAAAACTAAAATGTAATACCTATTTAATAATAATCTTATTAAACATAAAAAACATTACATTTATAAAATAATAATTTTTTAGTTTTAAAAATTCTATACTTAATTATTTCTCTAGAGAATTCAAAAATATTAGTAATACATTAGGTTTATATCTTCATTACCATAGATAATTATATTCTATTTATAAATATTTAATACAAAAATCTTTAACTTTTAAATGTTTAAATATGTTATTTTAATTGCCAAAGTTTCTATTTTTATTTTATATCAATTACTTTTTATTGTTGTTTCAATTTGTATCCTTAACCGTTAAATAAATTAAATGTTTATCTCTGGAATTGATATTTTAGAGTTGTTATATACATTATTCAAAACTTTGGTAGGCGCGTAATATGTACGAGTGACACTTCTATGAGTTTTGTGCGAATATATTTTATTTTCAATCGCATTGTAGACTAAATTTAAAAATTCTTGAAATAAATTTTACTGAAAAACAATGTATGTTTTTAATTTGTATATTATGATCCTTCATTATCATTAATCATAATGAAACAAAGGGCTCTTTGATAAGAAAAGTCGCCTCGGCTTTAACATTAATTCATATTCAGCTATCTCGTTGTATCATATATCTGTGGATCAATTAACAATTTGATTTATTTAGTAATTTTAACGTATATATTTTTCATTTTCTTAATTTCCAAAGAACATTAATATAAATCTATCATGGGTGGCTGATTTGATTGTTAGTGTACACGTTATATTATTATGGCATGTAAATAAAATACTATGAGACAAAATAATAAAAATAAACATTAATTCTACTAGTGTACAGTTGGTGGTGACTGTGGTTACTTGACGACAAACAGTATGATTGCGTTTTTTTGTAGTAGTCTTTTAGGTAGTAGGCTAATAAAGGTTATTAACGTTATATATAGGGTTATTATTTCATTTTTTTATTTTTTAAATTTTAGTAATAAAAACTTCTGTTCTTACGTGTAACTTTTAATGTAAAACTCTGTTATTTATTTTTTACAAAAATCGTTATACAACAGTAAAAACTAAATCATAGATAGGTATCGAGAATATTTGATCAAATAACTACCAAAAAAAATGTATATTAATATAACTGTAATACAAGTAAATCTTAGTACATTATTATTTTATTACATCATACAGCACGAATAAAAATTTCTAGGTAAATTACATTTCTAAAAATAATAATAATAATTAAAAGAATGAAATATAATTATCATTGGTATTTTACTATTTTCATAATATAACATGCAGTTATTATAATGTTCATTCTACGAAACGGTGTGTTCAATAGCACGTCACTTTTGGAATTGAAAACGCGGCATTATAATATCACGTTTATATTTATTTTTGTTTTATATTATACTAAATAAGCAAAGGCTGTTTTGTGAGCTACGGACTTTGTCGTAAACTTCCGGACGATTCTATCGCGTTTTACTTGCTGTCTCTATCATCGGCTTGACTACGGAGGCAGCAGAGGCATTATATGCTGCCTCTGAAGTATCGGTCATGTCCAATGATTGGCACTCGATCGATGGAATAAAGAATAATTTAATATTTTGATTTAGTTTATTAGAAAATTAGTATTTGACATAAATATTGATAACATTATTGATGAATTCAAATTATTTTCACAGAAGTGAAGACTTTCTCATTAATACAAATTGATATTAAATAATATATAAATATTAAATATTACTTGTAAAGTTATGAGACATATCTATACATACTATTCACATTACTATTTAATATACTATAATAGAATGTTAAATAATATAAATAGTGTTTATGATTTGTCTAATGTTAATAATTTTGAATAACAATTGTTTTCCTCGATAATTCTATTATCTAAAATTCTAAACCGTGCAATTGTATGGTTGTTAATGAAAATTGAACTGCAGAAAAAATTTTGAGCCGGTTATTTAATGTGGTACCTCTGTGAATGGCATCTAGTCACGCCTATGGTCTCTTATCAAATACAATTAATTGCACGGGGAAGCGTACCGACCGATAGAAGAACTGTCAGCAGTCATGGCCATCGGCTCTTCCCGGAAAGCAACACTTTGTTGTAAGCAGCATGAGGGGATAGGTTATGGTTATAATTAATTAATTAATATAATTTTTCAATTGCTAACCATTATTAAAATTGAACGATATGGTTCTATTTATTATTTTTTAGAATTATCTTACTCAATATAATAGTAAGTAATAACTCAAAAAAATCATAATTGTATTGATCATTTAAATATAAATTTATATAAATAATACTAATATTATAATAGTTTTTTTTTTTTTTTTTTACACAAATTTAAACAAATTATAATTGAATACGCGTATTAAAACAAATTAATGGTATAAAATCATATATAAGTGAAATAAATATAATATGCAAAACTTAATAGGCTTATTTAAATTTGTTTATGTTCCGAAAGTCGGAGATATCTGCAGTTTTATTAATAGGGTATTATTACGTATGCACGATACAAATATGATAAGAATGGATTCATAATAATACTTTATGTCTATACATTATTATATATACTACTATAATAAGTAATAACTATTCTAACGATTAGGACTAAAAAGGGGAAAGTTTTTTATTAGATACTTTATTATTTTCTTAAATATGAACATTTCTGTAGTTTAAACAGCTAATTTCACAATAACGGAACATTGTCGACAACGGAAATAATAATATTAGTATATTACATATTATATTTATTAGCAAATAACGAATGGGTTTTCCGGATCGTGTGGAAAAAATATTGAAATTCTATAATTTTATATTACAGAAAAATTACCAAATATGGTAATAATCGTCAATTAAACAAAATTCAAAAATACATGCTATGCGATAACAAAATTAATAATTTTTAATTAATTTTCAAATTAACTATTCAATTTATTTATTATTATTATTATTATTATTATTATCCGTTCAATAAAAAATAGTCAAATGAATATATTTCTCGTGCCCTAGTGTGGATGGTACAATATTGTATACAAGTATACGTGCCTTTGATACAATATTCTACGTTATTATTAAGGTTACGGTAGGTATATATTATTTTGTATCGGTTATATACGAATATAATACAAACATATGAAACCCAAACTATTCCAACGTGTTCACAAAATAAAAAACACGACACGACGCGTATCCAGTGCGAGTGTATGTTTTTTTATATAAATAAAAAAACCAAATATATATTTGAACCAACATAATCAGTTTTCCGTCGTCGGCATGAAAAGGGATCGTTGAACAGCATCAAATGCGTTTGTGTCTGGGTCGTCGTTTATAATGCATTTCTTTTGTAGGATCCCGTTCTGTTTTCTCCACAGAATATTCAGCTTCCCCGCGCGAGTCGGCAATGATGACGGCGATGTCGAGAAAACGAAAGGGGGAAAATGTATTCCGCTAATATTTTTTTCAGACCAACGTTAAGACGAAAGATAATTATTTCTCTTACGGTTGTTGTTTTACATAGTATCATGAAATATGGTACGTTATATATATATATATAAGGCGTTTTAAGAACATTAAAAGTGTTTTTCTTCAAAAAACGAATTATTGTCTAAATTTAGTGATCATTATTTTCATTATTCATTATTTTCTTAATATTGTTATGTCGAACTACGCATCTTAAAGGTTTAATTTAAGTTATGAATTTCATGCGTGAATATATATATTTACGTGAATCCATCATAGTCGTCAATATACCAAAAATCGAAATTTAAAATATTCGTTATAAACTAATTAAATATTGTATACATTTATTATACGATCGACATAAAAGTTAACGGATGACGTTTAGCTAATCTTAATGTGCCTTGCATTCAAACAGGATATAAGTCATTTACGATATTATATGATTACTCATTAGTAATCAGGTAATCTCATTCGGATTTGCGACTACAATATTTCATATTCATGTTACCCTCGCTACTTCGATACTAGTAAAAAAGCATACAGTTTGATTAGAATAACATTTGTGTTAATAATTAACATTGATAACGTACATGTAATCCCAACTCATATTTTCTTTGTAACTAAAAATGTTCTATAATTAAAGACAAATTGACTCGATCACATTATAAATATTTAACAACTAAAATTAAATAGAATATATTTTTATTTTTAAAAAAAAATTGGATGATTTACATATTATATGATTATATTCAAACATCAAACGCGTATGTATATGTACAAATACAAGTAGACAGTTTTATTAAAAAAGAGATACTTTAAATCAATAAGGTTTGACGTGGATTAAGTTTTCAAAGACAAGTATATTTTAAATTCTAAGCAAAACGCGAAAACTATTGATTTTATACTATGCGTATGTCTTTTTACTTAAACATCCTTTTTATTTGTTGAGTAGAAAAGTGTTTCAATAATTTCATACATCAACTCTAAATAGTATGAAAGGTTAAAGAAAGTTTTCAAGAATGGACAGTATTAATCAATATTAATATAAAATTAAATATTTATCTAAAAAATAAAATAATGAATTTGTGTCTTTAAAAATAATTTCAATTGTCAATTAATATCGATCCTTAAATTTTCTTTAATTAATGAAAAGTTTGTGATTTTATAACTATAGAAAACATTTTCATCAATTAAAATTTAAGTTAACATCAGATAATGAAATTAAATTTATTTGACTTGAGAAATTTGTTTTTATTCTATTCTATATTTAAAGTGTTAATAAATTAATATTTGTTGAGCTATAGTTAAAATTTTTTATTAGAAAACGATAAATTATTTGTATTTTAAAAATTTTATGGTGAAACTATAAATTGTATTTTATTAGAAGTGGCCTAAAATATTTTATTTTTAAGTGCACTACTTATAATACTTTATAAATTTCACATTCAAATATAATTTTGACTATTCGTACTTTTAACTGATTTACGTTATTCCAGAATTGCATTACAAAGCCTTAAAAATCGAAAAGATAATATATTTATTAATTATGCATTTTAAAAAATTCCCAGTAAACTAGTTTTCTTCATATTATTATGTCAATTCAAATATTACTTATTGAAATAATATTTAATTTAGCTTTTCGATTTTCAGATAATTCGTATACCATTTTTAATTATTTTTAAAAACCTATCACCTATGACATCCATACGTGACATTTACAGAGTTTCGACGCTTTCTAAAATCATTTATTTTAAAGTTCTAAAAGATACTAGGGAAAAGTTTATCGAAAATTTTAAATCATGAAAGAAAATATCCATATTTTATATAGTATTTTACTTGAACATTTATATATGTCATCCTCGCTTGAAATATAGTATAAATTGAAACTTTTCATTCGTAATAATTAGATATTGTCATTTTGGGTATTAATCACAAATATGCATATAACTTATCAAAATCTATAAAACCTCCTAAAAAAACCATGTTTATTTGATCAATATAATAAGATAAACAATTATATTAAGAAGACATTTTTATAATTATTTATGTCGCATTTGCATACATTTATTAGAATTAAAATATTTCGACCTATTTTTTTATATCGTATGCAGAAAATTTATTGTAAATATTAAAAATAACCTATACTAAAATACTATTATTATTGTTAAATTATTTCAAATAGTCAGTTATTATCAA
This sequence comes from Eriosoma lanigerum, assembly GCA_013282895.1. Classification (NCBI taxonomy): domain Eukaryota; kingdom Metazoa; phylum Arthropoda; class Insecta; order Hemiptera; family Aphididae; genus Eriosoma; species Eriosoma lanigerum. The sequence goes on from CM023358.1 coordinate 39,107,073, forward strand.
GATAAATACCTATATATTTTGCGATTTAAACGGCTCAAATTAAAACAAAACAAAAATTGTTTTATATTTATTATTCAACTCCTGTCGTTATTATTTCAGTTTCTCGAATTATTTACATTATTTATGTTCTGTAGACTGTAAGTATCTACTTATTTACATAATTATTAATCAGTATCGTATACCTTAAACTTACATTTATTATTTATATTTAAAATAACATTATACAAATTCATCGAGTATTGACTGATAAAATATTTAATAAAAATAAAAATTTCACTGGCGTACCATTCGCATTCTAAGATTTAAACAAATACACGATTGATACCATACCTACGAAAAATATAACATTTTTCTTCTATAAATATAATATGATTATAATAAAATATCTATACCGTGAATAAAATATTTAAAATATACACAAAGATATTCTTTACCCTAGTCTTTAACACGAGTACGTACATGATAATACTTTGTATAGTATTGTGTTCCGTACTAGAATTTCCATTAAACACCGATAAAATATATATATATTTATATATATATATGTAAAAATTGATGTTGAATATTTCATGATTTAAAGTTTATTTATGTACAATTCAATAATATTTTTTTTTTTTTTTTTTGATTTAATTGCATCGAGAAAAAAATGTTAATTATGTGCATTCAAACGTAGTTACTCTTGAAGTTTTTATTAACAGCTTCGGTTTTGCACTGTTTTAATTATTACCAATAAGTAAAAGGTATAAGGTAGATATAATTAAATAATTTAATTTTAAAAATAGTATTATCGAATATTTAAATTGATATAACAAATTTTAAAGTTTAATTGTATAGTTGGACGGAAAAGCTAGACGTTTTTCAATTATTCATATTCCTCCGCTCACACACTGTTAGAAAACAGATTTTAATGTCATGGCTAAGTTGAATATTGATTTACGTTTTTATATATTTATCATTTTCTATATGTACAAGGTGTACTAAAACGATTTAATATTTTAGAGTGGTAAAGTAATATTGTTTACATTATTCTCCTCTTTCCAACATAAAAATATACATATTTCATTGAACAGTCTATAATATATATGTTCTTATAACATTTTAAAAATATTTATTCCATCTTTTAAGTTGTTATTGTATTTATAGTAAACATAAATCAATTAAAAATTTATGAAAGAATAACTTTTTTTTAAATGAAAAATAAAAGCTATTGGTTTTAATTCTGATTTGGTTTTATTTTAAAAATGCTTATAGGTGCATAAAACAATTTTCAGTTTTAAAGATAAACAATATAATAGTTTTATTGTTTTGATTAGCGCATCATTTTATGATATAAAATTGTTATCAACAACAAAAATATTAATTAAAAAGATAATAATCGTAAGAATTATTTAACCTAACCTGATAATAATAATACAGATACTATTTTTTAAAGTCCAATTATTCAGCAGAATAGGTTTAAATAAATATCTGATAAAAGAATCTCAATGATGATAAAGTTCTAATAAAATTATTGAAGGCAATATGCACTTTTAAATATTAGATCTACCCAAAATTTGAGTATTTAAATATGTAACTGACACATTTATAACAACAATTTTATTATAATTTATACGTGATTGTTAAACATTGCTAGACGTGACTTCCATGAGCAGTGATGTATTAGTAAATAATGTCTTGAGTATACGCCATGTTTTCTCAAAATTACATTAAAAAAAAAATTACTTAAATTGATTATTATGACATTAATTTTTTTTTATATTTTTAGTCAAATAATTAGTTTTTTTTCTTAATAATTATATATAATAACTATAAATAAATTATAACTAGAACTGTATACTTTAATAAATAAGATTTTTTTTTTTGTTTTAAATTTTTTTAATTTTGAGTCGTAGAGGTATATAATATACTATTGTAAATATGAATTAACTAATAGAAACATAATACCTTATTCTTATACATTTATTTTTATTAATAAAATACACTTAATATTAAAATTATATACATTTATTGTCATAAAATGTATAACAAATTTATAAATAAAAAAATATTGTGGCCGTATACTAATATAAAATTATATTAATTAATAATTAATTTTATTAATTGAAAATTAATAAAATTATAAAATAATACCGTATAAAATTATTATTTATATTGCGTACTTAAATACAAATATTTTCTTGAGTATACACCGTATACAATCGTATACACTCAAATACACCTCTGTTCATGAGTATAATTTAACGACTATTAATTATTATATTCTAAATAGTAAAATAAACGATTTATAGTACTAAATATTTCTATTAAATAAAAAAAAAAATCTTTATTTTTAACTTCAATGAGCGAATTTATAATTATAATCAATAAAGAAAACTATCTAATAAGTTGTAAAATTCCGATTAAGTCTATAATAAATTAAATGAATACCAAATTTAAGCTATTTAACAATTATAAAGTTATTGGAAAAATTTGGGGTCTTCTCTCTACTTATTATTATATATATTTATACATTATATGTAGAATTTTGTTTGAATTATTTTAAATTCTTATTTACATATTACATTTATATCATAATATGGAATCAACATCTGATTTCCGATAGCAAAAAAAACTTGAAAATTCTGGATTTTTTTTTTGTAAATTCTAGGTGTTAGGTTAATATGTTGGTACTTCATTTAATTCTTTAGTAAACAATCCTCCGAAAATACACTAATAGTATTTAGTTATGATTTTTTGAAACTTAGTTAAATTTATTTGAATATTAAAAAAAAATAATAATACTTACTCAGCTTCTTCCACTGAATCTGTTTTGGCTAGGAAGACACAATTGAGCAATATAGTGGTCATGACCACATAGTCAAATATTTGATTGGTAGAAATGTATATGCACAGCTGCCGAAACGAGTTCCAAGGAGAAAACATAAAAAAAGACTTAGTAGCGGTGAAACGGTGTATATAATTCTTCCGAAACCTTTTTGATACCACACAGAATGTCTAAACAAACGAAATAAAATAATTGTAATTAACAAAATACAGTTACCTACTGCAGTTTGCAGTAAACGTTCATTACAATAATAAACATTCAAAATAACAATGCGACATTATTATTTTAATTTGGCGTTGTAATTATATTTAATTATTTGAAATAAACATTTTGCTAAACTGAGTGTTATAGATAGTTCCTCGAATAGGTATGTACCTATTTCGAGGTAGAGAGATTATGAATGTCAACATCAAAAATCACCTCGACCAAATAAAAAATAAAACAATAAACTTCTAAAAATAGAATATATATGAAATATATATTATATTATTATTATTATTCATCGTGCCTACCAAACATTAGTTATAATTTATATTTAATACAAACTGAATATTAACCAAATTAAACACTTAAATTATATAATATTATATTAAACAAAACAATGTTTTTTTTTTTTTTTATGTAGATCGATCCGATACATAACCGATTTCTATAACATAATCTAAAGTACTCAAAGAAATGCTCAATTTAAGTACTACCATTTTGTTCCAATATATTTAAGCTTTATTCTGTCTCCGTCATCGTAATTAGTAATTTGAGTGTCACGGGCACGATAAGGTTGTGTCAAAGAAACGTTATTTTATCCCCGTTTTAACCCTAATTTACCCAAATTCGTCATAGTTTACAAGTGTCTTGCGAGACATTTCATCATTATTTATCATATTATTATGTTTGTATTCGTACATACAGCAGTAAAGTAACAAACACGAGTACATCATAAATATGTACATTTTATTGCTACGAAATTCGTTTCATTTCTTAAACGAGAGGTTATAAAGAGAATAAACCATAAAATATTATTTAATACGCCAAAAAATAATAAATTGACTAACCAACACCTACCTATTTCGCCTCTCAGGAAGAAAAATAATAATTTTTTACAGAGGCTTATTTCCTGCATAACATTTCATAGTTCACACAAGTCTTGTTAAAAACAAGTTTTTAAAAGTACATTTTTTTTATATAAATTTGGTGGTTTTTTTCTACCTATCTCTGCTTATAAAATATAAAGATAAACTATAGTTTTTCGGGCAAACTTGACAGCTTCTCTTTTGTAAATAATTTTCTGAATATAAACCAAGGTTAGTTTAATAGTAACGATTACAATATTGTTAATAAAAATCAAGAACTCCATCTCGACTTAGTTGTGGAAAATTTAGAATTAAATTTATATTATATTATTATCGAATGTAATGAGCTAAAATAATTTATTGTCCAAGAAAAATACTCTTTATCACCAATAATATTGTGTAACATAAATATTACAACATACATTTTGACTGATTACATACATGATGTTCACAAAAATGGTCCCTATATTTTCTAAAATTAGTTCTTTATTATGTCTTACATAATTACCTACATATTTATTAAATCAAAATATTTTGAAATCCATCTGAATAAGTATACTATAAGTATCTTATAACTATTATTTACTTGAAATAAAAATCATATACTATATACAGTGTACACATTGAAATGTAGAACTAATAAAGTAAAACCCGAATGATCCTATAAGTACAATTTTCTGTCTAATTAATTATCAGTAACATTTTTTTCTCTTCGCCTTAAACAAAAATCTATACACACTAAGACATATTTCTAAGAATTACAATACTCATTCATAAATTGTATAATTTACAAGTCTAAAATATATTTTATTTCACCTTTATTGCGCTACAGAGAAACTCTTCATAAGATACTAAAGTATAATTTATATATATCGCGATTTAATGATAATTGAACATTTAAATTTTAAACCATAATTAAATGTATAGTTATTTGAAAAATTAATTAATTTCCGTGTACATGTTCAGTGGCCGAGTTCTTGTCATGTATTCATGTTAAAATATATTATTTTAAAATTAAAAGATTTTATTGAACGTGCGTATTATACTATTATAATACTTTAACAGTTTCTATATACTCTAACACAAACAAATAAATAAATGTAACATCAAAATAGTCTAATATCAACAATCGTTGTTGATGTAAAAACAAAAATAAATTAAAATATAATTCAATTTAATATTTAAACAACCATATTAATATCCAAATGTACAACAATCAAAAATTGTTCTTCAAGATTGTCACAGGTAACTAAATAAAAAAAGAGTTATAATTATTATGCATTTTTAAATTATGTATCTTCGGTTCATCACTATTGATTGTAAGCTATAAACAAAAAACCGTCGAGTAAAACATAAATTATATATTATAAACCGCATTAAATTAAATTAAATTTTATGTAAACTTTTAATATTATTTTATTTTCATCTTATTCTAACTTTTAAGTAAAAGAAAATATACATTATTAATGGGAAAATAATAATCGAAAATAAATATATAGGTACACAGTATGATCAGAATTTTGTACTCTAAAGAAGCTGGCAATTCCATAATTATTTGTCTTCACTCTTCAATGTAATATCCTTAAACTATAGATAGAACCATAACTAAGTCCATGTATTTAATTTGATGCCAACATGTTTAGAGCCCCAATAGTTTATACTACGTTACATAAAAAATTTGTATAATGTTTTTAATGTATATTATTAAACATTGATCATCTGCTGCTATACACGCAAATTGGTTGTAATTTATTAATACATAATTATTAGACAATAGACATAGGTAAGTATAAAAATGCATAGATATAATTCATCCATATAAATAGCAATTTAAATATTTTAATAGAAGTATCTTAAATTTATTTTAACAAAATGTATTAAATTATCATAAACAAGGATATGATGAAACCGAAAATTATATAAAACTGATAAAAGTTAGTGAATAATGCTCAAAAGTGTGTCGAACACAATTTCGCCTTTTATTTATTTTTTTATTGTGGCTTATACGTTTACTTTTTACGTTCTGTCAACTTTTAAATTTTAACATTTAATTGCTATACTTTTTACTGAGTCATAACCTTAACTATAAAGTAATTTTCTTATTTTATAATTATTTAATTTTAATGCCATGAATGATGAAATAATTATAATACATTTTCCTTAAATTCTTCCGTCTATATTATTATTATACGTGAACGATATTATTTTTTTTGGAAAAATAACTAATATTGTTATGATCATAATAATAATTATATAATAATAATAATAATTGTTAATAAACTTTCTTGATAAAATTTAATCAATAAGACTTAATAATTTCAAAAGTATATCGTTATAATATAAATAATGTGTGATAAAAGTTTACTGCCTAATGAATTGTTTGTTCAGAATATGTAATCAATTATATTTATAAAGTATTTTTTTTTTTTTTTGACGTAAGGATACTTGATGATTTTATTAAAAATATTAATCACCAATGGTCAAAACTATATAATATAAGTAATAATACTACAAAATACATATATTATTTCTATATGAATCGGTAAAAAAACAAATATTATTTTGACATTTCAGTTAATTTATGAATGAAAAAGAATTATAATCATAGTTCATCGCAGAGCAAATCTATTATAAACGAAATATTATGACGTATGCTAACACTAGAATGCATTAAATATGTTAATTATTGTTATCGGTTGATATATTAAAATAACATTTATTATGACATTAATTTGTTGTAACTTCAGTCTATCGCAAATCACTAATTAATATAATATCGTCTGCGAGCCAGTATCTATATTATACTATATATCCTTTGAAAATTTACATAATTTATCCAAAGCAAAGCCTAATCTCATCTGTCACAAAAATATATTCTTAACTGTAAGATACAATAGAATTTTGAGCAGGTGATTCCCACCAATAATCGAAATAAAGACGTTATTTAATTAAATTGTATAAATCTATTTACATCATGTTAATAATATAAAGTGTCTGACACCACAAAGAGATGCACACGTCATTAGACATTTCTTATTAAAATCTGAATCCAAGTTAGTTATAAAAAATCGTAGGCGTAGATTTTTAATAAAATCAAACGATAAAATTTAAATTTGGAAATGCGTTAATTTGATTGACCTATAATAATATTATAATATTACAACGCAATCGTGGTCACGGATGATTTGCGGTAGACGGTATGTATCGATTGACCGTGTTCTAAAAATATCGAGTATCGATCGAACTTGGCGATGATAGTCGAAATGCTTATTTTTAATATTCATTTTACTAATAGTAAATTCATTATAATACATTACATTGAGTTAATTAAACAGTTAGCTTAAAAGTTTTTAACTACTTATAATTAAAATTTTAAATCCCACGATGTATTTTGTAAAGTGTATAAAATTTAACTTGAGCAATATTTTCAATCACAAATTTATATATTACTTTCAAACAATCATTATTAAAACAACACTTTTATAATTTATTTGAGTAATATTATTAAAAATAAATTTATTGTATTTATATATATGAAAATTGTTATATGATATTTATCAATTTAACATGCCAAACAAATTTCATAGTGTCATTAATTTTTAAATTTAACATTTTTTTGATGTAATTATTGAACATAATATTAACCGATTGGTACATCATAAATGCATGAATCATATTCATATTTCATAATAATTAAATTGTTGAATAACTTAATTATTACGTTGTTATATTTTCGCAATAGCATTGCAGGCTAATCCGTTTATCAATAACCTAAATTGGAATGTCATTTTGTAAACGAATCTAACAAATTGGTGTATAGTTTTTTCAGGAAAATTATATTGTCATTGGAAAAATAATGAATTGGATAAATTATTATGGTAATTACAATTTTTTAAGGTGTACATTTACATTTATTAATTAGTAATTTAAAATATAATCGATATCAAAAAATATCCATGATATTCTATTAAGAATTTCTCTCTGCTAAAATATACTGACATAATATATTACATTTTTATCATGTTAATACACTCGGTATAAATTATCACCCAAGTTGCGATTTCAATCTTCTTTTATTTTCATATTCTAGCTCCGATAAACAACAAAAAAAAAAAAAGGAAAATTGATTTATCTCGGGAACGGTATTATTGAAATCTCCGTCCTTAATTTCCTTAACCCGAATATTATATTATTTACACATGATTTGTGGAACGCAAAACGCCAAGTTCGAAACGTAAACAATAGTAAATCTAATTATTGCCTAATGATCCACGTACAAATATATGAGTATACAGTGACCATTATTATAATTCAAGTCAGCATTGTTATTAATATTTCATGAAAATCATTTCAAAAGGAATGTTTTGAATGTTAATTGTACACAACTTTTGAGAAACCCGTAGAATCGTAAATTTACGCCAAAACAACTTTTCCGGTATGTATACCGCAGCTGGTTTTGGATTCTAGGCGGCCGTGTCGTGCACAAGTACAATAGCTGAATAATATTCTTCACCTTCCTAGTTAACAACTAGTGAAATTATTCCTTTCTCAACACATAAATATGGAGAATTCTATTTTAAGATGTCAATTTGGTGAGCTACATTATAGCTACATATAATAACTTATAAGTTAATAAAAATAATATTATAAATATAATTTAAATCAAAATACTATTACGGTGTTCAAGCCTACAAAAACACAATAATATAATAAATTTTTACTATATAAAATAAAAATATATGTACCTATTGATAAAATGGATTTTATAAATATAATTTTAAAAAAAAAATTTTATTTTATTTTGTTTTGTTTGACTATTAATTAATTTTAATGGTTAGTATATGTTATTTTGATAATTTAAAAAAATGTACTATACTACAATTCAATAATTAAATAAAACAATAGCCATCAAGATAATATAGAAACATAAATAAAAAATTTTACTATCAATATTCCAAAAATCATTTTTATAATAACTAATTTTACACCGACGATTTAATACTAACTTGACAAGTATATTATTATATAACTTGTACATTATACTATATATTTATATATTTGAATACTAAAATTATTTTTATTAATTTTAATTCACATTCAAATGCCAGCAAGTATTTACTGTCTTTATTTACACAAAATTATTAAATGAACAATTGTTCATTGTTGTTAAATTGTAACGTTTATTTAAACATTATATGTTTGCATTTATTTTTGCCAAAACTTGTATACTTTAACTAATGTTTCTATAAGTCTTACAACTATGGTTAATTTAATAATTTTTGGAATAAATACTTACTACCAAATTGACTGTAATGGATTTAATAAACTAATAAATTACTCTATTAAATTGTTAATAGTTTTTATCCAATAATTTAAAATAACAATATTTTAAAATATTTTTTATGCGGTTTTTAATATGACATACTTTCGATAAATAAAATAACATGTATATTACTTTATAACTTATAAAGTATCTATTTTATATTTTGTATTTATAAGTCAACAGAAGTCTGAATTATTTATCGCCAAAAATAAACCAATACTAATAATAATAATAAATCTACGCGACGACATTAATAGCAATCATATAAAATCATTTTATTTGTAATATACAAAATATGTTTTTTTTTATAATTAAAATTATTTTGACAAACTTTGTCCCTTCCTCCAAAAAAAAAAAAAAAATTCTAAGTTAGGTTAAAATAGGTTATATCCGCCACTGCAAATTGATCAAGTTAAAATGTATAATACCCCTAAAATTAATCAATGTCCAACTAATTGGCCTCAACGAGACAGTCATTTACTGAATAGTGTCGTCGGTTCATAAATGTGTTAAAGTTATTACACCTGTTTTGGTTCTATATTAATGGAAATGTATTAATTTTCTAGAACTATCTATCTATTGGTAGTTGATATGGCTAAGAAATCATCCCCAAGGACATAACAATAATAAGAAGAAATATTTCATTGTATTTAAACTCATAAATTACAAAATTTCAGTTCAAGAACAATTAAATAGTTAAACAATGACTTGAGAAATAATTTAATTTGAAAGATTAAATATATTTAATATAATTAAATGAATGTTTTCATTCACATTAATATAATATTTATATTTTAGTTATGTATGATTAATTTAGGAATATTTAAATTGATTATATATAGTTAAATAGTTTATATTTTTAAATGAGGTTAAACACTATTATAATATTTTTAACTAAATATTAAAAATCTATAAAATCGCGTGCAGCAATCTTTTTTTACGAATTTATAATTTTAATATTATTAACATAAACATGGTAGTAGATATACATAGGACTGATCAGATTTGTTTTTTCAAACTACATAAAGAATATAATATTTTGCGTTGCTCTGAGTGAAGCAAAATTAGACAATAATATTTTATTTATTTTCTTACCCGAAGGTACTTATAATATTCAAATACCTGTTACCCGTCCAAAAATATTATCTACTCAAAACTCTCTAACGAGCGTAAAATGTTGATTTTTAAAGTATTAATCAGGTAGCTAAATAAACATTTTACAATTGTATTTATTTTATTGTAGGTATTCATAAATCTATAATTTAAATATAAAACAAATATTTGTATTTTTACATAAATCAGTGATAAAATATTATTTTAGTGATAAATTCTGAGAAATTTTACAGGTAAGTAGTATTGAAATATACACCTATCTGGTCATTAAGAATTATTTATTATTTTATTTCAATATAAAAATTAATTAAAATACCATGATGTAAAATTACAGAAAATATATTAAAAAATAATTATAATTAGGTAAGTACACTAAAATTGATCAAAGTTTTAAGTAATACTGTATATAAAAAATAAATAAATATTTAGATACCTAAATAGGTATATTAAAATTTCAACTAACAAAGAATAGCAAACATATAATAAAATAAGACGAATTATTGAAATCCTGTCCCAAAAATAATATAATTTATATTTTTATATATTCATAATTTTACTCAAAACTATAACTTTAAAAATAGTTGAAAAATTATTTTCAGAACTGCATGACCTATATCATATTATAACATAGCTCGTACTTGAAAATACAAATATGATGGGGACAAATTCATCAGTCAGATAACAATTAATATAATAATAGATAATACATCGATAGATTATACTTAAAAAGTTGTACCACATCGCACGATCAATCTTAATCAGAAAGTAACAATCGCCCGAGTTTGACAATATACACAACTTGAATAACCACAACCAAACATTAACATGCAAACTGCAATTCATTATGTTAATAAACGAAATGGAGGGTCGGGTAAATATTATATTATTAAAATATGTATAAAGTTGACCTACACACAAAAAAATATGAAAAAAAGAACAGAAAAATAATTTTACCTTCGCCCCCATTTTATAATATAATAATGGTACCGAAACATTTTCGTGCTTATTGTTATCGCGAACGATATCTGAACAACGTGAGGTTGACTTTTTTCCAACGCGTTTATAAAATTATTCTAAATTAATAATGGAAAAAAAGTGATAAAATACGTGAAGACTCCCATTTAGTTAGGTTAGGTAAAATTAAAAGTAAAATAAATATGATCGCGTTTTATGTTTTATATTTTTATATTTTAGTATACGTGTCCTAATGAGTAATTTTAGATGATCATCTTACCACGAGACTATGTTTTGTGTTGTATACATTTTGGTATTGAACAACTCTTAATATTTATACTTTTTCCATCAAACTGTATACGAGAATAAGAAATTAAAATTGAATATGAATCTATGAAATTGAATCCATCGAAAAACATAAAGTTTAAATATAAATTATAATTATTAAAAAATCACATATTTTATTTTTCAGAAACATATCTAAAAAAAATCAAATATTTTTACGTTTCTACCTATTTCAAAATAGATCAAAAATATCTTAATGCTCCTGCAATCGTAGATATTTATGTTTACATATTGATATGGTTATTATATTCTATAAATATAAAATGATGATAAAATAATACAAGTATTTAGGTATATAAGTTATGAATATATTCTAAAGTAGTTTTATGGAATATAACAGAGAAATAATTTGAATACCAAAAAAACGCATTATATCCATTAAATATCAATTCTACTAACTTTAATATTAAAAATATGTACATAAGACTATGGGTCTTAATAACTTATAATAAAGATAAACACATCACTTAAAATGTAAAACCTTATTTTTAATAGCTCTTAAATTAATATTTATATGATCAATTAAATTTAAAAAAAAAAATGGTAAAAGATGCAATACTGTTAAAAAGTCTCTTTAATATAATATTATTGCCTTATTATAACTCTAGTAATTGAAAAAAATTATTATAATATTGTTTGACATGATTAGAAATGCATAGAAAATGATACATGATTTAATTTATAATATGAAGAAATACGAAACACTTAGTAAAATTACACGAAAATAAAACTAGTTAAAATGTCTACATATTATTTCATATTTTATATTCCTTAAATATTAAATTAAATTGGTAATTTATAATATAATCAGAAATTATTATTATCATAAAATATTAAATTTATAAAATAAATTGTTAAATTATTAATAATACCTACCTAGTACCTTGTACTTAATATTGACGTTTATTATTCAATAGTTATTAAAACTAACATAATGGTATTTACATAAAATGGATCGATTGTGTGTATATATATATATAAAATAATGTATGTGCAGGATTAGTATAATACGTTTAATCTTGTAAAATTATCAAATGCAATATATGAAACGAAATGGTAACCTTTTCCAACCAAGAAAATCTAATAAATCTAAAATAATATATATTTGTTTATAATGAACTTGGGTATGAATTATAAAACAATGTCCCTATAAATATAAATAGTCACTCACACTAAAACAAATTTTTACTTTAATAATATATTATTTTTGTCATTAAATTATAGAAATTTAGGATTAAATGCACCTATAGTTACATCATAGTAATTAGTAATATCGATATTATTTGATATGCTGACAAACATTATCCAATCATAAATTATATTGGGAAAATATAAATTATATTATCATCATTTATAATATTAATGGATGCTATTATAACCTATATTATTATATTCTAAATTGTATGAAATGCCTCTAAAATACACTATATAGATATTACTCAACGATATAGTTTGATGAAGTGATATTCTGTTTTATGCGATAATGCGATTTAATATCCTATTGATTAAAACATAGTTTATTTGCAAATATTGTTTTGTATTTCATGAAATTCTTAAAATTAGGATAAAACTCAAAATGCTATACATTTATTTTCTAAATAATTGAGTATATATAATATAAACTATTTATTTAATAATAAGATTCTTAATTCATAATACTAAAAATATGGTAATTTCCGGTAATAAACTAACATAAAAATTTAATTAATTTAAATTATACTTGGGTCACAAAATAAAGTTAGTTAGTTTAACTAATTTTTATATTTTAATATAATTTTTTATAAAACATCTATTGTTACAAAATTACAATAATTGTTGTTAATTATTCATAGGAAAATATATTTCATCTGTTTTAAAATAAAATAAATTTAAATTCAATGTTAAATTTTTAATAAATAATATATTAAGATTTAATAATATTAAAGGGTCAAAGTGAATAAAAAAGCAAATGTTATTTGAGATTAAAATATATTAAATTACTTAAATAATATTATTTTTCAAAAATATAACATATATATATATATATAATAACAGTTCAATGTGTATCTTTTCGAATAAAAATATAACTGTAGTTAGTAAATTTGAAACTTCTTTATATTTGAAAAATGCATATTACTTTGGTGAATATGTTATATTACAGGAGTTTTATCATTTTAAATTTAATAGAGATAAGTTATTTAATTTATTCTAAAAACGATTATTATTAGAATTCTTTTATAATGGTAAAATAAACTACATTTTGTATTAAAACCTTTAAACTTTAATATTATAAAAAAAAAACTTCAAGAATATACGAGTAATATGCAAGAAATAAATAATAAATTTAATAAAAAATTAAATAGAACCACATTCTAATTAAAATAATTATATTTAATACCCACCAAAATATTATGTATTATTTAACTAATATAACTTTTGCAGTACAACACATATTTCTCAATATGCATAAACTAGAGTAATAAATAACTATTAATGATAATATATTATAATAAGATTTATACAAAGTATCCCAGATCCATTTACTAGTTACAAGATCCACGAAAAATTAAAAATTTTTAATGTGGTTTTTTTTTAATTATTAATTACACAATAGCCTATAATATTACTATTATTATTATATCTTTTTTTCTAAAAAAAGAATTCTCATAAATAAATTTAAAAATAAAACTTATATTTTTTTATGTGAAATTTAAAGATAGTAATTTTAAAGAGTATATTTATATGATAAAATTAATGTGTCGACCTTCTAATTTAATCAAGATTTTCAGTATTTATTTCATATATTGGAGAAATTAAATTTTTGCTGTTATTCTTTGTAATAATAATATATACTTTAATATTATAATGTGCAAAATATGTTACTCATTATTTACTTAAAATAATATTGATAATGTGAATTATATATTGCACAATATAATAGATTATAAAAAATGACGTCAAAATTAAATGATTTTATATTTCAATAAATGAAAAAAATTCTTAAAAATCATCACCTTGATTAAATTAGTAATTTGACTCATTAAAATTTTCATAAAAATATATCTTTAAACTGACTATCTTCAAATTTCACATCATTTAAAGGATAAACATTTATACAAAATTAGGTATCATAAATTTTGTATTTTTGTACTAAAAATATAATAAAACGTTTAAATAATAATTATAAAATACTGCATTTAAAAATTATTAATTTTTCAAGGAGATATAACAATTAACAAATAGATCTTATTATCTTACATATACATATTAATTACAAATAAATTTGGGTAGATAATTAAAACTAATCGTGTGAAAAAAAGTGGAAAAGACACATCAAAAATTTATGTGGAATGAAAGAAAAAATACATTTAAAAAAATAGTTTATCGAATTTCTGATCTATTTTATAAGCCAACTAAGCTATAGAAAGAAAAAAACACTACTTGCATTAAGTGTATATATGAATAATAAAAACCTTTTTTTTTTTGCCTTTTTGGGCAGGTAAATATTGATTTAAAAAAAATGAAAACATAAATAAATATATCAATATATCAACAAACAAAAGTATACTACACAACTTAAATGGTATATTGTTAACCAATTGTTGCTTTGAAATGCAAAATTATATAAATCATAATAAGAAAAGACACTTCTAGAATTCTAACTGCAATTATTTAGACAAATTTCTAGAATTCGAGGAATTGCTGTTAACATAGGTAGATACTATTATGTCTGCATATTTGACATACCTTTGTAAGTTATGGATCCATAACATTTTAAATTGTAACAATAATATATTGAATTCTACATAAATTATTATATAACAAACAATTTTTTTAAATAAAGTTTCTCCCTTTAATTATCATTAATTAACTTTTAACTACAGTAAAAATGCACATGATACGTATTTAAGAAATCGTAAATAACTATCTTATCCTGAAAATTTATATTTTATTATCGGAACACGAGCATTCACAAAATGTCAAAATGTATAATCTATTCTTTAAACGTTCCACCCTATGCCGTCAATATTATATCGATTTAAGATACAACACATTAAAATTCTGTCCAACTCCGATAGTTTTTTATAATATAAGTGTCTTAGACAAAAGACAAAAAGATACCATGACTATATATTAAACAAAAAATACGGTAATTTAAAATTATAATTATACAGTGACATAAACTCTATCGAAAAACATTAAACCTACAAAAGATAAGAATATCGTATATTAGTATGTACAATTTTTTTTTTCAATATAACAACGTTAAATAAATATAAATCCTAAAGTATAATATATTAATATATAAACTATAAATACGATAAAATATTAAAATTACATTATTTATCAGCTATTTTAAGAGGATAATTAAATTTATATATATATTTGTATATACCTAATATACATACTTATTTATTTGTATAGGCATCCACAGACTGCATAAACACAAAATTCATATAATACGCATAAATAATATTAAAGTCACATAAATTATATGTTCTTGAATGCCTGATTAAACGTAATTAATAATAGATATAATTTTCATATGTACATATCAAGAAAATCAGAAGTTGTAATATTACATTAACCAATAATTCCTCTCTTGCTACCCTTAAAATGATTGTTCCGTGTCTATTTTTAAATTAATAACAGAAAATGATCATAACATGGTCGAAAAAATTATCGATAAAATAAATCTTTTACAGAAATATGTGGTAATACTGTAATAGATTACCTAAATATATTTTATACCGATATATGTATAACAACACATATTATATAAAGCTTAATACATCGGCATATATAATTTAAAGTTTCCTCAGAATTTTGCTGAGAATACGAAAATTTACCAAACTTATCATTGCCAAATGTCATAAACACAATTATTACAAAGATAATAGAAAGTGGTAGGTATAATAACATCTAATGAAAATGATAGGAAAAGGATAGGGTGACCAGGAGATGAAACAGGCTAATACTATACTTGATCGGTTCTTACAGATTATTCGCCAAACGCAGATTTCATATTATTATACAAAATTATACAATTCCAATTTGTATATTTAGTACACAAAAAGACTTAATTACGATTATAAGGCAGTAATACAGTCGTAGAATATACCTCTGTATATTTACTTATCTACTGCTTAGACATAAATTACGGTTTAAAAAAAAGTTCATAACTATAATAATACGCATGTGTACCAAATGAAAAATAAAATTTTTTTTTTTTTTTAACGAACAAATAATTTAACAATCAAAAAATTAAGTAATATCTCCAGGAATTAATGGGGTATTGGAAATTGCATAAAAAATTAATTTTATTAATTACAAAATGTAAATATAAATTCGTTTATTGTATTATCGTGTAAGTTGAATTTATAGAATTTCTATAAGTATAGTTTAAATGAAATACCACGGTATACCAACTACCTAATACGGTACCTACCTACAAAAATAAATTAAAGATAAATATAAACAAATCACAAATAAAAAAAAACAATAAAAGAAAATGAAAAATAATAATAATAATAATAATAATAATAATAATAATACGGGTAAAAACGGTTGTGTTTAGCAGATTTGAAAAGCAAAAGGCAGGAAGTCGAGCGGCCTGGGTAATTGACGACGGCAACCCACAGGATAATTCATCATAAAACCCGGCGGGCCTGAGCAAGCCGCACCGCCGCCCGAACAAAACTTGTACGCGACGTCATCAGAGAGACATCAATCACCAAAAAACCTTTTGCCAAAAGCACTGTATTCACGCGCAACACGGGCAATGATCTATCATCAGCTTTATAGCGGTTTTCCCCGTGAATAACGCCTTCCCCGCTAAAAAAAAAAATACAAAACGTGCTTTTAGTATCAATTCTTGTTTCGATCAACTAGAATGTCTGAAACGTCTTAAATTAGTTAAAGTGTATGAGTATCGGAATATTATCCCTAAACTATTTCGAATAGATTCGTACAAAAAAAAAAAAAAAAAAAAAAAATTAAAAAATCGTTGAAAATATAAATATACGAATTATTATTATCAAATTATGTCAAACTACAAAACTCTGATGAAACGCAATTTAAGTATTTGTCAAATATTTACTCATCTCATCATATTATAGCACTAACTTCGTCAAAGTATGACAAAGACAAAAATTTTAAAAATATTAAAAAATTAATTTTAGCGGTTTATTACTCGTGTCTTAATACTAGATAACTGAATTGTCCTTCAAAAGTAATACAAAAATATAGATTGTTTTATGGTATTTAAAAAATTTCGTTTCATATTATGGAATCAACACATATTATTATAATTTTTTCATTTTTTGTTTCATATTTTTCATAAATAACGTATTAATTTCCCACGTTAGTAAAGGTTTTCCATTATAATATTACGACTACTTTTTTAATTATACCCTATCCCTACATATAATATAATGTTTATATTTTATATTTTTTTATATTTTGAATACCTAAAAAACCAAAGAACACAGTTTCGCCATAATTACCATGTCAAATAGTATAGAAATTATATTTAAATTTGTTTTAATTAAAAAAATGTATTAAAACAAATAGGTAAATGATAATATTTTAATAAAAATTATTAATTTTCATAAGATAATTAAAATGGATAATATAATAAGATTATAAGACAATCGGCCATCGGGTGAAAATTATCTAAACCAAAATTATTTGTTTATATGGCAAATTTTATTCCACCATATTTATTACAATTAATATAAAGTGTATAAACTTTTTAAAATTTTCCTAAAAATAGTTTATGTATTACATGACATTAAATAACTAATCTAGCCTAAATCGGTAAATTAAGATAGACTTTGTTTTTAAACCATCACGGTTTCATTGGTGTTTTATCGATGAAAATACTGTAAAATTCATCAAAAAATGATTTTTTTCTTCAAATTCTAGACCAATTTGTACGAGTATAAACATTTTCTAGAAATGATCAAAAATCAAAAACATTTGATGATGATGACTATTTAAAAAACTGAATAATTTCGTGACAGTTTACCAAATAATGTGGTAAAAGTTGAATCTAGTTTTTACACATCGTATCAACGTGTAACATATTACATATATATATATATATACCTTTAGGCTATATATATATATATATATATGCTTAACAATTCTTACCTAAATAATTTATAAATCAGAATTGCAAATTCAGACGCACCAAACTTGAGTTTCATATTATTATTCACAGTAATAACATGGTGTTGTTACCTACTGCATTTTATTAAAAGTAAAATAATTTGATAACACAAAGAAATCCTATATGATATTATTATTTTTCAGTTCGTTATGATCTACCATGATTATTTTATATGAGTACAATTTTAATGTGATAATGTATGACATGATTGGACAACGTATTAACGTAAAATTTTGCAACGATACCTTAATTTTGTACCTACCTGTCACGTATTCGATCATCGAAAAAAATGAAAAAGTTAAAAAAATATATAATATATAAATAAAATTATATTTATAGATGCGAAAATAGCCATTACAAAATTTCGTTGGCCAAATAACAATAATTCTCTCATTGTTGTTTAAAATCAAAAAGATATAAATTCTTTCTCATGAATTTATAACAGATTATTCGTATGTATGGTGGTCGTTTTATTATAATATTCCAGGTCTAATTAAAATAGAGTCGGGTCGGGACGAGGCCAGATGTGGTAAAACCGAGGGTGTACGATAAATCGCGACGGTCCCCCACAACCTCTACACTTTCTATTCCACTTGTATAATATTTGTTTGGCAATATTTTAAATCCCTTGACAATTATCCACACGAGCCGTTACTATTTCTACTTTCACTTGTTCAAATATAATATCGACCGCATAGAACAATCGAACCCAAATGATAACAAATTATTATTTTAATTATTAATATCGTAATACTTCTAAACAGAAACAATTATTAACTAACAATAACTCTTATTTTATGATTTTTTTGTTTAGGTTTATGTAATATTTAAAAAAAATATTTTTAGTGTTAATTTATCCATTACAATAATATTATAATAATTTAGAAACTAATATATTATATAGAATCTATTAGATAATATTTAAGTATTTATTTTTATCAGCTTTAAAAACTAATTCTAATTCGTCAGTAAAAATGATCAAATTAATAATATTATTATTTTTAATTTTAAAAACGATTATAATTTATTTATTTATTTGAACATACTAGAAAGTATAATCACGTTGAATCCAGAAATATAAAAATATTATATTCCATTTAGATATTATAATATGTAGGTAATATAATTTATTATATGTATAATTGTAGATTATAATTAAAAAGCTTACAAAAATTACAACATTCTAATATTAATTTAATTTTGTACGATAAAAAAAAGTAAAAATATATTTTATAATAATCTAGTGCATAATTATTATTTCGTTTGATAATAATGAGACACAGACACTATAAATATATTGATGGAGTGAAACATTTAACTTGACAATTTACATCGTCGCATTTTTCTCTTTCACACAAATTGACAAATAGAAATACATGTTCACATTTTTTTTATGCATAAACCATTTTTTTTTTTTAGAGAAAACCTTTCGCATGGTCAATTCATAGTCATAAATTGTTCAACTGACACTCTTCCCCCTCACGTACAAATGGGCTACCCTATAACAAAACTGGCTTTTTACGAACCTGCACCTTTTCCAATGTTTTTTTATTACTTTTTTTATATACATAAAAACTTCCACTTGTGAACAAAAACAACATTTATTATAATTTTTAATGCGCACACTTTTTGGAAATTGAAAAAGTTTCAATAAATGCTGGTAGCATCGAAGGACGATGTTTGCGGGGACATCATAATCCGATCCCCTCTATTATACATTCATACAAATAAATCTGTTAGGTATATAATATTATGATAAATCAAAATCATAATGCATTTTTATTTTTCGCAAGACAATTGTAAAAAAGTGTAGTTTTATTTGGCAGACGCCCAATGTACCATATACCTACTATTTATTTTAAGATATATTTAAAGTTTTAAATCTTTAAAAAAACGTTTGATACGATAATAATTTATCCGTCCCTTTGCTAATTTTTTTTTTAACGTTCATTTTATAATACGACTTATGACCTACAATTTGACATGTCATATACATATACGTAAAAATGACCTATTTATCGGACGTGAGACGTATATTGAAACAACTTAATGTAGGTTATCTCGCGGCTCGTACACCATTGTTGCTTCTGTATAATATAAATACCTATAAAGTTCGTAAACGATAAAACAGGTCCGCAGTAGTGAGGTGTGTACGGTGACCACATGAACCCTTCAACAAGTAGACATAAATATATATATATATATATAATATAAATATGGCATTCGAAGAGAAGGGGGTATTGATTTTACCACTACAACTTGACCCCCTTCGAACTTCAATGCGCTTTTATCAAATACGACTCTGTATTTCAAGAATACGCACGATGTAACTTTGACGACTTCAAGGGTTAAACAAGTGGTTATATATACACCTATATAAATGTTTTTTTATTATTATTTGAAAGGGGGTGAGAGAGAAAGTGAAAGAGGGAATAAAACTCACAAATATTAACATAGGTAAGTTTAGTAAGTTTTATAGAATTGTATTTTCACATTAACGTACAACCTGATGATATTAACTTCTTGTGATAAAAACGATAATAATCGTAGTGTAGGTACTTTTTTTAATGTTATGCATAATATCTAATTCATTATTATATTATTTAATATATTAAAATAATAGGTATATTCCGATTGTCCTACATGTGTATTATTTTCTCTACGTGGTATTACTTGTACCGAAACCTCATAACGCTTACCGAATATCGTATCTACATAGAATTAACCCACCCCTTTGTCTATTTAATTAAATTTATATATCAAAAGATATATTATATTCAGTATATTGATAGCTATATTAAACATAAAACAAGAATAACAACGTTGCTATATAGTCTTTGTTTAAATATCATATTTTTGTATGAATAATTATTTTCATGTAGGTACGTACCTACATTATGTCGTTCCCTACAAATTGTACTTATCCACCGTAATATAATTATTTATTAAAAATAAAACTTAAACGTGGTTCCATAAATTTTGTTACAAAACCTGACGTTACACTTTAATTAAATTCGTATCATTAACTATAGGAACTTTTTTTTTACATTATAGATAATTATAATAATATATATTATATACACTTTTAACGTAAGCAATTAATTATATTATATATTTAGTTTTTTTTTGTCATTCAATAAAATATATTACATAGACTACAGACTTTTTGTATTAATCGCTTATACACATTCGTGTTTTATAAAACTTAATTTTAAAGAATTTTATTTTTAAATCGTGAAACATGATCAAAGGTTTTTTAAAATTGTATAATCTATGGATATACACATTTTACACAAAAGAAAACGATCAATAAATTATTTCAATAGAATATTGGCTTAATCCACGAGTATAACATTATTTACTAAATACTAAATAATAAAATAATATAATTTTACCAGCAGTTTACATATAGTCATAGTCGTCTAACTTTACAGTATTTCTGTATCTCTGTATCTCTATATATGCATAGATTAATATCTTGGATTCTTAGACTTAATTTTATGTTCAAAATCACTCATTAACTTTTTGACACAACTAATGCATGAATCAATGAACCAATGCACCACTAAACATTTAAATTGCAATGAAGGATTTAAGTTCATCCAACGGTGAAATAATTTAGCATTCAAACTGTTCAATAGGAAATAAATCGGAGTGACAAGTTGAAAGAGAAATATACAAATAATAAAATTTTCAAAATATAGTATTGTAAAATATGAATAAGTTGTTACTTTATACTTTTAAAAAGTTTAGAATTATACTGTCTTAAAGTTTTTGTAGCTATATAATATAGTTGGAACGAAGATAAAATCGAAATATTTTTATTTATATATATATATATATACTTATATACGTTTTATACGTATAAGAAATAGTCCAGAACTTATTTTTTTAAGTTTTTACTTACATATATACCTAATTGAATTCATATTTTACCATAGTATTTCGCTATCGAAAATAATATTTGATAATTAATTATCATTAATTATTTAATTATAAATATTTCATATTATTAACGTAGTAGTATCGTCAGATGTCAACAACAAGAATACAGCACGTGATTTAAGTGACTAAATATTATTGTTTACAAACCGATTTGTTTACATGTGGCAGGCTATAAGTAAGTTAGGACAAAACTTTGTTTTTAAGCACCTGACGTAGTACCCAAAATTTAAACTTTCATGTTAGTTGAATATATCTAAACTATTTGATTCCTTCTATAATACATAATGCCTAATTTGATAGGTGACCATACAATAAATTTAATTTATTGTTAATTATTAAATATTAAATATTTAATTTAAAAGTTTAATATTGATCTCCAGTTAAAATTATCTCCGGTAACATTTTCCTATGACATTAAATTGTTATTAATCGACACAATGTATCATATTTAAATATATAAAATAATATTGTTATTCTAACATTAACAACTAGGGTGGCCAGAAGGGTTTAGTCACTAATGTGAATTTTAGTTTTCATCCCAGAAATATTTTTTTCTTTTACTTCTTATTATAAATTTTACATTAAATATAGAAGGATAAAGCTTGTCTTCTAGAGGGTTTCTTTAAAAAAAAAAAATTTCATCAATATATACAATTATAGTAAATTATAATATTTTTACTGTAAATGTATATTATATTTATAATCTTACAATATATATACTATATACTATAATATTATATTTAAATATATAAATTTTAATAATATGAATTATGATTTATTTAATATCTAGTAAAAATTTATTTTCTTAATATACTTGAAATATTAATTAAACATATTTTACTGAATAGGTATCAAATTTAAATTTGAATTTTTGACGTGTAACCATCATTTCAAGTATAGATACCTATAAAATAATTAGTTAAAAAGATTTCCGACTAATTCTCATTGCATCATGCTACTTATTCAAAAACTTACAAATTTAATAAAAACGTAGCTTGTGGGTAACTTATGGCTAATGTTAATATTAACAACGAGTTAGTCGTTATTTTTAATACAACCATTAAAATATTATATTTAGTTTTTCTTAGCATCAATTGTATTAATAAATAGTTTGTCTAATATAATTCGGCGTTATTTAACTTGAAAAAAATTCAATGATATATGCAATTAAAATTAAATTAAATACAATTTTAATATTATATCATTACGTGTACATTACCAGTAATGTAATATTGACCAGGTCCTGATTGGCCCAACGAGAAAATCTCGGTGGGCCGGTAAAACAGGAAAATAATTGAAAATTAAAATATTTATATTATACCTATACGTCTATTGTATTTCAAAGTATACTAGAAATTTTTTCATAATTTAGGTATGTTTAATAGATAAAATTAAAAAAGTATGGACCGATAAAATCAGTATCCAATTAGACATTATTTAATATCGAATTTGAATATAAAATATAGAAATTGTCCATTTCCGACATCTACCAAATGCCAATAACTATAAGGTTCTAATTTTTATTATTATTATTGTGTTATACATTAAAATTAGAATTGTGAAAATGTTTTTATTATTTTATTGGCTATTATTATTAAATGAAATTAAAAAAGTGTGTTATTGTTTTAAAATATGGCAAAAAAACATAAACGGCAATAATTTATTTTATTATTGTTATTTTACCACTGCCGTTCCCATCTCTAAATAAACGAATTTCTGACTAAGAATGTTTGCTTTGTGTACGTTATTATATATTCATGAAAATATAGCGTTATGAACACTCGCCTCCTGAGCTTTTTACTGCACCGGTCGGTTGATGTTGTTAGTATGCGTCAGGTGCACGGGCGTACCGATATATTTATATTATTACTTGTTATTTATTAATACTTTTTAATGAAAAATGTGGAAGCATAGCAAAATTGTTTATTTTGGAGAAAAATCAACGCATATTTCCGGTGAATTAGTATTCTCATTCATATTAATTATTAATAAATGTTAATTAATTTTTTCTTGTTTCTATTTTTCTATAATATTAAACTATTATCAGAGTTTTTCGATTAGATATTACTTTAAAAGCTCCTTTATATACCATTCGTTTACCTTAAAATATTTTGGCGAAAAATTCTGAGAAAAACTTAACAACATACATCTTTTTAAAAATACATAATTATATAAGTCGATTATCACAACTAAATTAGCATTCGACAAACTGAGATACTCGTATATCGTATATTATAATGTTATACATTCGAGAATAAATTCGCTCATAACTACCTAATTAAATTACAATTTTTTATGAACTGGAAATGAAATACATTTGTCATTTTGATAGATATTTTAAAGAAATAAATTGCCGCATGAGTTTTGCAATTTTGGGAAATCAGCATTTACGCGTTGTAGGAATAATCGTTTCAGTTAAAATGATGACTCTTAAATTTTTGACAGATAAATCCGAAATGTATTGTATTATTAATTATTATTATTATTTCAAAATTGTGTACAATTAGTTTAATGTATAGTTTCAACAATTATAGTACAGGTAGAACCATTAATACCTTTGGATTTCTCTGTAATTTAATAGTTTTCATCGTAACTTGGATGTTTTCAAGAACATGCCAACTATACAAAATACAATATAAACATATTTACAATTAATTAATTTTTGTATTTGATTATTGTAATTTTCCTCCCTTGGTATTTATAATTTGGCAAAATATACAAATTTTAATACCTACCTAAAAATTAAAATCTGGACAAATTTAAAATTATAATTTTATGAAAAGATATTAAAGAATCAAACTGTTAACTTCTTATACAAATAATTCTTATTTCTTGGTTTTCTTTTTCGATATGTTATTATGAGGAAATGATTAATGTTTTTTTAAGTATTATTAAGTTTGTTTAATATTGCGCGTTAGTAATAAGATGAAGATAATATAATTGTGTTTTTTTTTTTAATATGTAAACTATAATAAAAATATATAAAGATTTATTAGAAATAAATCATTCCTCAAATATTAAAAAGTTAAAAATAAATAAATAAATAATTTAATAATGAAAATATGGTAAATCAATCATGTCATTTTTCCCCTTTTCATTTTTTGTTGTTGTTGTGTTATTGTGTATTATTTTATGCGAACCTTTAGATAGGTACATTTATTTAATTAATTTTGAAATGACATGTTTCCTAATATACATTTTTTTGATATAAAAAGGTATGGAAAATAAAAATTATATTTGATACAATATAATTTGTTACTATTGTGAACATAATAAAATATTACTGATATTCAAATTGAATTCCTAAATATTTCTTAGTTTGATATATAGCTGGCATTTTTTAAATGAAGATTGAGACAAAATATTTTAAACATAAACTCAAAAAACAATTCAAAATATTATTATATTTAATATTATAATATAATGCTTTCTAATTTTTCTACTTTTTATATCAGCCGATTAATTAAGTTTATTAAAGAACCTTAATTTGTATTGCACTATATAAATATGTTATAACGATATTAAATTATATACAAGATAAGTTTTGACAATAAAAAACGGACATTTCGTTACTCTGAATTTGAATAAATATCGATCGTTTTCTTTTAATATAACTATTTTTAGATTAGATGATTCGATGTTATACTCATAACAACACAAATATTCGGTATTGAATCGAATTTTGTTTTCAAAATTGACATTAAATTCATGTTATAAAATTATCTCACCGAATCTATGGTTCAGACCGTGAAAATCTACGGTTATCAAATTAGTTTTAAAATTAATTATTAACATTTATCATTATTACAAGCCTATCGAATATCAATTCTATTAAACATATAAATATTTTTAATTTAATAGATAACTATTAAACATAAATATTACTAAATATTAGTCGTAATATTACTAATACTAAAATAATGAATGATTATATAATAGAATAAGTTAACGGCTGTCAACGGATGAATGATGTTATGCCTCGTAATTATATGTAGCTGTTGACTGAAATATAAACAAAATAATATATATATTGTTTTACAACTCTATTTAGAAAACAATCGAAATTTTCACCGCGCTCATAGATTTTAACGTGTTTATTGAAACTATACTCAAGCGAATTAAATAAGTGAAGAAACGTACATTAAAATGGGAAACAAATTACGTTGTTTTGGCTCAAAACCCGTCGATTTGGATTTTAAAATAAGTGTCCGGATAAATAAAAAAAAAAACAACAAAAAACGAGACATTTTTAAGCGTATATGCAATTGGGGAAAATCTAAATCCGCAGAGGAAGACAAAACATTAAAATCAGAATACTGTCTTTCCACGGGCTCAGAGTTATTGGTTTTAGAATCGGATGCGGATACCTTGACTTGCGGCACCGAAAATTATCTTACGGCGAGATCAGCAAAATTCGTGTCTATCGCTTTGAGGAGAAACAGTGAACGTGCGGGTATTGGCGAACGTTGATCAAATCAGTCCGGCTGTTAAAGACGCAGCAGTCTAAATCTCAGTCATTAAATCGCCAGTGTTTATAATCAATGAGTACGGAATGAAGAAAAACATAAAAATTTCTTATTTATGGACTAACAATCAAGTTACACAAAATTCTGATACACCAACGTATCTGTGTCAGATTAAGTGCATCGACGCATACGTTACGTTGTTAATTAAAAAAATTTTAATTTAAAATATTTCTAATCGTTAATATTATTATTAATCGTTATTTTGTTTTCTTTTTTAGCTACGGCAGAGGGAAGACAAAGTGAAAAATTCCAAACGCGATGCGGCCGCGGATCTTATTGGCCAATTGGACATTTGAATCAGTCATCGTCGTATAATCAACCCCTAAATTATACCCGTTCACCAATTTCCTGATAATCATTTTGCGGAATATTGTAAATTGTTTTGGTCGTATGTATTATATATTATTATATAATATTACAATGAAAACGAAACAGTTTACATTATTTTCATTATTAATGATTTTAGAATTTATATTTAAAGAAAAAATTTGATCATTTACAAAAAAAACTTTTGTCGTTAAAAATGTGTACAATTGATTTTCTATTCGCTATTCTTTGTATTACATTAATATACTTTGTATTATAACAACAAAAATATACTTATAGAAACGTTTATCTGAACGATTGTTTTCGTGTTAGGTTAATCACACAGACAACATCTACATTCTATCAACTCGGTAAGTTGTAATAGAATGTGAATGTTACCGCCCGATTTGATGAGGTGGTCTATAACATAATGTACGATTACATAAAATTATTATAGTAAAAGTTAAAGTACATATAATTGTTACAGTGATTCGATGATGTTTATTTTTAAGGGTATCAATTTAAATTTATTAGATATTTAATAGTTTAAAATATAAAATATAAAAATTATAATATTGTATCTATATAGTGTGCTTATTATAATTTCATATCCGACTGCAATTACTGAATTATTCGATTATGTATACGTTTTGTCAAAATATTTATAAAACTGATTTATATAATATTGAAAGGTATCTATATATTTTAATAAAATCATATTTCATTGCGAAAACTTGTTAAAATATTAAAATGGTTACGGATGTACAATTTACCTACTCTAAACACAACTGAGCAATTAAATAAAATAACTTGTGTTTTATTTTGTTCAGATTTGTTTTGTTTTAAAACGATAATTTCAAAGTGTGACCCAATTTGCTGTAATTTGAACTCACAGTAATCGAATAGCATTGTTCTTACTCAGGATAGTAGCAGTAATGGATGAAATTCACTTATGTGTACACCCTAAGGCGCAACAATAACGTCTCGAAGAACAATATATTATAATATTTATAAATTATGAATTAATTAATTAAAAATAAATAGATTAATTAATAAAAATATTAACTAAGAATATAGTTAAGTATTAATAATGTTGTTACAAAACAAATGTATTGTTTTAATATGAAATGCACATGAAATATAACATTTTTATCATGAAAAAAAATAAGCATAATTATTGTATTATATTTTATTAAGTTTCTTAGAAAGTTTATAACTCGTAGATAAATAGAGTAAAATACAATTTCAAAATAAAAGAATTATATAAAATATTATGTAGTTTACAAATTTCTATCAAAAAGTATTTACATACAACTAGAAAATTATTAACATAAATTATTAATAACTTATTAATGACCACGATAATAACGTGAATTAAATATTATACTATTTACTACCTATATTAGTTGAAATAATAATAATTAATATTACAAATCGCCTAACAATAATTATGAATGCTTGTATAATTTTCTAGATTCTGAGTAAAGCAAAGAATGTATTGGTTATATACAATGATGCGTTTTTTATGTTTGTAGACACTTTTTAGGGTAGAAAAAATGGTCCGATTAATACAAAATAGAGTATGCTTTCGGTAAAAAATTTTGTCTAGTTGGAATTTCTTAAAAGTTTTTCTTTATTCGAAGAGGAACTTGAAAAGTTTTTTAGTATTAAAATTGGTATTTTACATATGAGAAAAAAATTTGTAACTGCTACATTAATTATATAGAACTTTTAATATGTCCAAAAATGTAATTATTATCTTAATAATGTTTAAATATAATTAGTAGTTTTGGGTTTTAAGGTTTGAATATTTAATAGAAACAAAACCCTATATAACTTCTATTTTTAAAAAAAATCGTAAATGGACCGTCCCAATTGTTTTGAATCAATATTTTAAATTGGAATTTGAGTGAAATTGAAAAAATAAGATATTTTAATATACCTAGTAATTTTTATATTGTAAGTTATATAGTATAAACATTTTGATTTTAAATACACAAAGCTGAAAATTTGATGTGTTTTGTGACATACTTGTGAAAATGTAGGTATATAAAAATTTCTAAAATCTAAAGGTTGATTTTTTTTACGGACTTTCAAATATTTAGATTTCACATTGATGTTTGATTCTAGTGATTTTAAACTGAAAATTATATGTAATAATAATGGTCCGATTACCAAAAGTAGATTTATAACATTAACCTATAACATAATCAATAACTTTTCACCACTAATTTCTTCGAGGACCGAAGGGGCGAAGGAGGTATGCCCAGAATCGATTTCCCAGTATTTTTTAATTTACAATTTATTGCCACTACAGGGACACAATAATTAAACGGGATATAATGCAATAATAAATTTTAATATTAATAAATTATCACCGAGAATCAAAAATAAAACTTAAATATACGAATATTTTTTTGATCAGATCAGCCACTCGTTATTATAATGACACAGTCAATAAAAATAAAATAATAAACAACATAACAATACATTTACCCAAAGTCGATACCGCATAAGAGGAAATTTACAATCATTTTTAGGGAGCTAATATTATATATGTATTTAAATACTACATGTATATATTTATAAATTTTTTATAAACTACTTGTTTAGGCATTAAATAAATAAATTTATACCATGACATCCAGTACGAATACAGTAATATTTATTATTAATCAAAATATCATACTCATCACTTATGAGTCATAATTTTTGTTTCATCATATTTTAAATTACAAAAATAATAATAAAAAAATTATATCAAGCATCTATTTTGATTTGCAAATAATAGGTAATTCATTTATTTGTTCAAGCATTTCTCAATAACTATTATTTAAAGATCATCAAACATCCACGATCGTGTACCATAGGAGTTCTTGGTCATATATTAATCCTGGCATTGTAGAAAAGCTACTTTTAAATATTTCTTATGGAATGAGATATGACATCATAAATTTTTAACAAATTCAAAATTTAATCATTTTGCATAGGATGTATAATACATTTAATACTCCTCTACTTCAGGAAGGCAAGATTTCTTAAAATTAACGTTTGAGGGGGCTAAGTGCCCTTAAACCCACCCCACTCCCGAAATCTGCCTATGGTCGACACTCGCTATGGGATAAGTAAAACATCAAATAATATATTGTACAGGTACATTTCACTTACCTCATCAAATATGAAATTGTCAATTTCTTCGAGTGGCATGCCATACAGCTCACTGGGAAACGGCTCAAATTTACTAGGTAACACAGATCCGTCGAGCACGCTCACTTTGTTTCGAGTCTGATAACCGTATCCAACAGACGTCGATACGTGCTGTCTCGTTTCCAACGAATCTTTGGTCAACGGTCGAACTTGTACCTTAGGTTCCGTCGGACTGGGTGAAAGTGGCTGCTGGCGACGGCTTGCCAATATCGTGTTGGGTAAACGGATCGGCAACATGATTGAAAAATGATGTATTTCACGGGATCACCTTGTGCTACGAGGTTAAATTACCTGAAAAAATATTTTCAATGTTATAAATTATTTTGTATTTAAATAAAATTGAATGCTTACAATATCTTTATGGTTATATTTCTTATTTGACTATTATATATTAGACAATTCATTATTAATAATTCAATAATGTGAATACTAAAAATATATTAAATATTTAACATGTATATCGACGTGAAATCAAAGTTTTTTTTTTTAAGTAAACAAATATTTAGTATT
Organism: Eriosoma lanigerum; assembly: GCA_013282895.1. Lineage (NCBI taxonomy): Eukaryota > Metazoa > Arthropoda > Insecta > Hemiptera > Aphididae > Eriosoma > Eriosoma lanigerum. The sequence continues at coordinate 39,138,349 of CM023358.1, forward strand.
TAAATAAGTAATACTATTGATACCAAGTGATGTTATGACAGTACCTATACCTACACAAATGTATTTAAGTATAAACTCAATTTGTTTAATTTTTATTTTAATTTGAAAATTTACCACATTATCTAAAAACAATTATAATCTAAAAATAAGTTCGCTAACAAAAATCAATATTATAATGTATTTTTTAAATAACTAATAATTTATATTGTAGTTGCAAAACAACAACAAACAAAAACAAATTATTTTTTTATCAAATACATACTTATTAAAAACATTTTTTTAGAAAAATACATTTATCAAATTAATAGTTAATTTATTAAGTTTAATCATTCTATCATATATGATTTAATATTTTTTTCATAAGATATATTCATATTTAATAATTAATACATTTCATTATATTTATAAAAAATGACTACAAAATTGATAATTCATACTACATAGTTGTTTAAAGTTATATTATATTTTATAATATAATATGTTATACTATATTTTAATTTTTTTAAAAAAAAAGTCTACAGATAAAATTATTATGTTTATTTTAAATGAAAAAATATTATCCATATTATAATATTATAATTTATATAAGTCAAGAGAAAAAAACATGAAATACAAATATCCTAATAACCTGTTTAAGTAATTTATATAAAAATAAAACATACAATATAATAATATTATTATGTTTAAGTATTTTGTTAAAAGTATTGTAATTGATAAAATTATAAGATATCGTGCCCATATAAAATACATAAAATGTAGGTACGAAGGTACAATATAAAACAATAAACATTAATATTTTATACGTTTTATATTGTATACAATTGTTAGTTTTATAATTAATTGTTACTATTAATAGTTTTAAAATAGTTTGGAATATTTAAAATGTCGTTAAAAAGATATTAACATTAAACATTTTGTTTTTAATCATATTTATATTGATAAATGATAATTAATCACTGGGTAAAGGATATGAACTATTTATCAATTATTTATATTTTAAGTTACTAACTAATATTGGAAAAGCTTTAATGATATACAAAATTTAATTTAGTTTGAATTTAATAAAACTGAAAAATAAAAAAATATAAATTTGTAATACACTTTTTTTCTTGGTAAATGTGTAACGAATAAACCTTTAAAACGTATATTTATATTAACAATCATATAAGGCCATAGGACATGCATTTTTGAATAATTCAATTTCAATCAATTGTAATACGAAGAAAATATTTTTGGGTACATTTTCAAAACTAAGAAAGAAATATATCATAAAGTATTACACCTAATCATAGCATTAAGGTTAATTTTTATAGACAAAAAATATTATTCAATATTCAAATTATTAATTTGTACTCGTAATCGAATTCTAATCGAATCATTGAATCATCATCAATCATCAATGATATTTAATTTGCTTTATATTTATTTAACTTAAAAAGTACAAATTAAACTAATATATATTAATGCTAAACATGAATTGTCTAGTTTAAACAATAAATTATAGCATATTTTAATGTTTTATTTATAAGTAAATTTACACATGGTATAATGTGGATAATATAATAAAAATATTCCGTTATTTGACAAAAAAAATCTACATAAAAAATACATTTACGATCTACAGCCCTACATGCACATTATGTCAATAGTTCAAACAAAATTATTCACGAGTGTTAACAAACGTTAAACTCGTTGATCAATGTGTTTGCAGTTTTGTTTTATCATTAGCTATAAAAAAATTATAAAAATGGAGAAAGTGAATAAACGTGATAAGAATAAGTTAAAGTTGCTTTTCATATGTTATAATATATTTCATACTTGACATAAACATGAAAATAAAAATGAATATTGATTTTTTCAGAATTTAAATAAGTAGACACTTGAACATGCTTATGTGCATATAAGATTTAAATTTTGAATCACGCCGGATTTTAATAAATTTAATAAAATAAATGTATACAGAAGAAGAATCTTATATAATGATATTATTAATATTATAATTATTATTTTTAAATTGCATAACATCGCTGTTAAACATATGTTGGTATTGTACGTACAAGAATTTAAAATTATAGTGTCGTTTAATTTATACTTATAACTTTAAACTTAATAGATACAACTACACAAGAGATGTCACGAGAGTATCATTACACTTCCCAGAAATTTGAGAACAGTACATATTTTGAAACAAATTTTTAACAAAATGATATAATATTTAAATAGATATGTTATTATTATTTATTTTTTTGTCAATCGATAAAATATAGTTCCAATATTAAATATCACAGTTTTTATAATACTTTGAAAAAAATTATTTTTTTGCTCGTCACTACTAACTTCTCTAAAATGTTTAATAACGCCACTATCTATAAATGTTTATATTACCTACTCAATTCGATATATTGATTACTTTAAAGAGGGAGAAATCCAGGTACATACTTACACATAATATAATTATACTCTATAGTATAAGAACAACTGAATAAGATAATTATACTAATATACAACGATAAATCGCATGAGAAAAACACAATTCTAAATGCATTTCTATATTAACTTCATGAAGTTATACATTTCGAAGAATTTAATTCTATAATTTTTTAGTTTAAAAAGTTATGTAATAAAACAAATGGTAATAAAGTAATACTTTTACATGATGTGATAGTAGAAATAATGTCTAAATTTCTGTCATGAAATGATAAAATATAGTCTAACATTATTTTATGTTTACTTAAAATTACTAATTACAAAAAAAAAAAATATAGATCTTAAAAAACTAATAGGTTTCTAGATTAAATCAATCTATAAACTTTTTATATTTCCTATATTTTGATGTTGTTTGTATTATCGTCCATTAAATATAGGTACCTACTTATTGCAACTTAATTAACATGTTAATTTAAATATAAGTAGTTTTAATATAGAAATAGAAGTAAAAGTGAATTTTAAATTTTCAAGAAATGTTGATTAAAACTGTATTGGATCTAATAAAAGACTCTTTGTACCTAACATTAGCGTATGATACTACACATTTTTATACAGCCATTTCCTATTAAATAGGAAATTAAAATGTTTAGAAGTATATTTTATTATAGTGTCAACTTTCTAAAAAAATTATTTTATCTCGTGATAATATTAGAAAACTTATATCATACATACTCCTATAATTTCTGTAACGAAGCACTAAAAGATATATTTGAATGGTTTACAGTAAATTTCCGTTAGTTTTATAGAAACTACGTGGAAAATGTTCTTTTTGAAGTACCATGCGTTTTCAATTCTAATCTAAAAAAAAACATTTAAGTTACTTTATGATTATGGTCACAAGAAAAAAATTCCAGAAAAGGGATGTATAATAAATATAATATGTATATTGTGTAATGTATATATAATAAATGATATAAAAACTTGGTTCGCTCATAATAAAAATATAATAATCATTATATTATAAAATTTTTATTTTTACTAACCGTTTTTATTGCAAATTCTATATTTAATTTGTTTAATAAGACTAGAAACTAAACAATAAAATCTTATACCTTATTTAGGACAATAAGATATTCCATATAAGATGGTTGGTAATAACTAATAAGGTATTGAGCTCCCCTCGAAATTGATTAACTTTTATGAGTAAAATATAAAACTATCTCCTTAAAAAAGTAAAAGACATTAAACTGTTTTGTGTAATATGATATACAACTTAAATCCTTATTAAAATCCTAGCTACAACGATACTGTCAGTCTCGAGACAACATACAAAATATAAAAAATGATAAACACTCGTCTCGCTTTATTTACGATGTAGTTTATACGCAAACTATTTTTTTTTCTATTGCGATATATATATTATTTAAAATTCTAAAGCTGTGGTAAGTCATATTGTTTATAAAAAAAGTGTAATATATATGTAAATATTCGATAATAATTTATAAGTATACTATATAATTCAAACAAAATATAGTTCACAAGCATATTTAGTTAAAAATATTTAACAGTTATATCACGTAAATAAATAGATATTATAATAATTTAAGGAGTCTCCAAAAATCGAAACGTATAATTTATGTTTGACGCAAAATAACAATTAATAATAAACAGGGTGGATGATTATTGTAACGATGTTTAAGTAGTAGTAATATTATACTTAATATGTGTTTACTCATACGTTTAGGCGAAGAAGTTTATGCTTAGAAGGTTAAAACACTATTAAATTAGCATCTTTAAAAATGTATTGATTTATTTAATACATATATATTATGTTTTTGAAATGAAAATAATCATTGAATTGCAGTGCTAAAAGTGTTTGGAGTGGCAAAAAAAAGTTAGAGGACCCAAAGAAAAAACGTCCACATTCTTTTTTCCTTATTATGGCATATGAGGACTATACTTCTCACAAAGTAGATGTACGGTAAGATGTGTAAAAAATTAGTTGAGGTACTCATGTGCCCTTGCGTCCTTCCAAATTCTAACACTGTTGAATCGTTGTCTCAAATGTTTAATTCAATAACTTAACCTATGCTAATTCTTTTTACACCACCGTATCATATTACATATACGATTCAATACGATTAAAGACCGTTCAAAGACATCATCATCGTCGTGTTCAATTTAATTTTACGCTAAAATGTGCGGCTTTGAAACTGAGGTGCGCCGTTCTGTTTTTAGAACACCATTTTAGCCCAAGTTTCTTTCTAAAATTACAACCTGAGCGCCCGTGTTTTTTGTCCGTCAAAATTATACCAAGTGAGAGTAATAATTATTAAATATCCAACCTTTTTTGTCTGTTTGACGAACAACGCTATTCTCCCGCAGCCATCGTCGCGACCGTCGTCAACGGCGATGACCGATAATGTTTTTCGCGCGCCCTAAACAATACCGCGGCGATGAATATCCGGTCGGACGGCATTGCACGGGAAACGGCGGCACGGCGACACAAGCATTGTTAAAACGACGATCGTGGATTAGCATATTATTAATATTATTATTATTATTATTATTATTATAATTATTATTATATTATTATTATTATTATTATTACTATTATTATTATATTATTATTGTTTTCGGCAGGAGTGTGCAAAAATGACGCGAAGTGAACGAGCGGAGATCACCGCAGCGGCGACGGCGACGGCGGCGGCGGCGGTTATACGACGGTCATCAACAAGTTGCGAACGACGGACGAAGGGGAAACCACGGAGGGGCGAACGGAAGTCGACGAGCGCAAAGCGAACGCGTACGACCACCGCACCATGACGACTACTACTAGGTTAGTACCACGACCGTAGTATACGACTCCGCGTAATGTTTTATTTGACCGGCCCGCGCCGTGCCGCCGTGAGTTTCGACGAGTCAAGGGAGGGTTTCGAGAAGGGGAAAAAAAAATTTTCAACGCCACCAGACGGCGCGCTTTGAGCTTTATAATACGCACGCACACGTATATTTATATATGTGTATACGTACAATATGTATTTTACACGTACGTTTATATATATATATCTATATATGTAGGCAAAAATATAAAGGTGTATATATCTATATGAATATTATATGGGATTCGTGTGTCTAAAACGTGGTAGTGGTTGGTTTTTTTTTACCCCCTTTATGAACGACCACAGACGCGGTAACAATTTGCACTTGACTCAACACATACTCGTCGCGGCCGGTCATCTCGGCCTCGTAGATTTATATTTTTCATTTCAAATTTCGCTGCGACGCGTCATTATAACACCGTTACACAAACATTACACATTTTTTTTTCCAAATCAAAAAATACGAATATAATTTTTCAAATTTAAATGTTAATTTAAAATTATAATTTTAATTTTAATACGAAGCGTACGTATGTATGCGCTATTCATTTGATATTTGGTTCAGCAGCAGAGTAAAATAAAATACACGTGTACATAGATATGATAATATAAATATGAAGTTTATAAGACATTTATAATGAAAAAAAATATATATACCAAAGATAAAAGGATAAATACCGTTGGTATTTGATTAAGAAATTAATAAAACTTTTGTAAAATGTAAAGTAAAATAATAATACATTTGAACGAAAGAATGAAAATTTGAAGACATCCGAAAAAAGATGCTTATAAAATATAATTAAAATATAATAAATTGCTTAGATGTGCAAGCGCGTGCCTCCTTCAATAGTAATTATGATTGAACAATATTATTGTGAAATGGCACAAAGAAAGTAAACCAACAAATTTAATACAATAATATATTAATAAATATCTTTACAGGCGTATTATATACAACCTGAAGTTCTGAAGTATAATTGTACTAAATTACTAACCGTGTAACGGAGTAACTTTATTATAATATTAGTAAATATTATATTATAATTACCCGAAATTCGAAATTTGCATAACATTATTATTACATACACTATTACGAGTGCCGTGTAAAATCTACATTGATGGAAACAAATTAAATGTTAAACGGACAATTCTACAAATAAAATAAAATATATATATATATATATATATATATAATACATTTTTCACTAATATAAATTTCATTAAACGTCTTTATAATAGAAAATGACGGTAAAAGAAAATAAATTGTCTGATTTATCGTTTTATGTTTATATTAGCTTTATACTTTTATAGTAATTTTATTTAATATTAATTGATATTATTCGTTATTATTACGTTAAATCTTACGATTTAATTTAATTTTACAACGTGTTGTAAAAAGTCAGTATTACGATAAAAAATAATTAAATTAGACGTAATTATAATACGTTACAAGAATAATATAGATAAATGTGATAATATTGTAAATATAACATCTAAAATACATATTATATAATATTATAATATAAAAGTTTAGTTTCATAAGTTTATTATTAGTAATAAGTTATTGCTAACAAATAATAATTCTAATACCTAAGTAGTTAAACGGTGAAAAAGAAATAAAACTATTATATATATATATATATATATTGTGAGTGAATAGGAAACTATAAACCTGTAGATACCTGTAGCACATGAATACGTTTGATACATACGTCCAAGGTTTAGAAGTTTTGGTTACAAATGTGCTATTTACTCATTTATTTATTTTTAAAAGTACACACTGGTCAGCAAAGTTTAGCATTATGAGCTAAAAAGATAGATTCCATTAACTTTTTGTATTTAAATACTTACTAACTTAACTTTCAATTCCAACTATAAAATATAAAGTATATAATAACTAACTATATACAGTGGTGTATTCAGGGGCAGAATATTATTGCGAGGCACTTTTATTTTAGCTAATCATGATACGGGTACCGATAAATGTTTATATAAATAGTCTTCAATATAAAGTAAATTTTATATTGTATTTACTACTACGATCTAATAAGGAAAAACATTTTTTTTAGCGTGAGGTCCTGGTCATAGGTCCCGCAAGACCCTACCCTCTAAGAGCGGCCCTGGGTGCATTTAGGATTTTGTCAAAGAGGAATATAAAATTAATTAATTAAATTAAAAATATTTCGTTAATATTTTGTTAAGAAATCTGATATTTAATAGGTAGAGGACCACAAAATTATGACGGATGATAGTTAAATTTTATTTAATAAATGAATAAATTAAATATTGTCAATTATTTTGATTACAAGATAATAAACGATACAATTGGTTTATGATCACTTGCCTCAGATTTTGACGTCGTCGTTATTAACGGTACAATTTTTTTTCACTCAGGGACCTAAACAGCATACTATTAATCTAATACTAATTACTATTAGATATTCAAGTACCTAGTAAATTATCTACTTACTAAATAATTTTATTTAATAAATTTTTATCTGTTAAAAAATTGTTAAAAATTTAAATAAATCTTTTTTTAAACTATTTTAATGGATACATGTTCTAAATATTTTTAACGTGTATGGCATGTATACATAATAATTATATGGCAAAATGTATAGTCTATAACTAAATATTTTATCAATGATCAATGAAATGTATACAAATAAATTATGGTAATTGATATTATTCCAATAAAAATAAGACATAAATGTTTAAAGTGTATAAAAATTAATTGCTAGTATATTTTTGGATCTTGACCATGTGTTTTTTTTTCAATTAACTGTTTAATTACTGAATTTTTGCCAACTTTAATTTTAGGGTTGTTGTAAATGCTAAAAGTTTCTAACTAACAGTGGCTTTTTAGTATAATCTACGTGCGAGTAATTTTATTTTAAATATGTTTTATACGTATAAATAATACAAAACATACAGATGGAATGTATATTTATACAAATAATGTTTATTTGAATGTATATAAAATTGGTATTTGGTAACTTAGTCGTAGATACTATTATCTCGTCAATTTCGTTATTCAATGTAAATAATAATAAGTATAAATATTAACTTATTACTATGCTCATTCAGTTGCTGAAAATATAATTAAAAAAAAAAAATAATAACTTTCATACATTTAATATTTATTTGTCCTATATCTATATACATTCTTGACAACTACTTTAAAGAAAATGTTCAACAGTAAACAGAATTAACATTAGAAAAAAACAATGTATTTGCTTTAAAACAACTTATTTATACTAAGATCCTATGCTATTTAATTTACGGATTTAGTTTTAACTCAAATTCACGACATAAATTCATTATTTCAAAAATAAATAAATGTATTATCATATCAAATGCTCCCTATAGTTGATAATCATATGTAATTTTATGTGTAACACCTGTTTTATCTTAAGAACGACGTCACATAATTACAACTCGATGGTTTGATCGTAACTGAAATAATTGTATTAAATATTACTATTGTAGTAGCAGCGACAGTTGTGGTTTTCAGTAGTTAATTTACTATATTTATTATTACTATAAAAAAATGACCATTAAATATACAGACACAGCTAGACATAAATGCATTTTCTTTTTTTCAATTTATCTTTTCTACTATAACTATATAATATTTCTTGATAAGTATTAACATAATCGCCAAACGTTCACTTCACTCGTATCGACATTTATATGATTGCATATGATTCATATTGATGTAATATTATGTGTTTAATATGTATTTCTTTGTACGAGCATATAATATGTGAATTGTAAATGTATAACTGAAAAATAATTATATCTATACAAATAAATATAATTACTTAATAAAGTAAATAAATGTTATACTGATTTCATCTTAAAACAATATCACTATTATAATAGTACTTTCGTATAAGAACATTATTCGTGCATAATTAATTTTAAAATTATCTATTTTAAAAATAATAGGTAATAATCTAATATAATAAAATAAATGTGTCAAACGTACAGTTACGAATATGGTAATTAATAATATTAGGTAGGTATAAAAAATGCTCTGTCAGTTAATTATAAAATATTTAGTGAAACATAGTTAATTTTATATTTTTTACGTTTGGTAATGTTTGATAATATTAACAAAAGTGCCTATGTATATTTTTAATAAATATAATTTTCAGCTATTTTATATTCCAAAATATTCGTTCGCATTTATTTCCCATGCAACATTCGGGGTTTGGTATTGTTCTTTGGATACTAACAAGTTTATCAGTAGAGGTAAAAATAATTCAGGTTGCGTGATTAAATAGCATGAGTGCAGCCTGTTTATAGTGAATAACTTAACACGCACGTGTTAAAAAAAAATACATAGTAACAATAACCAACATTAACAAAATAAAAAACAAACTCTATACTTACTCAGCTTTGTTAACACTGAACGGTGGTAATTTATAACGCACCTAATACGATTTCAATCATTTATATAGCTCCTAAAACAAAACAAAGACAAAAATGTATAGGTGCCTATAGCAGAGATAATTTGAGAAAATAAAACAAAATAATGTGTAAATATTTACATATATACCTGTTTACAGTTTTTATTTTTTAAATAATATTTATAATAATAACGAACTAATGTAAAAATACTAATCGTGTATGATTAAAACGAACACTTTGCATAATGTGAAACATAAGGGGAAGTGTAGTAGTTGCATCTATTGTTGGGAAAATGAGAGAGAATTGTTTGAAATTGTTTGGACATGTTATGGAGGAGAGATGATTCTGAGACAGTGAGAATTATTATGGAAATTAATGTAGGATAAAAGAGGGATGAGAAAGACCAAGAAAAGGTGGATAAATGAAGTAGAGGGAAATATGATAAGAACTGGTAAAAGTGGACGAGATATCTATGTGCTAAATGTAGGCAGAAAATATCATTTGCATCCTTAAGGATCGGAATATATGCACCCAAAAGATAAAGAAACTACCTGTCAAATTATAGCCCAAATACGCACATAGTTACCGTTCACTTTTTTTAAATTCTGAGGATTGTGAGTAATGTGTATATCGATTTTACACTTTTACAGTGTTGTATTTATTTAATTTTTATGTACATACGTTTTCTTTCAGTATTTATGATAGAAATTAAAAACTATAAAGCAAATATTAGGTTTTATTAATATGCAATGTTATTTATAAAAATATATTACATAATTCACAATCTTAATATATATATATATAATTTTAAAATGTTAAAAAAAAAAATGTAATTTATATACATCTATTGTACAAATATATATTACAATAAAACATTTTTTGAATAAATGTAATTTAATGTAGATAAATATTGTCAAAATTTAAATTACAATATGATAAATAATAAATTAATAAACAAATTTTAAAAAATATACAAGTTAATATAACTTATAACTATTTTGTTTTTATGTATTACCTACATAATAATTATATTTTTTCCGATTGTATTCAATTACATCGAAAAAAAATATACATCAATTGTTTTAAAAGGTTGAAATTTGTATAGTAGATATTATGTTTTAGCTTTCTGCATACCGATCGGTAACTTTGAATGAATATAGGTAACGTGTTTTAACTAAAAATAATTCGGGCACAAATAGGCTATAAAAAAAGTTATTTGGGGCGCAAATGGGCTACACCTGGTGTAGAACTACGATATAGTCAAAAAAATAATAACGTTGAATGTATGAATTGTACTCAAAAAAAAATATTCATTTTATTTAGTTTCAAATTCATTTTTGTAGAATTTATATTTCTAACATCTATAATATAAACATAAAATATATTCTACTTATATAACTAAAAATTACTATTGGTATTTCGAAAAAAATCATTATTCGTAAATCATTTATTCAGTTATTTATTCAATTATTCAATCAGTTATTTGTTTTTGTTTATCTTTTTATGAAATCAATAAATCATCGATTTATATATACTAATAATGTTTATTATTTATAATCAATGGACATTATTAAATTCATTTTTAACAATATTGTTTTTTTCTTTTTAATGTATAAAATCTATCGTTGTTTTAAAATTTTAAATAATAATGTAATATCATTAATCACTAGCCTAAAATGGATATTGTGGTTATAATTGAGAGAAAGTTCCTAAAAAAACAACTTTAATATTTCTTACATACTTAGATATTATATAATACATTGTTTTTTAAAAGAAAAATGTGGTGAATTTTAAATGAATTTTTATAGGGCTGGTCAACCTAAACCTTCCAAATAAAATTGAATATAATTATAATGATAATAATACTAGATGATAACTCTATTCATAGAAAACGAGATGATCTGTAATCATACTTATTCGTATCAAAATTGTTTCCATTTTAATCAGGTACTTTCACACTAGTACTATTAACATTTCACATGATAATCTATACCAGTAAAAAAATATAAAAATCAAATCCAAACGATAATACTAATTTATTATTGTTTATATATAAAAAAAAGTTATTACCTATATTAAAATTTAAGCGTTATGAGTTATATCAATTTTTTCATATTAATGAGTTAAAAATTCAAGTCACTAATTCGCGAATAATAATAAAGAATACGAATCGTTAAACGTTCAAATGTTTCTTATAAATTATTGCAATAATCGTAACCTAACCTAACCTATAGGTACTAACAACTTACAAGATACAACTATTAATCTTAATATTATGTATCAATATTCAATATGATACTGTATCATTGTAAACTGTATAAAAATTATCAATTTTACTCAAAAAATTAATCATCCTCTTTTTACATTTATACGAGTACATACATAATAATATATTATTTTATATGAGTCATATTATCATAAACGACAAGATAAGATTCTACACCACTGGATCAGACTTTTATATAACAAATTTGTTGTTAAAATATATTTACATATTGTAATATATAAAATGTGGACGTATTTTATATTAATCTATATTACTGCATTATTCTCACATTATTTGTGACATTTACGTTTTGTATTATCTTTTGTCATTGACTCGACATTCATTAATAAAATAAAATTTGGACTATACTATATGTAGACAAGTGCAAGCAGCACTAGATTACAACAAATCATTAATAAGCCAAACATTTTAAATACAAGTGACATACAATTATCAACACCACTCTTTCCTATAGTAGGTGGGATATTTCCACTTACTATTCGATGGTCACTCTACATTTTTACACATTTCATACACGCAAAATACAATATAAAATATGACATTTACAATTTTCCTATTTCTAAAATATAATAATTTCATTCCATTATATTAAATTACTAGCTGACCCGACAGACTTCGTCCTGTCAAAAAGATTTATAATGTGGCAGTTTTTGTGCCTACGTATTTTAAAAAATTCTCCTGAACAGAACCGTCACCCTGGTGATAGGGCGTTGTGAATAAAAAATAATTAAATAAAACATATATAATGATTTAAAAGTAAGTAATCGCTTTATTGTTAATCATGTGAATCATAATTATTATTATTATCATTGTAGTGCTTTGTGGTATACGATGTTTTTTGTTTGATTACCTGGCGCATAGATAAACAAATCTGATGGTTTTCCAACACGGGAACAGGCAACATACAATTGACCATGTGAGAAACATGGGTTTTCTAGATTAATACCACAAACACTTAATGATTGCCCCTGGGACTTGTTTATAGTCATAGCAAAAGCAAGACTCACTGGAAACTGTAGTCGTTTAAACTCAAATGGCACATCAGTCGGAATCATTGGGATGCGCGGTATGAGAACATCTTCTCCTTTATACTTTCCTTTGAGTATAGTTTCTTCTATCACATTGTTTAGTAATTTTTTTATCGCTAACCGTGTACCGTTGCAAAGACGCGGTTGGTTGATATTTCGCAACATTATAACCACCGATCCAACCTTTAATTGAAGATTGTGAGGTGGCAATCCTGGCAAATCCAGCGAGTTTAAAAATTCCGGTGGATAGTTGACTACATCATCTTGATTAGTAGCCGAATCAACTGATTTATATATCCTCAATTCGCCTGTAATTTGTTCTTGAATTTTGAAATTTAATTCATTTACATCTATGTTTTTTGCAGCCAGTATAGCTCGTTCGCTCAACCAATCATAGTTTCTGTAATTTTGAGAAACATCTGGAAACACCTTCTGAATAAGTTCATCTTTTGATCGAGTTAACCGACAAAAACTTTGAGGAAAGTTAATGCAGCCAATCAACATGTCTATAGGAAATTTGCCATTACCAATGTCAATGAGTTGTTTAGAGAATATGTTTCCAGATTGGTCATTTTGCAACTCGACACGCATATTCTTGCTTAAATGAAGTACTTTGACATGTTTTTACAAACTGGAGGACTTTAGACATGCATTGAGTTCATCAGCTGGCGTTGATCGTGGAATCACCGGCAATGTTTGACGAAAAGTGTATAGAATCTGTTCCTATTCCTGAAACCAATGAGTACAATGGTTCTGGTGGTGGATCCAATGGTATCAATTTCACTTTACCATTTGCGCAACACAATCCATTGGCTTCGTTTTTGTATTTTAATGCCTTACAGTGTGAGCAAACCGAGTTCATAGAACCAATAACAACACATTGGTAGTTACTGTAGTCAATTGACACATCGTAACTGAAAGCAGCTCGATTCAAACTTGCGCGATTATTAGTTAAATGTCGCGCTCGCGCTTCACGCGTTTGTGATATCCGAATTCTTTCACGTTCATTTCCGTCGTCACGTTCTTGTGCAGTACGATTAGATCGGTAATTAGCTTGGTTTGTAGCATTTCTGGTTCTTCTACCTAAATTGCTTCGTCTTATAGGAGGCATATCGAATATAAATTATTTTTTCACTAATCACGAACTAAACAAACACTAACTAACTAAACACTCTGCACAAAACACGATATACAAATTTGTTTCGTGTAACAGTTGACAAAAGCAAACTCAGTAGATTAGGTAACAGACAACTTTTTTTTTAAATTTGATATGACTTGAAGTCAAATCCTTTTAAGCCGTACGAATTGTTTTATTTATTTAAAAATAATAAAACACTGTTGGTAACCATAGCAATAAAGCTCAAATTGACTACGTTTTAGTTACAAATCATTTGTATGGGAAAAAGAAAAGGGCTATTTTTAGGGTTTTTCCAGCAATAATTCTAATTTTTCTCGCCGTAAAAACCATCCTTGAACTTCAACGAACATTTGAAAAAAAGATTTGGCCAAATTGGTCCAGGCGTTGTTGAGTTATGCGCTTACCAACACATTTTGCGATTCATTTTTATATTATAGATTATGCACGCTCACTAAATTATGCGGAGTAATGCTTATAGCTTTTTTTCCTTACTTATTATTCCAAAGAATTGTCTTACATGCTTGTTTAAATATACGAAACAATGCTCATATAGTTTCTTCATTCACTTTTTAATAATAATATTTCTCCTCAACTATATTAACTAAGTTGTACGCTCACTCGATTGCTTGAAACGATGTATACAGTTATTCCTTACTTTAAATTTAAACACACCATATGCTAGTTCAATAAACCGGTAATACACAAAACATTGAAAGTATTATTTTTGAAAATTTTTTAAAAAAGTTCAAAATTTTTGCATTCAATGTATGAACGTTAACATGTGACTTTAACATTAAAATATATATATATATTAATTTAAATATTCAGCCTCAAATTTACACCCTTTTTCGATTATTTTTGAAAATGTTTTAAAAAAGTTCAAAAGTTTTAAATGACATAAATTCATTAAAAATTTTAAACCACAAATAAATGCTACTCTTGAATACATTTTATAGTTTAAATTAGTGTTATGTATACATATTTAAAGTATTTTCATTTATACATTTATTTTGATCACCTAAGTCCATTGTATATCAAAGTAAAATAATTATATTATAAATCATCATCGCCTAAGGTACGAAGAACCAAGTGATCAAGTACGTATATCACATACGAAGGTGAGCCAAGTATATTATATTCAACATCAGCCGCAGTAGGTAGTGTGAAGAATAAAAGTAGTCAAATTACATACATAATAGAGTAGTCATAACAAAAAATGAGAATGAGTGAAGAAATATAAATAAAATAATGTATTACATAAAATCATAAAAACAAAACATAAAGACATAAATATTATAACTAATTAATTCAACATAAAATTATATTATATATCTATTATTTTATGCTATTAAATATTTTTTCTATTATTTACTTTTCCACTAACTTTTTTGTTTTTTTCGTTTTCCGATATACTACAATATTGTTCGTTAGTAAATTTAAAATCATAAAATTATTATTCAACAATCAAACATTTAATAAAATAATAATATAGTAATTTATTAACAAATTAATTTTTTTATGATCTATTATTTATAGTGAATTTTCATTATATTATACACTTATTTTAATATTCATAAAAATTGTTTTTTCTTTACAATGTGTCTGCACGATACAATTCTATCTACTATATCATATATATTATGGGCATTATGAGTATTTATATAAATTTAAAATTGCTATCTAAATGACTATGAGTCTACAACAGACTAATAAAAAACATATTTTATTTTGAATATTATTTTATACATGCATTTATTCCACAAAATAACCAAACCATTTATTATTGCTTTTTCTGATAACTATTTGATAATTCGTACAATTTTTAACAGATATATAAAACGATCATTGCCAAGTCTCGGCTTTCACATTTGATAAACTATAATAGTATCCTATAAGAAAAATGCATTTGTCTGTCTTACAAATGTACATTAGATTTGGCAACAGTTTGAACAATAATAGTTATAGTATAATCGTAGTAGTATAATTTTTTTCAAACTATTTAATGCATTTATATAAATATATTCACATATTGTACTAATATGCTCTAATATTATCATGAAAGTATTCAAGGCCGTAACCAGGGAGTTTAGGGTTCAACCCTCCCACGAAATTTAAAAATTATTTATGTTTTAATTTGTTCAGTCAAAATAAATATTTATGATAAACACCCCAACATATTGTTTCTCTCAAAAATATATTTCTCTATAAAATTTGTTAATAGATATTTATACTCTTAGTTCAACCTAAATATCATAATTTAAGTTCTGCGTTGGTGTGATTTTGCAATATTCCATGTTAAATGAACTCAAAAACATAGTAGGTAGGTAACTACTAATAATTTGTGTTCCTTGAATAACTATAACATCTAATACAGCTAAAATTTAATAGTTGGCTACGCTAAAATTTTAAAACTTAAGGGGCACTATTCCGTAGTAACTTAAACACTTGAGTTAAAACTATATATATATATTTATTTGTGAAAAAAATACTTGATATATGTGCCTTTATAACACGTTACAAATAAACTTTGTTCCTTTCCACTCAAGGAAATATTATATTTTAAATATGAAAAAAAAAAATTGTTTGAACAAAACGAAAGTTTGAACTTTCAAGTACTCTACATTTTTAAAATAAAAATCAAGTAGATCCAACCACTGAAAATAAGTAAAAAAACTAACAGTTCTTACTTTACATGAAAGTCTAATTTAAAATTATTTTGAATAAGTATTATAATATATATTATAATTTATAGTAGATGTGTTAGATTTTTAAGTTTATTATGTTTGACATTAAATTCTAAACAAATTTATTTTAGACAGATTGTATTATACTAATATAACTTATTAATAGAACCTTTATAACTCAAGTATTGTTATAATATTTTTATCAAGTTATTTCAGGAATACATTTTTAACTACTTATTTATACTACATAAAAAATGATTTGTTTAGCAATGAAACCTCGAAAGTTTTTTAATTTTATGAAGAGATATAATCCTATAGCTAGTACTATAATAGAGTCATTTATAAATAACATTTAGGCAACGCCTTTTTAATCACTCATTATTACTTCCATTAAATTGAAGGACGATTTATCACTAAAATAGTAAAATGGTAATATGCAACCATTATTCTGAAAAAAAACCCCTAAGAATAAATTAATAATAAATCCATCGTCGGAAATTCGGTCTATTCAAACGGAGGAAACAACAAATTGCGTATTATTCCTAATAAAGTAAATTACAATTTTAAGAATTTCCTATTTTGTTAATTAATCAAAATTATCAAAGTCATAAAGCAGGTATTTTGATAATCATTATTGATATGATATTCTAATATGTTTTAAAGTATTTCATGAACTCGTTTCAAATGTTTATTTTTAAAAATAAATACTATTTTATGATTTCTACAAATCTTGTGTACTTATTTATCTCAAAACACTTTCATAATATTTTATTTGTTATATAATTGTATATTTGTATTATAATAATGATATTGTTATTAAAATAATGACCGAAAATTATTACATGGCGCAGATCACAGATTAAAAATAAAATAATTATAAACAAAATAAGCTGTTTTTCTAGTTCAATAATCAATAGGTACCTAATTAATACCTACCTACTTTTTATTTTTTAAATTACTCATTGGTACGAAAGAATCATACTAGTTTTAGATTTATTTAAAACCCAAAATTCAAAAATTCAAATTTATATATTCAAAAACTGAAATACGTACCTATTATAATAAGTAAGTATAATCATTTCTAAATATTTGATTTTGGAAAAAATGATTTATAATACTATAAATATTTAAGTTTAATTTATTTTAAAACATCTATAGTAAATATAGTCAAAATTAACAGTAAAACAGTTGATCTTAAATATAACACATAGGTATTTTTTATTTATACAATAACAAATATAACAAATTACATATAATTAATTATTTAATATTTACGCAAATCAAAAAACAATTTTAAATTATTAATTTGAATTAATTAAATTTTATAAAATCCATCATACAGTAAGTGTATTTCAATATACTTAATTGAGAGACTATAATTTTCTATACATATATTTATCGTATTAAAAGGTAAAACTTAAGTAATTACTAGTATAAAAATACCTTTAAAACTTAAGTGTAAATAATAATTATATTTCTCTGAATAAAATATTATATTGTTTGTTTATTTTTTGTTTTTAACTGATCGTAAGGGAGGGTGAGGTACAATTAAGTAAATTATTCATAAAAAGTATTATAAATTCAATTCAAGTCGATCGGCCTTGTACTATGATTTGAATCTAACTTGAGGTTAGTTGCGGCACTGTAGTTGTAGTTTTATGTTGCAATTTTAAACAAATAACGAATTTTTTTTTAATATAATAATTAACATACAGATAATAGATAATTTTTAGTTGAAATACACTTATGAGATATAGTGTAAAAATTATTTTACGTTTATAAAAAAAACAGGAAATTAGTGGTTTATTATAATTGAGATTTGAATGCAATGATACACATTATATATATATGTGTGTATATGCATTCGAAAATACGATTCTGAGCTAAATTTAATCAGATATACAATATATTATACTGATAATCCTTTCCAAAATTTTATTACGTGTGTAAACTACCTATGAGAATACTCAAAAAAATTTACAAGTACCTACGTTAAAACTGCATTAGTTATCCCAAATTATTTTTCTTCTCCCAAGGGAAATCTTTTGAGAAATTTGAAAAATGAGCTGAATAAAATACCAAGTATATGCAATTTGCTACCGATAGTGACCCTACTTGTTGTAATCGGATACTTATTTCTTACCAAAAAAAAATTAAATAAATAAAAAACATCTTTGTAAAACCAAAAAATTCCTCGTTTCGCTCCGAATAACAATAAAATGTACTACAGGTATTAAATAATTAGGTAACTAAATTAATGCACAAAATATTCATCGCTACTCACACATTTGTTGTCTCTGTCATACCTAATATAATAATTATTAATATATAAAAAAAATTATAGTAAATATACGTACCTCATTCTTATTTCAGATTATTTTAAATTATATTATTAAAGTAAATTTTTCCTATTATAAAATTTTTAGTTGAAAATATAAACTGTTCTCTAGAGCAGAGGTATCAAACTGTCCGTCACGACTCCCAGGGGCATCCGTGAGTTATTCAAAGGAACTGTCGCAAGAACATTGTAATTACAAAGTGACTTTATAAAGTCACTAAGCGCACGTCACTGTAGCTAATAGGTGTCGTTTCAGTAATATGAATTAGGATTTCTCGATAATAAAACGATTCATGCGATTTTTTTTTTTATGTATCACGATATAAGGTAATATTGTATTTAAAATATAACAAAAGCTTTACCAACAAGTTAAATACGGTTATTATCTTAAAATAATTGCTAGAATATCATAGAATATCTATGGCTATATATGTTTGACAGTATCGATAGTATAACAACCGATAATCTATGTTAAACAATTTATAACGTATACATCATTATGTTACGTATTATTTATTTATATTTTCGATTGGATAGTTAATTTGTGAATTTAGAAAAATCAAATCAAACTGAAATTTTAAGTCCGCAGCTTTTATATTGATTTTCTTATTCTAATTATAGTTATATTATTTATTTATTATTATATTATATAAGTATATATTAGTTGGCGGTTTTACGATTTTAATGTTTAAATAACTCACAAATGTTATGCAGACTAATACACGTCTGTGATGGAACTTACCCACAGAAAGTACCTACGCTTGAAATTTTATTATAGGTACGTTTATTCTATTCATTTATCTATAATTATTGACTTATTTTAACACAATAACAAATATAGTTACTATAATTTGTTATACATTTTTTTCGCATTTACTGTTTAATTGTCACTATATTAGTGATGTTTTTTGTTTTGTTTTGTTTTTTTTTTTTTTTTTTAAAGTGTATTGACTAATCTTTTATCATAATCTTACAGTATTTTCTATCTACAAGCTTGTCCGACAACAAATAGCCATCAGAAGTTCCAGCGAATAAGGATTTCTTAAAATTACCACCATTATAGGAGGAATTAAGCCGGATCGATTACAGATAAGATGTTTTTTCTAATACTTAATATAATAGCATTTACTTAGTAAAATATTCCGGTAAAACAATTAAGTAAAATAATTAAATTTAAAAAAGTATTTAATATTAGGTATATATAGTTCCGGTACTATGCAGGTTGTTTATGTTATCTCTCTTTATAAAAATCCCAAGTCTCGTGTAGGTATAACATATTATATTCTAATAATCATACAAATTTATATAATTTGTTTAATTGTTTCCTTGGCGTTGGTGAATAATAATTGCAGATAATGTAGTGGAGAATTCACTGAATGAGAGGGACTAGTTGAGAAGCTTAAAAGTAAATGGCAATAAGGATTAGTCGGTGTAAATATGAGGTATTCGTTTATGATTTAAAAGGAAGTGGATGAATAAATGAATTATGATGTATTGTTTGAGACAGGATCAAGTATTGAAATACTTATGAATAGAAGGAATAATATTAAAATAGCATATTATTTACAATTTGATACTGATAATTAAGGCTGGGGTTTTAATACTCTAAAAACTTACAAAATATGAACTAAAAAAATGCAAAAATGCACTAAAATGCGTTGAAAATGTATTAATTATGAATTTATGACAAAAAATAAATACAAATTGCATACAAAAATAGTATTATTTATTATTTATTTTTCAATTGTAATTTATGAATTATAGCTTAAGTATACTCTTAATCTATCTTATGACTTCTAAATCTGAAATAATAATTTAAAAATTAATTTTAACTAATTATCTTATTAAAATAATTGAATAACACTAGACAGTCAATAATATTTAAATAATTTGATAATGTGTATAGTGATAAAAATTGAAATTATTTAAACTTTAATGAATAGTATAAATTTAAAGTATAATTAATGTAATAAAATTCGTATTATTTATAATTTGATACTGATAATATTCAAATTGGTAATTAAGTCACACTAGCCAGACAGTAATACTTTATTTTATTAAATAATATTTATGTTGTAAAAACTTACTTGATGGAGATTTTATTAATTAGTGTAAATAATATAATAAAAAAATAAAAAATAACAATAAAATAATAATTAAATAACAATAGACAGTCGATAATATTTGAATAATTTAATAATGTGTATGCTAATGTTACTTCATTACATTTTACTTAGAGTATTTTATACCTATAGGTAAGTATCTCTCTTTAACGTAACCCAAAATAAAATTGAGAATTTTCGGTGGTTCTATTCAGGGATTTTTAGTGGAAGAGATAGTATGTTTTACACTAAAACAATTTCACAAATTAATTCTTCTTTTAATTAATTCAATAACACAAATGTTAATTCAACTAACTGTGACAACATTTAGGAACTTAACTTTTAAGTTTTACCCTATGAGTATGATACTCTGGTTATCAACTTCTTTAACGTTTGGATTTCTTTAACGTGGGAACAATTAGGTTTTATAATTTAATTATCTACAAACTAAAATAAGAATATATATGGAATTCGATCAAATTATAAAGGAAAACGTCACTATCGTAAACGTGAATAAATTCTAGTACAAACGTTCTGTTTTGTACGATGTATTGAGGAAAGATTAAAAATTACTAAAGTTCAAGCATAAAAGACTTATATGACGTATGCAAATAGATCAATGTAGCACATAATACATAATATAAATCAATTTATTTGGAATTCTACAGGTTTGAATAAATCAAACATTATTTTTACCCGAAAAGTATCTTCAGACATAAAAAATATATATATAATATTCAATTTTACTAAATATTTAAATTTTAGAAACTTATAAAAAAAAATTGTCAACTACGATTTTAAAAATAATTTGGTAATAAATTAAGTAGTATATGAATAGACTTCGATAAAATCTTCAAACTAAAAATTGCAGGAAATATTAAACATTTTTGAAAAAAATTTCAAAGTTCAATACTTAGTCAGAAAATAAACCAATCGTTTCGAAATTGTATTCTTTAATGTAGAACACCTATGTGAATATTCAAAAAAAGGTTCAAGTCCATACGATCAAAACTCAATTATTTAACAAGAAATAAAAAACTGTTAAATAACAGAAACTGTAATTTTGCCAATTTTCCGTTAATTCTTTAGAAATACTATTAAATATTTATAAATTTATAAAAATTTAATACTTATGGCTATTAATTTGTTTTCTATTTAAAATGCGTATCTTTAAAAAATAAAGAACAGTTACATAGTATAAACAAAACTATAAAGAATCAAGTTAAATGGCATTCCCTATATTTGATTATTATTTTTATCAAAATATAATTCTGAACAAATTCAAAGCGATTAAATTAAAATAATTACGCTATCACATTTCTTTAAAGTATAAAAAGTGGAAATGTCGATTTTAGGCGTTCCTCCTTCGTCCCTTCGGTCCTCGGAGAATTAGTGGTTTATTATAATTAAGATTTGAATGCAATAATATTGCATTAGAAAATACGAATCTGAGCGAAACTCAATATTACAATACACCATACTAATAATTCATTCCAAACTTTTACCTCACTTATATACTACCTATGTTAATAATAAAAAAATAAATTTCAAGTTCCTACAATCAAATTTCAAGGAGTTAAACCGTGGAATCTAAAATTGCAGTTAATATTAAACATTTTTTGAAAAAATTCCAGAGCATAACGGAAACCGTAATTTTTCCGATTTTCTGCCATTGTTTGTAGTTTTTCATCTCCCAAGAAAAAACTTTTGAGAAATTCGAAAAATGAGCTAAATAAAGTACCAACTAGATGCAATTTGATACCGAAAGTATACCCTATTCATGGTAATATGACCATTATTTCCACCCGAAAAAATATTTTCATACATGATACACAAGAAGAAAACATCTTTGGAAAACCAATACATTCTTCGCTCCGCTCAGAATCTAAAAGTACTTATATGAATTATGTAACACAAATATTATATAAATATATAATAGAGAAATTAAATTATTCATATATACGCTCAGTGACAGATCTAGTATTTTGTTTTTTTGAGTGAGGCATAGACGTAATTAGGTGGGTGCTAGGAGGTGGCAAAAAAATGTTTAGCACCCATAAATATATTTTTAACATACCTAGTGTATAAAGATGTATAAAGATTTACGACCGTTTTAAAATTTTAGCACCCTTAAATTTTGAAGTCTATTTATGCCTATTAGGGTGGGGGCCCAAAAGTTTTCAAAATAATATTAAATTCATAAAAACAATAAAATCCTATATTTTTCTAAATATTAAAATATTATTAAATTAAAAAAAAAACAATAGTTTATAATAAAAAGTACACATATATTACGTATACTGTATAATATACCTATATTAATATAAGTTAATTAATTAACTTAATTATAAGTCTATAACTCGCATGTACCTAATCATTATCAATTTTATAAGAGAGCAGCGCTACCTATAGTTGCTTATAGAATCGCCTAGCTGACATTCAATTTATATCATAGAATATTATCAACTTTAGATTAACATTTTAAGATAAAGGCAATCTCTATTTTATGATATAAGGTTTTAGGTTAGGTTAAGTGATTTACAAACGATATTTTTTCAAGTGGAACGGCTCAAGCGGCTGCTTAATATTACTCATAATTTATTGTACTCAGCAAATACTATAAACGACGAATCGTAGTATTTGTACTCAGTTACTACTCAACTGTGGTTCACTCATACTACTCACAGTATTTTATAATACCAATTGTGATGTTTTTATTACATTCATAACCAATTTACATTTTAAACTATTATTAATTTTATGCCATATTAGTACTATATTTAAAAGTATTATTATATTAATAAATATATTAAATTATTAACATGTTTTTTTTTAATGGTTTATAACTTTCTTGAACATAAAGTTGACTGTTGATTGAAGTTTTATGTAAATATTATCGTAAAATATGAAATATATTTAATAATTTATCTATTATCTATAAATGGTAATGTCTTTTCCAACACAGAATGCTCGAGGTATTTATATTACTACAAATTATATTACACTATGTAACATAAATAATTATTAAACATTTTAAATTTGATATTTAGGTATTCAAAATCGAAAAATACTTGAAGATTTAGAAATAAAAAAACAGTTACTATTAAAAACTGGTGCTGTTCCCACTCCTCCAACAATTCCTCATCCGACTACACCGGTATAAGATCATTCAACATATTATATACGAAATATTTTATGAATTATATTTATTAGAAATTGGCATAACACCAAACTACCTATTATTTATTAATTTTGAGTTTATAATAAATTAACTTAACAACCCTTGAATCATAAATTAATTTTTTTGAGTAATTAATTAGCTAATAATAAATAAATAAATTGTTTATGCTTACCTTAAGTATTCAAAACATTATCATATTGGTTTTAGGGAACGTCTGACAATCATTTTCAACGTGCTCAAGCATTACAATCTACTGGATTTTTTATCACTACTGATTCAGCCTTTGGTAATTCTATTCTACCTGTATTGCCACGTATCGAAAAATAAAACAACCATGACTACTATGAAATTAAAGAAATTACAGTTTGAACTTGAAGATATTGAAACATTTGAAAACCCAAAAATCGAACTAGAACAGTATACCACATCGTCACATATTGCTGCATGTGTTCTTCATACAGCTCAATTTGTATATGGTGATATTGCGGGTAAATGTGTAGCTGATTTAGGATGTGGTTCGGGAGTATTATGTATTGGTGCTGCTCTGTTAGATGCAAAATATTGTGCAGGTTAAATATATGTATTTATTTGTCTATGTATATTTTAATATACTTTTACAATTTTAAAACTACAATTGTTTATTTTATTTGTTGCTTAGGTTTTGATATAGATCCAACTGCCATTTCATTGAGTGTTGAAAATGCTTCTGACCGTGGTCTTTTAACACGGTGTGATTTCATTTTATGTAACGTAAAACATATTGACAAATGTATCCAGCCAAAAGCATTTGACACTGTCATAATGAATCCACCATTTGGAACAAGGGATAAAGGAGTGGATCTGAAATTTTTAAAAACAGCCTTAAACATGGCTAATACAGCTGTGTACTCACTCCATAAAACAAGTACTAGAAAGTATATTATGAGTATGGCCAAAAAAATGGGTGTTAATTCTAAAGTCATTGCCGAGTTAAGATTTGATTTGCCAGCATCTTATAAATTTCATAAACATGATTCTGTTGATATCCAAGTTGATTTAATAAGGTTTGCATTAAATTAAGTGCTAAAATTAATTAGAGAAACATATTGAATTTCCAAATAGTAACTTACAACTGTATGTTTGTCGTACAGGTCTGAAATTAAATATTATGATTTTTAAATTGTATATTGTAAAAATGTATTTATCATAGTATTGTGTTTATAATTAAGTTTTTTGACATAAGAATATATTTTTATCCTCAAGTCATTTACATCATTAGTTATTAAATGACATTATAACATATTTCCATCTATAAATATATATTAATTTATTTGGAAGTGCAAAGTATATAATATACTTTAATTGAATAATGTAATCCATTATTGTTTAGTTTTTTAAATCAGATGTAATTTCAAGTCTTATAGTTTTTATATTCATAAATTATTAACTTCTACACTAGATTTCTATTGTTTATACTTTATATAATTTGTGTTTATACTATATAAAATTGCAAAAAAAATTTCCACATATAATTACTAGTTTTTTCAATGTAGCCTAAGCTCATTTTTACATAAAATTTTACTGCCTTGATACATACCTAACTACTCCATCACTAAAAGTATTTTCTAAATACTTTCGCTTTGTGAAAAATTATTTAATATTACTAAAAAAGTTAAAAATACATTTTTAACATGGAATATATAAAGTTCCGATTATTTTAAAGCTCATAGTACATTATTAATAATAGTTATATAATTAATGTACAACTATTTTTAATATATTATATATATATATATATATATATACTAACTTTTAGACTTTGAGCGAAGCAAGTAATGTATTTGTTGTTTTAAAGTTTTTTTTTTTATATATAAATTTTTTCAGGTAGAAATAATGGTCCGATTATCACAAGTTGGATATGTTTTCGATAGCAAACTACAATCTAGTTGGTACTTTATTTAGCTAGTTTTTCAAATTTTTCTTTGGGAGGGGAAAAAATACCAAAAAATGGTTGAAAATCGGCAAAATAACGTTTCTGAAATTTAAATTTTTTTAATTTCGTGTTAACTAATTAAGTTTTAATGTCTAGTGTCTTGAAAATTTTTTTGAGTATTTACTTAGGTGAACTTCATTGAACTCAACAAAAATTTAGAAACGAATGGTTGTTTTTCTAACTAAGTAGAGAGTTTTGGCTTTTTTTCCAAAAATATTTATTATTTCCTGCAATTTTTAGTTTATTGGTTTGAAAATTTTATCGAAATCTAGACATATACTTAATCTTTTTACAAAATATTTTGATAATCATAACTGGACAATTATTTTTATAAGATTTTAAAGTGAAAGTTCTTGAAAATCGACAAAATTATGGTTTCATTACTTTAATATTGTTTTGTTTTGATAACTAATTAAGTTTAGATCGTAGGAACTTGAAATTTATTTTACATATTTATATTTGTAATTTACACATGTGGTAAAATTTTGAAATGGATTATCAATATAGTATATTATAATATATTGAATTTCGCTCAGAATCGTATTTTCTAATGCAATATCATTGTATTCAAATCTTAAATATAATACACCAATAATTTATTCGAGGACCGAAGGGACGAAGGAGGCACGTCCACAATCGACCTTCCCACTTTTTTACTAATTGATATGTTGCCAAAGACCCATTAATTGGAGATTTATAATTTAGAAATGGTAAACATCAGTCTAGTTGTAATAGTAAACATTCATTTAGTTTATGACATAAACTTTATATAATTATTTAATTATCAATTCAACTTGTACTAGCCTCCATAAACAATGTTACTTAGGTGATAGTATACTTATTGTTAATTAAAATATTGTATATTATGCTACTGAATTATGTGTAAATGTAAGATATAAGTTACTAGAACCTGGAGAATATAAATAAGAAAACTGTATTTTTTTTTTACCTAGTTCAAAAGACCGTTTAGTGTAATAGGAATAACCAACTGACTACTCTTTAACCAGATAGGATTTAATAAATACATTAACAGACATTTGTAGTAAACGGGTTATCACATTACATTAGTAAAAGGAACAAACTTTAAAATAACTGCGTGTTTGTTTATTCATCATTGAATGATGCACTAACACACTCTTACTTAGCTCTTAAGCATACAAAATATAAAAATGCAAACTCATCAATTTCTGTATTCTAAAAAATTACTGACAAAATTGTAATTTTGCTTGATATTTAATTAAGTATAATTGTATATTGTCCCCCATGTACAAATAGTTTAAAATAATAATTCTAAAAACTTTCAATAAACATCTCAAACATAAACAAAATATAATTTACATTTAAAATAATTTAAATATTAAAATACATTTTAATAATTAGTGTTGACTATATTTTTTTTACTGTGTGTATAGCATAAGACATATTAGTTGAATCAGTCCAACACCAACGATTTGTAAAAGGGTTGTATGATAGTCCATTAATTGAAATTGTATCACACTTGCCTAGAAAAATATATCTAATTGTTAATAAGAGATTAGTTTTCACATAAGTTATATGGACTTATGTCTATATATATTAATACATTATATTATACAACTTAAAATTTTTTATTTATTTTTGAAGTATAAATTAAAATTATAGATTTTGTACTTTTTATAAATTAAAAACATGTTTATACTTACAATTGATTTCTAAAATTGACTGCAGTTCATGTGGGCATATAAATTTCTCCCATTCATGAGTACCTTTTGGTATAAAATTTAAAGATTCACCTAATATTACTACACCTAACCACGAAAAGAGGGTTCTATTTGGAGTTGTTATAAACAAAGATCCTCCTGGCTATAAAAAATAATAAAATAGTTATACACTCTTATAAGCAGTAAAATGAGATAATTAGAATAAGTTACCTTTAAACATTCAACACAACTAGTTAAAAAATTATATTTATTGGAAACGTGTTCCAAAACTTCTGAAGTTACAATTGCATCATATGTATCTATATTTGATTTCACATGTTCTTCAATAGATTCATTGAAATATCTACATAAATAAATAAAAGTAACAAATTTTAAATACATAAATAGTTTTCATGTTTAACTACTTTAATTGTTTGTTTCTAAGAATCGTTGAATGATCATTGGCAATTGATATCAAAGTTTCACTGGGATCTATTCCAGTTACATTACCTCCAAGACGTGCTAATGCCTAAATATATAAAACCAATTAAAAAAAAAATTTATAAAGATAATTATGTTTAAACTATACCTCAGTCAAAACTCCACCACCACAACCGACATCAAGTACTTTTATATTTTCTAAACTTTGGCGTGTATTGATATTTTTTGTTTCTATTTTGTTCATATTTACTAATCCATTTATTACAAAAGAAACTCTATTTTTAAAACCCAAAAGTAAATTAGTAATTTAATTTAATATTTTACATTAACATTACACAGTATATTATAAAAATTATAGTATGCAAAATCAATAATTGAGTCATATTTTTTTAATAGGTCTGATTTTAAAATATATTTTGAACATAATATTTTACTAAATCCTATTATAACTATTACATATTTTACATTGTACACAAATTAATTTAAATTTTGGTTAAACTTACTGTCAAGAATAAAATGAGGCAATTAAAATATAATTAACTATAAATTTATACAAAGCAAATTATATACCTTAAAGGATTTAATGAGTGCAATGCATTTAATGGTCCATTAGTTTTCCACCAGTAATCTTTCATATTGGAATGATGATCTACTTCATGAACATTTACTGTCCCATTAACATGATTTTGTGTTAAAAATCTGAAACCGAAATTAATATAATAAAGATAATCTTCAATAAATTAAGATAGAGATAAATATATCTCTTAAATAATGATATATGTCCTATGATTGGTGCCATATGATTTCAATGAACTGTCAAATTTATCAAATGTTTGTGCTACATCTCATTAGCAATTTTTATTCAAATACCTCACTCAGTGTAAATCACATATACGTTATATTTATAATTAATAAAAACATCTATGTAGTTAAGTAAGCATAAATTAAAAACTATTAGTTATAAACTAATAACTTACCTGGAAATATTGGTAGGTTTTACAATAATTGTTTTTTTTGTAATTAAATTCATACTGGAATTTAATTGAAAATTATCATAGATTGTTTTTAATAAATACACTTCAGCAGCTAAAAACCCAGTTTTGAGTTGGAATTCAAACAGTAAAAAATGGAATTTGGAATTTTAAATTACGATATTAAGTTTTGAATCGATTTCGTTATCATTTGTTATCACAATTCAAAGAAAACAACAATGCCAGACATTATTGTCAATGCTATAAATATTATAATACTAATATTTTTTTTATAATTTTAAATTTATTATAATATTTGTAATAATATTTTTCCATATAATATAGAATATTTTAAATATAAAGTAAATTTTTTGTATCCACAATCCACCTAAATCAATTTTTTTAGGCCCTAAATATAATAATTCGATCCCCTCCCTTAACTTTGCCATATAATAATATAAAATAAAATTTTTGTATCTGCACTTAAATCATAAACACGTATTTCCTTACTAATCCCCACGCATATTTTAATCAAAATTTTATCGTCCTAAAAATTTAATTAATAATATTTCAATCCCCTTCTATAATTTTTTCATATAATATAGAATATATTAAATATAATGTAAAATTTTTATCTTCGCCTAACTCATCAACACGTCTATTTTTACTACTCCCTAGGCAAATTTTTTTTCAAAATTTTATGGTCCTTAATATTAGAATAATATTATATCGCTCCCCTCTTCTTTAATTGTTCGATATAATATAGAACATTTTAAATATAAAGTAAGTTTTTTGTATCTAGCCAAATCATATAAACACGTCATCAGGCAAAACTAGGGTAAGATGGTACACTTAAAACTCAGTTATTGTGTGATTTTATTATCGTTAATTTAAATTTCTAGGTTCTATCTTATGTAAAATGTTATGAAATTTCTAAATTTGAAAGCAAAATCAAATTTTTAATATTTTTTAAGGCTAATTTTTGTTTTTCAAAATGTTGATTTTCCCATCTTACCTCAGTGTGTGGTAAGATAAAGTATCCATAAATAATTTCTTAATAAGGACAACAAAATATTGACATTGGTGTAAATTACTTGAAAACATTAAAAGCATAGGCGGTAATAGTGGTTGTGGATGGATTTGGACGAGTTTACGCCCCAAATTTTCCAATAATGTTTGGTTGTAATAAAATTGTTTATAAAATCAAAAAAATAACCATACAATTTATTTCCTTTATAAGTTAATAATTTTTATATTTAACTATTTTCTATTAAAAAAAAATTATTGAGTAAAATTATTTACTGTTTCAATGTTATAATAAATAAACTAATAATCAATATTGTTACCAAAATATATTTGAAAAAAAATTATTTAATTATTCAATTTTCCAGCATAATAACATACTATAATATCAATATTGTCAACATAATATGTTAATAATAATAATATTTACTTTATTTATAATAACTCTTATACAAATGTCACAAAGTATACAAAATATATTCAAAATGTAATAATATTTACAAGAAAAATTATAAAACTAATTTTTATTAGTTATAATAATAATAATAATAGGAATATTGTCTTTAAAGATAATAAATTATATTATATCAGAAGTTGATAAAAAATTAGAATCAGTAGTCATATCTCTCATTTCCGACTCATCAATATCTTCTTCTTTTATTTTTAATACTAATTCTTCTTCAAATTCATCTTCGGGTACACTTAAACTGGCCAACTCTTCCAGGAGCTTAGGATCAATTTTTAAAGCCTATTATATTATATTAGTATTAGTATTTGTGTAACAGTATATAAGTTGATAGGTAATTAAATACATACCCCATCAGGATTTAATGTTTCATACTGATGTTTTAATGATTGAAGTTCAAAATCACTGGAGCTACAAGCTGCTCTTAATTCATTCAACAGTACAATTTCATTTCGTAGATCATTATAATTTTGGCATACTTCTTCAGTTGGAATAGGGTTTAATTCTAAAATAAAAAAAAGTAGTTAATTATAATAGTAAAAATTGGTGTAAAATTTTAAGTAATTTTATAATACATACTAATTTTCAACGATTGTAAAGCCTGTTCTACATTTTTTACTTTTTTTTGGCTAACATTCGCCGGTATTTTCATCCTTTGAGAGCGAGTAGAGACACCACTATTTTTTATGTCTGGGAATTTTATAGTAGTTGCTTCAAAGTTCTAAAAAAAAACAAATTGTAATATATTACAAATTAATAAAATATTTTACGCTTTACATTTGGATCGACTCGAGTTGGTCTGACAGGAACAGCAATACGTTTACGATGATGAGGTGTTTTCTTGTCAACTTTCAAACTTTTTTTATCATTTAATTTGTCAACTGCACTTATTAATTTTTGTAAATCTTGTGTTTTACGATCTCTATCACGTTTTCGTGCATCAATTTTACGTAGCTCTTGTAACAACATTTGTTCTTCCTCAATCTAATATTATAAAATAAAATAAATAAAATATGCATAAAATGATATAAATTCAGGGCTGTATTTAGGTCCTGTATTGCTCCTAGTGGCAATTTTTGAAAGAGGGCCAATTTTTACTAGACAAGCAAATTTCATCTAATATATATTTTTTTTTAATGTAAAACTAAGAGCTGTAAGCTCTTAACCTTAACTTTTAACTCTGAACTGTAAGCTGCTAAGGCAACTATCGTGTCATTAGTTGACATTTAATTACAAAAAAATTATTGATGGTTTTAAATATAATATTTTTTTATATTTCTTAAATTTTTTGTGCAATTTATGATTTTATTATGTAGGTATTTCTACTTATATTTGAATACAAATAAGGGTACACTTTTATTCTGTTTGAATATTTCTGTTTTACTTTAAAAAATATGGTATTTTTTTTTAGAAAGGACGGCAAAATCGTGATGCCTAGGGGTGGCATAAGTCTAAATACGGCCCTGTATAAATTTATATAATTACTTGTTTTGGAGTTCTATTGTAAAGTCTTTCCAATTGTTGTTTTCTACGTGTTTCATGTTCTGCATCATACATTTTTGTTTCATTAATATTTCCTCCTCTAATCTAAAATAAAATAAAAATAAATTGTTAGAAAAGATATTTTTAAATAATATTAATTTGTTACAACCTTTGTTAATGTATTACACACAGAATAATATCTATCCTTTAAATCTTCTGTAGTTCGTTTTTTATCTTTCTCGTAATCTCCAAAGTTCCATCTACCTTGAATTACTATAAAACGTAAATCAAATCGTTGACACAAATCAAATAGACGATCAGTTTCTTCTCGACTCCATGTTTCTGATACTAAATTTTCTGTATATTCGTCGTCTGTGTACTTGAGTATTTCTAATTTCTATTAAATTATAATAGTAGATATAATATGTTATATTAATATTATGTTAATTAATTATTTGGCAATACCTTGTTAAATTTTGCAAATGGATACTCGTTTCCCTCATCAGCAACTCTTCTCCAATGATAAAAAGCAACGCCATCTTCACGAGCTGGATTCACAAAAGGAGCCCATACCCACGGACGAACACGCCGCATACCCAACCTAGCTTTTTGATGCTTATATGTAGGACCTTAACGAATAATATAATTAATAATTTATATTATACAGAAATAAACAACCAAAAGGTTATCAATATTTGAAGAAAAAAAAATATTCACCAGTGTCAGTCTCAATAACAGGAGGAATATCATTTTTATCATTGTATAGTAAAGCAAATACTTCACGAGCCATCCCTTCAGGTCTACGGTTTTGACGATTTCCTGATGGAAGTGAAATTTTTTTCTTGGTCAGAGTGCCAAGTATTTCTTCTTTAGAGATCTGTGGACCAGACCCTCTTTCTATGTCCATAATATCGCGAATATCTTCAGACATCTTTAACGATTTCGGTGTATCTATTTCGTTTCAAATATATTGATATAAATTACAAAATATATTATAATATATTAAAATTATTAATTAAATCACAAACGATAAATATTCAATACAGTCGTCGGCCGGTGAACTACTGAAATTGAAATCATAGAGTAATAAATAATAATAAACAGAGGAAAATCTGATAGTAGCAAATAACAACAAATAAATGATAACCTTATCTTATTGCCATGAAGACTATAGAGATCTCTATATAACACAACATAATTATATTAAATATCTTTATTTGAGGGGGGGGCAACTCATACATTTGCCATAGTCTAAAATTAGCCAAATCCAAAGTCGGCAGATTTCAAAAATAACAACCCCTAAATACAACCCCATAATTGATTACCGCTAACAATAAAATAAAATACCCACCAAAAAAATGACCCTTCCCACTCCTGTTCTTAAAAATAGTCGACAAATTTATGGGTCTGCCTTAGTCTAGAAAAAAACTGAAATAACGCCACTGTTCGTTTACGTCAGTTTGGAGACAAAACGGTTTACCGTAATCTGACAGTTTCGCGTACATTTAATACGATTTTAATTAACTCATACTGTTCTGCGCCCAACCAATTACTCTTTAACTTTCTGTTAAAGAGGCAAAATAAGTTAGTGAGGGGCGCGATTATAATCTTTCATATAATAATAATATAATAACATTCCGCTCTCCTTCCTTAATTTTTCCATATAATATTAAAGACTATTTTAATATTAGTGGAAATTTTTAAAAAAAAAATTTTTGTGTTCACCCAATTTATAAATACGTCTGTACGTACTGCTCCATTTGCAAAATTATTAGAGGATCCTACATTCCTACATAATATATACTTTTGTCTCCTCTTCCATAATTTTAGATTCTGAGCGAAGCAAAGAATGTATTGGTTTTACATGTTATATGTTTTTTTTTTTTTGATGTTAAGACACTTTTTGGGGTAGAAATAATGGTCCGATTACCATAGATAGGGTATGCTTTCGATAGAAAGTTGCATCTAGTTGGTATTTTATTTAGCTCATTTTTCGAATTTCTCATAAGTTTTTCCTTTGGAGAAAAAATTTGGAAACAATTGGTTGATTTTCTAACCAAGTATAGAGATTTGAAATTTTTCCCAAAAATGTTTATGATTACCTGAAATTTTAGGTTTAACGATTTGAAAATATTATAGAAGCCTATTCATATGATACTTTATCAATTTCCAAAATATTTTGAAAATCATAAGTCACAAATTTATTTTATAAGCTTCTAAAATTTAAATATTTTTAGTAGAATTGAATATTATAATTTTTTTTTTTATGTATGAAGACACTTTTTTGGGTAGAAATAATGGTTAGGTTATCAAAAATAGGATATGCTTTCAATAGTAAATTGCATCTAGTTCATACTTTATTTAGCTAATTTTTCGATTTTCTCAAAGGTTTTTCCTTAAAAGAAGAAAAACTACCAAAAAATGACGGAAAAACGTCAAAATTAATTTTAAGTTTTTCATGATATCTAATACAATTTTGAACGTAGGTACTTTACATTTTTTTGAGTTTTCTCATAGGTAGTTTATACACGTGGTAAAACTTATAGAACGACCTATTAGTGTAATATATCGTATTATATTGAGTTTCGCTCAGAATCGTATTTTCTAATGCAATATCATTGCATTCAAATTCTAATTAAATTAAACCATTAATTTCACCGAGGACCGAAGGGACGAAGGAGGAATGTCCAAAATCGACCTTTCCGCTTTTTTTACTATTTAATAATTAATACTATTTTAAAATTGATGAACATTTTTTTTCCAATTATTATTATTATTGATTATAAAATAGACTAGGGTGTTTCCTTAGCATATACAACTAATCATATACTTGTACTCAGTAGGACGAAAAAATGATAAAATTGTATTCCGTTTTTTATTAGCTTTAAAATTTCGGACTTAGCATAATTACCCGTTAAATAATTATAAAAATTAAAAATAATCCATACCACGTGATTTGTTGCAAAATTTTACCCTAAAATGTTGGGTTACATCATTTTTCACCAAAATGGTGCAAAATGGTGTCAGTTGGTGCTCAAAATCGTATTTATGGTGTGACATATCATATTAGGTGAGAATTTTACCAAAAATTCCCTGGTAACATTTATTTTTTAATTACTAATAATGTTACTAAAATAAATTAAAAACAAAGTTTCTTTATCTTGTATTTGGTAATTGATTATACTCGAGTCTGTGAAATAATAATTTTATACTATAAATAAGAAATAGATGAAATAGTTTTTTTTAAAAATTAATTTTTAAATTTAAATTTACAATTTTATATTTAAAATTAATAGTTATTCATAATGTCGCCCCTCAACTTCAATACATTTTTGTAACCGACAATTTAAGGACATGCAAGCATGAATTAGTAGTTCTGGTGTTTCCCTAATCGTGTTAGATACTGTCATTATTTTTTACTAATAGGTCCTCTCTATTATTAATTTCTTCGATAGTTAAGTTAGGTGACATTTATTTTTTAATTACTAATTATGTACATAAATTAACTTGAAAATATAATTTTAAACGCGATAAATTATTATACTTAACAATGTACAATGTATAAATGCCTTACATTCGCGTAGTCATGCGGGTTTGTAATCATATGTCTAACATCCCATCATAATAATGGTCGCGATGGTCAATTTCGAGTGCGTAATGTTAGAAATAAAGAAAGAGTTTTGAATGCGGTTTATGAAAATCCTGAAATAACTTGTCAACGTATTATGGTACAAACAGTAATATCGTTAAAGGTTGTATGGAAGATACTTCAAGATAATAACGTATATCCCATAAACAGCGAGTCCAGGGATTGATAACACATGATTTTGTTTTGCGAATGGATTTTTGTAGAAACGTTTTAGAACTACAAGCTGAAGATCCAGAGAACTTAGAACACGTATTATTTACTGATGAAGCTGGTTTTACGAAGGATGGTATTTTTAACCAGCATAATAATCATATTTGGGTGTAAGAAAATCCACATGCGATTCAACAACGAAGCTGAATACAAATTCAGTATTAATGTATGGTGTGAAATTATAGGTGGATATTTGATAGGTCCACAAGTATTACCAGGCAGATTAAACGGCCAAGAATTCTTAAATTTTCTCAGAAACAATCAGCCATTGTTATTAGAAAATATACCATTGGATGTTCAGGAGGTAATTAATTCCAAGTAAAAAAACACTTTTATTTCATTTTTAATCAAGATCATTCAACTTTTAAAAATTTAAAAGACTAATTGGGAATATTATTTTTTTGACAATAGGTTATGTGGTTTATGTTGGATAGTGCACCTTCTCATCATACGAATTCTGTTCGAGAATAATTAAATTATTTGTTCCCTAATTTTTGAGTTATTGGAAGAAAAATAGGTACCAATGCACTACATCATTCGAGCGTAATATAGCCTTCACGTAGGCCTGATTTAAATACATGTGATTTCTTTTAATGTGGTTATATGAAAGACAAAGTTTACTCCGAACGCTGAAGAAATTAATAATCGAGAGGACCTATTAGAAAAAATAATGACGGTAGCTAACACAATTAAGAAAACACCAGAACTACTAATTCTTGTTTGCATGTCCTTAAATCGCCGGTTACAAAAATGTATTGAAGTTGAGGGACGACATTATGAACAACTATTATAAATAAAATTGTAAATTTAAATTTAAAAATTAATTTTTTGAAAAAAACTATTTTATCTATTCAGGCACGTAGTTATGGGGGGGCCTTGGTGGGCTCAGCTCGCCCTAAAATTGCTGTGGTCTTGGGCCGGCCCACCCACTTTTAATTATAAATAATACAATTTTTTCAAATGCCAGGTTAATAATCTATATATATATATATATATATATATTTGATTGACTGTGAAAAACGTAAATTATAATATTTTGATTACAAATTTTTGACGATCTGATTAAAACTCATAAATAGATATAAACAATGTTATAATATAATACCATTGTATAATTATTAATCTATGATAATACTACATTGGTCTATTGAGTATTGACTTGCTTACTGTGTAGTATATAGACGTGTAGTCCCATAAATATTAAAATTTTTATTTAATCTTATATTAAATTGTATATTTATATTATATAGCTACAAGTACTATAGTGGTTGTTGTTATTGTCGATATTTGACAAAAACCTGTCAACAATAGTCTCAACAATTTAATAATAACATGGACTTATTATACCCATTTTAAAATAATCTATAAATATAAATTTATAATTATTATTACATATTATCATATAATTATTTTATTAAGTTAATAAGTCATACTATACAAGTACAAGATTGTTAATCCTAATGATGTATTAAAAACTAAAAATAACTATATAAGAGAACACGCCTAAACTACTCAAATTTCTACAAAAATATTACATTAATAATTTTACAAATTTGAGGATGGCTATGAGTGCTGAGGGGGCTTTACCCCCCCCCCCCAGACCACTACCAAATTACGACCATAAATATTACATAATTATAAGAATAGGGTTCGAGGGAGGAGGGCTTTAATTATATTAGCCCACCTAATAAATATTTTCTGGCTACATGCCTGTATCTATTTCTTATTTACAATATAAGATTATTATTTCACAGACTCCAGTATAATCAATTACCAAATACAAGATAAAGAAACTTTGTTTTTAATTTATTTTAGTAACATTATTAATAATTAAAAAATAAATGTTACCAGGGAATTTTGGTAAAATTCTCACTTAAAATTATATGTCACACCATAAATACGATTTTGAGCACCACCTGACACCATTTTGCACCATTTTGGTGAAAAATGATGTCACCCAACATTTTAGGGCAGAATTTTGCAACAAATCACGTGGTATGGATTATTTTTTATAATTATTTAACGGGTAATTATGCTAAGTCCGAAATTTTAAAGCTAATAAAAAACGGAATACAATTTTATCATTTTTTCATCCTACTGAGTACGAGTATATTATAAGTTGTATACGCTAAAGAAACACCCTGTATAATCAATGCTTATATTAAAAACATGTTTTTACGTCATAGACTTATACTATAAGTCTATGCTTTACGTACTTCCATTTATTATAGAATAGACTATTAGAGTATTAGACTATTCTATTCTATAATCAATGGTACTACCAACTTCCCCATGTTTTTGTAATGGAAATTATAATGCTATCTAGTGTAGTACTTTGGTACTAATACATTTAAATTATATTCTACTCCTCGAAAATAAATAAAAATCTTCTTATCACTCAGTCTGGTAATTTTAGTCACAGAAATACATATACAGAATTATTCTATTATGTACTTTAATTTCACATTTGTTATCTATGGCATAAACTCAAATTATATACAATTTTAAATTACATAAATAAGAAGTATGATAAAATTTCTATTTTTACTGTACATTTTAAATGAAATTTAGTTAAACAAACGACAAACATAAACTTTTATAGGATGAATTCATCAACTGATATGAGCTCTCACTAGCTACGACACTAGATAGGAATATCTAAAATATAAAAACAAAGGTAATTATGAAGATTTTTCTCTTAGAAAATGGAATGTATTTAGGAGTATCTTATTTCACAAACGTCAAGAATATGAAGTTACTGAAAGAAAATGCATTATCAGTCTTTGGTGATAAATCGCCAGTGTTAATAAGAACAAAATTTATATATGATCCATTTCAGATTCTAGTAGCTACAAACAATGCTTATCTGTCTAATAAAAATTGCTGTATGAAAACAAAGTCTTTTGCTACTGAAATATTATATAATTTGTCTTCATCAAAAAAAATTAGTGAATCATTGAATGATATAGGTGCTAACGATCAAGACAATGATATTATAGTTGCACTTGTATCGACGTTTTCCAATGTTCCAGAAATGAAGATATTTCATGAAATATGTATTGGAGGACATGAAATGGATTTTTCAAAAGTTGATGATAACTTTATCAAATCTTATTATGAAATAAGTGAAATCGAAAGTGTTAATTCTTCCATACTTGATTCTATTGTTAGCAGAATTGCCTGTAAAACTCTTATTTAAAGTTGTATTGTAATAAAAATCAACTGTATTTAATTGAAGATGTTGTATAAAATAAATTGTATTTTTGTTAATTTGTACTATTCAATTATATGCTGGAACTATTATATTTCAGATATATCAAAATTGTGTAATCTTGTACCACTTACCACATAACACATTGATAAAATTAGATATTAATTACTGCCTATAAAGTATGACATTTCTGAATAAATTATATAAATAATATATAGTAATAATAAATTATTAGTGAAGGTTTTTAACAGAAAATATATGAAAATATTATGTAAAGTATAACTAAGTGGCCCTAAAATATTTCAATATTTCTTTAAGGATATAAATATTTTACATACATGAGGAAATTTGTTTATACTTTATTAATAAAATATAGTGCAATTACTATATATCTCATTTTATTAAAATCTATACTTTTTCAAATATAAATAATAAAATACAAGATGTAAAGAAAAACTACAAATATTATACTATAAGATAAAATGATTTATTACAAAAAAAAAAAAAAAACTAACATATAATACCACTTTTATTTCCAATTGGCTTCCAACAAGTTTTCCACTTAAATAAAAAGGTAAGATAAATTAGAATAGAAGGTAATTTGTTTTTGTCACAACAATTTCTTTTATTTAAAACATAAATATATTTAATTTAAATGTGAAATTAGTGACTTTTATTTTAAAGTCCCCCAAGCTAGTCACTTTTTGGAGCTAGGGGGCAGAAGCACTTGGCCGCGATCTTTTCCTCTTAATTTAATACCTGAAACAATAATTTCATTGATAAATAATGTAATTAACAATGTCACACTACAGTACTAAATATAATAAATACGAGGGTAATTTCAAAAGTAAGGTTCCCATATTTTTTGCATAGTCAAAACAATGTTTATTTCTTAAGTGTTATACATCGTTGAAATCATTGTTTCATACATTATTTTTCTATACAATCACCTTTTGGTTCTATGCACATTTTCTGTCGAGTAATCCACTTTTTAAAACTTTCGACATCCCCTGCCAGGTTATTGAGATATTTTGTCACAGCTTCTTGAACTTCCATGTCACTTTCGAAGCACTGTCCAAAGAAAGTGATTTTTTAGTTTTGTGAACAGATGGAAGTCACTGAGGGCTAAGCCAGGGCTATAGGGGGATTGGGGGACAATATCCTAACCAAATTATTGGATCAAGACCTGGGTTTCACGGGAAGTATGCACCCGTATGTTGTCGTGGTTTAATCACACTCCTTTGACGATTTTGGATAGCCCTTCTGAGCTTTTCGAGGGTCTGGCAGTATCGTTTTGAGTTGATTGATGTACTTTTCTCCATAAAATCGACGAGAAGGCCACCATGGCGATCCCAGAAGAATATCGTCATGACCTTTCCTGCATACTTTGTCTGCTTGAACTTTTTTGCTGAAGGTGAGATTGGGTGTTCCCATTGTTTTGTCTCGGGAGTATAGTGGTGACACTAATGTCATCCCTCCTCGTGACAATCGCCTCCAAAATTTCCTCCTCATTGACCTCACATTCGTTCAGGAACTCCTGGACACGGTCCACACCTTGCTGTTTGTGGTCTGCGTTAGCATGTGAGTCACCCACCTCACACAAACCATCTGGTATCCCAATGTTTTGGTCACAATTTTGAAAATTGAAGAGCCAACTCCTTTGTCATAATTTGCCGGTTTTCTAGCAAAAGCGCTAAACTTTCGCCACAATATCATCAGAAGTGACGGGTGATCACTTTGCGTCTCATCATGAATGTCAATGCTGCCTTTGGTGAATTCCCGCACTACTTTCGAACATGTTGAACACTAATACATTTTTCACTATAAACGTCCATTAGTTCGCGATAAATTTGATGGATTCCACCTTCTTCGCATGCAGAAATCAAATCATTGCGTGAATCTCACATTTGGTGGTGATGGCGATCGTAGGATCCATTGTTTTTGGCTGCTGAGATGATGCTTGCTAGATTTTGCCTAGCGTCAACCGTTCCGACGTTAGAGCATAGGGAACCTTACTTTTGAAATTACTGATGAATTTTGAAGTTTTTCCAAGTGTTTTCACAATAATGTATAATATAATTTGAAAATTTAATAGAATCATAACCATATATTAATAACCCCCAATTTTTTTTAAAATGAGTGAAATCAAAGAAATATATTTATATATATATTTTTGTGAGGTATTTTTTTTACAGGCCTTCAAATTTTAGATTTCACATTAATGATTAATTTGTTTTTAAAAGTGTGAAAGATACTTTTTCGGGCATTAAGAATGGTTCAATTGCCATAACTTGAGTATGCTTTCAGTAGAGAATTTTGTCTTGTTGGTACCATTTTAAACAATTTTTTGAAATCCGTAAAGATTGTAGATTCTATATTTATGATGAACTTGAATCTCATTACTTTATGATAATTTTTTTTTCTGTTGTGTTTTATTAGATAAATAAATAAAGTTTAGAAAATTTATAACATCAGAGTATCATAGCTAAATATATTTTATATAATTATTTATTTATTTAGTCATGATCAGTATAATATATATCTTACGTGAGTTTCACTTGGAATCGTTTTTTCAAATGCAATAATATTATTAAGTCTTAATTAAAATTTAACAAAATAACATTATTGATTTCTCTCTCAAATCATATGGTCTATTTGTATCAAAACAATGATTTTTAATTTGTTATAATCTCTTTCCAAAATATTTTTACATACTTATATCTTTTACAATAACTTATATCATTATTATAAATGTAAAATGTGTTTCATGTTGAGAAAGGTAATTTCATATTGATAGTATTATAGTAATAAAATTACAAATAATTACAAACCTAAAAAGACAATTATAAATAAAAGACTATAATTATATTATATTATCATTATAAAAATGTATTATATGGGAGTTAAGCACGTTTATATATATATATATATATATATATATATTCATATATACTTTTGTATTGAAATTATATACATTTATGATCTTAACAATAGTTATGTCAGGGACGATAACACATAAATAATTATTTTTAATTAATATATAATTTAAAAGTATAAATTAAAATTTACATGAAATTGTATGAAGTACTCATATATTCACCTATTCATATACCTAAATACTTCAATACTTTTTCTTGAAAATAAAAAATTTATTTAAAACGGTATGCTAATAAACAGAACAATTATATAAGTTATAGACAGTACACCCTTAAATTATGAAAATATCTTTAATAGTAATATAATGTTGATATTATTGAATAAAATACAAATATAACTAATTTTAAAATGTTCAATTTATACTTACAAAGCACTTTTTCAATTTTTCCAATAATAGATTGATTAGGTATTCCTCGGCCAGCTTCATAATCTTGAATTACTTGTGGTTTCTCATTAATTTTCTAAAAGTAGTAAAATTTTTGTAAATAAAATAATATAAATAAAAATTATACATTTACATGAACATTAGCTTACTGTTGCCAATTCCTTTTGGTTATAACCTTTAGCTTGTCGTCCTTGTTGTATAAGACGGCCTAAATCAATAGGCACTTTTTCATGTTTTAGCTCCTCAGTTTCTCGATCTAATTTTGCTGTATTTTTTGTTGTTACTTGATGCTTATTAGTAGCTGCACCCCCTAAATTTGATTTAAATCAAAGTAAATTTAAAATGTATACCATTTATAAATAACTAACTCAACTAATAAAAAATTGAAACTAAAATACCAATTATTTAAAATAAAAATAATCAATAATTGTTTAATTAATAATAAAGTATAAAATAATAAGTTAATTACAAAATAATGTTAATAAATTACTTTCCTTATACAATAGGTATAACATAAATTTAATGAAATGAGTCTACCAGTTTACCAATTTTTATACTATGAATTACTAAGAAAAGTATCAACTAATTAATTTATTGAATCAATATTTATTCAATCGTTAAAATATTTGGTTTTCTAGATTGTAACAGAACACACTTTACTAATTTCTTATTATTAAAGATTATGACATCAAATGTCAACATAAATACATTATTCTCGTTAAAAAATAGGTATAATATAAATAAAATGAAATGAGTCTCCCACTAGTTCACTAATTAACAACAATATGAATTACCAAGAAAAAGATCAAACTAATTAATTTGTCAAATGAATCAATCATTATACAATAGATAAAATTTTACCAAAATTTGTAATTAAATTTATGAATTGAGGGGAAAAAATGGAACTTATTTCTTACTAATAATAGATTATACGTAAAATATTAAATGTCAATAGGTAATCTAACAAAACTTAGATTTACAAGAACTAAGTAGGATTCCAGATTTTATGTAATGCATTTACATTTTGTTTGGGTATCGATCACTGCACCTTCACGTCTGGCCTTGTTAATTGCCTATAACAATAACAGTACACAATCAATTTCTGTAAAATAATACAATTAGAATTTATTACCTGTTCAGATTTCATAGTGGAAGGCTTTGGGGGCCTTTTCCTTAAAATGGTCACTGTGTTCCAGTCGCCCATGACGGTAAAATGTTTTTATTATAATAATTTGAATACTCAGTTCTTGTTAATCAATAAATATTATAAACGAATGTTTAAAGCTTGGCGATCACAATATAAATTCGTAAGCGATAGAATTACTATAGCAACAACTAATAGACGACAAAGACTAAAATAT
Organism: Eriosoma lanigerum; assembly: GCA_013282895.1. Lineage (NCBI taxonomy): Eukaryota > Metazoa > Arthropoda > Insecta > Hemiptera > Aphididae > Eriosoma > Eriosoma lanigerum. The sequence goes on from CM023358.1 coordinate 39,182,619, forward strand.
AAAATCTGATTATGTTTTTATAAGAGTCAACACTTTTGTAGAATATTCTAGTTCTTCGACTCGATAGTAAATAAAATAACCACACTAGGAATTACGTATGGGAAATGGGACGTTCTAAAGAACATATGATCGATTAATGCAAAGATATTCTAAATAGTTAAAATTACGCGGGAAAATATTGGAATTTAAATATCAAAAGGAGTCTTACACCGATAAAAGTCGAGTTTGTAAAACTTTTTCCTAAAATTGTAAAGTTAACACAGTTATTACTTTGATGGTCTAGACTTTAGTCTCTAGACTGTCATTGTTTTCAAATACTACAATCTGAAATCCCATTAATGGTATTGGAAACAATTATATTTACAAACATAGGTGTAGTGTGATGAATATCTATGGAGAAGATATTTTCTTAACTGAGAAAAAAATTAGGGAATATAAAGTATTTGATGCATTTTAAATGGCAGGGAACTTATAGCTATTCTAAGGATCTAAAGTCCACCTAGACCAGGGGTCACCAACTAATTTCTATGGAGGTCTGTTTTGAAACTTACCAAACTTTCCGCAGTCCAAATAGTTTCAATGACTTTTACACACGTTAATAAATAGGTATATATATTTAATATATTTGTATTTATATTTAATTATTTATTTAAATTTAATTTGCAAAAAAAAGATTATACTAGACATATTTCATTTTTAATGTGAAAAATTACATTTTTCAGTTTTCACGAGCTTCCTAATATTTGGTGTGAAGTTAGTTCAACTGATTTGCATTAATTCGTTAAGACTTAATAGATGATCATCTT